>VWZX01009335.1:1579102-2179102 GCA_013399015.1 Galbula dea
GTGTGGTTAGTAGGTCAAGAGAGGTTCTTCTTCCTCTTTACTCTACCCTGGGGAGGCTGCATCTGGAATATTGTGTCCAGTTCTGGGCCCCTCAGTTTAAGAAGGATAGGGAACTGCTGTAAAGAGTCCAGCACAGAGCCACAAAGATGGTGAAGGGGCTGGAACATCTTCCTTATGAGGAAAGGCTGAAGGAGCTGGGTCTCTTTAGCTTGGAGAAAAGGAGGCTAAGGGGTGACCTCATTTATGCTTTTAAATATGTGAAGGGTGTGTGTTGGGAGGATAGGGTCAGGCTCTTCTCAGTGGGGCCCAGTGACAAGACAAGAGGCAATGGCTGTAAGCTGAAGCACAGGAGATTCCGTGTGAATACACATAGAAATTTTTTCTCCAGTGAGGGTGCCAGGGCACTGGAACAGACTGCCCAGAGAGGTTGTGGAGTCTCCTTCTATGGAGATATTCAAAACCCATCTGGATGCGCTTCTGTGTGACCTGGTCTAGGGAAACCTGCTGTGGCAGGGGGGTTGGACTAGATGATGTTTTGAGGTCCCTTCCAACTCTTAATATTCTATGATTCTATGATTCTATGATATGACAAGGGTAGAAGCCATAACAATTACTACCAAGATACATGCTGTTCTATTGAGTTTTCTGGAAAAAGTCTTCATACGTGATCTTCTCCACCCCATCATTCTGGGTGTATACGGTCTATGTACATAAGCAAGCACTTATGTGAGTTTGGTAAGGACTGAGGTATTGGGGCTTGATGAGGTGCAACAGGAAGAAAAAGTAGCCATGCAGTTTGAAGCTGGATAGGAGGATAAGATTACAACATGAACAATGTTCAGCAACAAGAACAAGAAAAAAATCCTTCATAAAGCTCAGCTTGCTTCTTCTGTTGTGGCACTGTACCTGTGTGTAGAACTGTACATAAAAATAAGGCAACTATTTCATCCCTGATGACCTTTTTAGTCTACTGGGATGTCATCATTTTCCTCCTTGAAAAAGCAATCCCAACTCCTGCTTTCTTTCAGATGTCACACTATTTCAAATTATCTGATATAATGATGGGTAATATCAGAATATGAGATAATATGACCAGAACAGCTGTATTGTTTGCATAACAGAGAGAATCACCAGTGTGATGATGTTTTGATTTAAACTCAGCCCCTATTCCCTTTTGTATTTCAACAACTGAGCTTAAGTGGACAACTTAATTTGTATTGATCTTAATCTTGATCTGTGTTTATATCTGAACAGTCAAACAATGGAATGTAGCAGTAGAAATATTCCTCATCAGTGTCCAGCTACAGCACATTAGATTGCAGGTTTTTCACAACCTATTTAATTGCTAAAATTTCTAGACTATTTTGGGTGTCTGTGCCAAGGTGCTAGCATCAGGAGCCTGCAGGGTAGCCTCTGTGAAGAGTGGCTGGGCCTGTCCTTTGGTGGACACAGCTGGTTCCAGCCAATTCCAATGGTCTCACCACAGGATACAGCTGCACCCCTCAGCCAAGCTGGTGGTTCCTCCAGGAAGACACTTAAGAAAGAGCAGCAAACCCTGCACACAGGGAGGAAAAGCAGAGAACAAAAAGTGGTGGAGGGAACACCGGGGCCAAGAGAAGGAAAAGGATGAGGTGCTCTGTGGTGGAGCAGATATCTGCAGTGCAGCCTGCAGTGAGGAACGTGGCAGAGCAGGTGGGTATTTCCTGAAGGAGCTGTGACCCATGGAAAAAAGCCAACCCTGATACAGGGGAAAGGTGTAAGAGGGAAGGAACATCAGAGGGAAACTTTATGTTACTTTGCATTTTGTATGTTTCCCAGTTCCTTTCTGATCTGAAGATCTCAAAATATTGTAGAACATACATTTAACAAGCTTCAAAACTGTGTTGTCACATAAGGAAGTATGGTAACATCCGGTTTGAGAAGACTTAGTGATATAGCCATCAGAGTGACATGATCAGAGACAGACAGTGCTTCTCTGTTAGTTTTATGCTCCAAGTTAAGTCATCTTTGACACTGAAATGCTTCAAAGCTCGTAACTGTCAGATGTCTTTTTACTATTTCTCAAAATTCTATTGCTGAATGCTTTTTTCCTACCTTTGGTCATTTCATGTTGGTATCTCCAAATCCTGGCTTATAGGAAATGTTGCCTTACATTTTTCTTTGTCTGTGTTATATCAGCAGTTCTCAGCCAAATTCAGCATTCAGAAGTGACAAATCAGCCTCCTGCATAGTCAAGAAAGTGTATGTAAGTGGAAGGAGAGAGGGAAGGAAAATGTTTCTTTCTTATTGCAGGACCTCTGATCTCATGAGAGATAATTTTCACAGTTTTTTTATCCATATCACTAATGTCTGACATATTTCTAAAGAAGAACAACTCTCATTCCCCCAGGCTGAAATTCTCATGACTCCAGAAGACAGATTTTTTTTAAAGTATTTTTTAAAGAAAAAAAGAGATTAAGAAAATCCCTAGCTTCAATGCCATTGGTTAGAGAGATTAAGGAGGGCAAAAAGAGATATTAAAGACTAAATTCATTGCTAGTTCAAATCAAGAGAAGCCTGTGGATAATCTTGCTGTCCTGTCTGTTCTGCAAAGTACAGTGTTATCTACAATTACAGCTATATAAAGAAGCTTTATATAAGTCACTCATCGCCCTCATCACAACATGTTATAACCATCCCTAATAGCTAACTGTTCATTTATTACAGACTTTCATTTCTTGACTACATACTAGTTGATGTGGAGGAGTTGAGTGAATGTGGGTAAATATACATTTTTTCGTGTAAGGCTTATGTATACAAAAAACAAACCCAAAGGTGAGAAAGCAACAACCAATGTAAATTTTATGCATGTCTATCTAAAGTTTTAATGGCAGCTCTAGCACTGTTTCAGGGTTAAGGTTTATGATCAAAACAGTGATAAAGGACTGTTGCCTGTCACAACTGCAAAAAAAGAAGAGAAGAAGAAGGAAAGAAAAGAAAAAAGTTTTTGTTAATTAAAAGGATTTTGCTTTAGAATCAAAGACTCTGTGGATGAAGAAATCTGCAGAAATTATCTAAGGCCACCTCAACCTTAGCATTTATTATTCAACACCTCACTCATTGCCCTGATTATAAATATTTAATCACTCAACAACTGTAAGTGCTTGTGTCTTCCTGGAGGACCTGCAAGCATTAGGAAATAAAGGGATGGGGGAAGCAGGGAGGAGGGAGACTAGAAAGGCAGAGAGCCTAAAAGATGTGTTGAGATTATGCGGGGACAAGTGAAAAGGTGTGAAGGACGCCACTGAATTGGGCCTTTGTAATCAGCTTGCATGAACACCAGAACGTTAATTCATTTTGTTTCTATTCACTGGACTTCAAAGCCATATTTTTTTTATTGCATGGAAGTCTCTGACAGAGGGTGCCCTTGGAGAACAGGCAGAAAATGTTCTTAATGAAAGCAGAGCCCCAAGCTGTGAGAGGTGCCATCCATGTACCCTCCTTTGTTTGCCATAAAAAAAAAGCAGGATAGCTTGGCAGGCTTTTGGGCCTATCAATTATGCATGAGAAGAATTATATCCACCCTGATGCCAGGAGAAGGGAATGGCAGCAAAGACAGTTGTGTTACACTACCCTGAAAGTGCTTTTACTTCCTGTATATCCTCCGTCTCCATGAATATAGGTTTATAATGTATAGCTTGCATGTTTTCTGAAGTACTGATGTTACTTTTTGTACCTGTAAGGGGTATGCAGATTTTCATTCAATGTTCCTGAGAGTGCTTGGAGTATGCTGTTTCAGTCTGAAATCCTGTGAGGTTAGTTGTAAGATTTAGTTTCATATTATGAGAGAAAAAATAAGACCTTAAAACAATAGGGGGGGGAAACTCTCTTCGTACTTGACATTGTTTGGGGTGTCCCCAGTTTGCCTTCACTATGAAGATTCTCATTTGGACATGAAAGTATTTCACTTTTCTTTTTTTCTTTTTTTTTTTTTTTTTTTTTTTCCACTCAGCATTGGAAAGAAAAATAAATCTCTTAAGAAGAGTAAGTTTTGAATATATTTTCATGTAAGAATGAAGAACTTCCAAAACCTCAACAGATTCAAAGGTACAGCATAAAATTAAGGATACATGCTGCAAACTAAGATTCTTTTTTAGCTTCTCTCCAGTAACAAGATCTGTACTCTTGAGGGCTTATTTCTTTCGAACAATATGGCAAGTTTATGGCATTTAAGTCTTTTGCAGTTCTCCAGCACAAGCTGTTGCCCATGGATCTCGCTGCAGAAAAGGGTCAGAGACTCAAGGTTATCTTTGTATTATACACTGGTTTCCATGGGATTGATGTAGATTCTGGGAACTCTTATGATATCTATATACCATCTCACATGAGTACACAGTGGAATGCTGCTGCATGACTAATGCAGGTCTCCAGCAAGGTTTGGACAGGCTCACAGTGGCTCAGAAGTGGTCACCAGTCAGGTGACATCTCACCATGGGTATAACATTCTCTGGTGCCACCTCATTGATGCTTGCTTAAAGAGGATTTGGAGGTATCCTGTACTTCATGGCAATGTTGGATTAATGGTTGGACTTGGTGATCTTAAAGCTCTCTTCAGGTGAATATTAGTCTGATTCTGGGATTCTATACTGCGCCCTTTGCATAATTTCTTGCATAAACAAGTCCTCCACAAGTACAGCCAACAGTGATTTGGCAAAGTGCTCAGAGGCCTGTGTTTAATTCTCAAAAGTTTTGGGATACAGTGTGGGCATTCTGCAGTTTGACCCAGCCAGTTCTGATGAAGAATTTCCAATATTTTTTTTCCCAACGCGCAACTGAGAGTTATATGTTTGTTTGTGTGTTTTGTTCAGCTCAATTCAGTCAAAGTGCTACTCCTGAAGCCTGCAGAAGGAAGGCTTTGGCAAGTGCTTCAGCCTTCATCTCTGAAGCTGAGTTATATGGGTATCATGAACCAAGATTTCTTGTGTCCTAGGGTGACTGAAGAAGGTTGAGGATGCAGTTAAGTTTAGTACATCACACTTATAAAATTTTCATTGGAAAAAGTGAACTAACTGGGCAAGCGATGGGTGGATTTGAGAATTTAAGCCTTCCCTATGTAGGCAAGGATATTGAACCAAGCATACTGTTCCTGGTGGAACTGGCTGGCATCCAACCTCACTATCCTGACTGTGCCAGCTCTACTGCACAGAGCAGTCTGCTCTTCCATGTCAGAGATGTTGTGACATTTGCCAAAATGGAGCCCAATAACCAAGTAAAAGTCTTCAGGGAAAAAGATGAATCTGAGGTATCCAAATGCAAATCACAGAATCACACAGAATCATAGAATGTTAGGAGCTGGAAGGGACCTCAAAACATCATCTAGTCCAACCCCCCTGCCACAGCAGGATTCCCTAGACCAGGTCACACAGAAGCACGTCCAGATGGGTTTTGAATATCTCCAGAGAAGGAGACCCCACAACCTCTCTGGGCAGTCTGTTCCAGTGCCCTGGCACCCTCACTGGAGAAAAAATATTTTTTGTATTCACACTGAACCTCCTATGCTTCAGCTTACAGCCATTGCCCCTTGTTTTGTCACTGGGCTTCCCTGAGAAGAGCCTGACCCCATCCTCTGGACACCCACCCTTCACATGATTATAAGCATAAATGAGGTCACAGATTAGTCTCCTCTTCTCCAAGCTAAAGAGATCCAGCTCCCTCAGCCTTTCCTTATAAATATTTGTGCTCTTCATTCTAATGCAGGCGGATGCTATCCAGAATGTCCGGAAGTGGCAAGTGGTCTTATGCTCATTGACAATGGCCTTGGGAAAATAGAGAAGATGCCAAGGCAGTAAAGATAAAACTTGAAATTCCTTTTCTTTGAAGAAAGTAAGTCATTATTTTAGCAAGGTTTGCATTTTTGTGACTTCTCTGTGAGGGACCACAAACCTCTTCAATAGGAGTTATGAGCTATTACTTTGAAGGGATTAACATTGTCCTCTCCAACATAGATAAATAGGAGATTATAAAGTTATGCTATATCAGCAAGCTGGTATCTTATCTCCTTAAAGTGGAAGATTCATAGCCAGCCCTATTTACTGTTTCTGCATTTATAACACACATTGCAAGAGAATGACGATCCATACAATAATAGAGCCTTTCTCTTAAACTGCCCCATTCCTTTACAATGGTTGTTTTGGAGAAATGCAGTTTGAAAGAGTCACAATAAAGGGAAATGTATCATCACTGTGGAACTTAATCATGGTAGGTGCCTGAGCTGTATCTTGGGATGATTGTAGCTAATCTTTCAATAATGACACTCAAAGTTCTTTGCTGTTCTATAAAGCAATGGAAGGGTGGCTTGCTAGCCCTCTGTTTTCAAAGAAAACCCACTCAGAGATGGGAGCCCACTGCCAGACTCAAGAATAGAATGGTTATGATATGATCCCCTTCACTTACAGCTCTCCATACCCCACAGTACTCCTCAGAGATTCAGATAAGGAGTTTGTCCCTCTCTATCACAGCAGGCATTGTCATCTGCTTAGAAAGCTAACCTACAACCTGTAAATCTTGTTGCAATAATGAAGCTCGGCACTGCCTGTGGACCACCTCCTCCTCCTCCTCTCTTTTACCTTCTCTCTGTGCCTGGGGTTGGCCACAGCCAGAGCTAAGAGCATGCTTCTGCTGTGGTGCCAAGCAGCCTCAGGCTTCTGCCAAGCAACTGCCTCTTTTGTCTTTTGCCGCTGTGTGTAAAATGGCAGATCTAATGAGACAACATGGAGCAGCTGGTTTTGGCTGTTCCTCTGGCACAAGTGATTAGAGCCACAATTTGGGGTGTAAATGATTTGTACCTCAAAACCCATTTTCATCCAGGTGAACTCCTTTGAAAATTCCTTAGCCAGAGCAATTTATTGGCCACAGCCCCAGTATTTCACTATTGCCAAAGCCCACTCTTTGTCCTCCCCTCCACTGCAGTTTCCTTCTGGAATGCATCATAGGTGCAAAGCTCCACTAGTGCTTAAGCAAGTGACCAGTTCAGAGTAAAAGCCTTTTGAAAAGGTCCCCAGCCCTGCAGTGGTGGAGACTCAGAGAGACAGACTTTCCCCCTCTGTCTACCACAGAAAGTGTATTACAAAATGTCAACTCAGGGATCACCTGTCAGTTGTGCTCTGTGAAGATATTATTGGCTCCTGTTCTCTGCAAAATGACATAAGTCATAAACATGTTAATGACAAACTGTAGTTCTGGCTTTGAATTTGAAGATACAATTAATTCTAAGAGGTCTGTTCTTCCTTTAGTTTATGTGGATGAGTAATACTAACAGGACTTACATGTGTGGACATCAAACTTTTGCTTGAAATTAATACATATCAAACATTTTATTTTCTGTTGTTCACATGACTATCTTCAGACCACACTAAAGTAACCATTGCCTTGAACTGAACTGGAAAAATGTTGTAATTGGTATCATTGCTAGTGCTTCTTTCACCTGCCTTTGCTTTGCTCTTTTTTTTCAGAGAATGAAGATGACTTGTGCAATACAGTTTCAATAAAGTAAAGATTAAATACAAACAAAAAAAAATCTCCACATATACTGTACTTTTCTTAGTAAGATCAGTACACAATATGTCATCTTCCTCTCTCCTCCTTGGAGAGATAAAAAGTGACTCATTACCTTGCTTCACTTTAATATTTTAGATAAATGAAAAGACAGAGACAGTAACAAGAGAGCCAGTGAACAGGAATATGAATCCTGGAGGTGGGAGAAGAAGGGTTTGAAATGATACATAAAGAGAAGTTGAAGTGAAATAATGTTTTGGAGAATAAGCATACTTGCTTTTGATGGGGGAGGTAGAGACAAGAGCACTTCTGTTTACTTAATTAGCATGTGGAATACTTTGGAATAAGTTATATGCATTTTGATCCCATATGAGTTATTATAATAGCTTGCCAACATAAAAACATTTGGAAATGCCAAATAGTGTAGTGAATCTTTAAAAGAGCCTGTTTGCAATCAATGGCTGTTTTATGTTCCTATTAGAGAATGAAATGATATACAGCATTGCTGTGTGATATACTGCACCCCAGTTAACTGAATCTATCAGAGAAACAAACAAGACCATAATGACTCACAAGCATTGAGGGCAGTAGAGACCTGTGTGGGCTTCCCAATAGTTTAGGTAATCCTTCATAGCATATTGTATGCTGAAACACGTTATCATCTTTTCACTCCCTACTTCTAAGTCATTACATAAGAACCCTTTTAACATACATTATTGAAAAATCTCTATTACAGTCCATCATTTTAGTAAATTTGATTAAATCTCCATGATGGAAAATAAGGTATTATAACACATGCACTCGTATTGCAAAGGTCCTGCTGTAGTTGAGGCTTGGATGCCTTTTTATGTTCAAACGAACTGTCCTGAGAAAATAATTTAGTGAGAAATGAACTTAGAAAGCTTAAAGCATTTAGATCTGAACAAATTACTGAGCAAAATTGCCTTGCCATGAAATCTTAGACTCATTGTCAAAGATGTTTAGTCTACTCTGAATGTTTGATCTATAAGGGCTCTATTCAGAGCAAATTTCCTTTTCCATGGTTTGGCCAAAGAGACTCTATGAGGCTTCTATGACTTGGCACTTAGAGATCCCTCAGCTTGCTTTCAAAGCCAAATGTTTCTGGGCACTCCTCCGGAGGAGCTTTGGCTCAGGACTTTGGCAAAAGCCACTAACTAGAGTTAGCAAAAAAGTTGTCATGCCTACCTTCATATCCTTATATGGCGAATCCATTGACTGATAACATCAGATCTGCTCAGTCCCTTGTCCTTGGGGGGAGTATTGATATCACAGTGTAAAGAGTTTTCCCAGGCAAGCTGACAGAACCACTAGGATGTACACAAATGACTTCCTTATGCTTGCCTGTACTCTGCTAGCAATATTGGAGGGGGCTCTGGCACATGGGTTTGTCATAACTTGCTATGGATCTACTTGTATCTACAAATTGACTGGCATGCTAACAGATGGTCTTTCTTCTGTGCATTTATCTTGCTTAAATATGGCACTGTCCCTGATGCTGAATGGCTGCTGGCTTCCACCCCAGAGGTGGCTGCATTTCAGTGTCAGATGAGGGAATAAAATGCTCTAAGACCTTTTGGGAAGAAAGAAGAACTGTGGAAATATCTTATGTTGCCCATGCAATGCTGACACAATTTATGGATGCTTTTAATGTTGATTTTTGGGTAGATCCTTATCCTTCTGAGACGGTACAATTTCTGTTCTCATCTGGTTCATATGTAGTGGTCTGAAACCCCTACACCTCAGGTTAGGGATGAAATACAGTTTAAGAAGTGATTTCAGGCAAAGGCAGAAAGGAAATGCCTTGCTACCTTTACAGTGTCCTCTACCAAGTTGTACATAACAAGACAGTGTCTGTACAAAGCTGAACTCTCCTCACAGACTAAAAACATTACCATTGCCATCATTTTTGTTGAAACCTGTCATAATACCAATCTCCTTTTGCCCTCAGAGTCCCAGAGGATTATACAGTTGAAGAAGGAGTGCCTAGTAGGCACAGACATGTGGCCCTTTCTGCTGAAATGTGGAAAGAAATCCCTGATTCCCTCCTCAGAAAGGCCATCAAGCAAATGGCACTACACCTTACCTCTGCTTTTTATGTTTGTCAGAACAGCCAGCTTCTCCTAGATAGGAGGAGTCATTTTGGCTTTCCGAGGCAAAGCACTTGCAACAGTGGTGTGATCAATATGCCTCTAGCTTGTTACCTTTGCCAGTGCACCACAGCTGATTCTTCAAGAGGCTCTGGTCAATGCTCCCTGGGCAGCCATACAGCTAGGTCAGCACCTGCTGGAAGAGGATGATTTCTGCCTTCTCTGACCCCATGCAGAGACTGTCTCCTTCCTAATCCAGGTGCATATCCATGTGCAATACTCTCGGGTTCCAAGACTTTGTGAGCAGCCTGTCACTTGATATATCTGATTACCATAGTTGTACTAGACTTTACATAACACCTCTACATATATGTTGACACCTCACATGATAGTCAGAGAATTTCCCAGACGCCCTTTGCAATGTAATGTTACACCAAATTCATCAAAGCTGGCACAGGGAGACATAAAACATAGTTCCAAGCCCTGCCGTGGGCATTTGAACTGCACAATCTCCCTAGAAGAAGGCCAAACTTTCCAGATGGTACTAACCTTCTTTTTTGTTTGTTTGTTTTTGGGGTTTTTTTGTTGTTTGTTTTTTTTTCTCCCAGCTTTTTTGTCACTTAGTAAACCCTTAGAGAAGACAAGGCCCCTGCCTGTATATGAAAGTTTCAACCCTACTGGTGCCTCAGGCCAGGTGCATCAGGTGTGTGGAGTGTAACTGATC
Source organism: Galbula dea (assembly GCA_013399015.1). NCBI lineage: Eukaryota > Metazoa > Chordata > Aves > Piciformes > Galbulidae > Galbula > Galbula dea. The sequence continues at coordinate 1,589,468 of VWZX01009335.1, forward strand.
TATTGGACATGTTGGGTCAGAAAACATTTTCTGCCACCTCAAAGGAAGTTGAACGCAATCAAAACTTTTATTGTCAAAACCACTCAGGCATATTTGCTCCATCACTCTCCTATGACTACAGTTCTGCTAGTCATACTTAGCATAAGTATCGTTCTTTCTTATGCAGCTTACTTTCTCCTTTCAGTCTTATTCCATTGTTTTCAGTTTTATCCTTTTCCTTTAAAAAGCATCTTGGTTTTGTCTATCAACAATGCAGAGAATTGTGGTTTCCATTTTCATATTCTTAAACATCAAGTATGCTTTAGCCTTTCCCATTATTTTTCCATGTAGCTTCCTTATGATCATTTATTTATTTATTACTCCAGATGATATGCTTTCTTATCAGGTGTCCAGGACAAAACCCAATAATTCCATTTTTGTGTAAGAACAATTATTAAGCAAGAACTATGACCTCATTACATGATATCCTATAAAATTATTTTTCTGCATCTTTGGCCCACACTTTTAATTGCCAGCCACTACTTCTAGATCTCTCTTCTGGATAATTTCTCAGACGATCTTCTATCCCACACATTTTTTTCCGTGCTGTATTTCTTGTATCCAGCTATAGTGTTGTACATTGAAATGATTGGAAATTTCTTTTGTTTACTCTCTATTCATGCTGTTGTAATTAAATAATCTAAGTCTGCATTCTTTTCCTTTACATCTCCTGCACATTTAGCATCATCCACTAATTTTGTCAATATGTTGCTTACTCTGTATTTGAGATTGTTAATAAAGATGTTATGTAAGACCAAAGGCTGATTCCTCTGGTGGCACAGTAGGCACCATTCCTCAGTCATTACACTGTGGTTTATCATTATCCTTTCTTCATGGTCTTGTTTACCTATTTATCTATTAATGTTTGTTTTCAACCCACATAACACTGTTCTTCTCCAAGCCAACTTCAATTAAGTTTTCAAGTAAGGTTTTGTCAGACACTATATCAAATGTTTTTCTAATATCCAAATACATTACATCTGCCGCTTTCTCTTTGTCCATTAATTTTGCTGGTTTATCCAAATGCACAACTGAGGTTGTCTAACAGATTAGGCAGGAATTTTTCAAAGGAGTCAGGCCTGTGCTCCATGTTCATATAATTTGCATATATTAAAAGTACAGTAATATTTTTGTGCCCAAAAATAAATTGCAAAGGCAAATCAAAGTGGTTGTTTCTCTACCACCTTATTTGTACAAACTTCCAACATTTAGAGGACGAATGTCTAAATTTCTACCTGGGACTTACCTGCATATGCAAACACTTGCAGATGGAAAACCAAAAAACATGTTAGAAAATCATAATAACTTCACCTATGTTGGTGGCTTTTGGTTATCAAAAGAATATCCAAAGGGACAACTTCTGTTGCTTAAAATTGAAATGCAGAGTAAAAACACCAGTAAAAAGTTGTTTACAAAAACAAAACCTCTGATGACGTACTCATTATTGCAATAAAGTTCTTATATTTAATGATTGTGGTTCTGTTGATTGGATTATTGGAGATCTTCTTAAAAAAAATATCATTTTAGAAGATAATTTTATTTTAGTGTTCACCCAGAATTCTAAACAGTAAACTAATTAGATTTTTCAATTATAATTGTCATAAACAACAATCTATATTTGAAAATAGTTGCTGCTTTTATTTTCCCCATTCTATGTGATTTCCCTAACCCATCATAAAAGTATTTTCAGAATGACAATAGCTTAATATATTGGTTAACTAAGAGGATCTATCATTCCCTTTTTTTGGAGACTTGACATAATGTAGAAAGGATAAATTCTTATTTATTGTGTCTTTCTTTTTCACAAAGTGAAAAATCTTGACTGTCCTAGATATTTGGTCAGTGTCAGAACAACAGGGTACTGACCCTGACTTTTTCTAGGTGTTACAACCATGTGCTTCTCTTTAGCTCATTGAGAAAATAGAACATTGTCCAGCCCAAATTATGAGGAGTTTATCTGGTGGAGTTCTCCTCTCTGTCCATTCAACCATTTAACCATTCATCTGAATCTCTAAAGCTACTGTCTTTTTCACCACTTAGAAGCAGCTGAGTTTCTTTTCTTTCTTGCACTGCATATGATTAGGGCTAAGAAAAACACGCAGTGCTAAAGCGGCAGTACAGACTCAGAGGAAAACCTGTCTCCGAAGAGCTGTCACGTACCATTTTGTCCAGGCTGCTCATCTAAACTCATGGAGCTAAATTTATTCCTGTTATAACTCCATGTCTTCACTACATTTTTGGCCCGTTATGCCTTCTTTCCACTCAAGAGGAAACATTTCTTCCTAGTGTATGAACAATCACTCCAGTATCTCCACTGATCTCTTCTTTTGTGTGTAGTCTTGAGAACTTTCACTGCTCGCAAGAGAATATCTCATAGCTGAAAGACCTATTCAGAGCTTATGCAATTACTAAGGTTAGAGCATTACCTTTTGCAAGTGATGAGAAGGTTCATTGGTGGAATGCAATTATAAACTGGGTAAATTATCAGCTTGTAGCTAGAAAGTGATGAACTTCTGAGCTATCTGCAGTGATTGCTTCAGCAGAAGGAATGTATACTATTAACCATAGCACTGAGAATACTGAAACATGGATTTTTGAAATCTACCAATGATAAATGGGAATATTTCCTTTTCTTAAAAATATTTATCTTGGTTTTCCTCTGAATCAATATACTGGTTCTAAAAGTTTAAAACACAGAAATAAATGGCTTTATGCTATGCCTTATAGTAATTCTGTAACCCCTTAGCAATACTTGAGATGCTCAGTGATTTAGTGCTGACAAAAGAATCAGCATTATCACAAGTCTGTTCCAATGGTAAAAGGAAATATGGCAAAGGGTATTTTGGGAAACAAACACACAAAACATAATGAAGATGAGAAATGAACAGTAGTCATCTCTTACAGAAAGATGTGATGTTATAACACAGAAAGCAACATAATTCAAACCTATAGATAGCAAAAGGAATTCTTGGGGGAACTGCAGCAATGGTGAGTGCCATGTGAGTAAATGAATGGAAGATAAGATTTTTAATTCCATTCCTTCAGTACTTCTGCAGCTTTGAAAATCTCAACCAATGAATATCAGAAATGTAAATACTGTTTTGATTTAAATAAGAATAAAAAGAAAATTAATAATTTACTGATTTTAAAAATAAATAATAACAATAGAACATATTTAGAAATCCTTTACTTTCATAAGGGAAGGCAGGAAAGCTTCAGACTGTTAGACAAGGGAGTTACAGTGCATTCTCATCAAAGTCCTGGGGAGGTACCCAGCATTGTCTTTCATTTATCAAGATTTTGCCACTCTCACTCTCACTGAGGATTACCTTATTCCACAAGTGATCTAACAGACTCAGTGTCAGAATTTGCCTCTAATTAAGGATGTTCTTGTGATTAAAGCGCAAGGTGCATGTCAAGAGACTTGTCTTTTCTGTAGGCTTGTGAAAGTAAGAAAATACTTCCAAACCAAATATTTAAATCTCTTATTAAAGCAGGATGCCTCTCTTCTCTATTGCCAAAGCTGAAAAACAAAGGCCCTGATTTCCAGGAGCCTTAGCATTTCCCAGTCCAGTTAAAGTACTGAACTGTGTGTACATACATTATCATTTGTCACTTGAGAGTTATTTAAAGACCTTAAGCACCAGAAACACAGGCTGCTGGCTGAAATGATAGAGAAGAAATAGCACTGAGAAATTAATTGGTCAGATATAAGAAGATGGCATAATTCCAGACCCTGGATTAATGGAAACAGTGAAAATACCAGTTTATGATCACTTGTGTCTCACTTAGCTTTTTTTTTTTAATGGTTCTAACAATGCAACCCACCACAGGTATGTTTTGAAATATATTCCTTTATGTTACTTATTTTATTGAGCTATCTGGATATCCAATGTTGTATTCAGTTACAAGCACTTTAGGACAGAGACTGGTTTTTAGCTCTGGAATTACACAGTTCAAGTGTGAAAAAAAAATGTAGGCATGACTGAGGCTGATACTACAGTAGAACAAATAATAATTCATTTATTTGTTGCTTATATATACTATTAGTTAATGCAAGAAGTACAGAAAGTATTATAAACAATGTAAAACTATATAAACAGTAGTGCTGGTAGATTGGTTCTTATTAACAGCCATTCCTGAAAATGATTTCTCCTAGCAAAAGGATGTTCTTTGTATGACATGGACAGGGATTTCCCCATCTTCTCAGTACATGCCACATCCTACTTGCAGCTTTAGGCATCAGCTTTTTCAGCTGCAGATGAAAATGGTGAAACCTGAAAAGGGCCTGCAAGTGTTTAAAATACCTTGTAAGTCAGAAAATTGATCTGAGATCATAAAGCTAGGTAAATCTGCATGAAAAGTAAATTGAAAGATAACATGCATGAACAGGAGACAACATGCTTTATGTGCTAAGAAGATGTAGTTTGTCTTATGCAGATCATACTAAAGACTGATTAATGACTTTGACTTTTTAGTCATGGGATCCATTTCTAAAACTAACAGAAGTATTAGGTGATCATTGATTCTCTTCTTAGATGAAGGTAATGATTGTCAAACATTAACATGCTGTCAGTGTCTATTTAAACCTCTTCAAGAATGAATTAAACATGGAAACTAAATAACCTTGAACCCTCCTTCAAGATCCCATTAAGATACAGTAGCATACGAGCTACAGGTAAACACTGCATGCCCTGAAATGAAGAGATTCAATATTCCACACTGTCACATTCCAGAGGAATGAAATAACTGAGAGGTGAGTGGGAGGAAGGGAAGGGATAAATAGCCATAAACATACAGTGGGCTAAATTTTCAAAACACTAGCACGTTCAAGCAATAGGCTACACTGATGGATATCTTCAGTCTCACATGCTGATATGAGTTCCACTGTTGTGTAGATTTAATTCACCCTATTGGACTGTTGTTTATTCAATTGAGTCTGTAGATGTCTAAACATAGATCTTACAAATTTAATTGCTTAATTTATAGGCAGAGATGGAAACTTACTTTTTAAAAGATATTTCTGATATCTGTTTCCTTCCCCATTACATTACTGAAATATTGATAACCAGTTAAAAGAAATCTTTCGAAAACACAAATGGGGATTAACTGCCCAAAACCTTGGGGCTCACAACAGAAATTCTGTTAATAGTAGACCACTGGAATCTTAAAACTTTGCTTCTGACACAGCCGTGTCTTTTAATGCTCTCTCTTCAACAAAGTAGTGGCCACTTGTGAGAGAGATATTGGTCTGAGTTTACAATAAAGTAGATGTATGAAAGATACATCTTACAACATTGTGGGGAAGATGCATGCATGTATAAAATGTTGCTGAACACAGAGATGAAACCAGAAGGAAAATAGTAGTGCTAGTGTTGATCCGTAGAATTCTGTTCTTTTTCTTCTACATTTGCTTGCTTTCATTGAAGTTTTGCATGTATACACTTGACTGGGGATTAATAGGTTTGTTAACTGAGCCAGGATGGAGATGTTGGGAGAGAAAGGGGAGGAAAAAAAGATAGGAAAGAAAGAAAAACAGCCTGCAGAAAACTTGAACATGTGAATTTTCTTGGCTCAAGCTTTGAAGATAAATCAGTGCCCTAGGGACTGTGGTAAAAATAAGCTCTCGATTAGGCATCAGGCACAAACTGACCAACCTCCAATCAGATTTGTTCTACCATGTTTCATTGAAGCAGCAATGTGCTAATGTCTTCATCATTTTAAAGTCAGACTACTTTATGTTTTTCTCTTTTTTTTTTTTTTTAGTTCAGTTCAGGAGAATGCATACAATCATCCACTTTAGGTCAAATGATGATTATTCACAAAGTTTATTTATTTTACTATTCCATAAATGTATTTCATAGTCTCTGTGCAAACTTATTAATGGTTCTTATTGCCATTTGATGCCATAAAAGTCTCTGAATTCCCCACTAGACTTGGTTGTATCTGAAGCAAAGAATGCTATTGTAGCAGACATTCATCTTCTAACATCCTTTCTCTCTGTAGTGACGTTCATGTAGCGCTATAGTCTTCACAGCTGAGAGGCTGTTTGCTGCAGCAGAGACGGTGATCTGTCCTGGAGAGTGATCTTGATACAAAGGCTTTGCGAAATCTAGAGGCCTTATCCCAGATTAACATGAGGGATCAGTTATCTGATGGCCTAGAGAGCCTGACCCATCCACAGACTTCTGAGCTTTTGGAGGTTGGGTGAGTCAGAGAAAAGGAGAATGAACATACAAGCATGTCTTCCAGCATCAGGGAAACAGGGAGAAACTCTGACTAACTCCTGATTTACTGGTGTGGTGGGGTGGAACTAAAAAGTTTTTGTACACACAATTGTACCTGCTTAATTATTTGGATCTTTCCCCATTGAATGCTTAAGACTCATCAGTGCATGCATGCCCTTAGCCTTCAATGAAAGTCAGCTTAGGCAGGTCATATTGCCTTTTAATTTTTCCATGGGTAAAATGCATATGTGAACAGAAATCTCAGAGACTAGTGGGTGCCCAGTAATTTCTTAAGCCACAATAATTTGATACCAAGCCAGCTCCTGAGTACAAAAAATCAGCCAAAGTGACCTGATCCTTCAGGTCTTACACTGATCATATTTTCATAAGGTTTGGGCCCTTGTACTTGGAACTTAAGAAATTAATTAGTACCTGGAGCAGCACTGTACAACTGAATGATTCCTGATGGTCACTGCAACAGGGCTACTGAAATAAACATTCATGAAAACTACACAATGGGATGTGACAAGGCTTTCTTTAAACTGTAAGTCTAAAGATTAAAGCTCTGTTGTTTGGGGTTTTCAGTTAGATAATGGAGTTTTTTTCTACGTACAATACTTATCTTGTCTCTATCTCTGTAGTGTTTGAGCACCTCCCAGACTTTGATGTTTATCTCTCTCACAATACTTCTGTGCAACGTCAAGTATTTCTACCTCCATTTTACAGAGTAACAAGAAGTGGGATGGGGTCCAGGGTCACACAGGAAGCCTGCAGGTTAGGGTGCAACTGAATGGTCACCTAGGCTTAGCACTCTACTTCTTTTGTTTTCATGCACAGAATTTGCAAGTCTTGCTGAGTTTCTCTCTGAGACTGATCACTAGAATGGACAGGAAGATATTTGTTTCAATTTTTTTCTAAATTATCTTAACAAGGAAAAGAGGGGTTTGGGAGGTAAACAACCTTATTATCGGAATTCATCAAACCAACATATCAAGGCATAATTTTTTTTTTAAACTTAAAAAACCCAGACAATCTGTACACTTTAAAATTTGTAATTGTTTTACAAAACTAAAAGAGTTAATATAAAGGAGGAGAAAAGGCTTTAAAAATAATGAAAAATAATTGCTCTTCTATAGCAAACAGCACATATTTCACTAAAGGAAGTTAAATGAAAAAAAGCCTCAAAAATGTCTTTAAAAATCATGACGTAAGTTTTGAGGACTTTTTTTAATGCAAACAAAAAGAAGTTTCAATCTTCCTCCTTCTTAGCCTATGCTAGCAGTGGCTGTTAATGTGCCATTCTAGCTTATCCTTTTATGATCCTTTCAGTCACAGTACCATGTAGTGTCAGAGATTACAGGGAAACAAAGATCTCTTTATTTGCAGTGAAATAACCAAAGCAAGGGTAAATAAAAGGTTGATGGGTCCAAGAGATCACAAGAAACGAAAGTCATACATATTTTCATTCAAGAAGCACAGAGCTAGGTGATAACATTTATTGACCATTCATGCGCATTCAACTGTCTTCCTCAAGACCTTGGATTCATTCCCACTGTAACATGCATGTTCCATATTTGTACCTCTTCATGCAGATGTGTTTGGCACCATCTGAGCAGATTTTAAGCAAAAAAAGTCCCTCTCTTGGTGTGTGTTTGGTCTGAATAGATTGTGCATATAAATTGAAAGGATTGCGACAGGACACAGAGATTAATGGCTTAAGACAAAAGTTGGGATTTTGTCCCAATTTTTTGAACCCTGTTATATTTGACAGCTTCTTCCTTGATGTGGATCTTACAGATGGAAAGTAAGTGCTCCCACTTTTATTAATGGTATTTAGTCTATCGAATTAATTCTAATTTTGAGCGTTGAAAGCTAGAGGAAAATCAAGTCCAATATGCCTAATTCTACACTCATGGCACAATTCATATTGGTTTGAATCAGCCTGAGTGGATATTTCTCCACTATGATATATTACTCATCTCACTGTCATTTCTATCACTAACCTCTCCAAATATCAGTAATGAGAAACTCCTCACAACAATTTCTCTGGGCAGCATACATGATTATAAGAATATTTTTTAATTTTCTAGTGCTTACTGTTTCTTAAGTCTATACACACTGGGATGACCAGCTTCAAACTGCAAGGAGGTCATACAGGGGAAGCTCTTTTATTACAGTATTGTATGTTCTTCTGCATGTGGCAACTGTTGCATTTCTGAGTTTCCTTCCACTTTCACAACTCTGCACTCTTCTCATTAAGAGTAAGAGAACCACTTCCACCTCTTGCTCTTTTCCACTGAATCACATGAATTCCCTTTGTGTAATAAACTATTATGCATGCCCCTAACAGTCAAAATGTTAAATAAGATTAAATTTTATCCTTCAACTTGTTATTTCCCTGATTTCCCTTTAAAGGCCTTCTGGAGACCCCAAGATGCTCACCTCAAAAGACTCTGGACCTTATACCCTCCCATAAATGAAAAACCCCACATAGCAAGAGAGGGTCAGAGGAAACAGAAGATTCCATCTCTTCTACTTGGGGCAATACTTTCCCAAAATACTTTCCAAAATGGAAATTATGAAATGCCTTATCTGAGAGAAGCACTCTTAAAGACATTAAAAGGCCTTTATAGTACCCCTTATTCTCATCTATCTATTCTTGGAAATGCTTCAGCTGTTGTTTACAACAAAGATTGCTCAAAACTCGAGCATATATATATACAGTCAAAACCTAACAGTGTACAGGTATGGAAAATTATTTTAAATGTGAAATTCTTCCAAAAAACTCAAAAAAATGTGCTTACATATGTTGATGGCAGCAAAGCATCCAATGAAGTCATAGGTAAGAGTTGTGTGACTCCTAGTGATATAGCTGAACCACAAGCATACAAAAAAAGCAAAAAACAAAAGCAGCAGATAAAGTGTGGGTTTTTAAAGAAGAAAGAGCAGACTTACAAAGGGTTTGTGAAGTGCAGAAAAACACTTATTCTGACCATATTTTTGGGCATGATGTAGTTGTATCAGCAAAATGATGAGCTCTTTTCAGCATACCTTGCCTATGAGCCTTATATTTCTTCAGGCTCAGTGCTACTTGCTTGGGGGCATGAGCAGAATGAATGTAGATCTTGGTGTATGCACAAAGCAAGCCACAGAGCAAATTATCAAAAGGCCATGTGCTATGCTCCACTGTCATATCTCAACCTCTGCCAGTTTTGAGCAGCAGAGGCAGTGGCAGGGTTTGAGGAGGAGCTAATCTTTTCACAGACAAGACATCACAAAGTCAGTGCCTCCCACCTCCCAGTGAATCCAGAAGTCACTGAGGTGAGATGGTGCTGAACATCAGTGAGTGGCAACAGCTTCTCCTGACTCCCTATTCCAAGACCTGAGCAGAATTGAAGTAAAAACATGAGTCAGCAGTATGCCCAGGTGGTTAAGAAGGCCAATGGCATCCTGGCTTGCATCAGCAATAGTGTGACCAGTAGGAGCAGGGAGGTGATCTTGCCACTGTACACAACACTGGTGAGGCCACACCTCGAGTACTGCGTGCAGTTTTGGGCACCGCAGTATAGGAAGGACATTGAGCTACTAGAGAGGGTGCAGAGAAGGGCAACTAAGCTAGTCAGGGGTCTGGAAAACAGGCCTTATGAGGAGAGGCTTAGGGAGCTGGGCTTGTTTAGCCTGGAGAAGAGGAGGCTGAGGGGAGACCTTATCGCTCTCTTCAGCTACTTGAAAGGCCATTCTAGGGAGGCGGGTGTTGGCCTCTTCTCCCTTGTGACTAGTGACAGGACTAGAGGGAATGGGCTTAAGCTGAGCCAGGGTAGGTTTAGATTAGATATTAGGAAGAATTTCTTTACTGAAAGAGTGGTTAGATATTGGAATAGGCTGCCCAGGGAGGTGGTGGAGTCACCATCCCTGGAGGTTTTTAAGAAGAGGATAGATGTGTTTCTTCAGGGGATGATTTAGGGGTAAGAGTAGTGTAGGGCTATCGGTTGGACTAGATGATCTTGAGGGTCCTTTCCAACCATAATGATTCTGTGATTCTGTGAAAAAACTAGGTCTCAATGGGCTAAAATGCCACCAATGAGCTGATTGTTCTTCTGTTACATTTGTACAAGGCAGAGCCTTGTGCTAAAAGAGATATGGGCAATATCCTTACAAAAGCACTATATCCAACTTCTCCTCCCTCAAACACATCCTTGAAAAATATAGATATATGAAAATCTGCTAATTTATAAGAGACAGAAGGAAAGAGCTTATTTGGAAAGACTGAAATCACCTAATTACATGTTCTCCAGCCTATGTGTATTTTATGTGACCGTAAGCGTATAAGTACTTTTGCATTTTTGATGAAGGGTTAATATCAATTTATCTTTCCTGATCAAGTGTTTTAGGGGCAGGTATAAGCAAGGCTGACAGAGAAAAAGATAAAAGAAGCTGAATGTGTGAGGAAGAGAGGAGGCAGAGGTGGTAGAAAAGAGGAAAATGTTTTAGTTAACTGGCTTTTATCCTTCACAGCTCTGAACACTAGGTAAGCACTTTTCCTCCTGGTTAGCTGTACTATCAGTACAAAAAGGCAGAAGTGAGACTACTAGAAATAATGTTTAAAAAAATGACTTACTAATTCTCAGTTCAGAGATTTGTCCAAATTTCCTTGGGGAGGAAATAAGCCCACAATGAATGACAGCAAGTTACTAGCAACTGAGACAACACTAATTATTTAACCATAATGCCAATGGTATATAGCCAACATTCATTTCACATAAACATACATAGCAACTATATTCCAAAAAGACATAAAGAAAAGGAATTAAGTAATAATATATTTTACTTGTTTTTCACTGTCCTAAATGTGGATGCCACATGAAAATTGTAGTCTGTATCTTCAGACTCCCCAAAGAAGACAATAAGTTAAAGGTCTCTTACTGAAGCTGGCAAGGATACCCTTGCAGTTAAAATGTGTCATATGCTTAAGTATTTCAGAGTCTGCAATGTTTTAGAGCAGCACATCTACATTTGCCAGATGAGTCCATCTTTTCCTCATCCCTCTTTACATACTTCTTGTGGTTTTTGTTTGATTTCATCACTTCCAGATTTGTAGGATCTGGAAAATGAAGGGGTAGGAAGAATCACTTGCTTTTGCATGGTAAGGAGGAACAAATAACTGACAGAATATTCATTATTTCCTGAAGTAATGACTAACATGAAGCCCTTCATCAAATGCTGTCACTGTTTTTAATATGATTGGGCCAACAAGAAATGACATAGGACAAAGGTTTTGTATCTGTTTTATGGGTGAGAATCTAAGGATTGGCAGTCCTAAAGTCATGTGTCCACAGTGCACTTCAGAGGCACTTACAGGTAACCCATGAAATAGTTGTTATATTTTAAACCCAGTCCTGTACAAAGTTCCAAGGTCCTGCAGGTAGGATAACCCCCACAGGCACATCAGCTGATATTTGTTAATGAAGGAGATTAGCTTCAATGTCCCACTGATTTAGCAATACTGCCTCTAGTTCTGGACCTAGTAGCATGAAGTATCATTCAGACACTGCATTGCTTAGTCACATGCTCCTGTGAAGGGTCTGTAAAAAACAACAAACACTGATTTTGGATGAATGTTTGACCATTCTCCCACCACTACACTAGGCTGACTGAGATAGGTAGGTATTAAGGTATCAGATATAACTAGTGCATAGCAGAAACTGTGTAATGCAGCTGTGTTCATAGCTGCCTCCTCATCTGCAGCGTGAACTAATCTCATTTTAAGATTGGATGCTGGAATCGTGTTTTCAGAGAATCAGGTAGCATACCCAAGGAAAAGCTGAGTCTTGGAGCAGCCGAAGTCTGACATTTGTAGTGTACTCAGCTCCTTCCACAGCTGGGCTACACGGGTCAGAGGTTTGGAAAATTTTTTTGTTAAGACATGCAGATGCATAGAATATGCAGTCTCTCTGGCAGTCAGAGAACCAAGAAGTCTGATTCTGTCCAGCAGCCTGAATAAAGGGTGTTTTATCTTCACTGTGGCATACTCTCGTCTCTTTTCCATGGCAAGAGGGACTTTAGTGATAGGGTCAAACAGCTGCCACATATTGCACAAACCTACAATGGGTAATGGATACAGTTATACTTCATGTAGATTAGTCACACCTAAAGAAAACTTTCTTTTAAAGAGGGAATGAAAAACAGAAACGTTCCTTTCCTTTTTGTTTTTTTAATGACCAAAATTATCACGTTAACAAAGAATGTGCTTATAATGCTTTTATAAATCTTGCCTGGTTTCTACTGTAAGCAGAGGGAACTTTAAAAATGGTTTCAAGACATAAGTCAGGCTAAGAACTAGTATTTGCAATGGATAAGAATCTGTCTAACACTTTGACAAAGAGTACAGAACTGTACACAAAGTGTAATGCAATAGCTCCCTTATTTATTCCTGTTTTGCAGAAAGCAGAAACTGTTCTTGCCATGCATTACCCTATTATGTTCCTTCTTGGGAACCTGAGACCTTTTGAATCTATCTTCTGAACCAGTTTAATATGCAGCAGAACAAAAGGATCACAGTGTCACCAATGAATACATTGTAAAGCCACAGCCATAATTACAAATAGCAAATGGAAAATGTATGCATATAGATAGAGAGAAAAAAGTACCATATGCAAGCACAAAAATAATATTTTTTCACTGTATTTATGTTATTTAACCCTCTCCCCCTCCCCTTTTTCTTTCCTCTGGCTCCTCTCAAAGAAATCTTTCTTTCAATAGTCTCTTCAGACATGGAAAGGGATACCAAAGGGAAGGAAGAATCAGCTTTCATTGATGCCGTGACTAAGGGCCATGGTCTTGGCCTAGACCCTTGACCCTCATGTCTGTAGCATTATACGCAGTGTCTGATGTGATCAGCACAACCTTGTTATTCAGCTTTTGTACTGTGCATATTTAATTTCAAAACACATTCCAATGGCAGAGGGGAAAATTTCGCCCTCTTTAAAGTGTATGATTCACCAGTTCTTTAGAGTCAGTTGGTGGCAGATGGGCAAGTGTGAAAACTTCTATTTGTGATCTCACACTATATAATGAGCACAAGCCACCACTGGAATTGCAGTTTCTGCATGGAGAGCCCTGTGCGCTCACTTCCCTCTCAGAAATCATTCTTTTAACTTATGCCACAGCAGGAGCTGGCCAGGTGGCCTGGATGTGGTCACTGTTGCCTCTAAGGATTTCAAGGAGCACATGAGGCTTTCTGAGGCTTCTTTTCACAAGGCCTTTGCCAACCCAGTACACTCTCCTGCAGGGCAGATTTTGTACTTTGTGTCTTGGAGGACCTGGCAGACAGGCTCTACCTTTCCACCTTCATGTTTCTTTACCAGAGAGAGCATAGCATTTGTTCTCTGCCACTGCTGATCAACCATATTATAAATCACAGAATCACAGAATGTTGGGAGTTGGAAGGGACCTCAAAAGATCATAGTCCAACATCCCTGTCTGTGTAGGATTCCCTAGACCAGGTCACACAGAAGCACGTCCAGACGGGTTTTGAATACCTCCAGAGAAGAAAACTCCACAACTTCTCTGGGCAGTCTGTGCCAGTGCTCTGGCACCTGAACTGGGGAAACATTTCTACATGTATTCACGCAGAACCTCCTATGCTTCAGCTTACAACCATTGCCCCTTGTCTTGTCACTGGGCTTCCCTGAGAAGAACCTGACGCCATCCTCCTGACACCCACACTTCACATATTTAAAAGCATGAATGAGGTCACAGATTAGTCTCCTCTTCTCCAAGCTAAAGAGACCCAGCTCCCTCAGCCTTTCCTCATAAGGAAGAAGTTACACCCTCTTCATCATCTTTGTAGCTCTGTGCTGGACTCTTTCCAGCAGTTCCTGATCCTTCTTAAACTGAGGGGTCCACAACTGGACACAATATTCCAGATGCAGCCTCCCCAGGGTAGAGTAAAGGGGGAGAAGAACCTCTCTTGACCAACTAACCACACCCCTTCTACTACACCCGAGAATCCCATTGACCCTCCTGACCACAAGAGCACACTGCTGGCTCATGGTCATCCTTCCTTCTACCATGACTCCCAGATCACTTTCCCCTTCACTGCTCTCCAAAAACTCAGTCCCCAACCTATTGTGATCCATGGGGTTGATCTTTCCCAGGTACAAAACTCGACACTTGGTCTTGTTGAATCTCATTAAATTCCTCCCTGCCCAACTCTCCAGCCTAAGTCACGCTGAGTAGCACCACAAGCCTCTGTTGTGTCAGCCACTCCACCCAGTTTAGTGTCGTCAGCAACTCGCTGACAGCGCACTTTGTTCCCTCATCCAGGTCATTAATGAATAGATTGAAAAGTACTGGTCCCAGTACTGACCCCTGAGGGACTCCACTAGACACAGGCCTTCAACTAGACTCCATCCCATTAACCACAACTCTCTGGCTTCTGTCCTTCAACCAGTTCACAATCCACCTCATGACCCAATCAGCCAGATCACACTTCCTCAGTTTAGTTGCAAGGATGCTGTGGGAGACAATGTCAGATGCTTTACTGAAATCAAGATAAACCACATCCACTGGCCTAACATCATCTATCAACCTGGTTATATCCTCATAAAAGGCTACCAAGTTGGTCAAGCACGACTTCCCCTTTGTAAACCCATGCTGACTGCTCCCAATGACCCCCTTATCCTTGATATGCCTAGAGACAGTGGCAAGGATAAAGTGCTCGATCACCTTTCCAGGGATGGAGGTGAGGCTGACCAGCCTATAGTTGCCCAGCTCCTCCTTCTTGCCCTTTTTGAAGACTTGGTGTGACATTTGCCTTCCTCCAACCCCAGGCACCTCTCCTGTTCCCCAGGACTTAATAAAGACGATGGAGAGGGGCCTGGCAATTACTTCTGCCAGCTCCCTCTGCACCTGTGGGTGCATCCCATCAGGACCCATGGATTTATGGATGTCCAGATGGCTTAACTGCTTCCTAACCCAGTCCTAAGCAACCAAGGAAAACTACTCCAGTATCCTAACATCATCTGGGGGCTCCGGGGTCTGAGGCTCTTGAGGACAGTCTCTAACAGTATAAACAGAGACAAAGGCATTCAGTAACTCCACCTTCTTTGTATCATCTGTCACCAGGGCACCCACCTCATTCAGCAGTGGGTCTACATTGCCCCCAGTATTAGAGTTTTGGGCAATGTATTTGAAGAAGCCTTTCCTGTTGTCCTTGTCCTCCCTGTACTCTTTTGTACAAAGAAGTCACAATCTGTGCTGTAGTCTATAAAACTGAGAGATTTCTACCAGAGTGAAGCATCTAGTTTTACTTGGGAGTGAAACTTCTTTATATACAGCTTCTGTGACTGAGAGGACATAATTTTCATCTGAAGTTTTAACAGGAAAGATGAAAATAAAGAGATTTCTAGAAAAGCTACACAGAAAGACAACTGTAAACAGTCATATCTTAAGGACTATTATCATGCTTCTTGGTCCTTAAACCTGAAGAATGCAAACATTCTTTTGTGCCCTTTGTCCACTTGAAACGGATTTTTTTTTCAGTTAAAATAAGAACCCTGTTTAAATTTGACCAATAATGGCACATGAACAATTATGAAATTGAAAACAAGTCACATCTCTGCATTATTATTATTACCAGTGGTTATTAATATAGTGCATTGGTTTGCATAGGTTAATCAAGAATTAGAACTTGGTTCTGCAAGCACTGTACAAATAATAAAGGAAACACTCTCCACCTCAGTGATCTTGACATTCCTGATGTCTGATAGGATTCAAAAAATTTGACTGATTAACAAGGAGAATGAAATGACAATAAAGAAAGGTGTTACAGCAGCTTCAGATTAGCTTTCTATGTGTCTGACCAATTTCAGAGAAGGAAGTTTTATTTTCTTTTTCTGAGTCTTCAAATCCTTCCAGTTTTTGGCAACAACCAGAGACCTAATCTTGTGAAGTGCTGAATGCCTCCTGTGATATCATCATCCCCTTAGTGACAGCCCCCAAAGTAGAAGGACTAAAAATAATGTAAAAGAAGACAGAAAACAAGAGGTGCTGGAAATTTCAAGATGAAAAGTGTTCTTCAGGGGTTTGCAGCCCAGTTAGGCAGCTTTTTAGCTACAAAAAAGCTTAAGGAAGGGCAATGATAACATCCAGGGATTTGAATATATGTCCAGCATGAACCGAACTTCACCTTTTTCTTGATGTATGCCTAACACACTTTGTGAAAGATCTACGGCAGGTCAACACAAGGCAGTAATATATTGAATATCTAATACAAATTATAGCAATGAACTATACAACCTTGAGAAGGGACTTTTGTAGATGGACAATTTTTAGGAACAACCTTTGCATCAAAGGGGGAAGATAAAATATTAGCTAATCTGACAAAAGAACAAGTTGAATGACATTAATAAAAATATCCAGTAAGCTCACCTATAATTACATTAACATTGGGAGTTCTTCCTGCAACTTACTGGAAGCCTTTTCAGTATATGCTCTTTTCCTCTTTGTGTATTTTATGTTCAAAAGACATGAAATATTATTTCTACTTTGTTTATGCTTACCATTATTATTTGCGATTGCATCTTGGATGCATGAGGAGCTTTTTATGCAGTTGCAGCAGGTTATCTTTAGAGGTTTTAATAATAATAGTAAGACCAGCAAAGAGACCAGAGGAAATAGAATTTAAGTGAGACCTGACAGTTCTTTACACTTGTCTGAATTAGAGGAATTTTACTTTTCTTCAGCCCTTGCCATTAAGAACATAGTTTGACTGGATTCATTCTACAATTAGAAAGATATCATGTCAGGCATCATCATAACTGTCTTTCAGATAAAGTCAGCCCTCTTAAAGTTTAATATATTATGTAGTGACATTGTGGTATATCATCAGGTCAAGGTTCAAGACATGGTTCAATTTAACAGTATGTTTTCATAGTAGATTTTCATCCTTTTTCTTGTTTTCATACCATCCATGATCAAAATGTAAGTGTCTTGTGTTCGGGTCTCAGGGCCCTTAACAGAAAGCCAGCTACAAACCGTCCCTGTGATTTCTTACGTTTGAAATCCACAATGGTTCTAGATTCTCAAAAATTTATACTCACCTCCAGTTTTCATTTACTGGGGAAGTTAAAATAGACACTTTTTATTCAATTAAGCTACACAGATTATGAGTAATATAGAGATTATTAACAAATATTTTTGAAGAAAGAGAAAGCAGTGTGCTCTCTCACTCTAAAAAGCCTTGGCCCAGAGCCAGTTATTATTATAAGCTG
Source organism: Galbula dea (assembly GCA_013399015.1). NCBI lineage: Eukaryota > Metazoa > Chordata > Aves > Piciformes > Galbulidae > Galbula > Galbula dea. Next base: position 1,607,007 of record VWZX01009335.1, read on the forward strand.
GCTGAGCTGGCCTGGAGCCAAGGAGATGATAATTTAGCATGAAGCCAAAATGGATGGCTTTTCTCTCATTCCCCTCTTTCAGTTATAGCTTGTGGGTGTGACAAACGTTTCTACCACCCAAATTTTCAAAACTGCTCACAGATCAAGTGCGTGTGTGCCTGTGGGGGTGGAGGTGGTGCTGGGATAGATCTGCCACGTATTGTGTGTTTAGAAAAAGACATGATACCCTGCTTATAATCTTACAAGAGTTCAGCTGCTGCCTTATTTTATTTAGTGAGGCAGACGATAAATTCAGATGTCCTCTTCCTGGGTCTTATTTTCTCCTTTGATACTTGAGAAAACTTGCTTGGCCCAAGAATGCACAAGACTGTCCTTCAGGTGCATCGCAGCCCCTTCTGTGAGCTCAGCATTCAGCAGAGAATGGGACAGCAACTCATCCAGACTTCTAGACTTTTATTTTGTTTATTTCTGATTCCATTTGCCCCAGACAGACAGTGGTAAGTGCAAAACAACACTGAGACTGCCTCCTGCCAGCACCATGCATGGTGCTCTGATGGGGAAATGGCATCTGCACAAGTGGGAGGGAGAGCAAGGGCAGGGCAGCTTCCTGCAACTAGTAACAGGCACCTGTTTGCCATGGTGGCTACATAAGAAGCTTTGGGTAGGGATCCTGCAGACAAGGACACAGACATGATGAAAGCATTTCCCCTTTTTTCCCCCTCCCTTTTCCTCTTCTGTAGAGCTTACATGGTAAGTCATGGTGTGGACCATGATGGTTATGTCAGCAAAAGCAACTGAGAACAGGAAGAGTTTTAGGTCATGGAGGCTGAATGAGGGGTGAGTAGACAAGTTCGCACACATTAGAGAAAGATGTATGGGCAATTAACCTGGAGTAAGTGTATGACTCCTATCAACTCTGCCCACCTCTGAGGTCTGTTGCATATCTTTCCTTCAATATCTTCAGCTAAAGATGCCAAGCAAGAAAAGGCTTCCTCAAATCCTGGAAAATCCAGAATATGCTACAATGATTGCTGTCCTCACCTTTACTGGAAGTTTCTACCTCTTCATTGAACATTGCATGGTCTTCTACACCAGTCATCTAAAGCTTATATTTTACACTTCCAAGTGAATTTCAGCTGAAATGGGTTAACAGGCAGAACAACAGCATAGAGTGCAACTAAGAGGGTAATTAACTTGAAGATCTTTAATATAGACAACGCTTCCATGATACTTTATCTTACAGTCTTCAATTCTACCTGTGATGCAAGATTTAACTGGCAACCACAGTGTTGACTCAAATAGTAGGTTTATATGTTGAACAAATTAAATTATAATATGACAAAACACTCTCTTCACCCCTCCTATGTTAAGTGTAATCTGTCTCTTGTCAGTCTAAGACACCCTGGAATAGCACAGGGTTTAAAACTAATTATCATTGGACCAGGAAGCACGCAAAAGAGGTCAAAACTGTCCTTTCAACCACTCTCCTTCTCTATGTGCTATATACTGTGGATTGCACCCAAGAGATGCAGAGGGCTAGTGAACTATTACAGCATGAACATGCAGGTGACTGAATCTTACACAAGTCATCACACATGTGGTTACCAAATACTCCTGCTCCTCTTATAATTCATGCATTATGCATAGAAGACAGCTGGCCATTTATCTGAGCAGACACAAAGAGAACTTCAAATGGCTCTTGAGTAAATGGAGATTTGAAAGACAGAGTATACACGAGCCAATACATTTTCTTTATTTCTTTCTTTAAAGTCAATGATGGATATTCATTGGAGATCTAACATAAAATAATCTGTTCATCCAGTTTACATGGTGAAGATAACCTCCAGATGAAAAATTACAGACAGCTAAGCATGACTAGAAACTCATATGTCAGAGTCTCAGGACCATGTTCCAGCTTGTGGATAATTATTTAATGCAAGTTAATATATTAGTTCTTGCAAACCAAATGCAACCAAATGGAAAAGAACTGCATGGCCAGGTTCTCAGTGAGATTATCTATGCCTCTTAAATGTATCAGTAGAGAACTCAGCAGCAGGGTGGTGGAGTGGTAGCAATACCAAACATCGATGATTATGATGAAAACGCAGGATCATGGCCATTTGACTGGGGACTTTAGGCCAGATTCTGCGTTACATTACTCCCACTTTTAAGCAACCCAATAGTTTTGAGTGCAGCAGAGTCATTCCAACATAAAACTGGAGTCCTACGCTACAAAACAAGGGTATGAAATCTGAAGGGTCTAATGATCTTATTTTTCCAGTGCTGAAAAAGGGTGTTTTACTGTAGACAGATCCCAGTTACATGATTACAAAGTATAAATGCCTAAGTAAGAACTGTGGGCTTTGGTCTCCAGGAGGTGGGCCTTTATTCAGCAGGGTGCTTAAGTACTTGCAGAATGTTGAGTAATGAGCAGCTTCATAACTTAAAAAAAAGGTCTAACTATAGAAGATGTGGTTTAGTGGTTGAAGGCAAGATCTGGGATTCAGGGCTTTATGCATTCTAATCCTAGCTTTAGTGGTCTCTGTGGTCTTCTCTATTTTTAATGTGCAAATAGTAATCCTTAACTCATGAAAAGTGCTAAGCTTTATTACATAACAACAAGGTTCACTTTTACTTTTGTTATTGTTCAGTCTCTCCAAGTGTTATACTTAACCCCAAATGCTCTGCTTTTGTAACTTGCAGAGTGTTTCTGGTTCATGTTTTGTACTGCTCTTAAACAGCCTTTCGTCAAAAGGATAAGGGGAGACTTCCCACTGGTAACTCTGCAGTGGATGGTAGGGTTCTCCAGCTATCCAGACAAAGCTCAAAAGGGCAAAAGGAATACATTTTTCCTTGAAAAAACACGTACAACAGATTTCTAACAGTTTGACTGGCCACGCTGTGAAAGACAAGGATTGATCAGAAAAGACTTCCTCACTCCATGAAGTGCTCTTACATGAGGATAGGTAACTCCAGCATGAATAGGCATCCTTTTAAGACTAATCCAGATGGTAAGGGAAATGCAGGTCACTTCTAAGCACTGGAAGTGATTCTGAGATACATGTCATCATTTCATTTAGAAAATCTTTGTAACACATCTAACAGGCTGCTAGTGGATATCCTAGTTTTATTCTACAAACCATGCATTAGAAGCTCAGGAAAGAAGAGAGAGATTTCTGTACCCGTCCCAAAAGTTCTGGCACCAGAACTTTTCTTTTGATACCCATTCCTTGGACCAGAGTTATCAGCAGCCCAGGTAATAGCAGAATTCAGTGACATAATGACATAATGTCTACTCTAAATATGAAAGATTCATTTGTCAAAAAACAATCTCTGGTCCTGAGCAGACATCCACGGACATTGCCAGTAATAAACTCCTATATGTTACTGTACTGAAAAAGCTACTGAATATCAGTAGTTACCACAAAATTTGGTAAATGTAATATAATGTAAATTGTGCAATCTTACAAACTTTACCACAAGCACATAGTAAAATACGAGCTACAAAATATTTGTTCAAACACTAAAATCTTACTTTTACATATTTTACATAACTGATAATGAGTATGTGAATAATAATACATTATGTTGGCTCATGTCAAAATCAGAGCAATACAGGTGAAAGTTAGGTGAAAAAAACAGCTCAGTTCTCTATAAGTTTACTGTATAGATTTTATTTTGTCTAAGTGGAATTTGCTATTCTTTACCTTTCTAGCGTTAAATTTTCAAATGTCCAGGGCTTGGCAAAAAGAGAACAAAGTAAACAAATATTGATTTATTTTGCCAGTTTTTGCTTGTTTGCTGGAAATCCCTGCTAAAAATTTCAATCATGAGTGGTGAAGAATGGGAGAATGTGACAGGACAGCATACCAAATGGGATAGGGACCTTTCGTCAAAGTTGAACATGTTCAGCTGACCTACCTGGATATTGTTACACTGCTGAAAGCTTGTACTGCAAAGGAGCATTGCCACAGGAATGGAGAAACATGAGGCCCTACAGAAATGCAGAAATACGGCAATCAGGAACTAACTCTCAGACAGGAATCTGAGAAAGGAATTCAGCCTGTTTTTCAAACATTTGTCCTTTGGGATTGTAATAGGAGACCTCATTGCCTTCCAGTCACGTTTTAGAGCCTGATCTGTGGGCTATGTTGTAAGCAAACCTACAGGATGTATACTTCTGGGAATACACCTCATGTGTACAGCCTGAATGGCTTTAGGTGGTGAACTAGGTGATGAATTTTCATGGTAATGTCAAGAGTAATGGATTGTAACCTACTGATTACTAATCAAAATGCAGGTGTCCACTTTTATTGTGGACAGCATCCTACAACTCCCATTCTTCCTTGTGCTATCAGCATTTTCTGCATTTACTATCCTGTGCCTAACTGAGGTCCAGAATTCATCTTCGAGTATTTCACAACTTTCATCCAATAATACACAAATGAATTCTAATTAATCATAACATTCTCGCTAGTGCAGTCCAACAATTTATGTGTTGCCTTGTGCGTTAATGTAAGGTATGGAAGAAAAAACATTAAAAAAAAAAAGTTAAATAATGGAACCTTAATACTATCTGTTATTATTAAGATCTAAGTGTTGAGCTTTAGGCTACATCTTTGATTACCTGCTGGGTCATACATACAGGTCTTATTTAAACATGGTATTAAAATGTGTCCAATGTCTTTGTGTTCTGTTTGCTTTTAGAATTTAGTATAGGTCTCCTGGGCATTCTTAGTGTGTGCAATCATATATGAGATGGTAACAGCAGGAGACAAAATGAGACAAAATGTATCTGAAAGAGTCATTTAAAAGGAGTTGATCATTTGACCAGAGTACTGGATACCTGCCTGTGGCATCTAATGTAGGACAGATAAATAAATAAATACATAGATAAATAAATACATGTCCCTGTATGGTTTTGTACTTTTCTTTTTAAATATATATTTTTTTTTTACCTTAAACAGTTTGGGTCCTATGGAGGATAGCCGAAGAGCACAGAACATCTGTCTCATATCCAGGGAAAGACTTTAGAAACATATGTGTTTGTACAAAGTGGTTTGCAAACCTCTCACGATCCTGAGACTGTTCGTGGCATGGACTTTTGTTCAGTCAACCATGAAAATGTTGTATGAACATTTTCCTTTAATATAGATCAGTGGAACTGGAATCATCAGGTGGTCAATGGGAACTTTCCCTGGAGGGCTGAATACAGTTTTAACTTAGCCCAGGCTCAGTTGAGTCAACTGGAAGAATCTAAAGGGAATATGCCTGTATGTGACCTGGGAGAGTTCAGCACAGATTACAGACATACAGACATACTTGCTCTGTGGAGCATAAGAACTCGGAAGACAGGAGGGAGACAGAGAGATGACAAGGTGAACATTGATGTAGTTTTCATAGGTATATGTAAAATATGATCACAGATGAAGGTCTTAGCACATGCAATCTTAGACATCACTTGTGTATTAATTTCCTTATTTTACTGTTTGTATTTCAAAGCTTTGCAAATATGAATGTTCTTTAAATTGAAAGTTGATAGTTTTGTTGAAATCTTAGTGCTTTCTGGAGTACATTTCTGCATCTGTCAGAAAACAGAAACTTGTAAACCAACTCTGCTACGACGATGCTTAAATGAATTCCCTATACTGTAGCATAGCAACTTATTTATCCAGTCTTCACTGTTTTCAGCCTGTCTCTTTATCTATCCCTTATTAAATCTAGTATCTGAGTGTCTGATACTCTTCTGTGGATTTTAGCCTGACAACGTCCCTGTCAGGTAGGAAGTATTATTCTCCCATTTTATAGACACGGGGAAAATCAGGACTTGCACAAGGTCACAGAGGAAGTCTGGGGGTGAGCTGAGCATTTGGTGTAGGCCTTTGAGATCTGGATGTACTGACATGTATACTAAATTAGATTTACTAATCAGGCTATGTAAGAACAGTGAATGTGCATAGCCTCGGTTTTTGTAAATAATTGTCTTCAGCTACTTGCAGTGGTTGCCTCTTAGGTTTTTATTCTCCTCATATCTAGTTCAAAGACTATTTAAGCATTATATAAATTACAGTAATGACACAAAACTTGAATTTTTAATACAGACTTTAAAAAAAATTCTGTTATTTTCATTACATTATATTCCAAAATTCATGCATAGACTTACAGAGAACAAAGCATTCTTTTCTGTATTTACTTCACCCAACATTTCTTTAAGACAGAAGAAAATAGGTAATGGGTCTGGCAAGACATTCCAGGCTGACGTAATATTGATGAAAACAAACCAAAAAAAGCAGTGATATCACAGAAAATGATGAAAACCATGGTTTGTGTTTAAGATTGGAGTGGTGTTTAAGAATTCAAACGGCTGGTTTTGGCAGACATCTAATTGTAATACTGTAGCATCGCTGCAGGCAATTTTCTTTGATTTAATTAGTTGAACTGTGGTATTTTTTTCTTTTTGCAAAAAGGCTTTATTATGTAGAAATGAAATATGTATAAATTTAATTTTTAATCTTGTCACTACAGAGTAGGAAGGAATAAGCTGATTCTTTTAATTTACCCTCTTTGTCTAAGAAAAAAAAGTTAATCTTATCACAAATGTTTATGAGTAATTGATTTGAGTTTTGTACTCCAGTCAGAAGTGATAGAGTTAAGATTGCTCTATGTTTCTCCTGAATTGAATCTATTGTAACCATTTTGCAGTGTGTAAACACAAACAATCTGAAGCCTCAATTATAATATTTTTCTTACAGACTATGATAGTATTAACACTTCAATCACTCTAAATACTTATAAGGGGTGAAATGATAGAAAATTCATCTTGAATTGTGTATGTATTTCTTAGAATGATGATAGTGATGATATCATGCTCTAGTCAGAGGAGAAGGCTATTTTTTTAGTTGTCATTTTTTTCTTTTTTTTTTTTTTTTTCCAGAAGCATGCACTTTCCAGTGGACTTCCTAAGAGGAAGAGTTTACTTCTTAGAATTTATGATTGTTTGATTATAAATATAATGTAAGTTGACATTTGTTGGATTTTAAGAGACTTTGCAAAAAAAGCTCTCAAAATAAATTATTATGTGTCAGTATTTTTAAATTAAAAATTTCAGTTTGACTTGAAATGAAGATATATGTTCTTTAGTTAATCTATTTTCACAGTGTAACTTAAAGGAATAAGTTTATTCACAGTTCTTATTCTGGGTAGTTAAATACAGAGCTTTTTCTTGTTTTTTTTTTTTAATTTGTATTTGTTGTTGTAGTTTATGTCAGTGAATGAAAAAATCTGAGTGATAAGCACCTTTTGGGTGCACTTTTTAATTCTGTTCTCTTTAGTCTGATGAAATATTGGATGTCTTCTCAGAAATGGAGTGTAAATATTTAACCCCAATACGATTGTTATCAACTCATGTAGTCTGAAAGAGTGTCTGATTTCCACATGTGATTGAGTTTCAATGTGGAGCATGTTTGGCTGTCTAATCCTTAGTCCCAAACACCCAATATAGGACTAGGTTGTTTGCTAGTGTAAAAGAAAGCAGCTTCAGAATATCTCTGTTATTTCTGCTAAAAATAACAGGCGTCTTGCTCCAGATTGCTCCCCAGCATTTTCTTTTTTTCTTTTTTTTTAAGTAGGAATTAGAATAGATGATTTTGTAGAGCCAGAAGAAATTTTCTGTGTTGAAGGAAACGTCTCATCACCTTTTTAAGCCAGCTTCCACATACCTTTGTTGATACAGTGAGTCCAGAGATCAGGTGTTGCAGCAAACCCAGAGTTTTAAAAATTAGTACCAGGGAGAATTAGATTCAGGAGTGTAAAGTTTTGTTCAGGGGTAGCAGCAGCTCTTGTAAAGGGCATTTCTGCTTTTGTTTTTATTTCAGAAGAAATCCAAGACACATCTGTAGCGCAGATAGCTCGCATGTGCACTGATGTGAACTAAGATCAGAATCTGAACCACTAGTGAAATGTGCTACAATATAATCTGCTATACCAAGGGGTTGTAAGGAGTAATTATTGTTTGCAAAGCTCTTCGAGTTCCTCAGAAGAAAGATGCTATAAAAGTACAAAACACTGTTATTATTATTATAAACTTCTAAATGCCAAAAACTAGGCAGTAATAATAGAAGTGCTGAAACAACTTTAACAATAGTGATGTGAACACATTAAGCTGTAATAAAGCCAGAGTCAACTAAATCATTCAAGTAGGCCTTGCAAGCTGCTTGTTAGGACAAAATTGTATCTTTTCTAAAATAAATACAAGAGCACATTCTCAGCTGGTGTAAATTAGCCCAGCCCCACTGGAGTCAAAAAGACTTGGATTTAAAATGAGAGTTGCAATTTTTGGTTTTTTTCTTTTCTTGCTACCATTGTTCATCTATGTGTGAGTGTCTGTGTGGGTCAATGTGTGTGTGTGTTTGCATGTGTGTGTTGAAACAACAGCAGTGTTAACCAAATTTATGTCATCTTTGTTTGGGAGAAAAACCAAAGTTATGGCAATTAAGTTTCATTTCAAACAGGAAAAGCCTCTAATGCTGTTACCTTTGCATAGGTGAAGATCTGAAATAGTGTTTTTCCCCTGAATTGTGCTCTATAGAAAATGTTTTTGCATCAATCTTTGTATGTCAGAAAAGAGGAAGTTTCTGTAAAGCAGAAAAGAGACCATGAGAAAGTATGTTTAATTGTGTAAAAATGGAAGTTTTACTTACTGTTCTCTCCTTCGTTGACTCTTGCCCTGAGACTTTACAAGACTATCAAGCAAAACTGGTTAACCATCAAATCTTAATGATAAGTAAAGAAATTGATTTTACAGAAGAACAAGCAGAATTTTCAAAATACTTTGAAGTAGCTTCAATGAAGTCCTTTTTCTAATTGGTTTAAAACACTGTTATGGTCTCAAAACCTGCTTAGATCTTGCTTTTAGCAAATACTCAAACATGTCAATGTCATAATCTAACTACACTGAATTTATGGATCGACTTGTGATTCTTCAGAAAGATAGCATATAAAGCATGTATGATTAAATATGTCTGAATTAATATCTAATTGTCATTATGAATGATCTTTTTTTCCTGGAAGTAAAGTATTTTTCATGTAACTATTATGAAGATAAAATTCCAGAATTGCCCACATTGTCAGCTAAACATGTAGGCAAAAAGAGCTAAGAAAGAAGAAGTAAGGGAATATGAAACTAAGTATTTGTTCTGTCACTGGCTTTCTTGTTTGTTCTCTCAACCTTCACCTCCTTAGGTGTAAAATGAGGATCACAACAACTCATTGTTACACTAAATATAAAAGAGAGAGAGTTTGGGTCTCCTTCTTTCCTTAAATGAGTATCTCATCATCTATTTCAGAGCTAGCTATGGAACAGGAGAAAAATAAATGTGGAGGGGAAGTTGAAGTTCAAAATGCTAAAGAAATTGTATTTTGAACAGTGACTTGATGACTGACATGGTATAAACACCAACTCCAAATCCAATCAGATGCTTCAGATCTGTGTTTGAAGATTTCAGCTTGGGACCATGCACAGTTCTAAGACACTTATTATAATTTATTATTGATAGGAGTAATGATTTATATTGTTGCATTATTTAATAATTGCACTACTTTTGCTATTTAATAATAATGATTATTTGCACATGCAGATCAGGTATTTAAGGTTCTTTTCCATAAGAAATGCAAATAGAGATTAATGAGTGATTCATTGTAAGTAAGATAATTTTTCCCTCTGCATTTAAGTATCATTTACTTGTGATCCTTTGTATTATCATTGTGTGCTCAATTGCTCAGTAGTGAAATCACTACTAAAATCACAAGGAATTGTTTCTTTGTCTGATTACTGGAGCATAGCTTGCACAATGCTTGTTAGCTCTTTGTCTGTCTTGACAGCTAAGACTGTAATCCCTTTAAATCCAGAACTGTGTTCTATTCAACTTGTGAATAATGCCCAGCAAAATGGTGCCCTAAGCTTTTTTAAATAATTAGATTTCTTGCACAAGTCAGTAATGAAAATCAAATTTCTAGTGTAAATATTTCTGGAAAAATAAATATTTATAAATGTGTTCTCGAGGTATTTGAGAAAGCCTCTGGAAAACTAATTTCTGTAAATGAGCACTATGAGTGTTGAAAAACATGACATAACTATTCTTTGAGAAAAAGAGTCAAAGGATACTAAACATGGTCAACATTTATTAATAAAGGTATCTGTATGAAATATAAAACTTTTTAAATATATACAATCTCTAATTAGCTTGTTGGTACTTAGTGTGGTGATCTTTCCATCTCAAGGCTGACATTGTGATTCTAAGGTTTTTGTGCTCCAACAATATATATATAAATTAAAAAATATTGTGATGGTCATAGATTTATATAACATATGAGTTGTTGTTTTTCCACTACCTTTACATGTTAGCACCTAAAGAGAACTACACTATCCAGGTACCAGGTACTTAAGTATTGGTAGGATTGGAAACTTGCAGATGACATAAAAACAAGCTAAGTTTATCCCCTCTGATTATCTTTCAGGCCTTCCTTTGTGATCTAGGCCTAAGTTTCAGGTGCAGAGTCAAGCTGTAGTCAGTTTGTTTTGCTGGGTTTTGTTCTACATGGGAAAAATTTGGCAACAAGCAGCAGTGATAGCATTTTGAGAAAGTTCTGCTTGTGTAGAAGGTTTTCTGTTTGGGCAGACACTGTTCAATATGTAATTAGCAGTGTCCATTCTTGGTTTTACAACAAGCATTTTAGCAATTAGGAAATTTTTAATTAAGTCAACTGTGTTCTCAGCTGGAGGTTTTTTGAGTGCACTCTTCCTCAGGGAAGTGAGATAACATTCAATCAAGACTTACTCTTTTTCTGCAACAGTTCTTCCAACTTCCACTCCCTAAGAAGTCAGTACTCCCCTTTTAAAGACTTTAGTGCTATTTTTTAAATTATTTTTTGTAGCTTGTGTCACCACTGCTACCATCAAGATTCCTCTTTCAGTAAGATGCTGATTGGATGAATATGGCTTCCAGTAACTCAGCCTTTGTTTTGTAAAAACATTATTACAACATTGTATAACACTTTAGAAATGTTTCAAATTTAGGCTGGCGTGGTGACTTAGCAGACTAGGGGGCTAACATATGGAGTCTGCTACACACTAGAGACTGTGGTTTTATTGCTGGCAACACTAGTCAAGTCAGGACTAGCAACCATAGTATTTTCAGCAAGATTTCAGATGACAAGGCCTCAGGTATGGTTACCTAACACTTGCCAGAAGCAGGACAAACGTTGATGGGTGAAAATATTGCTTTAGTATAATAGGAAGGATACTTTTGCTGTAAGGGCTACATTTTTCTCAGTCTTAAATTATTTCCTTCAATTATTTCAAGTGGCTCAAAATGCAAAGCATACCCCAGATGATAACCCTTGCTGGGTACAGACCCACTCGTTGGGACAGTGACCCTGAATAAGATACTGCTGGCACCTCTAGTTGTCCTCAGCTGCAGCTGTGAATGTGCTAGACCTTGAAAAACAATTTGAGAAGCAAGCAAACAAGCAAACAAACAGATTCCTTTTCATATGAACTCACAGTCCGGGCAGGATCCCAAGCAAGATGTCTCTCATCTCAACTCTGTCTCTGCTGTTGAAAAGCAGAGAAAAGAGGAAGAACTTCCTTGGGAAAGACAAACAGGCTGGGAGTGGGAATGATATGCTTTAGGTGTTGATTGTACTGTAATAACTAATGATGAGTTTTCATTAGAAAGTTAAAGAATGCATCTGTAGGAGAAAACTGATCCCATGAAAGAGCTGCACAGAGCCTTCTTATTGTTTAATGGTAAAAGTACAAAGTGACAATATCAGAACAAAAAGTAAGTAAGAGGGGGAATACATACTCTCTCTTAAAAAAAAAAAAAAGAAAAAAAAGAAAGAAAAAGTGGCAGTTAAAGCCAATAAAGTCCTTTATTTGAATGCCATTAGTGGGTTTGGCAGCCATCCGCGCCATCTACTTCAGAGGAGCACTGCACAGATTAAGAGAGGCTGGATGCTAATTTGCACATATGGAAATGCTTTTTCTCGCCGTTCCGATGGCTCTGTTGTGGACAGATGGAATTAGTGAGCACTCCAAAGCCGTGAAGGCAAACACATTTAAAAAAAAAAAAAAAAAAGAAAGAAAAAAAGCGGTCCCTCTCCTCCTTCCTCCTTCTTTCTCTCTTTCTTTCTTTCGTGAGAAACTTCAGGCTTGAAATAAATAACATTAGCAGACCGCTCTCCCTGGCACTAACAAGCCATTTAATCATATTTCAATTGCAAATCATTTTTTAACTGGGAGTTATAGTCATCTTAGCTAGAACCAAGTGTGCCAAAAAGGATTGGCAAATTAAGGGCAATCTTCAGATAAATTTGGCCTTATATGCTGTATATAGAGCCCTCTGCACTTTAGATTGTGCCTTTCCTGACAGTGTTCAGTAATGATGAGTCGTGTTTTCTCTTTCCAGTCCTTTAACTTATTGTACAAGTGACATTTTCACCTCTTTGGACAGAGCGTGTCCTGATACTCTTGCTGGGATATGAGGCAGAGGGTGTACTTAGTGGGGAAGATGATGATAGAAAGTGTCTGCTGACCAGGATCAAAATTCAGTCCCTGCATTTCTAGCCATATAAAAGCCATTTCGCCTTTCTGCTTTTGGACTATCAGATACTGCATGGACAAAGTGCAGAAAATAGATAGAAGATAATAGCCTGGACTCTTGCCCAGGAAGGAAGGTGTAGGAATTCTTCCTGGGGCTTTCCCCTGGGCAGCACTGTTCCCCACTGACTCCAAAATAGGGCTGTGCCTTCAACATGATTAAAACAGTGGAAAAAGGATCAATCCAAGGAGACAAGAATCACTTTTATCTTGCTAATTTACAAGGGGAATTTCATATGCACCTTATCTATTGGCAGTCAAACAAAGCAGATGCATCTTTCTTTAAGGCAGCCGAAAGTCAATGACCTCTGTTGCCAAATGTCTGTCTAGCTATTTTTTTTTTTTAATTTCTTTGAAATCAGCTGGCATCAACAATTAGCACCCTACCACCCCTAAACTTTGGATGAAGTGAGTGCCGGAAACCAAATCACAATTCAAATATGGTAAATAACACTTCCCTCTGTGCACTGTGACTGGCTTGCTGCCACTAGCAAGATGGTCTGTGCACAGTTCAGTCTCTCGGGGCCAGTTCTGGTCTCCTTTAAGCTGCATAAATCCATTGAATAAGGCCATATACCCTCTTAACTAAAGGCAAGATCTTGGCTTTTGTAAAAGTACCTTACTGGGACCTTTCCATTACAATATGTTGAATGGCTCAGAAGGGGAATCCAGGTGTCTTGAAACTCCTTCAGTCTGGCCTTTTTTTTCTCAGTTCTCTTCACTCAACTTCTGAGTGTGCCTCCATGATCTTAATGGATTCACAGCTGAAAACAGTGATGAAATGCACCATTTACTTGACTTTCACTGAAGAACCAGCTATGAAAATGCATTTTGCAGCCAAGTGATTTTTTTTTTTTTTTTTTTTTTTTAAGGGCAGTAGTCTGAGCGTGTTTCTTTGGTGGCATCAATCACAGCTATCAAGTGAATTGAAAACATGTGCACTTCAGGCAGAAGAACAGAATGTTGTTTGTGATCAGTTGCAGTTCCATTTGGTTCTTAGCTTTATTCTGAAGAACTTCCCTTTTTCTATAGAAGATGATACCAAAGGAGAGATGTAATGAATCGCTACCAAAAATGGTGACTCCACTCATCCTTTCTTTCTCTTTCTGTCTTTTTCTTTTCCTTTTCTACACACTCTCCCTTCCCCCTCCTTTCTCCTCCCCTCTCCCCTCCCCCCCTCCGCAATTCCCCCAGTTCTTTCCCAAGTGCTCTGATGCCAGAGGCTGGAAGAATTTTGCTTCCAAAGAGCAGCATGTGGCTCTGGAGTGACAGATTCCTGACTGCTGCTCCAAGGCATTGTTCACAGCGAACAGGGAGGCTCTGACCTCTCTGATCACACAGCTGAGAGAGGAGGAGAGCACGCTACTGTTATAACTCTTACTCCTCTCTTTGTGTACCGTATGTCTAATGGGGACATACATTTATACTGTTCTCTTCCTTTAGAGAACAAGGCCCAGTCTTAAACTCTTTATTCAGGCTAAACTCTCACTGAAGTCTATTGAAGCCAATATCCTTCAGGAGGCTCACTCCTCCAGTGCTTCTTGATGCATAAAGAAAGTATATCTTCCAGTTCTAGTCAGATACATTTTATATTCCTTCCCTCCACCTTGCCATATTTGTATTTTCTCTTTTTGCTGTGGTAGAGCCCTGGTGCTATTGTCGCCCCAAATATCTTTTGGTGTTTTGTGGAGTGTTATTGTTCTTCTGTGGTATCACAACTATAAGGAGGAGAAACAACTTGCAAGCTCTCCCTATATAAATTTGGATGCAAATATACTTTTTAAATAACCCTTTACATTATGACAGTTTTATCAGACAGTTAAACTCAGACTTCATCTTATTCTTCATAAGGAATGACAATAGTGATCACAACTCTGTCCTGGATTCTGGAAAGTCAGGGAAAAATGTGCACTCATTGCAATAAAGCTAGGATTTCACTCAAGTTCCTTACCAGCTTGACAGTCACCCCCTCCCTGCTTCCTCACCAAATGTATTGGCATTTCCCATATGATTTCAGTGGCTTTGAAATTTAATCCCAACAGAAGAGATTTTAAATTGCTGCTATTATTCACAGATAGCAGACCCTTAAAATATCTGAGCTTCAAGGAATTGCATAAAAAATACATAATGATCACATAGACACAGTTGAGGCTTGTGATATAAGATCCAATAAAGTATTTGTAAAAATTAATGCTTTGGGGAAATAGTGGTGAAGATTCTTAAAACTGAAAAGTTTCACTTTTGCAGGACTTTTCAGGATATTTAAAAGAATTATTCAGTTTATAAGAGAAGTATATATTTTCTGAAAGTTGAGCACAGAGCATCTTGAGGGGAAAAGATCCAAGACTCTTTGGGAGGAGGAGGGGACCTGTAAATTAAAACAGAAAAATCCAACCCTGAAATATTTGTATTTAGTTTGATCTTTTTTTCTATAACAGTTTTTGTCTCTCTGGTTTTATTCATTTTTTTATGTATTCATTTAAAAATGCTGAAGTTGTAACTTAAAATTCCCACAAAAGTGAAACTTGAGTAACAGAAGTGGTGAAAGGATTGAGCATCAAATTATTTAGTTTCTTATTATTTTGCCATAAATGTAGATGCCATATTAATGTTAAACAAACTTCTAGAAATCTTTCAGTAAACCCAAAAATATCAAAAAGTGAAAACATGAAGACAGTAATTCAGAATTATTACTGGCAAAATAATAATAATAAAAAAATAAAACAAAAAGGGTTTTGGTTGGTTAGGTTTTTTGTTTTATTTTGTTTTGTTTTTCTTAGAACTGTCTGCTCTCTACTGTGTTCTTTCTACTTATTTTTGCCTAAAAAAATCCAGTTAATGCTGGATAGTCGTGTAGCTGGATTTCCCAGAAGAAGACTAATAGAAGTAGCAAACTACACAGGAAACTACCCAAGGCCTGTGGTAAGAGAATGCATTTCAGCCAGCTATCCCTTTTCTCAGGTGCTGCCTAAATTTCTAAATCCTATTGTGGTAAGTTGTTTTGTTAGTCTTGAGAGTATTCAGACGGCAGCAGAAGGCAGAATAAGGAGCTGTGCTGTGTTGTTAAGCTCTTCTGTGAAAAAGAAACCACTAGCCTGGGAAGCCTTAAAGCACCTGGATCTAGGCTTTCTGTGTCCTCCAGTCACCAAGACACTAGCACCAATCTTCAGGGAACATACTCCTAAAGGAATTCTGGATAGCCTGAAGGAGTCTTGACCTCTTATTGTCAAAATCATCAGTCCTTTGTAACATAGAAAATATACCAGACAGGTGTGAAATCTACCTGAGCTCTTTAGTCATACAAACAAAGATGAAAAATCCATGCTGGTTTTAGATATGCAAACATGTTTGAATTTTGTCTTTATTGGGGAATTATATAGAAGCAATGTTCTGAATGAAATGGTCTTCTTCCAGTTGAAGCTAGTAATTACTTCAAGATTCAGGGAAGCTCTTGAAATTTAAACAACCTCCAAGGCTCAAAGAGTGAGGCTTTTCCCTTGACTGGGAAGTGAGTTGCATGGCTTCATTATCCCTAGGGCTTCTGATACAGTTCACCATGAGATATTATTGCTCTTTCTGGGAAGTGGTGGGAATTCTTCCTGGAGGGACACGTCAGGTCAGCTCTAAGTGTGACATGTTCATCATCCTACCCTCTGCTGACCCAACATTAGTTTGGATGAAGCCTATCCAAGCACTCTTGATAGTATGACCCAGCCTGCAGAGCCACAACATGTTCCAGTCTGTGCACTTTGACCACACCAGAAACTGGTCTCTTGGGCTTGCTCTCTGCATAAAAGGCGTCTCTTGTCTTTAGGGTATCCTCAAGAAACAGGAAAACTGAACCTTTCATAACAGTCAATGCATTACATGAAAGGGTTCACATGTGACAGTGAAAAACATCCTATAAGAACCTAAAGAATTCGATAAATACTATTCTACCCGAATGATGCTTTACAAGACCTTACCTAGATACAGACTAACTCTGTACCCTCTAAAAACTCTCCTTATCTGTCTCTTCCTTTCAAATAACTTAATTTTAGTCTCTGTGTTTCTGGACTCTTTGGGTGGTTCCTAAATTTGAGGCAGCTGTTCATGCATCCAGAACCGTGCCCCCATTGCAGGGTCCAGAAAATATAGGGTATACTGGCATGAGCTGTTTCTTGTTCTCTTATGCCATAGCTGGTCCCAGCCAGCCTTTATCTGTGTATGTGAGCTTATCTTCTGTTAATAATTTAAACCCAGTCTCCAGAATGAAGCAGTGTCACTTTCAAACATTAGAGGATTGTGAACATTTGGCATTCTGTCTGTCCACAGAAAGCAAACAATTAAAATGTTTTAAAGAAGTCTAATTAGAAAGCTACATAAAAGTAATAAAGGAAGCATAAGTTGAAGGACCATCTATTACAGAAATCGTGAAGGATTCTTGGAACTGCACTGACCATAAGCTCCTGTAAGATGCAATTTCAATACACAGTTCTAAGTAAATTCCCTTTTCAGCTTCACTTGTCCCACATGAAAGAAAAGCTAACTTTAACACAGCAGACAAGAGTCCTTAAAATGAAGCAAGAGGAATTTTTTGCTTAAGTGGAACATCATGGAGCTCATCAGAGTATTTAATAGTATTTTCCCTCCAGCTGTTTTTATTTATCTTTAAACTTCCAATAAAAGTTATGTTTTATTTCAAGAAGCAATCTGTAATAAACTTTTCAGCTGATGGTAGTAGTTAGTGCCTGTGCCACCAACAGTGATGATTAATTCTTTGGAGAAGAAACAAAAATGACTCTACGTTATGCAGCACCTATCACAATGAATTCGAATAGGGGCATTTGGGCCCTACCACCAATTTTCAAATTAGAGGAAACAATAATCTCATTCCATTGTTGTATGATAATGCTGGGAACTTGAGATGGGGTCAATTTCTTACTGGAAGACAAACTGGGAGCAATTCCTGCTCTAGTATGTCATTACTATTATTCTACAGCAGTGATATGCCTCCCTGGGCTATGTACTGTGCGGGCACGGTGTGAGGGACAACTCTTGTCCTAAGAACGTGTTGCCCTGAGTCCATAAGGACATACATAAGCTTTTGACTCCAGGCACTGTCAATCAAACCTTTGAATTGAATGACATGTTTTACGCATGCCAAGCTAAGCATATGTTGAAATCTATATGGGATTTGGGCCTGTATAATCATGGACCAAGTGTGAAAGATTTAACTATTTTTAGTACCTCATAAGTATACCAATTCTTTTCAGTTTAGGTAGAGACGACAACATCAACAAGGCTACACATAAATCCTCAGCTAAGACATGACTTCATGCAGGCCTGCAGCCACAAAAACAACTTATTTTCTGACCCTAGGTCTTTGTTTCTTGCCTTCAGCACAATGTCTGTTATAGCACCCTGCCTACTCCCAGAGGTCTATCTCATGGCTTCATGGAAACTCCTCTTCCCAGTACTGAACTAGTACAGATGGGCTTAGGCATTAATTCTGCTTTTGTCCAGCTGCTGACAAGGAGGAGGAAACTATTGAGACAAGCTCGATTAGAACCAGTGGCCTCTGGAGCTCACAGCACTGCCAGTTTCCATTGAGACAAAGCAGAATACTTATCCTGGTCAACACTCTCAATGTTAATTTTGTTGTGGCTCTTTTTGGCCAGGATCTGAGCCTATTGTTTGATGGAGTAACGCTGATTTATGTTCACAATGCTGAACCTTTTCTGTGTGGAATTCCATACTAAAAATTCATTTTGATTGTTGATAGAATATAGTGTCATAGTACTGTCTGAGCTGGAAGGGTCTCAATAGGATCATCAAGTGACATGCTTGATTACTGACCATCATACATGTCTTTGGAAGAGGAAGGGCCTTCAAATTGACACTTTTTCAGGAAGGATGCTGAGGTGAAAATTTTGTCTTCACTGTGGTTAGTGTCAAGCCTACTGTAGAAATGTTTGTTCATCTCTATTTGGACTTTCCATTGATCCTGCCTTCGAGCTCACTGACCTCCTTCCACCTGGTCTTATATTTACTCTCTTCTGTGCATGTTTGTTTCATATTTATTGCCCACTACTACTATCCTTGTGTTTTACAAGAGTATGCTGAAGAAGAACACTAACATGTGCCACATGTTTGCCTATCTTCTTCTTGCCAGATAAGATATTTCTGGAGTGCATTGTTTTATATTTGCTAAAATTATGTCCACAAAAAGACTGCTCTATGTGTGTCTGTGAGCATGTGTTACAAGTGGTGATTTTAATGACAAGCTTCTTGTGTTTAGATAAGAAGATACACTGATGAACTGAGATTCATTCCAACACTTTGGGCCAGTTTGCACTAGTTTTGTGTGAAGTTCCTTGTTCTAAACAAATGACAACTGCACATTCTCCTAGTGGAGAAACCCAGTCAGCCAGGGGCAAGAAGTTGCCAAGGGCAGTCTGGAGACTGGTATTTCACTGATCTTTAATAATATGATCCAAGGCTTTGTGAATAAAGGCCTTCAGATGAATATAGAGTTCTGTGGGAAGCCAGTGGAGGGAGCAGCGGGATTAGAGGACTTGTTGGAAAGGTCTATAGGAGTTTGTGTTTCTAAGCAAAATATGTAGTGAGAGCCAAAGTTTCCAAACTACTGAAACTTACTGTCCTTGGATTTGTTGATGCCATTCAAGAATAATAGTGCTTTTGAAAGAAAAGAAAAGAAAAGAAAAGAAAAGAAAAGAAAAGAAAAGAAAAGAAAAGAAAAGAAAAGAAAGAAAAGAAAAGAAAAGAAAAGAAAAGAAAGAAAAAAAAAGTTATTTATTTCCAAAGAGCTAACATTAACAAATACTGTGAAATCTTAACTCTTTTGAACTCAGTAGGAATCTTATCACAGAATCCAGCACTGCCACAGTTATGCCCTGAACCATTTGATCAGCCGGACATTGACCACAGGACCTGGCATACCTGAGTGACACTTCTTGGCTTCCCAGTCATATGCTTTACAGGTTTCACAAATTACATAGGCCCACAAATTCCAAAGAAAACTGTAACTTTTCTTCCCTTCCTTTTAATGGTTGTCCACATCTGTCTTTCTATAATTACCAGAAACTCTTGTCTTTGTGGTCAAAAGCTAGTTTAGCAGAACGAGCTGTCACAAGACAGTGAAAATAAATGTTGTTAATATGGACTACCTTCAATCTTGAGATCTGATATTCCCATAGACAACCCACTGTGAATAGCTTTTGCATGTCTAAGATCATTCACTGTTGTTGATACTCAGAGATGGCACTGCATACAAAAAAAAATTATCACATTTTTGCAGGAAATACTTTATTGATTCACTGCCAAATCTATAGCTGCTTTTATTTGTTTGTTTTGGCAGTTGTATCCCTTCAAAAAGTTTGCTTCTGTATTTTAAAATGCTTAAGGGTATCCTTTTAATTAAATTGTTGTTTAGTGCACATGCTATACCATTCTTTACTTGCTTAAGAGCCATGTGTTGAGACACAGGAACTTCCCTTCTGCACTGTGACTTTAATAGTAAGAAAAACATATGGTTTAGCTCAAGTTTTCTCCTAAGGTTTGGCTGTGACTTAGTTTTTTATCTCAAGGCTCTTACTTTATCTTTTTAGATTATCTAACTCTAAAAAGCCAGGCCAAAGCTCCATTAACTTAAAGGAAATAAAACAGAGCCATGCTTCCCTCATGCTTTGTCAGTATACAACGAAAGTTAAGCAGAAAGTCATAGATCACATCGGGTCTTCCAACTTCCTTACAATTTCCATTAAAAGATAACAAAAATAATTCTTAAATTTTGGTGGAAAAACTGAAGTTTCTTGGAACGACTACTCTTTGGAAATCTCAGTGTCCTGGTCTCCCCTTTTCCCTTCACCCAACACAAGCATTCTTCTACCTTTGCCTTCTGTAAGTGTAAGCCAAAGGAACTCTGTGTCTGTTTCTTTGAGCTGGAGTTTAAGAATATCACAGTAGCAAATTTATTAAGTAATAAACACAAGTCACTTTTTGAGCCTTCACAGTTCTCAGAGTATTGAATGTGCTTTAAGAAGTCATTGTGAGTGCTAAAAACCTCAAATGTTTGGTAATGATTGGTGAATCCAAACCAAAGTATTTCTGACAAACTGTAACTCAAAAGTAACTTACTTTATTTACACTGCTTATCTTCACCATAGTGCTTTCCATTAAGCCCAGCAATATTTCAGACCAAAATAATACTCCAATCAAAGTTAAAGAGTTTATTTGAAATACAGAGAGACCAAATAAGAGCTTGTAAGAAGACTTAGTTGTGATTTTAACCATGGAATGTAATTATGGTTCCACATCCTTATTATTGCATAGTCCAAGATATTTCTTTCTCCATGGTTTCCATGGGAACATCCTGATGTGTGGCATTACCAGAAAGTGTTCAACTAGTGTAAAAGGTAGTGGTTATTGGCACAAAAGTGCAACAACTCTGCATGACAAAAAAAAAAGAAAAAAAAAAGAAAGAGAAGAAAAGAAATCAGTTGTCTAACCCTAGAATGCATGGAGGGACCAGACAAGGGACTAGTTAGATTTTTAATTAAACTCTCCCTATGTACTCCTGTTTCCATGTAAAAAGTGTGTAGCCAAAATAATATTTACTTGTATAACTCATTTGTTCAAAGAAATGAGTCTCTGGGAGTATATTTTCCTCCATTAATACTTGAGTTTAGTATTAACCTGAGTGTTTAAATGAATTTGCTGTTCACAGCTAAGACTCACACAGACCTTATTCAACATCAGCTACACACACTGCTTGGCACCTTTAGCAGTGCATACTTAAAGGAAGACTAACTTTAAAGCAGTGCACAGAGATATTTTCTTTACTCTTTCCAGGAGAGTTTAGTCTCTACCTTGAAGTTAGATTTAAAGTAAATACACACTGAGCAGGAGACAGAATACAAGCTTTGCCTTCCCACTCATTGGCTCACAAACAGAGAATTTTCGTCTCCGATCTTTCATGTTTATGAACTCTTTACAGCAACGCTTTTGTGTTTGTTTAAGCTGTGTTCCTTTTCTATCATTTAAGTCAAATGCTATTTCATTATATAGTGCAGATAATTAAAAAAATGACCCCTTGTTTAAATAGGATGTGACAGTCTAATAGAATAGTCTCTAATCAACCCAAGGACAAACCTGGCAACACTATATATGCTGGGTAAAATGTTAGTAGGACTACATCCAGGGTAAGGTACTGCTTGGCAAAATTAAGCCTTGACAAGTAAAGGAAAAAAAACTAACTTAGTTGGGATATGAAAGAAAAAAAATCACATGCAGTTCTGAAACCAAAACTGGAGAAAGGCTGGAGCTGCCAACTTTGGATTCACAGAGCTGGTTGGAGGGATATTTAATGTTTTAGCATATGCCAACCTCAATTAAGAAAGGAAAGAAGGAAATGTTTTTTTCACTGAATGAAGGGTAATTTCTGTATAACTATTATTTCCCACAATGCTACAAATCTCTAACAGCCAGTTGACCCTGGAAGGCAGAGGCCAGCACTTTGAATCCTGAATCCCTTGAAGATGTTTCTTAAAATAAAGATATAATTCTGTTTTAAACTGTAATAGATATTTTGGATTTTAATTGGATATGTGAATACTTTTCCCTTCTGGAATATCAGGTCTCTATAACTAATTTAGAAGTGTATTTTCCAGTACTTATTCATCACTTCATCCCTCACAAACAGTCCAAAATGTCCTGTGCATCTGATGTGAGGAATCTGGCCTCTGAAGTTTCTCTGTGGACTTGATGAGGTTGGGATTTTGCACAGAACCTAATAACTGCACCACTTCACTTTCCCCTCAGCCATTCTCCTGAATAACCAACATGCAATTATCAAGATGGCACTGCAAAATAAGTAACTTTCTTGACAAGGAAGGAAAGAAAACTAGGTTAAAAATATGCTGATGCAGAGGTTGTAATTCCACTGACATCAACGGAGTTAACTTTGGGGTTTTTTTTACATCACCAGAGAATTTGGAATAATCCTGCCTGCTTTCTCACAAGCATTCGAAACAAGTTTGAAGATTGTTTTATAGACCACATTGTAGCTTTGTTGGTTACTCAACCTCTGCAGTCATTTATTTCTCCAATACTACAAAGCAAGAGAGATTATTCCTTAATTAGGTGATTTTTAGCCTTGTAACATCTTTGACTGCACTAGAACTTCATAAAGGTGTTTTGTTTTGTTTATTTTCTCCCCCTGCAAATTTCTTGAATCAGCTTTCATGTTTTTCTGCTCTTTTCCCTGGAGAGTTGTTGATCCAGGAACTAATAAATGTTAGTAATGCATCTATTTATGGCCTAAATACTATGACTATTTTTAGACATACTTCAGAAAATTATTTTTAGTCTATGCACTCAAAAATGCTTAATCCCTATAAATGCTTAGCATAAGTAGTTGGGAAGTTCATCTTCCTGTGGAGAAAACACTCTTTAAAACCTATGTTCCTCACTGTGTAAAAGTTTTTGTGTACAAACATGGAACAGTTCTGCATCCAATTGTTACAATTGTATAAAACTAAGAGTTACACACATTTTTAAAATTTCTGCCTGCATACAGTTGTGTTCACAAAAATGCCTTTAAGAAATGAAGCTAATGGGCTTATCTCTGTTTTAACTCTCATGTGATATAAAGTATTTGAGGTACAGTAGAAATTCTTAATGGAATATGAACATTAACACTTTCCCACCGTTGGCAGTAGTAGCAATAGTAATGTTTAAAATGCAAATTGTATTTTCTCCAGTGCCATAAATCAAGGAGTGACTTTAGTTATTGATTAAAGATTTATATGAAATTTTAGGTCAGTACTAGATATGGTTTACACCATCACCAGCACAACAACAACAAAAAGATTTTTAAGACTAAATCATTAATATCTAAAATTAACTACACAGTGCTTCCTTCTTCTGCAAGCAAATTGCAGACTGGTATTTTCATCACTGCATGTTTTTCAGAAGAGGTGTAACAAGCACCTGTGAGGCAGATATCATTGCACTGATGTTGCCTGGAGACATGGGGAAAGGCTACACGATCTTTGAAGATCCTTCCCACATTTCTTTTCCAAGATTAAATGATTCAGTTCGTAGCCATTGCTCCTATGGCAAAAGGCAAGTGGCTGAATTCTCCTATCTTAGATGACAAGTCCATGGCCAATTTGCAAGACAGGGTACACATTTCTGACCTAGATAATGGAATGTTGCTGGTTTCATTGTTACGAACATGTCTTGTGGTTGGTGCAGATTTGTCATGCAGGCTGACAGAGCTATTATGTTTGAGGGCCATTTAGCATCTCTTCCAAAAGAAGTTGTGGAGGAGGGCACTTTTGAAAAGTCTAGCCAAAATAAGAACAGCATAAATGGATAAGACTCTCAACCTCTTGTTTCCAAGTGAGTGAGAAGTGGAAGGTTTTTGACCCGGAATTCTTATATTTGATAACCCATATTCTCCAAAATATTGGGACGGCATTTCAGTGACAAATAAAAGAATAGAAGATGTGCATACTCCTAAATTGCTTGAGATTTTCAGTAGAAAAAAATTCATTCCTCTGAGGTGCTGAAGGAAAACAATTGATGTGTGTAGGGTAGGCAGCAATGGAGGACAGCAATATTTTGATGACAGAACAGTGTTTTGTGCCTGAGTGGGTAAACTTGTGCTTGGAGGCATAGAAATTCCCCAGTTTCCCCAGGGCACCAAAACCTCTGGAGTCAACATTGCAACGATTTGTGGCAAAATCTGCAGATGGCTCTGCAGGAGGAATGCATACAGCTGTGTACAGCTGGTTTATGGCTGTTTGGCTTTGTATTGGCAACTCAACTAACTAGATAGCTTATTGTTGATAGAGATACGAAAACAATATCCACAGATGCTAACATCCTCCCCCTCAGTGGGTTAACACTTGAACTGATATCAGTAAGCTTGTTCTTTACCTTAATAAAGATTTGCTGCTGGTTTATGCTTTCCATTTGAGTGGGGGAGAAGTGCCTTTTGAAATAGAGTTGGTAGCTTTCCTTAGTTCTAAAACATGCTTTGAAATATTTCTTTATTTTTTTGTGAAAACACAGGAAGAAGACACAAGGAATACATTGGGATGGCCTTGTTCATAACTCTGCTCTTTCTGCTTCTGATATCAACTATGAGAACACTGAGCTAGATAAAGTCCAAAGTTAACATACAAAGAATGTCTAACCTGACCAAACTCAGAAATTTCTGAGCGGTGGGAAAATAACACTATTTTAAATTTTTGTTCTTATTCTTTAAAAAAGTCATTTAAGAAACATTTTTGTTGTTTTGGAAAGTGTAGGAATTTTGTTTCAACATTGATTTTATATTCCTGTATTCTTTTTATATTATATCAACACATGCCAAAAATAGACATGTATAATATGCTGACAGATTATAATATGGCATTGGTTAAAACATTCTATTGCTTTTCATTTGTTCATTGTTTTTGTAACAAAACGCAAACTTGTAAAATTTGGGATCAAGCAGAATGTTTCAATTAGTGCTAAGTAGCATCTGCCCTAAAGGCTAAAAATAATTTATTTAAATATTTTCTCTTTTAACAGGAAACCTATTCATATCCATGTAGCTTTGGGGGGAAACAAAAAAAAGGCACTTGCCTTGAAACCATTTTCTAACTAAATGTTCTGTATTCCGATTTTCCAAATAGATCTACTCAACATAACTCTATAGCTGATTGAACAAATGTTCTTAAACAAGGCTGCCAAAAGTTTATAATCCAGTAACACTTGTTGCTGGACATCCCCAATGTCTTTGGTCACTTGATTCAAAGATTCCAGGTCATTGACCAGGGACAAACTAAAGTCTTTAAACTGAGTTCTTATACCACAAATTACTTCAGTCCATGGGAATGGTAACAGATGTAATGGTAACATGTAATGGTAACGGATGTTAAGACTGGTCATGAGTAAAGAGTAAATAAGGCAAAATATCTTAATAGATTGTTTTTATTGGAGATGGATGATGGAGCTGTGACTCCCATATCAATTGTTAATTCATGCTAGAAAACAACTTGATTTTTTGAAAGTTTCAAAAAGATTTCTTATTCCCAAACCATGAAACTTCTCCAAAGGTCATTGGAAGAGTAAAAATTTTACTGGTGATTCAATGAAAGCAGGAGCACTAGAGCTCCTCTGCAATGTCATGTGGCTAGCCCCATTTCTGTGGAACAGCATTCCAAAAAGCAAATATACAGAGATAATGGGTTATTAGTTCTACCTCAGACCAACTTATCCCTGCTTAGACACATGCAGATAACTGCTCAGGAAATGACACTTAAGTGTAAGAGTTTGTGAGCACATGTGTTTCTTCAGGGGATGATTTAGGGATAAGAGTAGTGTAGGGATATCAGTTGGACTAGATGATCTTGAGGGTCCTTTCCAACCGCAATGATTCTGTGATTCTGTGAGTGTGTGTACATATGTGTTAACAGAGAAAAAGATGCAATGTTTAATGCAATAAAAATTTGATGGTAAAAAATTATGCTTGGGTACAGTATACTGAACAAAATAAAAATGCATAAAAATTTTTTTCAGGGACATGACATAAATGTAACAATTTGTCTCTGAATAATTTAATTTGCAGTTTTAAGACTTTAGAGTTATGGTCTATTTATAATTGGAGCCACAGTCTGCATGTATTTTAAATGCAAAGAGAGGTTCCAACAGTCAAGTTATTATATTACTCAAGAGTTTAATTAATAACACACTAATTGTGGAAGCCAACATCAAGAGCCACACCATATTGTTTCCATTACATTTTGAAACTGTTTGAAGTGATTTGGTAATTAAAAAAATGAACTTCTGAGTAAAGTGTTATCTTCTCATGAAGATGTCATTCACTCTATGAGTTCTTTTACTTTGCAGGCTGTAGGATTCTTCACCAGGTTTTACACTACAGCATGCTCTTAGATCTGAGCAGTAGTGCAGACTCTCATACTTACGAAGAAAGAAAAGCAATTCTGACCAAAGCATTTTGTTAAAGTTCAGCTGAGCTCCCCCAGCACAGAAAAGTTTAGTGGCATTAGATCATTAAAAATATAAACAAGTGAAAGTTTGAAAATTCCTGTAAGAATAAGCATAAACAATATCCTCTGAGAAAGTGCATATCATAAATAGAATGTTGAATGTGACTTAAAGATAACATATATACACTTAGTTCTAAAATACTGTTTTGTCTTAATGTATGGATATTTGCTGTAACCAAATATGCAAGAACTTCAGAAGTTGTTCAAGGTAGTGTAAAATCACAAAGATACGTCTCTTTTGCCATTCTGACTAGTAAACTGCCATCCCTTTGTAGCTCAATATGCCATTCTGACTAGTAAACTGCCATCCCTTTGTAGCTCAATATGCAGCTTCAGTGCTGGGACATAGGGCAGGGACGGATCAGGTCCCTCCTTCCATCCACAGACTGCTCTTTCCTCTAGAACCTGCTGCACTTCTACTCCGTACCTATGAGATCAATAGCAGCTACGATCTGCTAGACAGTAGCATGTAGGATTCATAACACAGGGTACCTTATCTGAACATTTTCTCTGCCTAGCTGCCTTGCTCTACCCAGCTCTGCACAAATAATCTGATTCTCTTGCCAGCACCCCTCCACTCCCCCTTCCTCAGCTACCATATTGCATAACAGCAGGATTTTGCCCTAAGCTGTTGTCCTGACTCCAGAATTTCCAGTCTTATAAACTCTCTGTAAATTGATAAAATATTCCCCCCCCACACTCCCTGTATTTCAAAATAAACATCCTACTAACTTAGTGAGATCTTAGGGGTAATTCAAATTAATAAATGCTATGAAAACCTGATCGCTTTGTAGTGCAAAATCAATACGAAAAATAATACATATATCTTATTACTGTTTGTGATACAATAGGAGCATGCTTTAAGGATTTAATATTCCAGATATTATTGGAAAGATTACACCATAAAAATTTCTCAAACAATATTAGCGAACAACAAATTCAACAACACAGTACATGCAAACCCACTACTCAGATACAAAAATCTAGTAACATAATATTTGGAAACCTACAAATCTGATAGGATGTGTCAGTAGGACTACAAAAATTAGCTGTAAGTCTGCTGCAATAAATCTTGATATTTTATTGTATTGTTAAAAATCCTCACACTTTATTTCACAATTTCCATAGGCTTGTCATGTTATCATTTCATGAGAAAATGTGTGAACTACCAGTTTACAAATGGCTATGATTTTAGGTTTCTTCTTGATGGAGAATCCAACTGAACTTATGCTTTGTTTATCTAAACAGTAACACATGTCATTTTAAAATCAAGTACATTTTGGTTGCCTTCTCCCTTCAGCAAATGACAGCTCATCATTAAGTCTTTCTTAAGTCCATTCAGCTTTAAAGTCCTCACTGTTCTTCAAAGGCCAGATTAAAGCAATGTACTTGTACAGTATATCTGTCAAAATGTTTTGTCTCAGCAGCAGGGGCAAACTAGATCCATGTCTCAGTTAAGAGATTTTTTCCTTCCCTATAGCAGGTGAAGGACATATTGGATTGGTCAAGAGGTTAAATTCAAATTATCATAATTTAGCAGGAATTCAATGTAAATACCCATTCCATAGAAGATCTAGTTCATTAATAATCCAGAGGTGGAAAAGAGCACAGAAAAAGGTTCCTGGAGAGGCCAAAGAGAAAGAGGGAGTTTATACAATGCTTGGTTGCTTGAGGGAAATGATGTTCCTTTTTATCAGCTGTCTTCATCCTTTCACCAACGGAGGCCACAGAGCTCCCAGCAACAGGTTGGAAACTGAGAATGATCAAGTAGATAAAGGTTTCTTACCTTGTAATATGGATACACTTTTCCTAGGCAATTTAATGAAGTTGGAGGCTAATTAGACCACATCAAATCTCTCCTCCTGCATGGAATGAACAATAGCCATCAGATTACCTCAGAACTGAAATCTGAACTCCTGTTGTCTGGGTCATTGTGGTCTTCTGTGTTCTAGAGCCAAAATCTGTCACAGATGAATATCATGAAACGCCATATAAAAATATCCCTACTTGCCACATACAGTGACAATGTTTTTGATGGAGGATTGGGATTGCCTAATGAGTTTGGCTTCAGGCTGTCTGGGCATCCTTTACTTGAGACAGGACTATGCTAGTTCTAATCCCACATTTAGGTAACAAAGAAAGCCTTCAGGATGGGAATTCAGACTACTCTTTAGGGGCTATGTTTCTAGCATAAAGGCAGGGCTTGGTGCAAGTAGCATACAGGGGGCTGATATTTTCAATATATTCATTAATGACCTGGATGAGGGAACAGAGTGCACTGTCAGCAAATTTGCTGATGACACTAAACTGGGTGGAGTGGCTGACACACTGGAGGGTTGTGCTGCCATTTAGTGTGACTTAGGCTGGAGAGTTGGGCAGAGAGAAATTGAATGAGATTCAATAAGGCTAAGTGTTGAGTCTTGCACCTGGGAAAGACCAACCCTATGTATCAGTATAGATTGGGGACTGACCTGTTGGAGAGCAGTGAAGGGGAAAGAGACCTGAGGGTCCTGGTGGGTGGAAGAATGACCATGAGCCAGCAGTGTGCTCTTGTGGTCAGGAGGGTCAATGGGATTCTGGGGTGTAGTAGAAGGGGTGTGGTTAGTAGGTCAAGAGAGGTTCTTCTCCCCCTTTACTCTACCCTGGGGAGGCCGGATCTGGAATATTGTGTCCAGTTGTGGGCCCCTCAGTTTAGAAAGGATAGGGAACTGCTTAAAAGAGTCCAGCACAGAGCCACCAAGATGATGAAGGGGCTGGAACATCTTCCTTATGAGGAAAGGCTGAGGGAGTTGGGTCTCTTTAGCTTAGAGAAGAGGAGACCAAGGGGTGACCTCATTTATGCTTTTAAATATGTGAAGAGTGGGAATCAGGAGGATGGGGTCAGGCTATTGTCAGTGAAGCCCAATGATAAGACAGGGGCAGTGGTTGTAAGATGAAGCATAGGAGGTTCTGTATGAATACATGTATAAATTTTTTCCCAGTTCAGGTGCCAGAGCACTGGCACAGGCTTGTGGTGTCTCCTTCTCTGGAGGTGTTCAAAACCCATCTGGACACCCTTCTGTATGACCTGGTCTAGGGAATCCTGCTGTGACAGGGAGGTTGAACTAGATGATCTTTCGAGGTCCCTTCCAACTCCTAACATTCTGTGATTCTGTGATACAGCTGCAGCTGTGGGCTGTGGGGAAGGGAAGTGTGCAAAAGAGTTCCTTCATGTTATGCCTCATGTCTCAGCTAGGCTAGCCCTTCCTGAGACTTGTCCTGCAACAGCAAAAGCTTGGTTCTGGCAGGCTCTTCAAAAGTCTGGAAACTAACCGTACTCACTAGAAATCCCCCTGGACAATGTTCTGGGCACAGAAAAGAAACACATAGCTGAGAAAAATCTCTTGTAGAGCAGAAAGCAGCCATATGTGAAATGGAAGCAAATTAAAAATAGATAGAATAAAGAGCTTGCTGTGCATCAGAACTAGAAAAATAAAATTAAAGTAAAAGAAAAGCTTTCGAGGCTTCATTTTGCAGACCTAATGCAAGGTTTTTGTTATTATTGTTTAACTGAAATAAGTATTTTAGGCAGGACAACAAGTATTTTAGGCAGGACAATTAAAGTAGCTGACAAAGCTTTTCCCTTCTTTTTCTTCAGTCCCCTTTGAGATGGATATAAGGAGGTACAGTGTGTAACACCAAATGCTGGCAAAAAAATTAAAGGTGATATGTGGGTGTATTAACTCCTATGGCAGGGGAACTCATACAGTAAATGGGGCAAGACTTGGTAATTTGCAGGGAGAACTTTGATTCAGCAGTGTGTAATGAGAGTGGTTATTTCTCTAGCCTAAGTTCAGTTAAGAGAATCTATTATTTATCAGTTTTGCAAAGTTTGAATGCAGGTCTGAATTTTCATGTCCGTGTTTTATTTGCTTATACAGCTGCATAAATCTGTAGAATTTCCAGTCTCCTTTCAGATGTGCACAGGCCTAGTTAGTCACTTTGAAATCATTTGCACTTTAACAGATGAGTTAATTCCTCTGTCCTCTGGTAATTCATGTACCGAGTTACTTGTTTTGATGTTCGCAACCTTCAGTTTTATGTTTTAAATATATTCAATTAGTATTCTTTTTGAATTGCAACTGACCTGCTTTTTGCTTTTAATAAGGAATAATAAGATTTTACTTTATTTTACTCCATGGCCTAGAGTCCTCTGTCTTCTCTCTTGGATTAGCTAAAACAGTATCTTCTTGGAGGTTTTTATGAAAAATAGTCTTCTACTAAAACTTCTCAAACATCTGTAAAATTTACAGAATGTGGTTTCTAGCTAACACACTACCCCTACAAAATCCTATCTCCATCTTTCACAAAGGAAATTAATTTTATATTCCTTGGCCAAAGATTGTATCTTCAATGCAAATTTTTCACATTAGCACTAGTTAATGTTATATTTAATAATATTATTGGCCCTGCAGCTCATCAATTAAGCAGACATAGCAGAAAGCCATGAAAACTGAGTGGATGACTGGGGAAGAAAACAAGTTTACAGAATAAGTTTGTGTCTCAGTCCCAAAATAAATAAATTCAAATGATTTTCTCACCTCAGCTGAGAGGTGGCAAAATCATAACTCACATAGTTACTTGGTATAATTTTCTGTCTTCATTTGAAAGAGGCCTGGGATTAATGGGCAAAAATAAACCCTTCTCATAGAATAGATTGTTGAAAACCTGCAGTGAACTTTTTTCCCTTTATGTTCACGCTGAAGCTCTTGGAAGCTCAGCAGAGAAAGGGGTGATGTACTCATGCTGGTGGAAGCCTCTTTGTAACAGAAGCAAATGTGAGTCTTGCCATTTCCACAAGAATCACTTAAACATGCTAATAAATGCAAAGGCATTTCTTATTGATGTTTTTACATGATGTATCATTTATATTTCAGTGAACTGTGCTTTCAGATAGCAAGTTTTTTAGGGCTACCATCCCTTTTCTCCCTTTATGTATTGTACAACACCAATCTCACATTATGCAGCTAGCAAAAGCATAAAGCTAACAAAGAGCAGGTATACTCAGAGTATACTGAGTAAAACCAGGCCAGCATTTCTCTTGCACCATTTTGTTTTAAGAAAGAATCAGACTGGAAAGAGCACTGCTTTGCTTTTGCAGCACAACTGCATGGTTACTTATTATTTAACCAAGATGCCCATGTCTATTACTCAGTCACTTCAACTTCATCTCACAGAAAAATCCAATATAACTGGGCAGAGAGTGACAACCTGTCTATAGTATTTTGAAACAAACCCAAAGGAGTATATATCAAAGTTAGTGTGTTTTGTTCAAAACACATATGTTAGCTTTAAAATGTTGTATGAAGACAACCATTGCTATTAAACTCTACAGGTGTTGGGCTTATTTTAAAAGTCCTTTCTGTGAAACTATATTATATTTCAATATAATCCAACTGGCTTCAACCTTATTAAATTCCATAGGACTTTGCCATGAGGATACAGCTGTGAAGTAGTGTCTATCTCCTTAAATCATCTGAGGCTCCTGCCTAACATGCCATTAAAAGGACACACACACATACACACACACACACAACCCCCATACAGACCAGAGCTCCCATAACCCCCTCCCTTCTCTTCCCAAAGACAGCATGTGTGACCTCTGCAGCACACCCTGCTTCTCTGGCTCAGGGCGAGGAACCTGAGTCCACTGCCAGCCTGGGTGGGAGCAGGAGCTGCTGTCGCTGATGCTTTGCTGGGCAGCAGGCTAGCAAGGCTCCTGTGAAGCCATCACAAATTCTCCTTCTGGCTGGGTTTTTTCTTACAGTGATTTGATCTCTTCAGGACCTCTGCCTGTCACAAAAACATTTGAGACATTTACCTTGTGCCTGTGGAATGAAAAGGCTCTTCTGCTGCCCAGGGTATAAACTTTGTGGACAGGCTCAGCACTAGGTTTGCTTTTTTAGGCAGAGATCTTATAAGAGTATCAAGCATCCTACCTTTCTGTCACACTCTGCAGAAAACTGTCCAGACCTCAGGAATGTCTTTATTCACTTGAAGTGGATTCAAGTGGTATATTTATTATTGTTTATAATTCTATGAGTATTTATGTTAATAACTGCTTAGAACATCACTTCAAGCACATTGCCAATTCAATGTTCTCCTCTATGCTTTACAGAAGTCTGCCATGGTTTGCGGGAAGTAATTTACCTGGAATATTTCTTTACAGTCATTAGTGTGGGCTTCTTTGAAACAGAACAATTTCCTAACTGTCTTAACTAAAGTGCCCATAAGGAAAAATATTCCAAAAGGGGGAAAAAAGAGAGGAGATATTGGTTCAGATTTCAGAAGAAAGATTGATTTCTAAAAAAAACCAGGGCTCAAATATTTTGCTCTAGAATTTGAGAAATTCAGGGTTGGGTGGTCTTGTTTTGTTTTGTTTATTTTTATTTTGTTTTGTTTGGGGGGATTTTTTTTGTGTTTTTTTTTTGTTTCATGTTTTTAAAAAGGGAAAATCTGAAATTTTGACAAGCTCCACTATAGACATAAAAACCTGTAAATTTGATGTATTCCAATCAATAGCTTAAACATTCTAAATACTCAATTCTTCCTAAGCCCTTCTCGTTGTTCTTGTGGGAAGATGGGAACAGGACAAATGTTTTATTATTCCTAGAAGAAGGGAGAGAGGGAAATATTTCCTTATTGACCTCCAAGTATGTTTAACGTTGCATAATCATGCATGATTTACAATTTCAGTCCCAAAGAGTTGGATGTTGCAGGTCAGAATGTAAAATCTTCTTTGAGTGTTGATAAGGTTATATCTTAATATCAGCACTTGAGCATTAAAAGGCTTTAATGCAAATATTGGATGCACCAGTGTGGATAAGGGTGCTCTGACCATTCCAATAGCTTCAGTTGATTTACTTCACCCTGGAGCATGTCACAGGCAAGTGACTCACACAGTGACCTTAATGACCTGCTCCATCGAGTCCTGCTTCCAGAAAACATAGACCTACTTTTTCCTGGGGCTCTTCACTGTGACTGTAGTGTCTGTGGTAGCTGTGCTCAGATAGGCTAGTAGCTTGAGACATTTTTCCCTCTAGCAGCTTCAGGACCAAAGTTCAGAGGGCAATCACAGAATTGGGCCTGTAGCTCAAGGTGATCTCCAGAGTGGCTGAGGGAACTAGGGTTGTTTAGTCTGGAGAAGAGGAGACTCAAGGTTGACCTTATCACTCTCTACAACTACCTAAAAGGAGGCTGTAGTGAGATGAGGATAGGTCTCTTCTCCAGGGTCAACTGTGAGAGGACAAGAGAAAATGGCTTCAAGTTGAAGCAGGAGAGGTTTAGTTTGGATATAAGGAGAAATTTCTTTACTGAAAGTGTTGTGAAGTCTTGGAATAAGCTGCCCAGGGAGGTGTTGGAGTCACCTTTCCTGGAGGTGTTTAGGAAACATTTAAATGTGTTGCTTAAGGACAAGTTTTAGTGGTATGAGGATAGGTATGGTTGGACTTGATCATCTTAGAGGTCTCTTCCAAACTTTGTGATTCTGTGATTCTGTAAATCCTTGTTGTGCTGGAAGGATATACATTTCTCTCAGCAGCTGACAGAGTTTGGGAACTATTATAGGCTGTCTGTACAAGCTGAAAATAATGTTGATGAGACTAAACAGGATAACTTTTATTGTCAGTTCCTCCTTGTTGGGGATGATGACCATACTTCCTCATGGCTTGGTTTTGCTCTGCCACTTAATAATGGTACACAGGATCCCATGTTTGCAATTTCTTTGTGTTCCAGATATATTTCAATTTTCTATGGGATTTCAGGAAGTATTCAGGTAGTAAAGTAGGTAGCTAGAATTTTGTCTGACTCTTTGCAATAAAAAGCAAGCAGTTTCAAGAATTTCAGGTTTTCTTTTCAACCCAGGTGAGTCCTGGAAATGAGTGACAGTGTGGACTCTCTTCCGTCTAATAAGGGTTGGGAGGCATTTAAGCTTTCCTCTGAGAAAAGACACAAAGAGGATTTCTGTTCTCTACCAGCTCTCTATTTTGACAAGGCTTGGAGAAACTCAATAGTTTTGAAACTCTATCCTTATCAAATTTAGATGAAATTAACTAAATTCAAAGCTGATAGAGTGAGCAGGGAAAGGATTAGAAGACTTTAATAAAAGGTCAATTCTTAAAAGAGTAAAATAGCATTACAGTTTGGTGTAATAGCTTAAAAAATACAAAAATCTATTTTTTCTTAATATGTACATCAGAGCAGGACCTTAGCAGCTGAAGAGTGGCCAATGGTTGTGCTGCCTCGCATTAGACTGCAGTTGATATGTCACAGAGACAGGTAATTATAGAAGCTACTTTAGCAGTCCTGCAGTAGGGAGTAAACTGCATCTGAAGTCTTCCTAGTATAGCTCATAGCCTTGTTTCAAGAAACCTCTGTAATACTGGATGCTCTCTGTCTAGCAAATGTAGACACATGATATGGTTACTCTTACACAGGGAAGAAAACAGACCTGTTCTCCCTGTATTGGCAAATGATAGCTTTACATCCTTAGGTAGACAAGATGCTGTATGTAGCCACAATTTCAGGAACAAGTAACTATTAGATTTTATGTTAATAGATCTCTGGTAGATTCTCCATTCCAGTCATCACGTTTTGAATTGTCAACGAATCAATTCTTTTCCAAGAGAAGTACAACTTTTTCTATTTATATTGACCACAGATATTTCTTGATCTTTGACAGTGACATTTTATACAAAGGAGAAAGTTTTGGACATCAAACAAAAGCTAACATAGTACTGTTCTATTGAGTCTTTTTATATATGTGGGTTTTTTAAGTAGAGTTTACCAGAGAATGCCTCGAGTTTCCTTGTTGCATTATTTTTCTTAAAGTCAAGTTTTCCATTGCATGTCTTAATCATGTGTTTTACATGCTGTCATATCATATAACATTTTGAGTTTGACTTAACCTGGTGTGATATGTCACAATCCTACAGTATGTGTGCCCCAGGGAACTTTAAATCAGTTTGCTGAAAAACACAATTAAAGACCTACAGTGAATTGAGTTTTCATTAAAACTGTACACACACACAAAACTATGCTCCTTCTCTGGGAGACAACACATTTTATCTGTGAAAATATTAGTACTGCATGTAGACCTCAGAATTTGCAAAAACAAGTACTATTTTTTAATTGCTAGATTTTCTAATAAAATTACTTATATGTAGTGCAATTTAATACCTGCAACTGTTCTTCCCATACATAGAAGTTGTACTAATTTTCTTGTGCAGCTAAAAAACAATATTAGAAATGGCACTGGGATAGTTATTCAGAGTGCTTTATTGTACCCAGATGCTTTGAACTTAGTTATCTTGAGAGAAACTTATAGGCATATGATTTAAGCATAAATCTGCCAGTCAGAAAGGCCCCGAGAAGAGCTGAAATTTACAATAAGCAGCTTCTTCCAACACTTATTTTCCAAAATGTGGCTTTTACACCTATTTGTTAGCTAACCAGAAGGTGCCCCCCAATAGTTTAATGCAGTCAGACTTCAGCGGCATGATATTGGCTTGTGGATTGTTTGATTGATCTTCATAAGCTTCTTTGGCCTGTGTCCAGAATGGATGTGTTTTCTCCCAAAACTATTTGAAACTTTGCTACAGCTCTGAAGTCTTCATTTCATCAGATACATTGGGCAACAGTGGCATGTTATTAAAGGAATACTATCATGACAAACATTAATATCTATTTTCCAAGGTATTCAGAAAATGGTTTTTTCGGTCTATTTATTCAGCCGTGGTTTTGAGCTCTAATGGCTGTTCTTACATTTTTGATTTTCAATCATATCTTAGAGGCATATGAGTAACACCATACTTAAATGGGTTAAGTACTTTTCTTACAAATCCAATGACTATGGAAAGTGTAGTTTTAAATACAAGGTACTACTCCAGGAAAGAAGAAACAGGTCTTTATGTTCTAATTTATTTGTCTGTAGTTTTTGGTTTTTACATGAAATAGTATGGATTATCATGTTCAATAGTAAAAATGAAAAAAGACTAACGAGACAACATACTGTCTAAGCATGTGGCCAGGTTTAACAGTACGTATTTTGACACACATGTAAATACAGGCAGAAGAAAACAAACACGTCTTTTTCTCTGTATATGATAGATAGACAAATTCTAAAGGGAAAAGACACATTTTGTTATTCATTAACATCCAGTGATCCTTTCATGCAATACCCTGGAGGCTGAATGCAGTGACAGCATAAAAAGGTATACACCCACCAGTACTTGGCATCAGATATCAAGCAGTTTGCTGGAAAAGAGCTGGCATATATTCCTTGATAATATGTCTCATAGGTTTGTTGGATGGCAATACACTGAAGTGTCTGACCATTAAATGACATACCAAAATGCTGACATTTAACCATGTGTGCCTGTCGCCAATCACTCAAGTTTTCCCCAACTTTTATTCATTTTCTGCCTGGAACAGTTGAAGTCCGCACTGGCAACAAGCAGAGACTAAGCAAAGTGTAAATATGTTTCATATGTGTTATGAAAGACAAAAATATATATTTACAAGGTAAGCATGGAGTAGAGAATTGCATTACACTGTTACAAATTACATTAGACCTTGTTGAAAATGATAGGCATAACAGCTACTCTTTATTTGAGATATATATAAAAGTCAATCCTCAGTTGTAGAATCAGACAGCTGCCTCCAAATGAAACATAGATGTCTGATTTATGCAATGAAATGGTACAAGAGGGTGAAATGTCTTTGTTCATATTGCTTTGTAAGAGTTTGTGTCCCTGACTGTAAAAGAGATGTGTAGAAAGAAAAACTAAGAAGTACTGATTTCATGGGCATGAAAAAGTTGCTGAAATAGAGAAGCTTTTTCTATCTTGCTCTATCCAGAGGACTAGGACTTCATATGCTTTTTGTAGCTAAACAGGTAAAGAAAATTGTCTTCCATAAAGAAGGCAAATATAAGAAATAAGAAGGGAAAGCCAAACTGGTATACAAAGATTTGTAGTGTTAAGGTAAGTGTTCTTACATACTCTCTCTAAAATGGGGACATGAATATTTAAAGGTCACATGTTCAAAACAGATAGAAATTCTTAATATCTGACAATAGTTTCTGCAGATTATTATTAATATAATTATCTGGTTGAAGTGTGTATGGAAGGAGGCAGAGCTGTCAGAGTGTAGTATCTGTAAAGAAGAATATTAGGTTGATAACAGCAAAAACTCTATGGGAAAGACCTACAGTGAACCTTGGAAGGAAATATAGAGAATTTGGGAAAGTAGTCTGTGCTAGAGTAGATTGAAGAAGCATAGCATCATGGGCAGAAGAAAGGAAGCTTGAGATGCATCATTTGTATAAACCACTGATTCCTGGTGGACCTATTAGCCCAATTTTTTGTGTCTGTAACTTTCTAGAAATCCAGGAAAGGCACCAACTCACATCTGATCTGGTGGTTAGTCTCTGGGGTTTGGAACGAGAGGGATTTATAAGGATAATGAAAAAATCAGTATGTTATTGCCATAAAAATTAAACCTTGCTTATTCATTGCTGTCAAACTTATCTCAGGATTACTACTAGCAGATATTTAATTTCTGTACCACTTACGGTCAACATGTTCAGTGCTACACTTCATTTTTGTTTGCTCACTACTGTAAGTGCGGTTGACTGAAAAACAATGATGGAAATGGTGTTGGCTTTGTACACAGAAGCACCTACTATATTGATACATAAACCTGTGAAGAAGCCTTTTGTACATGTAAAAGACAGTTGCTTTTGTGTATTGCATGGCACAGAGAGGCACTTTGAGCTAAAACCTCAGCTTGTCTTCCAGACTGAGTCTGAAATGGCTGTCCTAAGTTTCCCTAAATGTCTTATTAACAGGCAAACGTATTTTCCTTCTTGCCTGTAATGCATACATACATGCCCCCATAGGAAGTGACATTCTGCTCAACAACTTAATAGTTTTATTGTATTGTATTCAGTACATGTATTCAATATAGTAAGATAAAGTGATCTGCCCTTTTACGGCATGCTTCCTGAGAAAAATTTTTTTTCCCTTACATGTTACATGCAAAAGAACGTTGGAGGGGATTGATGAGCCCAACTATTGTCAGTCACAAGTGACAGCATTTGAGGGTAATATTTAGAAGATTAGTAACATCTGCTTTTTTAAACATGGTTAGTAGCAACCCCTCCAGCCTACTTCAACCATATGGGATGCTTTGTATGCACAGATAGACGCTGTACACTGCAAAAACTATGCTGCAGAGGAAATAGTTCCTTCAAATAACACAGCTGAAAAAAATGAAATTAAAAACTACATAGTATTTCCAATTTGGTCAGAAAGAGCAAATATAAACCATACTGCTGAACAAAGGTTATCACTAAATGATACGTTTACCTTATGATAATTATTAATAACAATTGTGTTCATACTGGGTGTAAAAACTCTTGTTGTTCAACAAGACCATCAAACTAGGAAAAAGACATTCTGATTTCAAGCATAGTGCTCTGGTGGTTTGCTTCTTGGTGATCAGCAAACTATTGTTAATAATTGTGAAGGAAAAAGTCTGAATAAGTGCTTCAATTCTAACCTGTAAAACCCCCCAGTACCCATTCGTCTCCTAGAGTGCAAGCTCACGATAATGTCACTGATCCTCATAGACAAAAAAACCCAAAACATTTACCCCATTGGGACATAGGAACAGGAAAGGAATCCCTGCACTTCAGAATGATACTCCAATAGTTATGTTGAGAAGAGGTACTCATTTAAAAAAAAGTTTAATTGGTGGGCTATTGTTGAGCTATAAATTAGGTGTGAGAGGAGGAAGGAAATGTGAATATTTGTTTTTTATAAATGTTTCTTCCTCATTTCAGCAATTTGAAAGGGTATTAATAAAAGAATATGGACATAGTTTCCTCTTGCTTGTGGAATATGGTTTCCCTTCTTCCAGAGTTCAAAACAGAAGGTTTAAGGTTTCCAAATGAGCCTTAATAGCTGTAATTCATTTGCTTTCATTGCAGCATGAGTTTTCACATTAGGTGTCTTGAGCTTCTTCTTATGTCTAATCTTTACATTTTCCTGAACAACTTTGGCATACGTTATTGAAAAATGATCCTTTTTCTTTTCTTTGTTCATGTCTAAACCAGTCATAGCATATTTATTACATAGAACAGAAAAATTTTGGAAATATTCTTAAACCAATGTCGACTATAGCTCTGTGCATTTGAATAGAATCTCCCCTGTATCCCTAATTTCTTTTCTTGCATTTTATTACTAGGTTGTAAGTAAACAGTTTGCTTTGTTAATATCTATTATATTTTTGATAAATTTACAGCTATTATATCTTCTAAAAACGGGCACATTTCCAAAACATCTGGTCAGAACAGGTCAGGACTGGCCTCTTCCTCTTCTTGCAGGAACAGTTGGGGCTGATGCAGTTGTAAGCATTAGAGTTCCCAGGGGAACGTTACTTTACCTAATGTACTGGCTGAATGGCACGCTTCACTTCCACAACACCTGCTTACAGATTCCTCACTGCCACTCAAACCCAAGCCAGCAGAGCAAGGGAAATTTGGAACAGTGATAAAAGCATACAGAGGATAACTTGGGAGAGGATGACATGGTGAATGGGAATAGGGCACATTGAAAAGCATGGGTATACAAGGAGGCAAGAAAGAGCAAAATATCCAGCAGTTAAGATGTAAACACTGTCTACCTAATTGTACCTGGCAGTTATCATTTCTTCCTATAAGAGCTAGGTGTGGAGTTAATTTCTTTTATTTTTTTATTTCTTTTTTATTTTTTCCATTACACTGCATCCTTGACTCACAATGAACACTGTTCTTAAGAAGATTTTTAAGTGTTTCCCCTTGCTATTTTGTCAGAATGAATCATCTTATACTTTGTAAACCTTAGGGAGACTGGAGAAAGGCCAGGCAGTTTGGGATTTAGGGTGTCAGCATCCAGCCTAGCAATGTGATAATCACCTTTACAGCCTTCTACTTCTGCTGATTTGGTGTGGTGTTGCCTGCACCTCATTCATGTGCTACAGAGAGGCAGCTCTCAACTTCTTACCTCAAGTAACTTGATCTGTTGATTAGAGTAAGTAGTCAAATTGCAAAAATTCTGCTTTCTTACTACACAGGAAAAAAAAAATCACTGATCAAATATAAAGGAAAATTAGACACACACTGACCTCTTCTCTGAATCTTTGGTGGGGTAGAGAGCTTGTGATTAGCATTTCTTGTTGAGCTGGAAGTGAAAGAGTTTGGAAGTAGCTATATGTTCTTTCTGGACCATTTTCAGTCATTACTCTCTCTTTTTTACTAACCTCCTTGAGTCTTTGTAAGCAGAAAAGCACACTGTGGACATCAAGAGAGAGAAGTGACATTTTCAAGCTCTTTGACTTCAGGTGGTTTTGGGAAGTGTGGAATATTTTTGATTGGGCTTTTTGTTTTATTATTCCTCATTAGGAACTCTAGAGTAATTGAGTGTGATACTTTTCATTGTCAAATGATAGCAAGCAGAGACATAATACTGCAAGGTCCTTTCACGTGCTCTCCTCATGTTTTCACTTGATCAACTACTCTTTTTACAGGGCAAAATTGTAGCAAAACACACCATGGCAACATGTTGAGAACTGACACAGCTGTGTTGTGACTACAAGAAATCATTCTATCTTGTATCCTTCTTTCATTACCTCTGATGAGAAGAATTTTCCCCTTGCTATTCCTCTGAACTCCTCTTCGCATACCATCCCCTGCATTTACAAATACTAAACAAGCCTTGCCTGTTTCTCTAGAGCAAAGTAAATACAGATATTATTATTCCATAAAATCTAAATCCAAACTCAAATTCCTCCTTAGATCCACACTAACATCAATCACAGGAGATGTTGAGTCACAGGACAAGAAGAGCCTGTGAGTGAATAAAAGGAATTCTACCCTCACAACATTTGAAAGAGATGTGACCAATAAACCCATTTAATTTTTGGCCTTATTTGTGAAATATATGAATTTACATGAACCAACTGTTATTCAGCCACCCCTTGCATTTTTCTTAATGGTATCAAAAAATATTTCTGAAATATTTTCTTAATGGTATCAAAGCCAATGCTTCTTAGTGCAGCTTAGGTTTTGGACACACATTTACTAGAGACATTTGAATTGTTGTGTTAATTGCTTTATAACCCTATTGCCCAAACAGAATTGAAGCAGATTCATAGAAGCCAAGTCAAGGTATAAATAAAATGTTAGAAGGTCTGAGTATGAAATGACTATCTATGCTGAAAACGTTCTGTTCTCTGTTCAATCTTAGTTGCTTAATTTTGTCAGCACCTTCTGGTAGCACTTTGATTTACTACTCTTGAAGTCAACAGCACCAACCTTACAGTATATCATTGAGGTCTGTAAGCTGTTAGGCCCAGAGAGATCAGGCAGTTTATTTTCCACATACCCCTGA
This sequence comes from Galbula dea, assembly GCA_013399015.1. Lineage (NCBI taxonomy): Eukaryota > Metazoa > Chordata > Aves > Piciformes > Galbulidae > Galbula > Galbula dea. Next base: position 1,649,201 of record VWZX01009335.1, read on the forward strand.
TGTGTCAACCGTGTGCATCAATATGTTTTACACACTGAGCACTCACAGACCAGTAACAGTGTCAAAATTTGCCTTTTACCACCTAGCATTGTATCTGTTACAGGGAAAATGTCCATGTGAAAAATTAGCCTAGCCTTAACTTGCTTCAAACTTCTACCTTTTTTTCCCACTATTTATTAATTGGCTCTCCTGGATATTATCCAGGTCAAACTTAGTGATGTTCTACATCTCACTAGGGTTGAACATTTAAGTTTGACAAAAATTTCTACATTAAAAAAAACCAACCAAAACCAATTTTTGAGACTGCAAGAAGAGGACAAGCAAAGACCAAACCTACAAACAACTACTTATAAAGAGTTATGTTAGATTATAAGTGTACAGTAGGTCAGCTGCATTACAGTAATTGTGCCCACACTGCTACCCCGGTGAATGCTACCAGATGACTGCTGGAGAATAAGTGGACAGATGTTTGTGACACTGGTGACGCAAGTTCTCCCCCTAGCTGACCTCATGGAAATCTGTCACGTGCAAATAAAACAATAGAAGGGGAAATTTTCCCCTGAATTCTGCTGCTGAGACTTTACACAGCTTGCATTCATCCACGATTTTTCACTATGCAAGTCAGTATGTTAGAAAAGGCAACTAGAAAGGCTATCGGATTCATGAAAAGCTGAGGTACTGGCTGGGCTTCGATCCTCGCTGAATCCTATTGCTTTAATGACCAGCCTGTAATCTTTGTAATATATCTTTGATAGACTTGTAAAGGTAAGTGATGTTGAATATAAAGCCATTTCTGTGCTAACATAATTAAAAATACCAAATAGACATAAAGGGTGGAAAAGTTTAAATAATATTTTTAAAAGGCAATGTAGAAAGAAACCTAAATACGTCTATTACATGTAGTCTCTTACAAAGTTTGAGGTACTTTTTTTGTTGTTGAAGTTTTTTACATTTAATTTCTTTCCAGTTGCCTGCCTCTTTTTAAACAAAATAATTTCTAGAACATCTCCTATTTTCTTCTTTCACATTTATCTTTTTCTTATTGGTACCCAATTTGTTCAAAGAGAGGACAAAAAAACCCAAAGATATTTTCTAAATATTTCTAAACTTGCAATTGAGAGATGGTTCCCAAAAAGAACACTTCCCTCAAAACAAATTTCTCTCCTGACTTTGCCTTCATCACAAACCAAAATCATTTCCAGAAAGTTTGCAAGTCTTTGACAGTGTTCTAGTCAAAATCTGAAATTCAGGTCAATTTCAGGTTTAATTCTGTGTTCAAAAAACCTTAACCGAATACAAATCCAATTGCAATGACTACTTTCTCCTCCTCTAACTCTCACTTGCTACTGTTCTGTCATGCAGTTTGTGAATTAATTATGGGAGTGTGCATGTATTTTATTTTTTTTGAAGAACAGTGAAACTAACATTTCTCACTTTCAGTCTGCCAGTGTCTTTGTGTGCACAGCCTTCATTCCTTTCTGATCAGATTGGAGCCTTGCTATAATTTTCTAAAGCCAGATCTTCTATATAGTCAGCAAAATAATCTCTGTCTTGTACAGTGCAAAATCACTGATCTTTCTAGATTATTTTTTTAATAATCTAATTTTAAGTGCTTTATATACTAATTACACAGCAATGAAAGCCATTGCCTAGCTGGATTGGCTTAAAAGCTTCATGCAAAATACTGATTTGCAAATTGACTTGCCTAGGCAACAGGGAGAGATGTCAATTTGAAAATAAGTGGCAGCATATCATTTCACCTCCAAAGGCCAGGGCTTGCTGAAAAGTGATATACACATTCTCATGATGAAGGATTTGTTATGCTACTGACCGTTGACATAAGAAAGTAAGAAACCATTATCCTGAGGACAAAAATAAAAATAAATCAAAGCTCACTTTCCAGCTGTCTATAAGAAAAAGCACTTGCTATTGATGTAATTTCTGCCTAAAATTACTTAAGCAAGTGCCAGCTTCTTTGTCAGGAGTATGGGTCTGCTTACTGTAGGCACTATGGCCACTTGTCAAACCAGTGACAAAATCCAAAAGGAGAAGACCTTGCTTAAAGCTCTCTTTACAAATAGGGACACAGGAAAAAGTTGCACACAGACACATGCACAAGTCTACACCACGTTAATTCCTTCATAAAAAGCATATTTGCAAACATGACCTTTATCTACAGTGAGAGGGTTTTGTAGTGTTTAAGGTCAGAGATATACAAATCCATGAAACTGAGAATTCCTATTGGGTAGGTTAAAACTGAAAGGCACAATCATAACTTATATGAAGCTTTGCAGCTAGTGGCAGACAGCAATACTGTTCGTTTTATCACAGAATATCGTCTCATTGTGAGGTTATGATGAAGAGGATTTTTGTTTTGGGAATCCAGCCCAGACAGAGAAAATTGTGGGGACAAGAGATGAAACTTCTCTTGCTTTATCAGTTCTTGAAGCTCGTCAGCCTCCAGATTCACCCTGAGGTTACTGTGTGCAAGACCTGGCTCCTGCAGGGAAGGGAGGTGGCCAACAGCAATGTGGAGCTCAAACCGGTATCGCTTTCCCTGCAGTGTTTCATTCCTATATCTCCTCTGGATCTCTTCTAGAGCAAAGAATATATATTCCAACACAAAAAGCCATCCTTGACACTTTGGGATGATTTTCTAAGTCACAGCATGCCTTGGTGTGACTGGGAGTCCATACGGTTAGCCAGACACATCAGTGCTCCATGGCACAGCTGTGCAGGTAACAATGGCAGCAGCTGATGTGGGGACAAACCCTGCTTCAGGGCTTTGCTCTGTAAACCTGTGAGGGGACAGGAACCCAGCCTTGCCTCAGGAGTTGTTGTTATTTAATAGTCTTGGTTTGGACAGGAGCTGTTTTTCTGAGCCCTCTCAACTCTGAAAGTCACGTACTTTGTCTGAATGGAAATGTTTTGGAGAATGAGAAGGAGTGAAATAGAAGTTTTGGTTTTGTTGACAACCCTGTGGTTTAACAGTGGCCTTGGATATAGAAAGCCCAGGATCAGGTTCGTCCTCCAGCTAACTCTGAGTAATTACAGATAAAAATCAGTGATGAAAATGAGTAAAATGTGATTCAGGTTGAGAAAGGATTTCAGTCTGGGGTTTTTTTGGTATCCTTGGCTGTGGTACATAGTCATAAGCTCATATATTTGGGCATTTTCACCAAAACAGTCTAAAGAGTTTAGTTTTCTCCAGATAAGTACAAGCAAACTAAACAAAATTAAACATGAAGACACAAAGTCTTGAAAATTAATGTATCATGGAATTACTGTCCTCCAGTCAGCTTTAATTGCTAGTGCAACAATTGATGATTAGAATTCAAAAATTCATATCCCACATGTATTCTTCAATTTTTGTTTATAATTTATCCTCCCAGCAGATCCTCCTTACAGTAAGTTTATTTATCAGAATATTGATGGAAAGTAGAGCCCAAAGGGGATGTAAATCCAAAGTAAGTGAATTTGTTTAAATATTTAAATCAACATTTGTGTGATGTATTATTCCAACTTCACTCTGCATTATGGACTAGAGTGGGATGTAAAATAATTTTTGTAAAAAATTTTTAAAGATGGAAATTAATTACAATTCAAATGTCTAAACTGTACTACGTAAATAGTAAATCTTGTTTCTTTTTTGAATCCAGAAATTTGTTAACATTTATTACAAAGCAGTATTTGCATCATTAATAAAATATGGTTAAAATTGAATGCTTAAATTAACTGACAAAAATTGAGCATAAAGTAAAACTTGAAAAATATATCTAGGCTACTAATTACTTATTAAAAAAAAAAAATTTAATCCAATTCAGCTAGTTCTATTTTGGACTTTTCAGTTTGTTAGAAATATGTTAAAATACCCTGAACATTTCCCAAATAAACTGAAACATGATATTAATCTAATACATTGAAAACTTGATCTTATACTCTGCATAATTTAACTGTATTAAAGTTTGCTGATCCAGAGAGAAAAGAATATGTGCACTTGTAAGTGGACTAGTGCTGTTTGTTGCTTAGTATTGTAATGTTGCCTTTTGGTTTTGGAAAGGAGAGGAAACATTTTGAATTGTACTGAAAATTCTGTGAGGTAGGGCAGAAAATTTGGGAGGGAAAGTCTAAAGCATGCCCCAAATGTATTTCCATGGTCAAATGCACACTTTTTTGCTGTGAATATCTTTTAGCCATGTTTGCTGCTTACCTGCTGCAAACGCAGCAGGGATCAGTCATCTCTGTCTACTGCAGTTTTTTCAATTCTTTTCATATTAGATATGTGTTTCAAATGACTGGCATCATAGATTATGTTCCCAGTAGACTCATAGATTTTTGCTTAAATTCATGTAGATCAAGAATTATCCTAAAATCAGCAAGACATTTTCATTATGTAAAGTTAAGGGTATGTTCAAGGTTTTGTATTATCAGGGCTAATCCATAAAGTTGAGAAGAAAATAGAATGCACAAAATGTGTAATGTTTCTATAGGAACCTATAAATGTATAAACTTAAGGGGTAGTTTTATACATTAACTATGTATGTGGATGTATGCATACATGTATGTATTAACATGTTGAACTAACTCCTCCAGATTTTTAAATTGGCACCATCAGTGCAAAATATATGCCAAGATTAATTATATGACTTCTTTTTCTTCCCAAAAGTGGGTTGCAGTAATACCTGTTGCAAGATGTGATTAACATTGTTTGGGCCCTGTGGCGTTATATTTTTTATTTATTTATTTCTGAGAGAATCCCCAATCCCTACTTAATTTTATGAACTGTCAAAATGATTCTAAATATCTCTCTGCTTTGTATTTTCACCTCAGGACAGGAGTCCAGAGGTACAGATTTGTTGTACAACAGTGGACTTCAGGCAATTTTCATCTTTTAATGCCTGCAGCGTCTGAGGTTGAATTTGTAATAATCACCAGATTATCTCCAAAGGATCTTTCTCTTATACTTGCAAATAGTTCTGCAGGAAAATGCAAAAGATATACAAGAAAAATAATTGATTAGATGCAGGAGATCTTTTTGTCACATAATCCCGGGTGGAAAAGAAAACAAATGCTGATTTCTTTTTTTAATGACAGTTGAAAGATACTATGGGAGAGATACTTGTTATTCTGGTAAAATCAGATGCTGGTCTCAGTCCCCTGGTAAGACCTTAAAATGCAGTAAGAAAATGTGCAATAATAACACTGTAGCTATAGTTTTATTTTAGAACAGGAATGCATTGTTCAAGTGGTGTGTACAACTGTAACAGCTAACAAAGTAATGTGCCTACACTGATATTGGTATGGCAGGTGTATACAGAAAAAAAATAGATGTGTATATAAATTAACTAGAGGTGAGATTCTTCTTATTTTCAATAGGATATAAATACACTTCCATTATGTTTTGGGATGCTGTGAACAAATCGGGTGACACTTAGAGTCAGAAAGGGAAACTATCTGACAGTAGATTCCGCATAGTAACTGTATGTAAGAAAGTCAGGTGATAGAAATCATTCACATTTAATAAATGTTGATAAATAATCTGCATTTATTATTGGTGCCACAAGAGAGACCAAATTCAGGTGTAATTTGTGGGCTGTCATAATTTTCTGGTTTACAATTTAGTAAGATATTGATACTTATTTCTTTTTCAGAGATTTTATGTGATGCTGATTTTGGTTATTTTGTAACAAATTCATTTGAATTCCTCTAATGGCACCAATAGAAATTTACACCAAAGTAACTGATCAAATTGAGGAAAATAGACTGACAAAAACTGTACAGTGTGCCTTTGAATTGAAATATTCCTGCCTTTATGCATAGATTAATCTCACATAGATCTTAGGATTTAAAAAATATTTGTAAGGTATCATTTGGTAGTTCTGGACAGGGAAGTAATGGAAGTAAGACTGTTATAACAAAAGCTTTAAAGGATGTATAAGTGGGCCATAGGCAGCCACACATAAAGGACTAAAGGTGGAAGGCTCCAGGGGCATGTCAAGAGGCAGAAAGAACAGTTTCTGTGGCTGGACACTGCAGGTTGAGCAGGGAGTCTCAGTCTGGCACAGAAGGAAGTTGAGAATTGAATTACATGGATAAAGGATAAGTGCACAGAATGATTAAAAAGAAACAGATGAAGATGAGTTTCCTATTTCTCCTACAACCAAGGGATTCAAGCTTCAGTTCTGATAACAGAAAATAATCTAGAAGGATAGTACCTGTCTGTTGCACAGAAAAAATGTAGTTGTTGTTGTAAACTAATATATCATACCAAAGGCACCCTGGAGAGACTCTCTCCTGAAGCACAGGTGAGGCTACATAGAGTTTTTCTGCTTGCTTAGAAGTGCAAACTGCCCCACACACCTTCATCTGTGCTTGAAGAGGAAAGAAAGAGCAACACTACTTTTCTCTGAGCTCCACCCAAAGCAGCATGTGGAAGACCAAAATTTATTAACAGCAGAGGGTAGAACACAAAATTACATAAACTGAAGAAATTTTAGTCCTTTTTTCTTGCTAAAAACTGAAATATATTCACTTCTGAGTAGCTAGTGCTGTTAAAATGAAACTCACAAAAGAAAACAGGGTATTGAAACTGTTTCTACTTTCTAGTTGCATGTTTTGAGGAATGCAGGAGAAAGCAGGGTAATTTGGAATTGGGAAGCCAGCAGAATTTCAGCCAGATAATCAAAATATCATCTATGGCCAGAAATATATAGACATTAGAGAGTCATCAAATATTGATGGTGTGTTGAAGGTATAAGACTAAGGGAGAGCACTCCATTTGTTTGTTTTGTTTGGTCAATGTGTTAAGTAGAATAACTTATGAGAAACATTAGAATTCATCCTTTCTACTCCTTTTGTTAACAGGTTAGCACTCGACCAATTCACATATCCAAGGCTTTATGTATTATTAATCAAAAGAGTTAAAAAGTCAATCCAATCTGGTTATATACAGTAGTTCTTGTGGTTTTCAAACCTTTAAATAATTTATAGTGTCATCACTTTCCCGGTGGATGTCAGGCTGGTAGAATGTCTGGAATCAGAATCCCACCGGGAAAAAAAAGAAACATAGCCAGAAAAAGTAGGGTTTTTTTCTTTATTTTTTTAATAATAACAACTCCAGCCTATTGTATCATCACTACCAGTCTCTAGAGAGAGAGTTTCCCTGAAAGAGAAATATTTCTTATACATATCCTTTTGGAATCAAACATTATGACAAATCTATACCTACCTACACAGTATCCAAACTGGCTAAAGGTGTGTAAGTGTCTGTTGAGCACATATATGGATGCGTCTTTATTTTTAAAACAATAGATCTCAGATCTCCATGCACTTATATCCATGTAAATGTACCCAGTACACAATATTTAATTTTGGTTTAATCTTCTGAAATCAATTGATCAGATGAAATCAACTCATTATAGGTTTATTCTTTTTTTGTTTGTTTGTTTAGTTGGTTTGGGGTTTTTTAAAGAAATTTTAATCTAACTGTAAGTTTCATCATGGTGTTGAGATTTATTCAGCCCTTTTTATTTCAGACACATTTGTTCTGTTTCTTTTGAAGCCGTAAGCCCCCACAGTTATCATTATAAATGAAAATGGCACCTTTTGTTTGTTTGTTTGTTTTTGGTAAATGTATCCCAAATTCATTGAGCCATTTTTGATTTTGTGAATATTGGGGAATCTACTTTGGAGCTTTTTTAATCTTTCTAGGTATTCAAGAGTGTAATAAAAAGTGATTTAAATATAATACATTCAATTTAAAAATATGTTAAGAAATAATGGCATTATTTTATGTGATATAATACCTGATTCTGTCTCCACAAGTAAGGGACTTGACTTTTATTATTGAATAGACTGCTACCATATATTTAACAGATAACCTCCTTTCAGAATTGAAAACCTCATCTCAACCCAGAGAATCATATATTCTTTCTCCATGCAAAACAAGGTCATTGAAGGCCAGGTATTAACTGTTGAGTACTCTGCTACTCTCCATTGGATTATGAGTTTTTATATTTCTTTGTTTTGTGCTGTAGATTTGTATCCTGCAATCAGTGTCCCATGCAAAGCCACCTTTTCCCCCTTGAACCTCTCAATAACAAACCTAGGAAGCATCAGTTAAGAAAATTGTCCCGTGGTCTTTTAACACAGCTGTTTTTCTTTTCTCCTGCCCAGTCTCCATACTCACTCACTTCAGCCAGGTCCACAGCCTTTCCTGCTGCATCCAAATCCTGCTTTCCTATAGGTCTTAAGAAACTGCTTCCTGACCCTTCAGTGCAGCCTGTACAATTAGTAACAGAACCAAGTGAACATCAGGGATGCATTTCTACATGCAGTCAGCCAGCCTAATAACATCCTGCCTGAGGTTCAGAATTACGTATTTATGTAAATTAAGGCTGTTCTTAAATGTAAGTTAGGCAAGTAAGCTTTCTGCAGCTGTTTGGCATGTCACTATGAACGGAGGCTGAGAAAGTTTGGTAGATGAGGGAGGTGGACATTTATTTCATTTACAGAATCAGGATTTGAGCTCTTTATTCCTTAAGAAACAGAGACAAAAATAGAAACATAAAACATAATATTATTTAAAAAAAAAAAGTGAAGGATTTGGGTACATGTATATCATAAAATTCCCTCAGTACCACTAACTCAGCTATATTGGTGACACATATTGACTCATACTCTACTTTCAGCAACGCTTGTGTAAATCCAGGGTATTGCAACTTCAGTCACTTTGCTGCAATTGGTCTTGATTTACACTCAAGTAACTGACAGCGTTTGACCCTTAGACTATACATATATCTTAAATTATGCATTTAGCTTCCTGAGCTGCAACTGAACAATAAGGCAGTATATATATCATCTGGTATGTACCATGCATCAGCTTAATGTGAACATTTTAGTTTTGCAGTTCAACTCTTGTGCTGCTATTCTCATACTTGAAAGGGTATTAAATTATATATGCATATAAATATGCACACACACACATATGCATTCACTTTTAAGAAATTTGATTATCAGCTCAGATATGGCTCCAGATAGCTGTGTACTTTCCTAAACAGTGTGTGCAAAAGAATAGCTGAGAAGTGTATGAATGTTTAAATTGATCTTAACTAGCACTTTCCAGGTCCTCAGAACCTATCTTGCTGTTCACAAGGATATTCTTCCCCATCTTCAAACAGGGAGAAGGTTGCCTACTGAACATATGAACCTCTCAACACAAGATTATTGAGGCGAAAGAGAAGAATAGGGGTGCCCTGGGTTCTGTGTTGGTTTTGGCCATATTTATAGAGCACAGTTCCCTTCTTCATGTGATGAAATCATACCTGTGGAGCTCTTCTTTTCCCAGGCTAAATCTGGATGAATATTGCAATATCAGCCTTACCTTGCTGATGCTCTGCTGAACTCTAACTTGCACAATGATAGCCCTGCACCCACATTCCCAGAAGCTTCTGTTGAAGACAAAAGGTGGTTTCCTAAATATCTCAAGTGGTAAATAACAGACAAACCTAGGCAGTCTGCTTTAACATCCTCTGAAAAGGTCAACCCTTGAACAACTCCAAGATGTAGGGTCCCGAGACAAGTATTCTATCCTGCACTCACTTTCTACAATGGGCATACTGTAGCCAGAGTGAAGGTGAGACCAAGAACAGAGAAATGTTACATGTCTTTGGAAGCTCAGGAATGCTCTTAAGCATTTGTCCTCATTTTCCTCTAACCAATTCTAAGCACTACATTATAGTAACACTTAGCATTTCCAGAGACATTTCTTTCTAAGGAGCCTAAACCTACAAGGTTTGTATCATTTCTGTGGTTCCTGCAGGCTTCCAAAGGGCAGATATACACTGAAAAAAATTATCATTAAGAGCCATCTTTAAAAATTATGTTATTAAGAAATGAAAATAGAAAATAATTCTATTTATGAATAAAATCAAAGGGAAAAGAGAAGTTTTACAGAAAAACAATAATGTTGTGGACAGTTCATAAGGTCTAGCAGCCTGTGGGACAAACAATGAGCAATTTGTTGAGGAAGAGAGAATAAAGACATTCTTTCAGACTGGCTGGCTGGCATGATGATCTGCCCATTGTGCTGCTGGCTTGTGAGACCTGGGATTAGGGAGCAACTCAGGTTCCCAGACTTGGCACCAATGGAACTCAAGATTATGTATTTAGTCTTTGAACAGTAAGAGGAGGTCACAGTTCAGTACCATTTAAGAGCTGATCTACCAAACAGCACTAGTACTGGCACCAGAGGATGGATGTTCGTCTGCCAATTTGGTCAAAGGTGAACTGCCCTAATAATGCCTCAAGCAAGGTAGAAAAGATAAAAAAGCTTGAAAAGCAAAACTGGAATGGGGGAGGGACACTCTTTCAAGTGATAGACTCCAGTGAAAAGACAAAGTACAGTCATAATGACAATCTGCTTCCTGAAAGTAGCACAGTGGGTTAGAATTGAATAATCCAAAATACCAGAAGATATATCTTAAAATATTTTTCTTGAGTTATACATAAGACTTTTTTTCTGACATTTATTTCTGCATTAAGAAACACAAATGGAAAGGAAGAGACCTTGCTTCCTTGCTCTATTAAACTTACAGAATTTTCACAAAACCTAGATATTTCATTCTACACTTTTTTTTTTTTTTAAAAAAAGAAGAGATAGAAAAGTAGGAGCACAGAGTAATAAAATCAGTAGAGTTATCAATCAAATATATATTACAGGATTAAGCATTGCAGGAATACATTACACATCTGTCAGGTTCCCCAAGAGTTAATAGATGGGAATAACAAAGCTACATTACCACCTGCAATGTCCAGAAATTATTACACTCTGATGACCATTAGGGGTGCCTCACTCAGAAAGTGACATTCTGTCTGGATAGATGGTTGTAGCTATTCCAAAAGAGGAAACCCATATTCTCCAAAGTGATAGCTTTTTTTGACCAAAATTATCAGACCTTTTTGACCACCTCCAAGTAATCGTGTTGTTTACTGGCTATGAAGATTTAATTGTATGGTAATGACAGAAATTACACATTAATAACAGACACATTAATAGAACATTTTTTTCTTTGATGCTACTGTTCATGTTTTGGTATTTTTACATATATTCAGGTGATAATAATAAAACAATGACCTGTTTTCACACTCATATTTAAAAACTAAGCTCCTTGAGCCATGTACACTAGAATTCTACACGTCGTGCTTTTTTCATTTCCTGCAAGTACTTGCAGGATTTTCCAGCATACATGACTAAAAAAGAAATGTTGACTCTTGCATGTGTGAACGTGAAATTTAAAAGAGACAGACTGAAAGGGACATGCAAGAATTAAAAAAAAAAATCCCAAACAAAACAAATAACAACAACCAACAACTACATCACTCAAATGTTCGTGCTTACTCTGAGTACAATAAGGGAGACAAAAAAGAAGTTAAACAAACAGAAGGCCTTATTGCACAAAGTTCTGTAATGGACACACTGGAGATAAATGAAGTCTGTTTATCCAGTGGACAGAAAAAGTATCTAAATTCATCACACTCTGGTATATGAACAAAGTCAGGATAGCAGAATCTGGCCTCAGGTGAATTGCTCTTTGAAGACATTAAGTCCCACTCTACCTTCTTCAGAGAAACAGAAAATTTGAGACAGTTTTTTTATGGCAAGAAGATTTCAGGAGTAGCAATTTAAAAAAAATCTCCACAGCACAAGGTTGCATGAGGACTTGAAATTCACTATGCTCTTTAATTTTACATTGAAATCTTTAGTTTGATTTTTCTGTTTTCTTCCCAGACAGAAAAGAAATATTTTTTTTTTTTTTTTACAGAATAAGACCATGAGAGAACCAGGCTGCAGAATTATTATAAACATATGTTATGAAAGATCATATGTATTGATTTGAGATTCCAACAGAATATAGGATGACACTTTACTGTTTCATTTCTTCAGATTCTGTTGATGTAAACCAAGCCCCAAGTCCACTCCAGAAGTGGAAGACAGCACATCATGCAAGCCAGCGGGTCTGCCCTCAGCAAGGCATTTCTGCTGTTAGCTCCTGGCACTTGAAAATCTTGTTGTTCCCTTGAACCCACTTGGCCTCAAATACTTGGTGTGAATTTTCCAGAGTGTTTCTTGTATCAGGAGAATTTCTTCAGGTGAATGCCAAACATTTATGGTAAAAAAGTTTGAGGAAGGAAGGATGCTCCCTCATTTTTGGTAAGACTCTGAACCCCTGCCATCAGAGAAGAGCAACCAGATGGTCTTCACAAGGGACTGAGAGGCAAGCAGGAGCATTGCCAGAGTTGGTTAGAGGTAACACACTTTACCTTTAGAAAACTCATGTCTGATGGGGTCATGGAGCTTGCTTTGTATTGTACTGTTGCTTCAAGTCTTGCCTGATTTAAATGGGTCAACCTTTGGCTTCAAAGTCATTTGGAGTAGACACTACATCCTAGTAGTGAATACTACTGTTGTGTCTGAGCATCACTATGACAGTAAATATGAAATAGCAACAAGTAATAGTCTGTTTTGGAGAGCATATTTGACATTACATTTGTTAGTGAGAAACCTAAATGTGAGTTGAAAATCTAAGAAGCCCTTCCAGCCTCCAAATCTTAAAGAATAAATCATTCACTATATTTTTTTAATTGTATTTTTTAAAATTTCAACATAGATTAACTGTAACTTTATGTATAGAATTTAGAGAGAGTTTTCTCTGTCTCTTTCTCTCTCTCGTTGTTGAATATGTTGTACCTTTCTTCTTTGCTGTAATTCTGTTCCCCTCCAGTGTCAGTTCTCACACATGTCCGAACTTTGCATCTTGATGAGCATCTGTCCTGCGACTTCTGTCACCTGCTTGTGCCTGGTACAGGTCTCACATGCCACATCTCCCTTTTTTTCTTACTACCTCTCTGTCTTTCTCAGACCACAGGGGCCACACGATTACCACTTTCTCAGTGTGGCATTTCCTTTTTGTGTTGCTCTCGCATGTTGTTTATCTCTCAGAAGGATTGTAACTATAGATACCATCAGTGGAACTGTATCTGTCTAGGAGCAGATGTCTACCTCTGCCATATCATCTTAATTGCCCTGCTGTGGCTCACCTACCAGAAGCCATATTTTTCTGTCTTAACCATCCCCCCCAACCCCTCCAATTTTGCAAATGATTAGTTGAAAAACAGCAGGAATCAGCTTGCAGGCATAGGAATTATCTGAGCATATTTAGACTTGCAAGGAAAGAGCATCCCATAAGTCCCTAACCAACTGGACAGAACTTTCTAAAGTCTCTGAGGTTTTGCCTTATATCTTCATTTTGTAATGAATTACATAGATATTGCTAGAAGAGAAACTAGAGAAGTAGGAAATGATTATAGAAATATCAGTCTAAACTTGCTGCAGTCTGGATTAGGTGGATAAGCAAATCATGTAAATAACATTGTTATTTATGACAGATATAGACCCTCACCTGTTTTTAAAGGACTGGTAATTTTGATTTTTCTTTTTTTTTTTTTTTTTTGAGAGAAAGTTGAATCACATAGTGTTTCAATAGATTTTTCTATGCAAAAATGTTAAAAGATATTTGTTTTGTCTTCTCAAATATAAGTGATCCAAATTCTACCTTGGTTTGAAAAGTATCCAGCCTTCAGTCAACTCAGACTTAGTCTTATGTTCACAATAAAACTTGAATCAAGTTTCACTTGGTTTCTTGAAATTATGCTGTGGAAATGGCTTATGATGGACCTAAACTATACTCATCTAAGAAATATTTGGTCCTTTTGATGAAGTAACACAAGTAAATTTTTAACAGATGTATTTACATCAACACACACATATACTGTCAGTGACAAATTAAAATTAATCTAATATAACCATGTCAGTATATGAAATGTTACAACTAATTCCAATCACAGGCAATGCAAACCAACAGACAAATAGTACTCTGATGTATTGAGCTTGAACTTTTAGTTTCAGTACTTATGTGAATATAAACATATAAAATATATTTTGTTGTCTCCCATCCCTTCTCCTTTCTCACTAAGGAGGATGGGAATATTCTGGGCTCAGCAATAAGAATGTACATGTCACAGGAGAGTCAACTTCTGCTAGAGATGTTCACAGAAATTTTGGATAAACTTAATTTAATTTTTTATTCCCTTCCACCCCAAGTATTATGTTCTGGTTTGCTGCATTTAAGGTCCTGTTAATTTGTCTCCTAACTGCTGTAGTGCCTTGAGAAAAGCAAAAGGTCTTTGTGCTCTATTGCAGGCACTGCAGTATTAACAGTTTCAAAATAAGCTCATTTTGATGCAGGAAATCCATTTGGATTTTTTTTTTCGTTATTGTTTTCCATCAGTTCCTTAATAGAGATTAATTTTGGTTCAAAATTGCCCTTGTAAATACGGTATATTTTGCTCACAAAAGTTAAGTGAGCAAAATAGGGGTTTTGTACAATAGCAGCAGCAACAGTTTTGGGAGGTGAGCTTCAATATTTCTTGGTATTTCATCAAAGCTCTTAATTAAATTTCATTTGATAATATTTACTCAAGTCATGTTGAACCCTCCTGCCCACTCCTATACATACAGACATACACAAACACAAATCCAAACTCCATATATGAGGAAAGAAAATGAAGGTTTCAAATCTACGTACAATTGTGACACTTCTACTTTCAGATTCATCATTTGATTTCAAGAATTTTTAATGGCAAAACAGCACATCAGATAGTAAGCTTTAAGCAAGACAGTGTTACTATCAGGTAACTTTTTGGTATAAATATAAATACCTGATATTTAATATTTTTAAACCAACATATAAATTCAATAAAAAGCCCTAAGAATGATCCCCTGGAATTCTACTTGCAAATACAGGTAAAATTACAAACTTCAGCTAAGAATGTGGCTCAGACAGATACCTCCCAGAAGCTTCCTAATCCCAGAGATAAATGTAGCTCTCTGTCTGCTGTTCTCTTTAGCTTCAAATATCTCTAGACGTCTAAGCTTGATATCAAGCAAGTGTCCCTATTTCTGTACTGAGGTCCCCTTTATCTGACCACCACAGCAATAGCAGGAAGTATCTACATTTTTGTAACTTTCTTGAGATTTAAGGCAATGTCCATCATTTACAGAGACTATGCTCATTTGGATATTAAAGTTCTAAAATCTCTGGAAAGTAAAAAAAAAAACAAAAAGATTTTATTTAACTGCAGTGAGCAATGACAATTAGGAATTATTGCTGCAAAACATCTAAAGTAAAGTGATCTAGTGACTAGGCTTCCTATTGCCCTGGGAAAGTATTAAAACCATTCAACCATTGATCTTCTGTGGAGACTTTTGGGCAAGTGACTAGACTTTCTCTATATTTCTATTACACTTTGGAGAAGGATGTTTACAATAAAACTGTTTGTTTGTTTATTTTCCCTACCACTTTTTTGTTTTGTGACCTTTGCTGGTTAGGTTTGAAGTTTTTGAAAGACCGAAGCTAAATTTTTTCCTCAGTAGAAACAGGCTATACTGTATCTTACAGAGAATTTCTAACCATTTTATAATACCAATGATAAGAATAGTAAATATCTGAATGATGAGTTGATGTGAAGAGGAATTTGGAGACAATCTTAAACTTCAAATGAATCCAAATTGTTTTGGTGGCAGTAGTCCAGACATTCAGAGTCATATCTGAATTTCTTTCAAGTATGAAATGTTTCGGTAGTTCAAGCCCAAAGGACTTAATTATTTTCATGACTAAACTTGCAGTATCTCCATGGAATTAGAAATTCCTTCCTACTTGTGCAGCCAAAATAGGGCTACATGTAAGAACAATGTGAATCAGGAGAGTGGGGCCAGGTTGCCATGTGTTCACTCTCATGTGTCATGATTTAGAGAATGTAAGCTGCAGAAGAAGCACCATTAAGAGAAGTTCAGGGTTGCCCAACATCATTTCCTGTTCATCTCTGCCTCAGCAGAAATCCAAAGCAGCTCCATTTAGTCTTTCATTGTTTATTCCCAACTGATAATAGCATTATTGTGATTTGAATTTGGCCAGAAGGTTCCTTCTTCACACTTCACGATTTTAGTTTTTCTGTTTCTGGTATGACAATGAATTTTGGCAACATACAGTGCCAGCTGAGCCAATATCAGCATCTAGTATTATTATATTGAATACAGTATCTGGAACCATTGTTACTATGTGCATATTATCAGCTACTCAGGCCTGTGCTTCTGATGCTCGTGATTCGCAGTGACAAGAAGGAAGAATGTCAGAAAACTTGATCTGTGTGTCTAAAAGAGGGTGGAAAAAGCTGGGTAGTTGAGCTAGTGTTTCATGATATGTAGGCACCCTCAACAGATGCAGTGTTGATGGGTATCAACTGCTATCTGACACTGAAAGGAAGAAGTAAACGCCAACCTGCTTAGAAGTGTCTCTGAGACCTTGTTCTTGTGTGTTGCAGTGGCCATCTCAGAGAACAGAACACTGAAGATTTAGGGATGAGTCAGCTTTCTCACTCCCAGAGTTTGCCTTCCAGACTAAAACTTGAGTCTGGCATAATTATTTCTGTAGATAAAGTTTGTTTATTTGATGATTCTCAGTGGGAGAAAAGTTTAACATTTTAACCTCTGACTTTGACCTATGCCAGAGAGTAATTTCTTGTCCCACTTTTTTGTTTTTGTTTTTTTTTGTTGTTGTTTTTTATTTAGTCTTGGATTTGCAACATATGCACACTGTTAATGGACCTTCTTTATAATCCTTGCAGACTGCATTTAGAAGGAGAAGGAACTGTGATTGCATAGATCTTTGCCTAATTGTAGGGACTGGAATTTGAGCTATTTGTTGGTCCAGTTTTAAAATGCCCCTATATAGAGAGGAGCACTTTTGAAGAGGGCTACACCATCTTGTTATCTGTTTGTTCCATGAAGAGGACTCATTGTTCTCAAGATAGTCAAGATGACAGTTTTCCTTAGCAAAAAGTTTGTCATTAGTAGTGTCTTTCATATATTTATGATAGAAATAATGGAAATAACATTTTTTCTCTGGATAGAGTTGATAAAAAGTTTGTTTTCAGAAGGGTGTTCTCTTAAATATTTCATAAGAACACGTTGATTTTAATGATTTTTAAGGAAACATTTCAGTGATTTAAAATCAAAAAAACCCAATTCGTTTCTGTTTTTTTCTTTTCTGAATTTATCATTTCAACATTTGTATTTTATTGTATTAACCTTTACATCATATATATATATTCAATATTTCAAGCTGTTCAGTGAAAAACTTTTTGACTCCAGTGAAACAATTCAATAATATCCAAACAAATGAATAATTTCACTTGTAAATAAATTTAGAATTTCTCCCCTGTTGCTCTGTGAATGGGGAGTTCTATATTTTGTCCTAAATTAGCACAAAGGAAAAGTTCAAAAGTCAGGACTTATTCTACCATTGCTAGGATGAAAACTGCTGGCTGTTTCCAGGTAAAAAACAAAAAAGCAAAACAAAACCAACCAAACAAAAAAATCTCAAGCAAACAAACAAAAGAAATGTAGCAGGAAAAAGCAACAAAAACTCTTCTACCTTCTCTTAGAGACTTCACCTGTCTTTCAAGACTCATTGTGCTGTCCAATTCTGTCCTTTCCATACTAGCATTGTTCCTTATAATTTTTCATGGTTTAGATGTTTATATGTTGCCCTTCTGACTGTCTGTCTGTACATATAGCCTAACCATAAAAGAGCTGTAAATATTAAGAGTTGTTCAAAGATATTTTGTTCTCTAACCAAGACTTTTTGCAAAACACACTAAAGGTTTTTAAAGTAAGACCTTCTATAATAGAGGTGACATGCCTGACAGTTAATAAAGTAAAATGTTACCTACCCACTGAGTAATGGAATTATTAGCCATCAGTGTTACACAGAAACATTTCTGAATTGTACCAGCAAGAGTATCTCAGCTTTAGTGAAAGAAAAAAAATATTACTTGGCCTGTCATTAGTGAAGCTATAGCAATAGCAGCAGGGATAGGGTAAAGAATCCTAAAATAAAAGACAGAGAAAAGGACAAAATCTAATTAATGGAGTTTGTAGATCGGAAATCCTATCTGTGGTTCAT
The DNA here is from genome assembly GCA_013399015.1 of Galbula dea. NCBI lineage: Eukaryota > Metazoa > Chordata > Aves > Piciformes > Galbulidae > Galbula > Galbula dea. The sequence goes on from VWZX01009335.1 coordinate 1,667,284, forward strand.
TTAAGCATGAATATCTAATGCAAGGCTAGGCAATCCCTTACAGCACTGACTTCTGCAAACTGTTAAAAAAGATCATGCTTTAGTCCTGCTATTACTTTACCTTGATGATAGGGGGTTAGAATATGAATGCAGTTTGAAAGATAGTACCATTTCTTTGATACATCAAAAAGCACTCTGCAGTAGACTACTACTTTAGTAGGACACTTATAGTCAAAGCTAGTATTTGACTATGCTCCTAATGTCATATTACAATGACAGAAGCTCAAGATATATCAATTTAATCTTAGTTCAAAAAGATCTTTTAGTTCTGCTGTAGCTAAGTCAAAATGGACTTTTATAGTTTTTCAGCTTGAAATTGGACAATGAACAACTTTTATAGTAAAAATGAAATGCAGAATATGGTTGAAAGGATAATAATACAGAGAGTTGAAAAATAAAACACTTGCTACTTATTTGGCACTGAAGTTTCCAAATAGGAAGCTATGCTAACAAGAATGAGATTACATAATTAAAAATCAACTCTTCTGACTAGTAAAAGTTAGTGGCCCTGCATTTCTTGTTCATTTGTGTCATAATGTCTAAGGGAAAAGGTGTCTTTGAAATGCCTCCTGATATACCCTGGTGAAAATAAGAACTAGGCCCACTTCGTAGGTATTAGATTGAACAGTTTAGTATATGTCTCAGTGTAATGTGAATGAATTTTGAGCCATCTTGTAGTTTTTTAAAATTTATCAGTCTAAACTTTTGTGTTAAAACAACTCAAAACAAAAGCCACATGCACACACACATCCATATGCAAAACAAGCATTAATTTGTAGAATTACATGTAAAACTTGCCTACAAAGGATAGGTGTTACCAGTTATGGGTTTCACCAGACTGCAAAATGAATCCATGGAATGAATCACACAGTTCACTCACGATACCTGATAGTTAATTCGTTACTCACAAAGAAATATGGAGGTGGTGTGTACACAAACTCACCACCAATAAAATGTTTAACAGGTTTGCCTGACTTTAAAAGATTTCCGAGTCTAGATATAATCTAACTCAGGATTCAATTAAGTAATTTAAATGACTGGCCTTAGAGATAAAAAAATACGTAACGTAGACAGCACAAGTAACTCTCTCTCTGCCTCTCTGTATAGCCTTTTCTAAGTAACATTGTAACTGTATGTAAAGACAAAAAGTATGAAATCTGCTAACTGCAGACAGTATTTTTTTTTTTTTTTTGTCAAACACTGTACTTGGAGAATTCTTGTTGCTCAGTTCTTACTATATTTTCTATTGGGAAACCTCATCTTGGGAAGAAAAATGCTTTCTGGCTTCCTCCTTCTCAGATCTATTAGGATCTCTTAACAGTGGCAAGAGTGACCAAAAATAAACTCCAAACTTCAGCCATTCATGAGTCTGTATAACTTCTCATTTTTCCTTTCCTGTCACAGCTGCAATAATGAAATTCTGTAGAGTATTGTGGAAGTAAACTATCCAAGTCTTTGGTTTGCCTAAGAGGTAGTTTGTGGTCAGGTACCAAACAGACGTGTAGAATTACCTAACTTTAATTTCAAGTAATTGATGAACAGAATTACCCTTGGGGTTGAGGGAATTATAAACAATGCAGCTCCTGGTACTTTTCTCCCCTCTGGATAGAGCCAAGTGGAAATTGCTGCTAGTGGGTATATTACAGCTGCTCATGAGAGTCTGAGAAGGTGGATATTTACAAATAATACAGTTCACTTGACCCTCACTGCTTAGCAATGAAAGAAAACCTATCTGAAGTACTTTCTTGGGGTTTTGGTAAGCACTATTTTTCTTTCTTTTGATTTCTGCAATGATCATTTCAGTGCTGGTAATAATTTAAGACAATTTGTTTGAATAAGTTTTGTTATGCATGGAATTAGCCTAATAAAAAGGACGATCCAGACTTGACCTTAAATACTGCTCTTTAGCTAATGTTAGATCTGCAAAAGAAACACAGGCTTATATTGACAGGGCAAAAAAAGAAGGAATAATATGTCTGATATTCCCTGTATGCATTTTGTTGATCCTAATTGCTAAGAAGGAGGTGATACAGAGGAATTCATGTTTCTTTCACTTCCCAAAAGACTTCCAGATGAATCTCTATTTTTGTTGTCAAAGGGCCTGATTCTCATATCACTTATATTATGTATTTCCTTGACTTGGATGGGTTTAATTTTGATTTATGTAGGAAATGTCAGCCCACTCTCTTCATGGTATTCTATTCTGGACTCTCCAAATCAAGAAGTGAGAATAATTCAAACCAGTTTGAGATAAATACCTGAGCTCAAGTGGTCCCTTTCAGGCTTGATTGGCATTAACTAGGAACCCAACAGGTCTGTCAAGTCCTTTCTTGGTATAAACCAGAAAGATTACTTTTACTCTAAACCTACACTTCATACATTGCTCTGTTTCCTCTGTTGCTCTGATCACTGCTGAGACTGATGGATTTTGTTGCTTTTAAACCAAACGGAACATCCAATGAGACACCTGTCCCCTTAAGGGAGTTTATGAAACGATCTCTTGACCACAAAACTCACCACCAGTTGCTGAAGAGAGTCGGAAGCAGAGGAATGATGACCATGCAATTTTAAAAGTCAATGTGTAGAAAGTTGATGTATCTGTATTGGTTTCGCTTTAACCCTTAACCACATGCATGTGCTATATTCAAACCCTCAAACTGAAAGCCTTGAAAACCCTTATGCAAGCGTACAAGCCAAAGCTTGATAGCTAAGACATCAGACAGCACCAGTTAAAACATTGTGGCTATCAGGCCACACACTCGTGGTAAAACACTGTAGGGCTGAGGCTCTCTGTGGTCTGATACTGCAATCCTAAGGAGGCCAGAAGGAAAAGTGGCATAGTCCACTGCATGTGAGTTAAGAAAGGAACTCACTATATTAGTATGTTATTGACAAAGGTATTGTTTGGCCAAAACTTGTAGACCCTAGATTTTGCAGAACAGCTAAATTAGGCCAATGCTCAAATGAAAAAAAGAAAAAAATTAGGAAGAGCACAGTGTTCTATAGACTCTCCTTACTATTACTGTGTATTTTAGCTGGTGAATTGCTATTGTTTGCAATGTGAAACAAACTACTGGGAGGAAAAAGAGGGTTTTATTTTTATGTTCTATATCTCTTTTCAAGGCTATTGTTAACGGATGGAGGCAGCCATGAACCATACTGTGAGGTATTGTGTAGCCGTGCTGTAAAATAAAAATTGAATTTGAATTCTTATAATACAAGAGATGAAAGGCATGTTGTGTTGATTTCTACATCAGCTCCCCTACTAATGAACAGTGCCAGTCCAGACCCACTCACCAAAAGAAGAATTGGGTTTACATGATGAAGTGCTTCTTTCAAGAGAACAAAAAATCAGATATGAGATTCTCTACTTTCCGGTGCCACAGGACATTTGGTATCTTACTAGCTCAACAGGTTTTCCTCTCAGTTGCTTGTCAGGGCCTGTACATTGCTTCCATTTTGTTTGGTAGCTGTTTATAATTTAACCTGGGATTGTTCTCCTTTGTTTGCAAATGGTGTCTGCCTTCTCAGTTTAGAGTACTATCCATAATCATGTGTCTGTTACTGATGTAATGCTTTATTTAACTGTAGAATTATATCTTGCAAGTAAAGAACTATTTGTTCATAAGGGTGTCTCTACAGAAAGCAAAAAAGACCCCACGGTCCATTTCTAGGGGTTTCAGAAGACATGTGAGAGGCTGGGAGTCAAAGCTTGGTCTCTCACATATTGTTTTATTCCAGTTGAGATCAACTGCAGATAGAGGTTTGGCCCCAGGTGTTTAAAGTCTTTCTTTCCTTCCTTTTTAACTACAGCTTGTCTTATCAGCCCCAAACTGTTTTAAGCTCATCAGCTTTTAACTGTGGGAAACTGAGTGAGCAACTGACTGAAGCCCTGCCTGCATATGGGAAGTTGCTGCTGCCGCTGCTGCTTTGAATGTCTGTCCATGCAGCACTCATCGGCAGCATGCCTGCTAGCAAAGCTACCCCATCTTTACCGCACTAAAACAACTTGGTAGATGCATGACAGCATTTGAGCTGAAGTGCCTGGCATTTGCCACTTCTTTCTCAGCTACTAAAAGCTTTTTTTGGAGACTTCATTTATTTGTTGTATTCCTTTATTTATCTATCACTGAGCTGTCTATGAACAACTGGAAGAGGTAAATTTAATTCTCAGAGATTTCCAAACTTTTAGAAAGCTGAGGCACTAGCTTCTGCAAGCTGAGGTCTTTCCTTCTTATTTTTATTCTAATTTATTTCTCATTTAGTATTTTATGTTAAACATTCTATCCTATAAAATCATATTTCTAGTGGCATGTTTGCTCCAAGCACTAATTTGTTCATATTTGCAGTACAGCTTCAGACTAAATGAAGGATTTTCAGTTTTCTTTGTTATTTCTTCCACTTTCTTGATAATACTGAAGTAATGTCACTAGCACACTTTGATCCTTCTTTTCTTTCTCCCTGAACTGACAAAATGAAACACCCTAAAATCTATAACCTTTCTGAAATATAGGACTAGCTTAAAAAAAATAAGATATGTTTCTTTGTTAACAGTGTTGCCTTTTTTTTTTATTTTAGAGATTATTTTCACCAAACATTCAAGATTTATTAGTGCAATACATGCTAGAAACATTTTTTTTATATAATGAGAGTTGAAAGTCTTCTGAAATCACTTGACTCCAATAGACATGAATGTTAAACAATAAAAAACACACAATGAAATTCTGACAACTGTCAGCAGGTTTCCCAGGTTAATAAGTAGGAATTTTTCCATCAAGACAGATTAAAAAAACCCCAAAATACTTTCAATTTTATAGTTTATATTCAGCATTGCCTTTTTAATAAAAATCTGACTAGTGTCTCTTTGTAGCCTAGTACTTCTGATTTTTAAGGAACTTTGTAAAGTCAGTTTAAGTTTAATCCAGTTCTCTGGTTTTCCTCAGTCTCTCAGTTTATAGAGGAGTTTTAGCAGTGTCTATAACTTCTGATTTCCCCAGATCTGGTCATTTTAATTTGTTAAGTAATTTCTATATTTTTGTGTGAGTTATTTCTCCTGAGGATTACAATGATGTTCTTTCAGTGGGAAAACAACTTTTTCTGCTGTGCCCATTTTAATGTTAGTAAAGGAAGCTGAAGTATTAAAAAAAGTCTTCTGGTGGTCGCAGGGATTATGTTTGCAATGTCATAGAATTCTATGACAATTTAGAATAATTCAGGATAGAAAAGACTTTTAAGATTATTGAGTTCAACCATTAACTAACACTACTAAGTCCACCACAAAAACATGACCCTAAGCACCACATCTACATGTCTTTGAAACACCTTCAAGGATGGTGACTCCACCACTACCCTGGGCAGCCTGTTCTAGTGTTTGATAACCCTTTAAGTGAAGAAATTTTTCCTAATATTAAAATCAAAATCTCGCCTGAAGCAATTTAAGGCCATTTCCTCTCATTCCATGCTTCCTTACTTGGGAAAAGAGACCAGCACCCACCTTGCTACAACTTCCTTTCAGGTAGTTGTAGAGAGCAAGAAGGTCTCCCCTCAGTTTCCTCTTATCTAGATTAAACAACCCAAGTTTCCTCAGCTGCTCCTCATAACGTCTGTGCTCTAGACCCTTCACCAGATTTGTTGTCCTTCTTTGGACACACTCCAGCATATCAATGTCTTTCTTGTAGTGAGGGGCCCAAAACTAAACACAGTATTCAAGGGGTGGCCTCACCAAGGTGCTGAGTACAGGGGGAACGTCACTACCCTAGTCCTGCTGGTCACACTGTTTCTGACACAGGCCAGGATGCTGTTGGCCTTCATGGCCACCTGGGCACACCTGGCTCATATTCATCTGACTGTCAACCAATACCCCCAGGTCCTCTGCTGGGCAGCTTTCCAGCCTCTCTGTCCTAAGCCTGTAGCATTGCACAGGGTTGTTGTAACTGAAGTGTGGGACCCAGCACTTGGTCTTGTTGAACCTCAACCCATGGGCTCTGGTCCATTGATCCAGCCTGTCCAGATCCCTCTGCAGAGCCTCCCAACCCCCAACAGATAAACAGTCCTACACAACTTCGTGTCATCTGCAAACTTCCTGAAGGTGCACTGTTTTTTGGGCCTGGCCATTCAGCCACTTTTACCCAAAGAAGAATTCACCTGTCCAAGTCATGAGCAGCTGCTTTCTCTAGAAGAATACTGCGGGAAATGGTGTCACAGGCTTTACTAATGTCCAAGTAGACAACATATACAGACCTTCCCTCACCCACTAAGCAGGTCACCTTGTCATAGAAGGAGATCAGGTTAGTCCAGCAGGACCTGCCTTTCTGAAAGCCATACTGACTGGGCTTTATCACCTGGTTGTCCTGTACACAGCACGTTATTGCACTTAGGATCTGCTCCAATGCTTTCCCCAGCACCAAGGTCAGGCTGCCTTGTTCTCCAGGATCCTCCTTCTAATCCTTCTTGTAAGTGGACGTCACATTTGCTAACTTCCAGTCAACTGGGACCACCCCAGTTAACAAGGACTTGTGATAAATGATGGAGAGTGCCTCAGTGAGCACTGCTGCTATCTCCGTCAGTACCCTTGGGTGGATTCCACCCAGTCCCACAGACTTGAGTGTGTCTAAGTGGTGCAGCATTTGGCTAGCCATTTTCCCTTGGGTTATGGGGCCTTCATTCTGCTCCCTATCTCTGCCTTGCAGCTCAGAGGGGTGGGTATCCAGATAACATCTGACTATTGAAAACTGAGGCAAGGACAGCATAAAGTAGGTCAACGTTTTCTTCATCTTTTGTCACTGTGTTTTCCCCACATCCAGTAAAGGATGGAGATTCTCCTTAGGCCTCCTTTGGTTGCTACTGTATTTTAGCATGTTTTTGTAGAAAGATTTCTTTCATGACAGTAACCAGATTAAGTTATAACTAGGCTTTGGCCCTTCTGATTTTCTTCCTGCGTAACCTCATTACATCCTTGTAGCACTCCTAAGTTGCCTGCTCCTTCTTTCAAAGGTTGTAAACTGTCTTTTTCAATTCAGTTCCAGAAAAAGCTCTCCATTCAGTCAAGGTAGTCACCTTGGACCAGGGTGGTTCAGAAAAGTAATAACGTTTTGCCAACACTTGTACAGGTGTACATGTAGTGTAAACAGGAACATGCCCTATGACTGAGTCCCACCAAGCTAATGCAGGACATGAGAGATGATGAAGAGCATACATTTTGATCTGTCTGAGAATGAAATCTTAGTGCTATTTCTTTGCAGGGTCATAGCACAATGTTTTTTCTGCTATTTCAGTCAGAGAGACAGAATTATGATCTTGTTGAGCCATGTTTAGTCATGCACATTTAGAAAAAGGTTTTGTTTCATTTTTGTTTTTTTGTTTTTCCCTTTTGTAAGGGCCTTTTTTAATTACCAGAGACCACAAACTCTGCTCTGCCTTAGGAATGTTTAATGTTCCAGCTTGGAAAACAAACTAAAAAGAGCTCCAGAGGTATAAAAAAAATCACACTGGATAACAACAAAGAAAAGACATTCTTATAATACATAATAAGGTCAGGGCATGGAGAAAGGTAGCAACACGGAAATATTGAGACTCACGTGATGCCAAATTACTAGCCACTCTCCTTTGTCCATTCAACCAGAGACCTAATATCAGGGCTTTTCATGGAAGGGACCTGAATCAACATATATACAACTCATCCTTTTGAGGTACAGTAGTTGAAACACTTAAGACTAGCCAGGGAAAAGGTGCAGTAAGCAAGCTGAAGCATGTAAAAAGAATAAAAGCTTGACATATCACTAAGAAGTGAGAAACTCTACAATATAGCATTTCTCTGCATATGGAAACCTCACCTTCAAGGATCTTTGTAGTCTATATGGTGTATATTATTTACATCTGATCATTCAGTTTAGTAAAACAAAAAAGCACCATCTGCCCAACCGCACCTTCCTTCCAGGAAATTGAAATGAGAACGGATGTTGTCTTTCGTGCTTATTTTCATTCTTTTTGATGCTTAACTCTTAGTACAGTCAGAATATGCTCAAAAAGAAAAGTAAACTAGCATATTCCTTAGCCACTATTTCCCAGTGCACACAGGAAAGGGAAAAAAAAAAAAGGCAGGACAGTCATAGAAACATCAAAAATCCAATCTGAAATAGATTTCCATGCACAATTATCACAATTAGAACCTGGGAACACTGGTTGTCAATGTTCCTTAGCAGCTGTTTTTTTTCCTATAAGGCATATAGTCAAGCAGATAGAAAACAACAGCACAGGAGAAAAGTCAATTAATAAGCGAGTTATCACTCCCTAGAACAAGATATATGCTTTACCGTTGAGATTTCTGAAGTGTTAGAGGCAACAGAAAACCCCATCTGCCCTTCCATCCCCCAAATGAGGAGGATTGTGTGCATATATACTTAAGCAAATATGTCAAAAAGGTGAAGAAAAAAGGCTTCCAGTTATATTTTGATGTATAGACATGGCAGTATGGTTACATAGACTGCGTTGTTGTGGTAGCTAGAATTTTTACTGCAGTTCTGAGAAAATCATTCAACATCTGCTTCTCTATTTTTTTTTTTTTTATCTTTAACGTTGTTAATCCTTGTGTAGTTAAAATTAAGAAGCAATGTGCCTATCAGGCATAAATAGTCAGGCTGCAGTCATAGTCTCCAGAGAATGTTATTCTTCCAATACTCATTTTATAGAAAGTGTCTGTATATATGCAGTTTAAACCTCATGTTTGTCTGATCATCTGTGTCTGTGAAGTGAGAAGGGAGGATGATGAATTGCCTCTATGCTCCTCACCACCCTGGGGTAGCCAGAAACTGGTTTTGGCACCCAGTTTAAATGAGGGTAGCCACAGATCTGCCCAAACCTATGCAATAACTACAACACCTTACTCATTATGAGCTGCTCCACTGATTCTCTAGCTGGCATACTTTCTCTTTAAATGAGCTTCCTCCATGTAGGACATGACCCCTTCTTCATTAGATGTTGAGGCTTCCACCTCTACGTGCCTATGTATTAAGTACACCTCCTAGTGGCTATGTGATAGAAGCCAGAATGCCTCAAAACCCAGCACAGAGCATGCACTGAGTGAATGACAGCTGTGGACTGATGGACATCTCCTCCCCTCCCACCTTCTGGGTTGTTCACCAGAACAACAATCAAGGTTGTTTTCTTAGCAGAAATGTTAACATGTGGTAGGTAGTAAAAAATCCAAGTTAACATTCACAATGTTTTCAAGGATTGTTTTCAAAACTGAAAATGACAAACTACTAATTTTGAGTTTTCATGAGAATTCTAATTACAATCTGAAAAAATTTTTCACCAAACCCAAAAATCTCTTCTGGTAGCAAGAGGATATTTTTGAGAAGACTGTCTCTTGGGTAGTCTGACATAAGAAAGTTTGGTTTCAGTGCCTTCCTTGTTGCAAGCCATCCTGTATGACCTCAGTTATTCTTTTGGGTTTTGTTTTGTTTTGTTTTTTTTCTTAAATAGTGTGACACAGATTCTGAAGAAATATTTTAACAGACCAAAAAGTGAAATGTATGAGCAGAGATACAAACCCATACATTGCAGCCTTACTGCTCATGATACCCATGTCAGATATTTACCCATCCCTCAGTCTCTCTGGCTCAAATGCTAAAAGATATTTGAAACAAATGAAGTGCCTCAGTACTTTTGAGATGTAGGTTTCTAGGCCTTCATTTCCCATGTCTAAAATACAGATAATATACACTCTTTCTTACTCAGATGTCCTAAGGATATTCATTAATCACATTAATATTGCGAGGTGCTCAGCTACTATAAATAGCAGAGTTGGATGAGCTCCAAAGATGGTGGTTACCTAGGAGATATATGGATCAACACATCCCTACTTTGCCACGCTGTTCCTTGAAAATGGCATTGCCATGCTTTTTACTGATCAGTACCTCCAGCTTTTACTGCTGCTCTGGCCAGTGCCAAAATCACAAGTAAAGCATGACTACAGAAGCGGTGAAAGCTGAGTCTTCTATTGCAGGTTTTTCCCCTCCTGTCTTCCCCACCTCAGTAATAAGTCTTAGCTCTCTGAATTATCAATTAATAGGCTTTAAAATGCCTTTCTGGAAATTTTAACATTTTCTTTTAATTTCTAACTAGAGTAGTGCAATGCAAAATGCTTGCATAGCTACCTACTTCTGTGCTTCTCTTTAGCTCAATGATAAACAACTCTGCTCATTTAAATCCGTTTGACTTAAAAACAGTGAGACCTCAGAGCTTTGCCTGTGGAGAACCTTCCTGATGGAGAAAGAGAACAGTGAAGAAGAGTAGAGAATGCGCCTGCCTGTCTAATTGGGATGTACCACCCTACTGAGAATTGCTCAGCTCTATGGTATAGACCCTGAGCTGCTAACAGATATCCTTCTTTAGCTACAAGACTGTGCTTTTGGAGTAAAGAAGATCACAACTCCATCTGTACTGTTGCTGTGATGTACTGAGTGGGAGTTGTGTACAGGACAGTGAGAACTGTGAAGTTCGAAAGTGGCCATGGATTTATTATAAAGAGAACTCTCAAGCTATTTGGTTGGGGATTTTTTGCTTCTTCTTTTTTCTTTTTTCCTGTTTTCTTTTTTCTCTTTCTTTTATTTTTTTAGAAAGCTTTTCTTGAAGGAAGCTTTTAAAGTTTTAACTATCTGAAAAATAGTTCTTATTTTCACCATCTTTTTTGCTTTTAGATGGTAAGCAGAATCCCAAGAGCCAATGTACTGTGAAATGTGGCTTTTTTGGTGATACCTCTGACTAGAAAGGGAGAAAAAAGTCTGCTAAGAAAGACTAATGATATAAGATTTATATGCCAGTATTCCAGAGTCATTTGGTACCATTGCTCATTGTAACCCTGAACTCTTGCTTTTGAAGGTTGAATAGCACTGATCCTAAAAGCAAAGACAGATCCTAAAAGCAAAGATAGATCCTAAAGAAAATCACAGAGAGGACCTGAAAGTCCATAGCTGGATTTTATGGCTGTTTCTAATAGAGAGATTCAGATATTGAAAGCTATTTTGAATGCTGATATTGATGTGGATCTGGTTGCAATGTGATTTGCAGCTCCTTATGGAAGAATGCAAGAAAGCACATCTGGGCCACACCATCAGCCTGTCAAGCCCAGTGCTCTGTTCCCAGGCACAGCAATTGGCACTGCTTCTTAGAGAAATCCCACAAACCTGGCCACATTCTGCAATTCAGTCCTATCCAGAGTGATTGGATTAGGGCTATTAGAGGGTACACCTCCACTTAATCCTTTTAGCATCCCCTTATGGACCAGTGGTCCATGATAAAACAGCCAGATGTAAAGCCCTTTAAAAAACAAAGTCCTCTAAGAGAACCACTGACAAGCTCCTTTAGTCTGTTAGCACTGTTGGGTCCTGCTTTAATAAAGAAACTCCAGTCACACTGTGAAGCAAGAGCAATGCACAACAGCGATATCACTGTCATGTGAATGAGCTGTCCCAGTACTGCAGAGTCTGCTCTTTACTGTACGCAGAGGCACATCAATACTGAATATAGTGTGTTAGCAAAACAGAATGGAAATCTTTTAGGTGAAGAATGGCTTCACTGATTGCTTTGCTCTACCAGAATGGGGGGTGTTTTCAGGCATTCTGATAAATGTGTGCTATTTTTCAGCCATTCAGTGTGAAGTGCTGTATGTTTCATATAAACTTTTATTGCTCACCACAGGCATGGAAGGATTGATTATATTGTTTGGGGATTTCCTAACTTCTGAGTCTGCCTCTTTAGCCAGCCTTAAAACAGTGTAAGGAGGGAACAAAATGTTACAGTATCCTGCTTTCTACCTTTGCATTTTAAGGATCAATCAACCTGGTTTGGAACAGAGTAGCCAACAGTCAGCTTCATCCACATACCTTCTGAACATCTCCAATGCCTGAGGGCAGCTGGATTGCTAGTGATGAGGATGATGGTGTTCTGCTACAACTAGGGGGAATACAGGACAGAATTTAAGGGCTATTTCATGTTACTAATTATGTTTTCATCTAGTTGTGACCACTATTAAAGGGGCAGAAAAAGCCTGACTTTGAAATTGTGGTGCTATTGGTGTCTGAAGTGTGCAAGGACATTTTGGTAAGTCAATACTGAAATCTCCTTAATATAGAGGGAGTCAAGAGCAGATCATAAATTTTTTGAGGTAAGCACTTTAACATGCTTGGGTGGGGGTCCCTTTAGGTGGGGCGAATTCAAGTGGAGAGCCATGATGGTTAACTCTTAGTGAATTTGTAAAATACCTTAAGGTTTCTGAACCTGTTACCAGACGTATCACCTCTCTCTAACTCTCACTTAATGATCTAGTCTGGTTTCACACATTCCTGAGTTGCTCTTTTGCATTTTCAGATCTCAAGCTTACTACATACTCAGTTTTGCCAGTTCTCAGGTCACATATTGAGCCGGGAATTCTGTTTGTTTTTTTTCTGTATATTCATTTTTAATTTGTCTGTCGGGGCAAATCTAAACAAATAAGCTTATGTTGTGATCTAAACTACCTGTTATTTCTGCCCTGACCCATATAGCCTTCACAAAGCCACTGTCCTGGATTTCAAGTACATTACAACTTTAGTCTACTCAAATCCTACTGTAGTTTCATGCAGGACTCTTGTCAGTATTAGCTAGCTATGTGGAACCCTATTCTGTTCTTGATTACCTCTGGAGATTAAGAGACAGCCTCTGTGTACAGATATGGGGATAGAGTGCATGCTCTGTCTACAGACTTGGCAATAAGATTGTCCTCATACATTCCTGTCATCTTTATCACCTACAAACCAAATCCTATACCCCTAACACAAACCAAAAAGCAGAGGGAGAATGTGACTCAACAGACTTGCATTAAAAACCCCTGGGGGAGGTTCACCATTCTGTTTTTCTGCCTGAATAGTTATGTGGGAGGGTAACAATGTGTTGAAAAGTGAGAACATTTAGGGACAGAATCTTCCCAAGAGTGAGTGCTCATGCTGCCTACCAAAGCAGCTTGAGGGCAGAATCTGGCCCTCAAATATTGTCAGACATCTGGGTGAACAAAAACAGTTTAGCTCAAACTGCCTTTATTTTTCCTGCTCAGGAGCTGCTCAGTGTAAGATGTCAACTTTTGAAAGCAAAACCTGGGTGAGTGATTGGATCCCTACCCTTCGTTCCCTTTGAGGAGAGATTTATGCTCTTGCTTGAAACCAGCCATCAACTCAAACTGAGATCCACACAATGCAAACTAGACCTGAGCTGAAGCCTCAAAACTCAGATCTGGATTTAGACTTCAAATGATAAGACTGGGGATGGGCTAACAACCTGCCTAATCCAAACCCACATAAATCCAACTCTCACAATTTAAAAAAAGTAAAACCAACAAACTTGCCAATATATCTCATTGATTTCAGCTTATAGAGATTCCTTTGGATATTTTTTCATGAGAGATTAATTGTCTCATCACTATTTACTCATCATACACTGTCTCACACAGGTGTATGATGCTCTCTACAAAATGTGTTCACAAAACCCTGTAGCTCATCTGTGCAATGTGTACCATGCTACAGCCAAGAAAAGGGAAAAAGGAGAGAAAGAAAGTAGTGTTGCAGAGAAACCAGGCTATTTCTTGCCATACAAAGGGTTGCCAAGTACTTTTCATTTACATAGATGACTTAATGATGATTGTATGATATTTAAAATTGCTGCCACCCACCAGAGAGGCATTAAAACTTTTATCAATATGTCCCTTTTACTATCTCTTTGACAGTAAAAATGAAGAGATCATTGCGAAAAAATTAGCTTGTTGTCAGTCACCAAAAACCAACTCTGTGACCTTTCTAGATTAAAAGAAAAAAAAAAAAGCAACAAAACCCCTTCTACTAGTATCAACATGATTTAAATTTACATGAAAAAATAAGCTGTTTCACGCAGCGGAAACAAGTAATAAACTAGGACGAGAACTGTGACTAGCCTGGGACCTCTTAAAGACCCCTCTGGACCTGGCAGGAACCTGCTTCCTCTATCTCAGGAACAAACCCCCACACTGTTCTAATTACCTTTTTAAATTCATATCTAGAACCACAGGCTACCTCATGGGATTAAGCACAGTATGCTTTGTAAATTGAAAATAAGATAGCTGTTAGGAATATATACTTGCCTCTATGATTGCAGCAACAAACAATGGAAAACATTCATTTACATCTATTATAACAATGAAACAAAGCCCAGGATTTTCTTCATGTTATAGGCAAGAGATAAATTTCCAAAGGTGACATTCTAAAAGGCATAGGCTCTAATGAGGCAGATTCTCTTGCAGAGCAGATAACTGGTAAGATGACATCAACTCAAAGTTATGAGGATTCAGTTATCATTAAATTTATTTATCATAACATGGATTGTGGGGTTTCTTTAAATAGTAAAACTATTTGTAGGGAGACAAAGTTTACACATATCTGTGGGGTGAAGTGCATTTGTGTAGGGTGAAACAGTGCACACCAATCAGCGACAGCAATCCAGTCATGCCTGGGTCTAGGATTTTTAAAGGTGTTTTATCCAGTAGAAATGAATACAGCATTTACAAATTGAAAATAACTCTGTAAGCTCAGATAAGATTGTCTTGGTAATATTTTACCAAGGAAGCAGCTCACCACTGCTTACTTTCAATTAGTCATCTAAATCATAGCCTGTACAAAAAACAATCCTTGCTGCCTTGTAATAAAAGGAAAAAAAAATGAAAAAAGTTAGACTAGTTCCTAAGAGTTTTGATTCATGTTGCTGAATATGGAAGATCTGTAATCTTCTCCTTGGAGTCTATAGTCTAATGTAAGTACTTGAAAATATTTCCCTTCTGCTGCTGGCAAAGATATTTTTTTCTAAAATGAACAGTGATTCATTATAGATAACCCTTCCTGATTAATTTTGTTTTGACTTTAACTTCAGAATAAGAATATAAACAGCAAAGGAGCTTCTCCCTAGACAGTAACTATTCTATTATTTTGGGGCCATATTGTACTTGATGTTGAAAGAAGCTTAAATTTAGAAGGAAGGAAAAAAGTTGATTGTCATCAAAAGTTTTAGCTGTAAGATAAAGTGCGGAATTTTATTATTATTATTTGTCTGTGATTAATAATAAATAAGTTTTTTGGAACCTGTATTCAGCTTCCCTGTCTTCTGTCTACATAATCCACAGAACAAACATTTTTGGAGGGCTGATTGGTCAAACTGAAGAAGTTTAATTTATGTTTATACATTTCCAGTGATCCACAGGTAAAATACTGGTAAATTTGAGGAGATCAAGTACAATGGCATAAGAGCCTTTTTTTGTGACAACGACGTTGTTGGACTAGATGACCTTGAGGGTCCTTTCCAACCATAATGATTCTGTGATTCTGTGATTCTGAGAATGAGAGTTTTGGCAATTTCAATGACCTGAAGAGATAGTTAAAAGCCTGAAAAATAAACATATCTGCTGTAAATCACAATGACAATATGTAGCATTTCTTCAGCAGCTAAATCTGGTTCATGACTTGTAAATCATTTCTCTTCCTTCTCTCTGCCTGTTTTTTGCTTAAGGTTCAGTTTATTTTTGCCCAATTCTTCAAATTTCTGTTGTGAACTTTTTCTGATTTCTGTTGAGAAACATTTAACATGACCTTACTGGCTGAATACTGAATTGAATTTGTCACCTGCTGTTGGGATTTTTATTTGGGTTTGGGTTGTCTTTCTGTTGTTTTTGGTTTTGTTTTTGAAGACAGAGAGGATGTCCAGATCATCTGATAAGTCTGAGTTACCAGCAAAAATCAGCCAGCTTTACCAAAAAGGAAGAATTTTCTTTCAAAGAAAGATTAAAATTAAAAATTAACTGTGTGCTGTTACACAATATTTGTAACATACTACACATAAAGGCTTTTGGAAAGCTGGATGCTATCAAGTACACCTGAATGATTTTACTTGCCTTCATAAAAGGATGAACGATGCATGCACCTCCCTGAAAGATGTTAGCCCTAGGCACAGAAGGAGTTTTTCACTCTTCATCATTCTCCTCTGTTTAATAGTGATTTACTACTAGCTAAGCACTTGCGCAGCGTTTTAAAGCTGGAGGAGAGACCCACTGAAGACAAGGAGCTTGATGAATGCTGGGATTACCCCATGTTGAGAAGTCAGGTTGATATTTTACTGTCTTGTTGAAGAGAAATCTAATTATTCAAGCATAACTGAATAAGCAATTTGGTCACTTAGGACAAGGATGTGACTACCTTTGTTGAAAGGCCACATTTTTGTTTGGTTTTGTTTGTTTGTTTGTTTCATCATTTTATTTTTATCTAAAGGTTTCATAATTTACAGAAATGAATTGGATATTTTAGCATTAGACAAAAATAATTTGTATATAAATCTTCATACATTAGTGAAAAAGAAGCCCAAGTCTACAAACCCCAAAAATCTACTGCATCTGTGGGTTCCCCAGCGTTTTGGCCTAACTGCATCATTTTGTTGCATGCCTTCACAAAAGCTCCATCCATGGCTCCAGGTGAATGTATTTCTCAGCCTAAGCTAGTAGTTTCTCCACCTGCAAAGGAGCAGGAAACTTCTGAAATATTACTATGAGTGCTACCTGCATTGTACCTTGCAAAGTTTTGTTCTCTAGCACTGGCCATTTTTGGCCAGTCACTGATTACAACTAGCATCAATAAAGGGTCTGGCATGTGTTGCAGGCAAGCTTCATGGGTTTCAAACACATATGAGCTGCTGTTTGCTAACTGTATTGCTTACTTAATGCACAGAGCATTTTATAAAATCAGAGACAAGCAAAAGAAGCACCTATCAAACAGTGCTAACTATTTATTTTATGAGGACTTTTTGTAACTCTTATGAGAAACAACAGCTGATGTGCTGCTATCAATATTACACTTCAGATGTTTGGAAAAAAGTTGTTCACTTACAGGACTCATAGAGCTAATTCCTGAAGAAAAGTTGGTTAAAAAGTGTGGGAGACTAGGACTGATGAGTTGACCCAGACTATTGCACTAGTAATATTTTTTACATATTGACTGATCTGATTTCAGCTGTCCTTTGAAAGAACAGCTATTCACATTGCAGTAAAATAGAAGTGGAGTATTCTACTTGTACCATAAACTGAGCTATAGCACAGCCATCCAGCTGTGATCTTTCCTGTACCTGAGCAACGTCTCCACAAACTCCCATGTGAGTTTGTCTGTGTATGTGTATGTATGTATATGGACAGATTTGTACCAACTCTGCATTGTTACACTTGACTTCCTCTTTTTTTTAATTATGTAGAAAAACCACATTAAGCTGAATCTAATTACTCCAATGTATATTAGAAGCAGGGCACCATCAAAATTTTATTTAAATTAATCAGGTTTTGATTTAAGATATTAAATTCAAATTAATCATGTAAAAATGGAAATGATCCTTGACATGCTTCCAGCTGTGACTTCAGTCTGTTTTCTCGTGTGAGTCACTTTCGGGATGTCTTGGGGGGAACATTACGAAAATTCACGCCGGTGCTATTTCAATTAGAGTTATTTAGCAGGACAGATGTAAAGAATACGCTATAATTAAGAAGGAGCTGATGACATGGCTACAGATTTTCAGGATCAAAAAAAACCTGTTAGTAAAAATTGACTACTGGTCATGTAGTCCAAGTTCAAATATGTTGGGGTTAAGCACTCATTAATGATGGAATGAGGTCTTTCGATAGACAGTTGGAGCAATCTTTCTCTGGAGCAATCTGCAGAATTCTGCTCTGGAAATAACTTTGAAGCTTCATTAGCAAGCAGATGATACCTGATAATATAAGTTTGAAATTCTTAAAAAAATTTCCCCCTCCTGGTGCCTAATCTTTTCTGGTCAGCTAACTTCAAAGGCCTTCAGAAAAACCTGGAAGTGGCATATAAATGCCTATATAAGAGGACATGCATTCAGAGAGATAGATATATATATGCCTACACCCAAAGCATTGTTAAACTCACAATGAATATGAGCTGCCAGGAGCACTGTACTTTCTTCTAGGGCTGTTTGAGCAGAATTAGAGTTTGTGCTACCTGCATGCTTCCTGATTGAAACCAATAAAGAGGATGGGGGCTTTCCCACAGAAAACCTTTGACTTAGTATTTATAACCCTTTATACCATCAGTATTTCCACTGTGAAAAGGGATCTGCAGTTTTCTTTATTCAAGAACAAGGTGACACAAACATTTTTTGCCTATGTGTTGCAATGCTATGCAACATAATCTCTGAAAGTTATTTTACAAATTCTTTTACCTGACATTAAATCTCCCAGGTAAATCTCTCAGATTTTCCAACACGAAAAAAGATCAGAGAGGCTACAATCCATTCCTTCTTGTTCTCACAGATCTCCTGAAAATATGTGTACTTAAACATGCTTCTTATGGTTGCTATCCAGGGCTCTCAGTATCTGTTCCCCTCCTACTGAGTAATAGTAAAAGCCAAGTTAAATTTAAAAAATGTACAGTACATACTGTACACCCATAGTTATAGATTAAATATTTATCTCCATGGTATTTTTTCCATGGTGTTTTTTTTCCATATCACTTGCAATCTTCCTCTTCCTTCAGTAATGCCCCATTGTCACTTCTCCCTGCAAAGCAGCATACAACTGAAAATATTTTCTGCAACAAAAATCATTGTTTTTTAACTGAAAACCCCCATATAGTAGATGCTAATAAAACAATTTAAATATCTAGCTCTGTATATCTGGCAGCACTTTTCAAGAGTGGATCCTAGACTTTATAGAAGATGTATTTGCTTGTTCAGGAATACAATACACATCATCAAGGAGCTGTACCTAAAGGAGGAGCAATGCACCAGACTGAGCATCCCTGGCTATCCAGGGATGGAAACTAAACAGCATACTACACTTGCCACAGTTTACCTATTATGCAGATTTCAAGGCAGGAAACTGCAAAACAGATATACAGTGAGCATAAACTTCTTTTGCTGTTGTGGTAGTGGATCTTGTTGTTACAGTTGGAGGAATAATATGATTCATTGATGGTTTCTCCTTCCCACTCATATCATATAAACCTACATAATGATTGTTCTTTAATGGTATTTAAAGATATTTTTTAAAACAAACTCTGTGGGAGTTTAACATAATAATGTTTTCAGCTTTTCAGGAAACAGTTTTTGGAGAAGCGTATGACTGTTTAAATATTAAAAATGGCTCCTCATAAGAAACATGAATGTAATGGGCAATTTGTGAGAAAGGATGTGATAAAAATATCTTCATTTTATGTGTTTGTCCTTTTACATTTTTTTTCTTTCAGCGTAACATCTGGAAAGGACAATTTTTTTCCATGGGCTAGGCTATTGCTTGGATGACTGAAATGTATTTTCCCATGAGGGATGCACAGGTTCATTTCCCATCTGGGTTTTTGCCCCCTCTTGTTTCCACCTCTTCTCCCCACCTCCTCTCCTCCAGGACCAGAGCATGTTAATAATGAACCATAGGTTTTTACTGATATAACTCCATACACACCTAAAAGACTATACTGAAACTGACTGTGCTCTGTTTAAAATACAGATTAACCCAAAGATGTTTGCTCACCTCTTTTTCAGCACTTCATGTAGACCTGTGTGGGTGGCTTCCAGTAACCACAGGGACTTATTTGTGAGAAGAAACCACAAGGAGTTCAGACTAACTTCTTTGGTCAATTAAGAGCCAGAGTTGATCATCTCAGGAGAGAAAGATCAGATTCCTGTAGTCTGCCAAAAAGACAGTTGTGAAGGGGAAGTATAGAGGTGGTGTGAGACGAACAAGGGAGACACCCTCAGGACTCACTTCTTACCAGAGGAACTTGGCCTTGTCCAAATGGTAAACACCATTTACCAAACATTAAACCTGTGGCACGTGTCAGTGATATTTAGGAGTTCAGACAGTGATAGAGCCAGGGGAAATGGATGTAAGCTAGAGGAGGGTAGATTTAGGCTAGATATTAGGAAGAAGTTCTTCACTATGAAGGTGGTTAGTCAGTGGAACAGGTTGCCCAGAGAGGTTGTGGAAGCCTCATCCCTGGAAGCTTTTAAGACAAGACTTGATGGGGCCCTGGGTAACCTGATCTAGTGGATGTTGTCCCTGCCAGGCAGGGGGGTTGGAACTAGGTGATCTTTGAGGTCCCTTCCAACTCTGACAGTCCTATGACCCTATGACCTATAATGTGTTGCCTGCATAGGGGTGAGGGATAAAAGCCCAGATTGTGGGGAACTGGTGTTTTAATAAAGTAGAGTCTGAAACAGTGGACTGGGAATTCACCTGATGATGCTCAATCATAATACCTTTCATATATTTCCAGCGGTATTTCATGGCATTTAGATAAACTTTCTCAGGTCTCTGTATGTGGAGTAATGGCTGCAGGAGGAATATGTGTTTCTTATCTCTTTCCAGGCTAATTAGACTGTAAACTCTTTGTGGCAGTGTAAGATTATACATTTCTCTGTGCACTGTGTACAGCCTAAAGGCAGTAATATAGGTAGAAAATATTGGTAATAAACACTTACTTCTGTACCATTTCAAAATTAGCATGGCTCTAACATCTTTATGGAAGCTCTGGGAATACTTCAGAGTTGGGAACTTTCTAAATCAGAGAGCAATTCAGTGGCTTGTTCATGGCCTTAACATCAGTCTGTGAAAGGGCATGGATCAGATCTCTTAATTTCTGGGGTTTCCTTTTAATTTTGAAACAATCACTATCAAAACACTTTAGTTTAGTACATTTTTAGTTAATTTATTTGCCTTAGCAGATAAAATATAAGCTGTAAAGTGTCATGGGACTCTGAAGTGGATATGAAGTCTGGTTAGTATATCAGAAAATTATATATGAAAGTTCTGACTTGTGCAGCTGGAGCCTTCATTCAAAGGATGTGTTGAAGTGTTTCTCTCTAGAGAAACATTGCCTCTATTGCTAGAGGCACGTGCTGACTCAGCAGGAAAATTCGGTAGAATCCTCCTGAGAAAAAGAGGTGCTGCAACGGTGAAGCCAATACTTTTACCCATTCTGCCCTTTTGGAGGCAATTTTGTGCAGCACAGTAAGATTTGGCTCTTATAGTCTGTGCTTCCACTCCTTCTAAGGCAAGAAAGAAACCACATGTAATATCCTACAGAGCAGACATGCTAATTTTGAAAGTGATTTTCCAGGCAACTGAACATGTCCCATAGGCTCCACCTGGAAGCTGAATGTTTATGGCTAACTTTGGAGAAGTCTTTTTTAGGCTATTGAGAGATGAATATCCCTGTATAAATGCATATTTTTAGTGGCCCTGCAAAGCTTCCCCTATCAAATGATTAAAGATCTTTCCAGAGGTAAGGTCCTCTCTTCCCAGCTGTGAACACACGGTATGCAGTGTGAATGGAAGAGCCTGGATGTGTCAGCAGAAACCAAGCAGTGGGCTAATTACACTGAAAGAAAACTGCACATTCAGCACACCTTAGCCAGCTCTGTATAGAAAACTGACACAGCACAATACCTAAACCACCCCAAATACTGAACTTGACTGTTAATTACAAATCAGATCCCTAATTCCAGGTGGCTCTGCTCTGAGGAGCAATAAATACTGGTACAGAGTAGAAGCCAATGCTGCAAGCTATTCCACTATGGACAGGTAAACAGGCAGTGTAGACAGTTTTCCAGGTTTCATCAGGAATCATGCCATCTCTGGTGTTGTTATTAACAACTGTAGGATTAAAAGAAAAAACCCTTCTTTATTTTATTTTAAAAATATAGGCATTTCTAACTTTCCTGTTTGCCAATAAAAGTTTGAAAAAAGATCCTTGAAAGGTTCAGTAAATTTTTTTTTTCTAGGCAATATTTCAGTTTTGATGTCTGGCAATGTTTAACATAAAATCTGAGTGTGCTTCATATCATTAGCTGGGGGAGTGAATGAGGTACTTAGATGTCTTAGATCTGCCTCTAATTCTCATAACTTATGATAAATATATAAAACATGTCAGATGACCAAAAATGTTGCACTTCTATGCACATGAAAAGTAAAAATATTCAGATGTTGTATCCTATAGAATATTCTTCTAACCCAGCTGAAAGTAAAAAAAACAAAACCAACTTAATTCTGGAAACTACTTTTACATAAACACACTCAAAATATAATAGAATTGCACAGGATTTGGTTCTGGTATTGAACTTTTTCAGACTAGAAGTTTTCCAAAATCTACTCACTGTAACATTAGTACAGACAATAAATCAGACAAGTCTTTTAACAAATTTCTTCCTCAGTTTTGTCATTACTTCAGCTTTTTGGCCCTGATAGCAGGTAATTATGGAAACACTTCTAATTCTTACTAGTGAGGAGAAGTACATGAAATTCATGCTCTTCTAGGCAACTGAGACTGGGCCTTTGACAATCACTTGGAGCTGAACAATGTATGCAGATCTTGGGAAAAGTGAGATGCCCTCTAGACTGCAAACAGTGACATGGAAAAGGGCAGCTTGGCTAGATATTTACAAACAGGCCCACAAAGGTAGGTAACTGTACCTGTGCAGAGAAACTAGCAGAATCAGAGCTTCTGACCAAAATCAGAAACCTGTATTAATTTACTCTCCAGATCATAGATCATGGAATCTATCTATTTACCTTTAGGAGAGAAAAAAAATAGATAAGTCAAAGGAAGTTATTGTCACTTTTAAAGTACAGAGCACATGATCTTTGATTTGTAAAAATCACCCTATCATAGTTCAAATCCATGTTAATTGCGTCTTAGTTGAATTTTTTCACTTTATTTTTAAAGATGATAATTTCTTGTCAGTCTCCAATTAAGTATTGAAAAGTTTTACCATTTTCCTGTGCAGAATACACAATTCAAGATTTTTCTGAATTTCCCATCCTTCCATTTCTGATGTGTTTACATCAAGATATTTTTAGGACATTATATTTTCCTAGTTTAGTAGCAGCGCAGTGCTGTGAATACTTTAACATTGAAACTTTACAGTATCGTAAACTGATACAGCAGACTCCTAATTGTAAACTAAGCATGAACAGCAGCCTTGTGATTTTATCCTGATTGCATCAATTTGACCTTTTATGAGGCTGCATTATATGGGACATTGGGAGTCTAAGGACTGAAAACAAGCAGAAGACAGCTGCTTTTGGCTTCCTGAAGTCTCTGGATATATTTAGCAATTTAGCCTTCAAAGTAAGCTGTTTTGCTGGTACTATTGTAAGATGCATCATTTCTCAGTAGGGCCCACATTTGCCTTAATCTGATAGAGTTCTTCGTTTTGTTCTTAACCTACTTCCTTTCTGAGAGAGGTAAAGGAACTTTAGCAGCAGCCGTCAGTAGCAAATGAAGTAGGAGGAAGCAAAGAACAAAAAATAGGCTGGGATTTATAAAAAGAATATAAAAATCTGTGATTATATAATGATGTACAGAAGATGCCAGCTACCAAAGAAAGCTATGGTATCACTGTTAGCTTACTGAGCTTCATATTTCTCACTTCTCTGACATAAAGGCAGCTTCTGAGGTAGTTTAAAACCTGTAATGTTTAAGCTACAGGTTGAGAAATGATCCCAAGTACTCAGAGTCCAAACTGCAGAAAGAGATCCTGTTATCTGAGGGAAAGTCTTCAATCTCAATTTAACTTCTGTTTAGCCTTGGTGAATTAGAAAATGAAAAAAGAAACCATGGAGAGGTAGAGGTTGTCTTGAAATGTCCCCTAGAGTATTTTGAATGAAGAAAATAGACTAATGAGAAGTGGATGAAACCAAAAGAATTACCTGTGAATCAAAGGTAAATAGTTACTAAATTTGTACAGCAAAGAAATCTAAAAGCCTAATGTTTCTTAGTAAGGGAAACTGTCCTTATGTAAAAATGTTGGGTTTACCATTTGCATATAAAAGAATAAGGACTGGAAAACAGACCTGTATCTTTAAATGCTTGCTATTCAAGGACAGACTGTGGCAGCTGTGACCACACGCTTCCCATCCTCCTGTTTTGCAGCCATGTGAAAGGCTGCACTGGGAGCCCTCCTGGCCACAGGTGAGGAGCCGTGCCATCTGCAATACTCAGTAGGCCAATCAAGCTGGCCCTGTGTGAGGTAAGATGGATAGTCTCCCTGTGTGCCCTGAGCTCCCTCTGAAATTTCAGCAGATCAATGTCACTGTGGCTTTTAATTACCCCTCTGCTTCATCATTATTTCATGGACTTTAATATGCCCTGCAGGACACAGCATCACAGAGTACGGATAAACAACCACCAAACCCCAGTACCTCTCGTGGTGCTGCAGTCACCCTCTAGAGGGAAATGTCACGGCGTTGGGCTCATTTCCCAGGGTACGCTGACCTCAGGATTTCCAGGCTGACTTCAGCCTGAGGTGAAACACAAGGGCAGCCACTTCAGCGCTGTTCTGAGCTGAGATCTCTTATATTTCATATTAAAATTTGTTGTCATCACCACATGGAGGCACAGAGACCAAAGTGGCCAGTAGGATTTTGGCACTTTGCACTTGTTTTCTGAAGAGGAAACCAAGTTATCCATACAGATCCTGTGTGATAATCTATAAGCATTTGAGCATAGTGCAGCAAAAGTCCCACCTGTAGACGACACTGAAGACATCCTGAGAGGTACTCTAACAGCCTAATGCAACAGTGGGTTCAAAAGTACCCAGTGGCTTGTAAAAAGAAACACCCTTGAGGGTTACCTGCATCATGGTCTGAGGGATTGCTCTGACACGATGGCAATTTTATCTGAGGAGTGTAGGACAGGTTTAAAGAGAGACTTGTCTTCTCTCACCCTTCACAGTTCCTCCTGGTTATGTACAGTGCCAGGTAAGACTGGAGCAGTTTTAGCTTTTTTATTTTAATTTGTGAACTAACATGGCTCACCAGGGAGGCAGCACTTGTAATGTGGGGAGGAAATACTCAGCAGGGAGAGGAAATACGTGGTGAAAAAATATCCAATCTTGACTGGACTTCTTTAGAAAATTTATTGTGAAAATGCATAGGTTTTGATCAGTTAACCACATCAATACCAGTTGTTTAATATTGGGGGGGGGGGAATCAGAAATTGCAGACCTTGGAAAATGCTACTAGATGTTTACCACTGTGCTTACAATGTAGCATGCAGTAACTTTCTGATGTATAGCACTGAGGTCTGTTCATCAACAGTGCAAATTCTCCGAGGGGAAATATCTGCCTTCTCAGACCACCACCCCCAGCCTAGAAGTAATGCAGAGAAAAGAGGGGCACAGGGAGACAGAAAAGGCAAGGCAAACCGCAGATGCAAGCTCTGTAGAAGCAAACAGACCTGGGAGAGAGCTGCCTGAAGCTCTCTGCATCAATCATTCATGATACTTCCTCCCTGGCAGTGGAGAGATGAGAGACTGTGACAGAGAAGATGCTTCAACATGTGAGCAACTGCAAGCACATGAGAAGTAGTCTTGTTGCTAGCACTCTCATGTGGGTTTCCCAAGTATACAACACTGTGTCTGCTCTACAGGTCCTGCTGCTGGGTACAGACATAGCAGCCACCACAGTATTGGAGAGAAAGCAGGCAGAGGACTTGCTACCCTCTCTGGTTCCACAGACAGGGAATGGATGTGTGCAGATGCAGCATATTGGCTGAAGTTCACGTGGGAGGCCCAGAGTGAAAAACATTTCTCTCAAAGCTCACTGCTGAACAGTGGATGTCTTTCCTTCCTCTAACATCTTTTTGTCCACCCTGTTGCATTCAAGTGATGGCTGCAGCTACCATCTCAATAAGCATATGACCAAGTATGAGAACAGATAACATATTGACTGGAGCTAATGGGAATGGAAATGTCCTTGATAAATCTGTCTACCTAAGTATGATAAAGCAGTATCTATGTTAAAAGGCTCAGCTGATGGAAATGGAGGAGACGATACTTCCCCACTGTAGTCCTCGTTCAGGTGTTGGACATCCCCTGCAAAAGCTAGCAGGTTCTTTTTCAGAGGCAGGTGATACAAGAAAAGAGCAGCCTCAGCTGCTATTTTTATTGGTGAAAAAAGTGAATCCAAGCCTTGACACCAGGAAACTGTGCCCTTTCTTTCCCATAAAACCTACTGGTTGAACAGACTCCCTCTGTTCTTCTTCCCTCAATAAAAGCAGTATCTGTCCTTGGGTAGCTGGCACTGGCTAACATTATTCTGTGGAGATGCAAGATAGGGACAGATATGAGAGTGGAATAAGTAAATTTCACATTCCTGTTGGGAAGAAAAAGATGAGTATGCTTAGTTTTACTAAGAGAAAGGGCTCTTCATTATATATATATATACGCATATATATATACACCTGAGGTGGATCTAACTTAATTTTACTGATACTGCAAAAATAAATTAGTGAGTTGTGGGCAGCACAATTCATTGATTGACTCATTAAAGCACTGCGTATCCGGAGTCAGTTCCTAGAGTGCAGATAACAAGTGCAATGGACTTGTTCCACGGGGACTGCATGTAAAATTGATAACCACTACCTGACTGGCTGAGATGCAGTCGTGGCTGGGCAGATAACCCCAAGAACCAGATCAGACTGTACTACCCCAAATGCTTGTCTCAGATACTTCTCAACAGCATCCTTCTGTGGAGAACAGAAGCTATGCATATTTAAATTCAAGCTTCAAGCTGCTTTGATTGGATGTGAAGGTTCCTCATCCATGGGAAAATATTGTCATGTTTTTTTCCAGGGTAATTAAAATAAAGGGGTCAGTTTAATGAGGACTGAGATATGGATTTCGCTTTACTTTCAACTATGTTTATTTGGATCCTTTTTTAAAATAAAAACAGGAGGCATGGCTTTTTGGTTAAGAGAAAAAAGAGCCCTAAGGCTCCCAAAAGGACAGTCAGTGGCTTCACATTTTCTGAAAATTTTGCCCCTTACGGTTGTCTGCTACAAATATGAACTGCTTTTTGAAGTATCTTGGCAAGAAGCCATTAGCCAGCTTTGATCTAGATTCTGATATGTAATTTAAACACACCCAAAGGTATAAAGATGTTGCCCACTTTGGATAGGCTTTGCAAAAGAAACGACAGCTACAGTAGCATTTTTAGCTCTGAACTCGGTATGTTGGGAGAGGAGGAGTCAGTAGGTAAAGTTTCATTGCCAACAAACACATTTCTGGAGGAAAGTATTGAAATTTGATTCTGTAAGGCCATCAAAAAAAAAAAAATCTCAGACCTGTGCAAATAATCTGGATTTACAGTCAAGTAAGACACTGCTACAGGCTTCAAATTCCCTCAGGTTTGTATCGGACAGAGTCACCGAAAGCGCTTTTGTATAAAAAAAATAGAGGATAAGAATAAGAACAGGAATATAGTTCTCCTTCCCTTTCTTTCTCCCTCTGTTTTGGTGGTTTATCTGCCAACGGTTTGTGTTCCACTAAATATGCATTGCAGAATTCACCCGGTGTAGCAGGTTAATGCAGTGCTTCTTTGTACCACCAAACAGCACCCTGTCTTTGAGACACATGGAGAAGCATCGGACACATGCAGGGTCTAGCAAACACCAGGGCTGCCAGTGATGTTTTGAGAGCGCTGTGGCTTGCACTGTAGAGTGGGCTTAGGGAGCACAGGTGGGGTTTCTTTCAGATAGAATACAGAAATTGTGCTCTGGAAGCACACCTAATGTACCTCACTTGCTAAAGAGCATGCAGTCCATAGGACCAGAATAGAATTAGTTTGACATAACCCCCTGAAAGACATACAGTGTGCACAGGGGACCCTCACCACCAATTGTTTCACTCTATATATTTACTCCTACAGGCCAACTACTTAGAAATTCAGCCTAAGACAGAGAGGCACACTGAAGGATGTGCCACACAAAAAAGCATCTGAAGGAACTGTATTTCCACAGGCACATCACTGGCAGTGTTCAAAACCAGGTTAGATGAGGCCTTGAGCAATCTGGTCTAGTGGAAGGTGTCCCTGCCCATGGCAAGGGTGTTGGAACTAGATGATCTTTAAGGTCCTTCCCAACACAAACCATTCTATGATTTGCACTGAAGGACCACATAACAACCCTAAATCCCCCATTGTGTAAGGTGTTGTACTAACACAGAACAAGAAGATTGTCCCTTCTGCTGAAGAATTAAAACCTGAAAGAAGTTTGGGATGGAGTTTTGCCTCCCCATCCAACCCAACATGTTCTTGGGTGCTGTTCTGGCATAAGAACAGTCATGCAGCTTAGCTCTGCTGCAAAAGGAGTGAGAGGGAGAGGAGTGCAAGATTTCACAGTACTCACTTTTCCTCCTGTCTTTGCTGGGTTGAAATGGATGAAAAATAACAAATAGCCAGCAGAAAGTAGAGGCTTCAGGATCACAGTACTGAATGGATATCCTAGTGATTTATGACCTTCTTGGGACACTGTGAAGAATAAGTGAGTGACAGTTTATCTGCTGACCTGTGGTATAGCTCATTTGCTTTTGTTCAGGCAGCAGTTTTTCAGTAGAACTGCAGGTCCTAATATTTCTCTGCTGAACTGAGCTAGCTAACTGCTAAATAAACATATCAGTCAGCAATGGCACAAGTTACTATCTCTGGTGGGAGGTATTTGTCTCACTCCAAAGGGGAGCCTGAGAGGAGGTACTATGGGCATTAGGAGGCAGGGACCCTAGGGCAAAACAAAGAGCAAGTGAAACTGATGGTGGAATCACACTGCAGAAGTACCTAGAGGTATGGAGCTCTAGATACCCTTATACAGATGAAGCTTTAATTTCTGATTCTATGTAGTACTTTCTTAATTACTTTTTCCTTCAAGTTTGGAGAGATTTTATGGTTCCTGCTCTGAGGTTAGTCCTTCTGTCTTGGGGCCCCCTTAGATTTAAAAGCTTCATCTTTCTTTTTCAGATAAAAACCCAAACCATAAAGCAGCTTATTTTGTTCCCCTTCACAGAATCATTTTCCAATCTGTCACTTGCTTATACCTAATGTTCATTTTGTGAAGTAACTTCTGATTTAGACATCTGACTTCATACAACTAGACTGTGAGATAATGATGCAGAAATGTCTACCAGAAGACTGTGAAGGATGGTCTGGCATACTCTGTCTTGGTGTTAACAACCACTTCCACCGGTCACACTTAATTTTTAAATTGGTTTCATTTGTACCATTGAGTCTGGAAAGTTAATGTCTGCAGCAGAAGTGGGAAGGGTACATGGCTGCCAATATTGTCAGTTTCTTTCAAGAGACAATATTTCAGATATCACAATTCTACTGACTTGCTTCAGTATGAATTTAAGAGTTTATATTCACAGACAGGCATATTTTGTGAGCACAGAGACAAAACACAAGGAGCAAAGCCATAAAGTACCCCATCCGACTTTGCAAGGGATCCAGTAACAGCAACAAAGATGAGTAAAAAACCATTTCCCTCCCCAATACTGATTGTCTCAGTCTTTCAGTCCTAATAAGCATTTAAATAATGTAAATGTGAAGGGTAGTGCAGGAGAAAGCAGGGGGGTGCACACAAACCTTTCTGACTTTTCTTTTTCCCTCTGAACACTGATGCCATTGCATAATTATATGGGTTGGCTTGAAAGAATGAAACCCAGTTCAAAATGTATGAGTTCATTTTTATGTTCTACTGAGAAAATTTATTCAGTGTGACTGCTCAGTAGCGAGAGCAGTAAAACACCTTAATCCCTGGTTGAAGAAAGGTAATACCTTGACAGATGTGTGCCTCCTACTTTCCTTGCGGCCATGTTTCAACAACAAACCTTTATTTCTGCTTCTCGGCTGTAGCAGGAAAAAAAAAAATGAGAGGAGCAATAAAGCAGTCAGACAAATCTCAGGAGCCAGGCGGCAATGCAATAGTAATGACAGATTTTTAATGTGGCAGGAGAGATTGACAGGAAAATGTCTTCAGAGCAAACGCACGCCAGATGGAATGAAAACGGTTTATTGGAGTATGGAGGTGCTGCTGAACTGAATAGAGGGCGGGTTTAAGGTGGGTGTTTTATCTGCTTCAAGTAAACAACAACAACAACCAAAAAAATAATTTAAAAAAATTTAAAAAAAACCCCTCATCAAGTATTGCCTTTGATTGGTCTTTGCACCAAGAGGATCTTTTTTGTTGTTTGTTTGTTTATTTGTTTCTTTTTCCACAGTACTGCACCAGAGAAAAACTTTAAAGTCAAAAGTTCAGTCAGTACATGCACGGCACAAAAGGAGAAGGCAAACTGGTTTGGTCTCAGGTTTTTTTATTGTTTGCCTCTTTTCCTTCCATCATCCAGCCTCTCCCCCTAGCCCCCCCCCCTCCTTCAATCTAAAGGAATTTCTCACTCAGTATGAACAGATAAAGATGTTTTGATGTGCTTTTAGATAAATCAGAATGATTATTTCAAAAAAGAGAACAGGTAAGAAACGAAAACAAAAACAATTCCAGCTGATTGAGTAGCTATCAAATTCGGGACAGATGAAGAAGCCTGCACTAAAAAACCCTATAAAAGCCAATATAGCTTCTATATCAGGAAGAACAACACAGTGTCTTTTTCAACTGAATAAACTTAAACTTGCATGTTCTTAGTAATGATAATAAAGTCAAATTCAGCCCTACATATCACAAGGAAACCTAGCTCTGAAATATTTCACATTCTCCTTAGAGAACATAGGCAAGAAAACTGCCCTAAATGGGAAGAAACAACACAAAAGAAAGGAATAAAATAAAACTCTAAACTGTGAATCTCTCTGACACCTTTTCATTATCAGCCTAGTCAATGAAGAATTACACTAAGGAAAGGACAGCATCATATTATTGAAACATACTGGTTTGGGTTATTTTTGAAGGATGTACTTATAGTCTCCTTAGACAGCTTTTTTGTTTCACTGTACTTGCTGTTATTAACTCTCTGTAATTGTATTTTACATACAGGGCTTGGATTAAGTGTTCTGTATGTATCATGTACATTTATAGTGCTCTTAGAGTTTATTCATAGCTTTTTTCCTTACACAGACACATCAGAAAGAAGTAGTGAGTTACATTCTTATTTGTATTATACTTTAAAACAAAACCAAACCACCCTTTTTGCCTTTTCAAGCAGCTTCTTTTTGCTAAGGAATATTTATTAGACAGAAAAGACTTGTTATGATTCTTTCCACTAGTCAAGTGTATGCTCTAAATATACTCCAATGTAATTTGCAGAAAGTGAGGAAAATGCTCTGGAAAAGTAAGCAGGGAGTTTTGCCATGTTGTTTTACCTCATAATTATAATATTACGATAAAAAAGCTTCAGGCAAAATGCTTAATAGTGACAAGAAAAGTAATTGGCAAAGCCTTGTAACAATCAATTTATAGTTTATAGTTTATTGATTTACTGACTGTTTTAAAAATGTTTTACAATTTTTGCTGTATTTTGTCATATTCAGAATCCTACAACAAAGTTCTGTTTAACTCTCCTTTTGTATTAGTCCTGGCAGAGCTGTAAATACTGCTTGTATAATTCTTATGGTCTTGTGGGGTTTTGCTTCAATTTCCTTAGTGTTTGGCCAAATAAAACCATACAGGCTGTTCATCCCAATGTAAGAGAAAATATTTTTACATTTAAAAAAATGCCTGTAGCTGGTTAATTATTTTTCTTTTCATTTTTCCATGCAAAGAACAACACAGTGCCAAAGATAATAAAAGAAAAACATAGAAATAAAGAAGTTGTTAGTGATACTATGTATACTTCTGAAATTATCCTATTTCCTTGCACTAGTGTAATTCAGTTATCAGTGAACTTAACTTTTTCTGGTTGGGTTGAAGCTGTTTCATGAGTTCTAAAAAGGACATGACTTGATTAGGAGCTACTTTTTAGAAAACAAAACAGTAAAATGTATCTTTCATTTTATTTTAGAATTTATTTTCCTAGTTTTAAATACCCCAAAAATGTAAGCTCAGAATTAATATTAAAGCAATGTTGAAATCTTGAAACAACAGGATTTGACGGCTGCCATTCTGTCCTTAAACCACCTTTTTACAACTCACATAATACAGAATATTAATCAGTGTACGAAGGCTGTGGCAGTACGTAGAGACACAGTGACAAGTTAGGGACAGAACAGCCAGCTTAACTGTGAATGGCATTGCTTTATTCTTCACCAGAATCCTTGTATCATTTAAAAATAGATTTTACTGTGTCATCAGCTTCATTCTGGTACCACTAGTAAACTGCACTAGATGGAAAAGCTGCAATGGAAATTGTACGAGCATAGACAACAAAGTTGCTATTCATAGTGGAATTTTCATTTCAGAAGACACCAAATACTGACTTTCAACCTCAAATAATCTCCATTAGTAGTTTGTATTTTTTTCTTTTTTTTTTAATATATTTTTTATTCCTGAAATCATACCAAGTCTATCAGCATGCTCTCACGCACCCCCACACAGTGGAATTTTGATAATGTATGTCCTAACCGCTTAATTGATTGATTAGCTTACTGCAGCTTTCTGAGGCACCAAATTTATCTTTAATAGCCGGAGTCAGGCACGGCAGGCAATCGAGGGGGGGGTCCCTTGGCGTCGATTTGCTCTTAACTGGAAAGTCATTACCACTTAATACATGTAGATTGTGTTGAAAGAAAATTATGTGTAATGAAATGAGGGAAAAATTAGTGGAGTGTTATGGGCGAAAGCAGATGTTACGGAGGAATTATGCTAGCAGAGATAATCACCTTCGCTAGCATTGTGTGTGCTGGGGTGTTAACTCAGGGAGAGAGTTGGTGAGAGAGCTAAATAAATGCATTGATTTACGCATATTCACTTTTCAAGCTAGAGTATATGGCTGTACACACGCCTACAAACACGTACATACCTACACAAATACACACAGACATGCTCAGGGCTGAAATTTTATATTTCTAATGCTCACATCCCTTTTTTAGCTATTTTCCAGCTACTCACACTACATTCAGAAGTCCTAGCTGGAAGCAAAGGGAAGTAGCTGTCGATTTGCATAGTATCATGAAGATGAAACTAATATCCAAGGGCAGAAGTACTCATATAAGCATTAAAACAAGACCTTGTATGCTTCAAACTCTGGACAACCTCTCCTGAGAGAAAACTGATGAATACAAGTGAGGTTTTTGAGGGTAGCATCTGACATTTTAGAAGCTATAGAAAATGAAATAAATAGCAAAGATAGTTGCAAAAATATCATAGAGACATAGACAGTTGTACTGTTATTTAAACAGCCTGTAGATAAAGGAGATAGAAGAAAAAAGAAAAGATGAAATCTTTCCTTTTAATGCAAGTTATGAACATGTTTTAAGGTAGTAGTTTTGCAGACAGGCAATAAGGAAAACACTCAAAATCAGGCCAAGGGAGGGAAGAAAGATGCCACAGATTTTATTTTGAACACATTTTAGAGCTCTGTAAATTAATCTTTCACCTGTGGGCATCTCTCTATCCTTTTCCAGCCAAGACTGATATATATGCTTGATTATGTTTCTTATATCTAGGCATGCAAGGTCACTATTTATTTTTATCTTGGGTTTATCTATTTCTTTTGATATGTGTTTGGATTTAGAATTATCTCTGCTTTATCATCCATTTCATAATAAAAAATGTGGTCTCAGGAAGATATTAGTTTGCAGATTTTGCTATCAAAACCATTGATAATTAGGGTTTGCTCACATATAGTTCTGTTCCTTCGCTACTAAACGAGGCTTTTATGACTGTAGTTATTGCCGGTCATAATAATACAAATTTTAAAAATTAAAAAAAAAGACTCAAGGCCTTGTATTCCTAATATTACTGTTCAGAGACAGGAGGTTAGCAAGAGGACTGTCAATTTCCTTGTCGCTATATTAATGAGTTAAAGAAATGCAGCCAGCCCCTCATGAATCAACTGGAAAACTATGATGAATGTTTCAATAATTAAGAGAATAATTAAATTGCTGAATGTAGGATGGCACTAAATGAAATAGCTTTTGTAACAGCAGCATATTGCTGTTTATAAATACAAAGAGCTACATTTAAATAGTGCTGTAAGTCCAACTTAGATTTATCTGCCTGTCTTATTACTTTTAACAGGCTGTGGGCCCAATCCTGCAAAAGCCCACCCTACACACAATACTCTTCATGCCTGTGAACGATGGCAATAGTTCTACACACAAAGCTAAGTACTTGTGGAAAATGTTGCTGTACTGCAGTCTCTCTGTGTACTTACATGCCTCTCTCCACCTGCACATTGTAACGTGGCCACCACTGTGATGCTTCAGTGATAAGCAGCTAAACTTAAACAGATAGTGAAGGAAGTGAATTCCCAGTTAAAGTTGACACTGATGTTAACATGCATGATGCTCATGGAAATATTTTTAAAAGGTTGTTTGTTTTAAAGGTGAGTTGTAAAGCCTCAAGAGACAATTATGTTAAGTTTAGAAATATGTCCTGAATCTCTTAACTATCAAGCAAGTTTTACTGTAGCTTTGAAAATTCTCTTTTTTCCTGTTCAATAATCTGGCAGTTCTTCCTTTGATAAAGACATCCCCAAACATAACTTTTTGTGATATCACACATACCAGAACCTAGGATGCTAAAAAGAAGACATCCTAGAAAAATGATCCTTCAAAGCAGGGTGTCTCAGAGAAATGCACATGCTTTAAAAAATTATTTTTAGGGAAGGAACTGTATAAACCACTCCCAAATCCAAACCTTGAAGATATTTATACTTCTTGAAGGGTGTGGGGAGAATGATAGTAGAACTAATTAGCTGGTACATACTTGTATTTATTTTTGAAAGCGTGTCACAGCTCTTTTTTGGTTGCTGGAAAGTCAACATGTTTAGAAGTTGCTCACAAATAAGGCTGGGTCATTTCAGGTGCAAAATCCAAACAAGTGCCTATAGAGCCTTCTGTGATTGCATATAGCCCTTGCTGATTCTCCCCTAGATGCTGTAGTGTGAAAGCTGAATTTATTTTCAAGCCTACCAGTATCCCTCTGTCCTGCCTTTCTCAGCTCCCTCTTTCATCTTTTTGTTTTTTGTTTTTTTTCTGTCTTTTCCCCACTCACCTGTTCCACTTACATATCTCCTTCTGTTCCCAAACATGTTCCTCCCATAGAGCCATATTCCAGTCACTAGCTTTCCCTGCAGGGGGAAGCAGGTTTTATTTGCTTGTGGGAGAAGTGTGGGGAAGGAAATTTTCTATCTGCATCTGAGTCGTTCTGAGTAGCCGCCTTTGTAGCTCAGTCATCATGTCAGCCACAATTTCACCATCTTCCTCTTCTCTTATGTTGCTGAATTCATTCTTCCTGTTTCCTCCTCTGGCATACTCCTGTGCACTCAGAAAGTTGCCATTGATCCTCTCACGTTTCACATATGCCTACAGTCCTTTCCCATCTCTTTTCCACTGCACAGAGACACCTCAGACACTCTCCTGAATCCCACACACCCAACATGTTTCTTTTCCATTTTCCTCTTCCACCCTGAATGCCTTTTTCCTACTCATCACATAAATATATGTTCTGGGGTATTTGAAAACCCAGCATTATGTACTTGGCACACTAGTGATTTGAGGTGGAACAGGGAATAAATATAGCCATAATATGCTTTAAAATAGGTGAATTAGTTGGGCAGGAGACTTTTAATGCTACATGGGTGGTCAGCAAAAAAGTAGCAATTACCATGAGATGGAATCTGATATACCACAGTTATTTTCTATTCTAGGCATAGGGCAATACCATGGTAACCTAGACTCCACTGTGTGGCAAATGTTGTTAATTGTATAGCTTTTTAATGGAGATAATTATATTTCTCATGTCTGAAATCAACATCTACTGACAGTGATCAATGCCCAGAAGGATATTCTCAGAAGAACATTGCATGATCTACAGTATGTGCATTTAGTACAATTTAGTTCCATCAATGGAACAGGTGAAAACTGATAAATCCAGGAGAGTAATCAAAATATTCAAAGTTCAGATGGATAGAAATTCACTGTCATCAGAATGGTAGCTACACTGATAGGCCAAGCTTGGTGAAAAGAAACGATCCAGCTTATATTTTTATGATTAATGAGATAACTTAATTGTCAAGGGTTGTGAAGACAGCATCTTTCTTTAGCATGAAATTTACTTTTCCTTGAATGCTGGAAATAGCCACATCTGTAATGACAGTGGCTTGAAATTTTCTTTGCAGAATCTGATTCCAGTGAGCATTGCTTTGCTAGAATTTAACATTCAAGTCAAAAGTTTTCTACTGTATGTCTCAGCTTCAGGTGAATATTGACTTCTGAAAATAAGATTACTGAAAATATATTGTGCTTAAAAATAAATATACCTTTCAGTTTTTTCCTTAACAACTCTGCAATTTAAAACTTGGTCTTGAAAACTGGTCAAATCTTAAGCTTCTTGGGGAAAAAAATAGTTTATTTATGCTCATTAGAGGCTTGTTATGGTTGTCAGACTTTCTATGTGTCAATCAGGCTGCAGAGATACACTAGGTCCCCTAAGGTATACAGGCCTGCCTCTATGAGCAGGATTTTGCTCCTGCTTGCTGGAGTTGGCTGGATCTCTGGATCTTGGACTAACAGCACAGAGCTTTGATCTCCCCTGCTCCTGACAGAGTCCAAGGGATATAGAGGGGGAGGAAAAATCTTGATTTCACACAGAAAGTCAGTAAAAAAAAAAGGAAGGAAAGGGTGTAAGGAGCCTGGGAATGGAAAGCTGTAAGTAAGGGGGTTTTGGCAGAGCTTTTGTTTAACCAAAGAAAAGAACAACCACTTTGGCCATGGAGCTAATGTGCATGCACAGATCAGTATGTGCAGGGCTAGAGCTCGGACAAATAGGGAAAAAGTGGGAAAAAATATAAAGCTTCAGAACATGCTGTAATAAACTAGACAGTATATTTAGAAACATGACAACCTTGAGATTTAGGGTAAGGAGGAGAAACACAGGACATGAGAGCAGAAAAGAAGGGAAGACACAAGCACTGACTGCAGCTCTGAAGAAAGTGACTAAGTGAGTAGGAGGCAGATATTAGTTCATGGCTGAGTGAGAAATGGGAAGAAACGTATGCATGAGTGCTACCAAAAAGAAGGAAAGAAAAAGAGCAAAAGGATGATCAGGTTGGGAGGAATAAAAGGACACGTAATCCATTTATGTTTATTGAATCTAAACCTAAGTGAACTATTCCTGAGTTCTGATTTCAGTGTTTAGCACAATAACAGTGACTTCTGTTAAAATTTGTTTCCAGCCTGCGACTAATAACAAGTTACACAGAAGTTAACAGCCCTCTACCATTTCCATGTGGAGATCAGAACAGTTATAGACAATGACATTTTTGCTTGTTGAATTTCTTTATTTCCAAAGCACAAGGGAATTACATCCATGAAATTTAAATTAAACAATTACATTCTGAAGTTCATCGCACAAAACCTAGGAAATGTCTAGACTGAAACTGCCCTGGCAGCATCAGTTTGGCCCCCTTGGATTCATGTGCTATAACTGTTGATAAGGACTGGATCCTATACTATCCCACTGTCCCTCAGATGTGCATTGGTCCCCCACAAAATCCTTCTCTTGATGGGTGGATTGTTCAGTGGGTAAAGAATTGGTTGGACGGTCACATCCAGAGGGTAGTGGTCTATGGCTTGATGTCCAAATGGAGACTGGTGACAAGTGGTGTCCCTCAGCAGTCCATACTGGGACCAGTGCTGTTTAATATCTTCATCAATGAAACAGACAATGGAATTGAGTGCACCCTCAGCAAGTCTGCAGATGAAACCAACCTAAGTGATGGAGATGACACATCTAAGGGATGGGATATCTTTCATAAGGACCTGGACAAACATAAGTGGGCCTGTTTGAACTTCATGAGGAAACTCTCAGCACAAGAAAGACATGAATCCAATGGAGCAGGTCCAGAGAAGAGTCATAAAATGGTCAGAAGGATGGAACACTCCTCCTATGAGAAAAGGCTGAGACAGTTGGAGTTGTTCAGCCTGGAGAAGAGAATGCTCCAGAGCGACCTTATTGTGGCCTCTCAGTACTTAAAGGGAGTCTATAAGAAAGGTGGAGACAGTCTTTTTCTCAGGGTCTATTGTGACAGGGCAAGGGGTGATGATTTTAAACAGAAAAAAGGTGGATTTAGACTAGACATAAGGAAGAAATGTTTTACAGTGAGGCTGGTGAAACACTAGAACAGGTTGCCTAGAGAGGCTATAGATGTCCCATCCCTGGAAACATTCAAGGTCAGGTTGGATGGGGCTCTGAGCCCTGATCTAGTTGAAGATGTCCCTGCTCACTTCATGGAGGGTGAACTGGACGACCTTTAAGGTCCCTTCCAACACAAAATAGTCTATGATTCTATGAATGGCAAGTGTCTACTGGCTGCAACAAAGTTAAAGGGGGCCAAAGCAACTTCTCCTGGCTCAGGCACATGAGGGTGCAGAACGTGTGATCTAACCCTACTACTTATAACCTAGCCTTGTTTCTGAGGGTCGACTTCCAGTTTGCCTACGGAAGGTAAATGGAACATAAATTTTACGGAAAAAAAATTTAAACAGGCAGAAATATTTTGGAGATTTTCAGGTTTTCTGTTGACTAGACAGGGACTTTATCCACTTATTTTAGCAGCTGCATTAATAATTACCAAAAATTTAGATGCAAAACCAGTACTAGGATGACGTTTGATCGACTGGATTTCACTTCACATCCCTTTGTAATGAAGAAGCAATGATTCATGCTGAAACGTTCTCAGTTGTCCACTATTTTCCCCCCTCATTTGTTGATCTTTCAACAAAAGTCTTTTCAGAAGGACTCAGCTCCCTCAGCCAGGGAGCAAGGCCATTTGACCTGCATTCTGTTCATGAGAAACACAGTTATAAACCTTTTAGAAAATCATATATTTCATCTCACAAACTGGATAGGGAAAATTTGATGATTTTTCATATTTCAGTGTTACCTTACTCCACCATCTTTCTTCAATGGTAGTGAAGACCATTTCAATCAAGTTTGAAAACCATAAAAATACAAAGGTGATGTCACTGCAGAAAAAAACTTCAAGAAATTCAGTAACAATGGTCGGGGTACAAAGCATAGCAAGTGGGTGATACACAGTTTCTGATCCAAGATACTGATGCAGTATGATTTCTCATGCTTGTGCCAATCTAGAGGTTTCAGATCAAAGTTAAGAACCTAGTCTTATGCTTATTATTATGCTGTGAAGTACATTGGCTTCAGTGGTAGATAAAAATAAGGGGAGAATCACCGAGTCTTAAAAGCTAGAAGGCTATGAGGTAAGAACAAAGGGAGAGAGACCTGGTTCTAGATGTGGTCAGTGTAAGCACTGGTGCAATTAGTCCCAGACTTGGAAGGCCTTAAAGGACAGGTCACACTGCTGGGAGTCTTGCATTAAAGATATTGGAGGTTGGCAGACTCTTGAGTCTAGTAATATGACTTAGAGAGAAGAATATCTTTTTCATCACCCACTGAAGAGGTTGGAATAGTTTAAAACACACATATATTCAATACAGAGAAGCGTGGAGACATAACCCAAGGTTTCCCTAGAAAACCATGAAGAATTGTAGTGAGGGGTAGTTAATTTACACCTCAGTAACAGTCTCCAACTACAGGGAGGTTCCTGAGGTTAGCACCTTGTAGCTAAGAGGGGAAATTCACATTGAAGGTGCATGTTTCTCATCTGCTAGCTCTTACACTCCATTATATATTTTCTATTATAATTTGGAGTGGAGGATCACAGAATAGAAAACTGCTACATTTTAACAGAAAAATGTTTGGTTTCAAAGAAATGTATCTCTATTTACAGAAAGCCTGGGTAGAGTTTCAAAACTACTTTTGTCCCTATAGCACCATATTATCTTTTATATTCCTTAATTGAATCCTCATCCTGGAGGCAGGCAGGTGCTGAACGAGCTATACCTTCCAGGTACAACTGCAATGTATTAAATCTGGGTTTGAAAACCGGAGCTGGCTATTTGGTACTCAAAGACATTTACTTTAATCCTGTTTTTTGCAGTGGAAGATTTGCTATTATTTCCTTCCCATGGCTACTTCATGAGAAGAAAGAAACACAGGACAGAGTGAAAGGAGAGCAGTGAGATGACAATATTCTTCCTATAATCTACTACAGCTGGGTAAATGCTATTAAAAAAACCACTGATGCATTCAGTGGAATTTGGAAAAAGAATTCATATCAACCATACTGTCTTCTAGTTGTGTTTGCTTTCTATGGACATTTGTATGATTCAATTAATATTGTGGCTATTCACAGAGAATTTCAGAACAGCATACATAAGAATTGGTGGAAACTGGATCTTAGATTCACACACACTAATATGTGTCCCAGAAGATTTTGCATGCTCAACACATTGGAAAAATAAATCAAGACCATGTGACTCATCAAAGAAGTTGTAACTAACAAAGCCCAAGAAGTGATTGGTGAATGTTCACAGAGAAGTGTTCCTGGGCAATTAAAAATACTTAGAGAGGAAAAAGGATCTCATTGAATTCTTTTGCATAATAAACTGAAGGAAACCTCAGTCTGCCAATGGAGATCCCTTAAACAGAAAAAGGGCTAAACTTACTGACTAAACTATTCATTGTGAATTATTCCCTCTGCTCTAATGTCTGCACGACATGGAAGCATGGTGCCAGCCCTGCTACAAACTGTAATTTTACTCTTCAAGGAATAAAGTGGGAATATACTGCTGGGTATGTTAAGCAGTCTGCAGAGAACATTACATATATGTTTTCAACATGTGACCTGCCTTTGTTTTTTGTGTTAAAAATGGAGAGTTATCAACCTTCAGGGAGAAAATACGAGCCCACAGCCAGTGAAATAAGATAATATATTTTACTTTCTTTTTTTAAAGTAATATTTTGTGTAAAACTATATAAAACTGAAATGTAGATTTTGAGAAGTCAGAGGTCAGCACAGCAAAACTCAACCACCTTGCTTCTACATTTTTCAGTGACTATCAGTTAGTTGCTGATTCATATAGCAAATTCCTGCCTAATTGTTATTTTTCCTTTATTAAATTGTCCTTTATAAGGACATCTGTTCTGTTCCTTGCCAAGGTGTAAGATACAATCATATCTTGGAATTTTTAAAGTACTTTGGACAACACAGTAATAAATATATACTGGTGATGAATCCTGCAAAGGAGGTGTCGTCCTCCCCTCCCACCTTACCATATCTCACTGTAACAATATTTTTCCTAATACTAGGACTATTCCTCCCCTCCCTCCTGCCGAAGTGTTTCCTCTACAATTCATTCCTTTCCTCAGCCCAGATCTCTCCGGCTTCTGCATCTCCCTCAGACAGCTGCATTTCTCCCCAAAGCCAAGTGAGAGCCCTGTCTGCAACCAGGTCCAAGATTATGGTGGTTGGCTAAGCAGTGGGGCAAGTATATTAGATCATTTAGGCGTCAAAGAAAATCAGACCCTGAGCTACGATCTGAACTATCCCACTCTGAATTTGGGACAGCCCAAAAGCTAATTAAAATACATGCATTACATAAGGGTGGTTACTAGAATTCCTCTCCCAGAATCCTCCTTTCCAGATCTTCTCAACATCAAGAAGAATATGACTGCTCTCCTGAGATGTAGGCTTATATAGAGCAAATTGCTCTCTGAGAGGACAGCAGCATAGAGGTG
This sequence comes from Galbula dea, assembly GCA_013399015.1. Classification (NCBI taxonomy): domain Eukaryota; kingdom Metazoa; phylum Chordata; class Aves; order Piciformes; family Galbulidae; genus Galbula; species Galbula dea. Next base: position 1,708,911 of record VWZX01009335.1, read on the forward strand.
AAAAAATTCAGAGAGAAGAATGTTCCCATGGCCTGGGGAAGAGAAATCAAATCTAGACAGCAAGATCTAAGGAGGTCTTTTAATATGGCAGACATATGTTTTGTGAAGATTGGAAAACTAGTGACTTGATTTGTAGAAATAAAATCTGGAAAAAAAAGTGTGAGGAGCAGGTATGGCGTTACTATCTTCTGGCATTGTGCAACAGGGAAATAATTCTGCACAATGATGGAGAGAACAGCTCAAAGAGGTTGCATTTTTGTTATCCTGAGTTTGTGACCAGTTATCTGGCCAGTGATGTGAGGTGGATAGTATGAGATGAAAGAAATGGACAGAAGATAGCAAACAAAGATAAAGAGAGAAATGCTAGGGAGCTATCAGGTTTGCGACAATTGCTGAGAGTGAATTAACTCATAAGAGAAATAAAACCCAGCAGGAGTTGGGGAAGCATTGACAGAAAATGGGAAGGCAAGGGGAGTACTGAAGAAATGGGTGGAACATTTGTTGGAAAAAAGACAAACAAGCATTAAGTTGTAGAAACCCATGGTGGGGAAAGGGAGAGTTGTGGGAGATGGGATGATTTGCTCTCATCTTCTAAGGGTTCTGCGTTCCCATGAATGCTCACAACTTTGCATACATTCACACGCAAAGCATCAGGAGCAGATTAAGCTAAACTGGAAGAGAATAACAATGTGGGGAGGTAACAATTAAAGTCAGTGGTTGGGCAGCTAAAGTGTATGGGAGATTGATTATAAATAGACAGGGATAAATTCCCTGAAGTGGCTAGCACAACAGTGATCCTGAAGAGATGGAGAGCAGGCAAGCCCAGGACAGGGTGGATAAAGTAAGGAAGCTGCTCTTCCTCCTGCCCCTCTCAGCACAGACACTAGCCACAGACCATTCATGTGAGTCTTTGAAACAGGAAGAGAGGAGTGAAAAAGCCATAAAATATGGATCTCTGAAGGCAAAATAAGCTGTGGCTGCACACATTGTTTGTGATATTGAGAATGACATCCTAGCTCACACTCCTTAACAGCTTTACCAGTCTAGCCATCAGGGCTTTAGCCATTACAGGGTAAAGCTAGCATCACCCTGGGTAGCATCAGAAGAGACTGCTACCAGGAGGACCACCACTATTATTACTAGCTGCAATAAAAAAAGCACTTCTTAAAATGTTTTTTCTACCTAATTGTCAAAACTGAATAATATTATCAGCTTTTTTATCCTTTGAGTATTTTTCTAATAAGAAAGCGCAGAGATGCACTGCAAATAAAAGCAGAAGATTTGAGGATGCAAAGCAATCATGCAAAATGACTTTCATATCAGTTTGATAAGCAGCTGAAATTTAATAACTACATCTCTCCTATGGTGCTGGATGAAAGTTTAATACTTTATGCTTTTGCTTCTTTCTTCTGCACGATGCTTATTCAGAATCATAACTTTTCCTTTTATAGTCACAGAAATGCTAGGTGCAGTGGATTAATCGAAGCCTTAGGAGGGAGGCTCCAGCCCTGTCCCGGTTTTAGTGGCTTATAATCAAACCCTAGGAGAAGACTGTCAGGGGTCATAAAGGAAATGAGTGGAGATCCAAATGTGAAAGTAATATTTACTGAGGATAATGCACATAGATCTTGGTGTCCCAATAGGCAAGATGGAAGGCCAGTCTCTTACAACCCAACTCCAAGAGATGCTAGATGCAGGAGAAGAAAAGAGAGGCAGGTGAAAATGCCTCTCAGAATTTGGCCCATGGAGTTTAACTGAAATGTGGCGGCAGATAAGAAGCAATGTGACATGAGGCAAATTAAAACAGCAAATAAATAAAATTCAGCCACAAACAAATAATTATGACACCGATAAAAAACAACAGTAGCCATCCGTAGTCATTTGCAAGCCAGCACTTGTTCGGTTCAGGGAGGTTTTCACCAGCGGCACAGCCCTTAGCCCATCAGCAACTGTCCTGCCTTTGAGACAAGCAGGGAGCTAAACGACGGCACCAGGGACCTCCAAGCCATGGCTGGTAAGTGTTTTCAATGTGATCTTGTGATGGAAACAGGCAAGTGGGCAAAGGACAGGCAAGGAGGGGAGACAGGCAGGTGCAAGGAGCAGGGCAGAGGCAAGAGGGCAGGTAGGGGTAAGAGGCAGAGGACAGGGGTAGGTGAGGACACAGGGGCAATAGGCATGGGGCAGGCAGGTAAGAGGCAAAGGGCTCACAAGGGGCCAAACAGGGTCGTGTCAGACAGGAGACAGAGACGGAGAGGGGTAGCAGGCAGGGGGGTGGCAAGGGGGCAGGCAGGCTCCAGGCAGACAAGGGGGCCAGGCTCTGGCTGCTCTGCTCCAGCAGTGCCCCCTTCTGCTGGCTGCCGAGGACGCAGGAAGCAGTTGTGAGCGCGGCTCCAGGCAGCTGCGCATCTTTCGCATCGCGCCGAGTACGAGGGTGGCTCTTGAAACAGGGGAAATGATGAGCATGGTTGGGGATTGGCGGGGGGAGGGGGGGTATAAACCAACAAAAAAAAAAAGGATTTAAAACCTCAAAAAGTAGACAGCCGTTTGCAGGCAGATGCTGGAAAGTCTCTGGATACATTGGTGGATGGGTGCGTGGCTTCGGTTTCCATCATGCATGCACTACAAAAACAGATAATAAAAAGTATACAAATGAAAGAACATCTGATCTAGTCATCAGATCTAACTACAACACTTTAATAGGAATTGCAGCTCCAGATGTTGTCTTAAGAAAATGAATCAGTTAGGCAAATGAGGAATCCCTTCATAATTCATAACAGGAGAAGATAAAGTCCAGTAGCTGTAGACTATTGTTTAAATGTCCTAATGGTATTCGTTCTTCTCATATACCTGTAAGCTTTTACTACAAGGCTTCTCATCATTTAAGTTGTTGTTTACCTTCCTGAATACTGGTTTGATTTGAAAAAGTGTTCTAAATGTTCAAAACCTTTTACCCTGAAAATAATAATACATCAGCCTTTAGGAGTTGAACCCAGCAGAAACTGGTGTCACTATTCATAAAATAATTGAGTTTACACAAAAAGTGATTTCTGTAATAGCCCCCTTTTTACAAGTATGTACATTTTATTTAAAATTACTGACTCAAAAAGCAAGGTAGGAAAAAAAATCACCTCCAACAACTTCCTGTAATTGCAAATTATTGTGAGGGAAACAGAAGGAAAAGATTTTGAAATTATGAGCCATTATGCTTGAGAGAGAGAGAGAGTAAGTGAGAGAGAGGGAGAGGGAGAGAGAGGCAGTGGGAAAAAAAGACATCTCGGCTTCATGAAACACAGCTGACAAGCTCGACTAAATTACCCCCGGACCATTACAAAAATCACTTAATTGCCAACCATTTTGTTAGGTCAATTGACTCTAATTGAAAAAATAACAAAAAGCTTATTATGCTGCAAATGCGGCCGTGGAAAATGAGTCTTCTGTTAGGAGGAAACAATAATTCTAAATTTCAGCTGCTGCTAACACTACAAAGTTCAGTGTTCTGATAGAATCTACTGTGCAGGAGAAAGTGAATATGCTCCAATTGATTGATATTTCTTTTAATGTTGCCCTGCCCCACCNTTTGTTTCCCTTCCTTGTTGCCTCATGGTTCTTCTTTCTGTGGCAGGGTCAACGTCAGTTTTTGTTCCTAAGGGGTTGTGTGAGGCTGCTGTGACTCCTCTTTTCAGCTTCTCCACAATAACCTCCAGACCCAATGTTTTTCCCAACCAAATGCAGGTGGGGGTTAAGGAGAGGTACCTTGCTAAATCCTCCGGGTACCTTTCAGTCTCCTCTTTCCCTCACACACAGCAATTCCCTTTAAAGCCCGATAACAGAGAATTGTTTACATATTTTCACCAACTAAATACCTTAGAAACAGTCCCCTAAGTGTACATTAAAAAGCACAAACCCTGAATGGCACATAGGATTGTAATTAAAACTCTGTCTATGCAAGGGAAGGCTTATTTGTAACAATACAGTTTTTAGGAGTGTGTGCATGAGTTTGCTCATTTCAAAAGAAGATAAACAGGCTGGAGCTCTTATTGTCCCAATTACGAATTTGAATAGTGGAGGTTCATAATGGGATTGATTCTGCTTTGTGAAAAGTAATTATTTGTCCATAAAACCAGGAGGCTGCAGAAATGAACTCAGATGGCAACAGCCTTTTGTTCGGCTCCTTTGCAATGGAGAAGTAGGGAAATTGAAGAAACTTCTCAGTAGCCAGAGTGCATGATTAAATATTTCCATAACCATATCTATACATTTGCTTCTTGCATTGTGCTCTGCAAATTCCTTTTCTGGGTTAATCCTTTCAGGAAAAGTGCCTGACTGAGTTGCACTTTTACAGGGCCTAAAACTCTTGAGCCAACTACATTGGCATCACAATCAAAAACCAGCGCAATAGAGTAGGATGCTCCTTTGCAGTGTTTTAAAAAGAGGGTAAAAAAAACCAAACCAAAAACATAAAGAGAACCTTGTGTGTGTGTCTGTATGTTTTTACTGTGCCTTTCATAACTAAGGTAGATCTTCCACATTACAAACCAGTGAGTTAAATACTGGTGGCTTGGTGCCTGTGTAGGCAAACGGCACAGCCATTATGTGCTTAGCATAGGTTTTTATTGTTTCTTTATATAGAACCCAATATCACTTACACAGAGGGGGATAGAACAAATATATCAGACCATGAAGCACACATATGTGCTGTTTCTTTCTGAGCATCCGCAGCTGTATATAATCAATGGAACATTCCTTTGGAGTGCACCACAGGTCAGCAGGAACCTTGACACACAGCTGAATTTATGAGTGATCACATTGTTTTAAATATACATCACTTAGATTTCTACAGGTGTTTAAAGATTTACCCCAACAATTTTTTTTCTTTTTTTTTCCCCCATTCTTTTATAAAAGAATGTGCATGTGGAAAACAGAAATTGTATAATTAAGGCTTCCATTTGGATGCTAAAATTGATATAATTCACCATAGCTGACAACACAGAATATTATATCATCTCTAAGAAAAAAAAAACAAAAAACCAAAACACTGAAAATGTTAAAAAAAATTAAAATTGCCTGGGAAAGATACTGCTTATAGTCAGGGACTAGAAAACCCTGAAATCCTCCAAGCCTTGTTGAATGTAGGGGACTTCAAAAAGAGCTTAAAAAAAATACCCCCAAAAAACCACCAACCAAACAGAAATCCAACACCCATCAAAATCTGGTTTTTATTTTACAAAATACATGTCTGTAATTTTCCCTAAAAGGGTATATAAAAAACAACAAAAAACCCCACACCACCTTTAAAGAAACCCTGTTTGCAAAATTTGACTTAAAATAAAACAAGCGTTATTATTCATCTTCTTCCTTTAGAGTACAAAAGATATAAAATTAAATAGATTAAATCTTAAGAGAAACCAATGTGCATGTATTGAGGGAAGACAATGAGGCTTCACAGACGGAATAGAACCAATTCCTTTCAAATAAGTGGGAAAGCCCTACAGAGAGAAATAAAAGTGAGGAATGGTGAATTCTGTAACACTTGCCAGACCAATGAGCTTCATCAATTAATCACAGCAAAATAATCACCACCTACATTAAAGAATAATACATGAAAAGGACAGGGCATAGCTTTAACTTATTCAGAAAGGGCTGACTCCCTAATCCCTCTGAGTCTTGACATGTTAACTGGGTAGCGACTAATTAGATGTCAAAAATTCATAAGCACTCTTTAATATTGCATATATCTGCAGCAGACATTTCAATATGAGAGTTGTATACACAGAAGTCACTATAGCATTAAAACACAGCAGGGTGGGAGAAATAAAAGGAAAACAATAAAAACAATGGCCCTTAAAAACCCAAGAGAATGTCTCCTTTGGAAGTGTGTACTTTCTTATTCAGAAAAGGTATCACCTTAATAAGAATTATAGGCAAAGAGGTTTCACTGTTCCATGCTGTGTGGACGAAAGGAGGGAGAAAAGACTGACTTATCAAAGGCACTGGCAGGTAAATAGTAATTTACTATGCATGCACAATGAACATTACACAGTGCCTTGACACAGGGCGATAATGAAAGACATGCTATTGTGGCATCCATCGAGGGAATTTTTTTCTTCATTCTTCCTTCCCCTGTCTCTCTTGAGCAAAGAAGCAGTGATGTTTCCTGGCAGCTGCCTCCTGTTTCAAGCCATTTCACATAATATAGGAAGAACCTGAAGTTTAGTGTATTAAGTGAGTGAGTTAGTTTGCTGGTTTGGTGATATATACATTGCTTGTGCATGAACTTATATTTCAGATGCAGGAGCCTGTGTTTTTATGGAACAAGCCTTTTCCTGTCTGAAGAATTTTATGAACCTGATATATAATACAAGGCAGCGAGATTAAAAACAATGCATCACATAACACACTGGTTTATGACTTGCATCCTTTAATTGTAGCTCTCAGGAATAAAAAGAGAGGAATGTACTCTTGTTTATAATGCAGAATTACAATTCTCTCTTTTGACTACCAATGTGTTCTGTACAGGGCTAGAAATCTGTGGAGATTTCTCTATTTTCTCCTTTACCGAACAGCAAAGTTAAATCTCACTTTTGCAATGCTTCTCCCTAGCTCACAGCCGGTAAGCCTTCGAACCGATCCTGCATGCAGTACAGGAGGCCGTGACTGCACTCCTCCTATTGCTGCTGCTCTTGCTGCTGCAACTGGAATATTTTAATTATTTTACAAGTGTAAAGTCTTGTAACATGATGATATAAGATAAGCAACCTCCTGCAGAGAAAAAATATTAGATTTGTACATCTCACTGGTCTAGCATCTAAAAAGACAATGTGACTCTCCTTATATGTTGCTGTGTGTGTAATAATGATGTTTGCATCTATCAGCTGATTAGTACTTTCATAAGCTTACATCTCTCATTGTGATGGCAACAGTTGGATTGATGTATTATGAAAGTAAGAAGTGATTTAATGATTGCTCACCATATTAGAACAAATGGTCAATTGTTGTCTGGTTATACTTGGCCTTTCCTTTGAAAGTCGCTACATTAATTTATTTAATTTACATTGATTTATTTATTTACATTAATTTTATTTCCAAATAAAATTTCCTTTTTTGGTCAAAACTGAAACTGTTATTAACTGGATGCATTTGCTGTTAGTGCACAATTCACACCTGTTTCTTGCAACTGTAAATGTGTTACCTAGCACTTATGTTTTCCATGTCTTGATCATCCAAGGGTGTTTTGTGGGCACAAAGTTTATGGGGTTAGACTAGAATCAAAATATTAAAGACTAACAATCAGTCAGTGATTCCAGTCAGAAGGTGATTATCTGCAGTGCTGGTAGTACTTTTTGCCTCCTTTTCATCCCTCCTGCCATGTTTATGCCTGTTATATAATAATGCTAATGGTAGTGTGATGCTTCTCTGCACCCTGGCACATTTGGCCAGCAAGAGGGTTCCAAAGTAGCTTGCATGTTCTCTGACTGCCTTCACTAGAGCTCAAGGGCAGAAACAGGTCGCCTGAATGAGATTTGGTTCATTGCATCAAATTTTTTGAAGGCACTCTGAAGATACAGGGATAATTTCTCTGTAGGCACAGTGATCTATTTGCTCTGTGTGACCTAGGGTTTGCTTGTATGCTCAGAATACTCCAACTTATTTGCATGTGCAAAGCACTTGTGTACAAACCCCAGTGAACCTGCACATACTATGGATGCTTTGTTCAGGATTTCCTTACAAATTTAGGCTTCCTGATTTTGCAATTTGATGAAAATCAGCATCCTACCCACATCAAAAATATTTCATAAATTATTCTTAATACCCAGTATTTATGTAATGAAAGCTGTTGGTTTGGAAGCTTTTGATGGGAGTGGAAAGAGAGCAAAGAAAAGGAAGTTCCTTCCTTTCAAAGACATTTCCACTCTGAAAAGTGCTATTAAATACCTGTGTCTTATTGTTATTGGTAAAATTCACATGGCTTTTACTGGGGTAAGGCCAGAAATTATATGAGTTCTGTACACCTAAGTAAACTAATATAAAAACTTCAAATAAAGTACTGTATCCTTCATTCACCTACACCACACAAGTTTCTCCAAAGAACACTGATACAAACTAAATGGTCACTTATTAAAAATCAAATTTTCCAAGAGGACGTTCTCTTTTCCTGAGAAAACTGATTTTCCAATAAGACTGTATTACTGAATGAGTCTAAATCCAAAACAAATATATAAAAAGAGATCGTCTTATTTAGAGACAGACTGCTAAACAAAGTTCTGCAAACACAGTATAATTGCTAAAGCTAGTACATTAGGGCTGGTCATAGTGTGACCTTAAAATGGTCTTGCAGACCTGTGGTAGGGAAGGAAACAGAATCAATGTTATTCATCAATAGCTGAGCAACCCTTTAGTCATGCCACACTTCTGTGCTCAGGCAACCTGTGAGCTGACAAATTTAGAATCCTGTCTACAACATGTTCTAAGCCTCAAAAACGAAATCATGCCAAGTAAAGGTCATCTTCAGCAAATGCATGCAAGGGGTGGAAGATTTATTTATTTTTGGGTTTTGTTTTTTTGGTGGTTTGGTTTGGTTTTGGGGTGTTTTGGTTTGGGTTGGGTTTTTCTTTTTTTTTTTTTTTAAGGGATAAAAAAAAGATATAAAACAGGAATATGTGGAGTTATAGTTTTTCTTAGGCCAGATCAGGCCAGTAAGTTTCATGAAGAGTTAATAAAAGGAATGGATGTGCTTATGAAGGAAAAGGAACATGTATCAGAAAAGTGCAAGCTCAGTCATGACTGAAAGATTATCTGCTGACATTATAGCCTTTTCACAATTTCACACTGCTTACTAACATCCAGAAAGATGGAAGAAGCAAAACAGAAAACAAAATAGAAGAAAGCCCTTTGCACTACATGTTCCTTGAACCTGTGAAATCTGCTAGTGGGAATGACCACTTGAAAAAGGTGTGTTTGTGAGCTCCTAAAGAAAAAGAAACACCATTCTAGGCCATTTTTTGCTCCTTCTGTCATTCTGTACAAACGCCTTCCTGGGCCAAGATAGAGCTGACTGATTGCGACAACACTGCAGAAGCTCAAATTGTTGAGAAAGCTGAGATGAACAAATGGGAATCGGCAGAACGCATCACCAAAAGGACAAATAACAGATGGACAAACAGAATTCCAAAGCAAATGCCAAATACTGGAAGGAACAACAGAGTTGGGTAACATACTGGAAGAGAGGCAAAATAGTTAGATTCAGAGGACCAGCAAAAATGACAAAAGGCCTTCAATAGAAGAGGAAAGGTGAAACTAGACAGTCAAAAGAGAAGCTGCTTTACAATTTAAGAGTATTTGTAGCAGAAAATATCTCTATTTGCTAGGTTATTGTTTTCTCATCTTAATTATTTCCATAGCACAGTGTGTTTTCTACTGGTTTAGGGTCCTGTTCGCTGCACACTGAAGCCTTATGTGGACAAGTTGACTACAAGAAAGGATTCAGTTGGGGTGGTCAAAACCCGTTTTAATCATGTAGCTCTTCTGAATGCCTGCAATGACCACAGCAATGTGTTCATTGTGTAGATCAGCTGTGGTTCAATGGACGCTACCTGAGGAGCAGCCCATAAACTAAATGGGTAGATGTTAAAACAAGACAAGTCTGCTCTTTGAGCTTCATTCTGGCATTAAAATGCTGTTCATGTACATTCACTAGAGTTGTTAACTGTAAGGTGCTCTCACTCAAGAAAGCATTCAGGGTCCTGATTAGCTGTGCTTCAAATTACTAATACAGTCATAAGAGCTGATCACACAAACAGTGTTCTTGTAATGAACTACTAGTCTGCCTTGCCACCAGAATCCAAGGAGCTGGATGTGCAGAAGCATTATAATATAGGCTGCAGATCTATGGAAATAATATTAAACAAGGTAGGGAGTTAGAGAGTTTAGTCCTTTTTCTACCCACTGTTGAGGTCAATTCTATTACTTATGTGGTTGAAAGCACAACAAATAGATACTGTTATTGCTCTTTAACCAAAGCTTATGGTGCTAAATTTCTGATTACACTTGGTAGAGAGTGTGAAAACCCCAAGATGTCCTGTTTTTCCTCTTCTTGCTGCCAATGGTTTCTGAATGTCATTAAGGACAAGAAGTACATATGAAGTGAGTAATGTACAATACCTACATGATGATTTTATTTTTGTTTAAAAATGTGGTATATTTCTTGCTGACCCTGTCAACAACTATGAGTAGCTAATTTGCTAGCTCAGTGACTCATCATCCGTTCAGTTTACATGTAACTAAGAAAGGTCAGCCCTGAGAAAAACTATTTTATTTCAATACCTAATTCAAGGAGGTGTGATATTTCTATGTGGGGTTTTTTTGGACTGCTTTATGTAAATCCCTCTAATTGCAGAACCTGCCTGATAAATAGCTCTATGTTCACTTTAAATTAGATTTGAGAATCATTAAGTCAGCTTTCTGAAAGGGTCTGACCTGTGTTGGCTGCGTAGAGTACAAACACAATGTCGGACAAGGAGGTTCTGCAGTTACAGGTCATGTATTTCCATTGGGTTCTGCTGGCTGGGGTCAGGAGATGCTCTTTCTGAGTAATTCAGCACAGTTTCAGGCCTCAGCTGTGCTGCTGGGGGTCACTGTTCTTGGTCAGGTTGCCATGGGGAAGAGATAAGGGGAAAGTGGACTTTTGTGCTTCCTTCCATTTGACTGCGCAGCTTGCTGCTTAGTACAGGGCACTTTGACAGGAAGTGGCTGTGAGGAAGCCCACACTTGTTCCACTTCATCTATCACAACAAGAGTTATTCTGGAGTGAAAGAATACAACCTAAGGGATGCAGAAATTTTAAAAGATCAAAACCAGAGCATGTGCATGCTCACAGAGGGAAAACTCCCATTTAAAGCAGGAAAAGTGCGGTAATGGGCTGTTTGGGGAACTGGTCTGTTTATCTTGTGTTTGGTATTTTTTTTCCCCCTTAGCATCTAGTATATCAGAGTTAAATGGTTAGTATGCAAATGCCAGAACTAGCAGGTTTTGGTTCAGGTGCTGATGCCTTGTGCAAAGCCTTACAGCTCAGGGAAGGAGCCAGAGCCCCTGACCAGATCAGCATGTTGCAGCTGGTCTGGTTCTAGTAGCAGAAAGCTTCATGGAGAGTGTAGATCAGCAAGAAGCGATACCCTCTGTAGATAATTAATGATATATTCTAATTGAAAGGAATCATTTAGGAAAGAAATAGATATATTGATGAACAGATGAAAAGATATGTTCTCTACAGGCATGGGTGAGCATAGCTTCCACTAGCTTGTGAAAGCTGGATCCTTAACTTGTTAGCAAATTGGATGAATTGCAGCCCTAGTAATAATATTGTAGGCTATTCAAGGTCTACTGATTGAGAAACACATGTTCCTTACTGACTCTCACCCTCTTGGCATCATGCTCTGCACTTTCAGAGGTGAGGTCTGAAAAAAAGTGAAAGACAAAATGTTTTACACCTAAAAGAGAAAGAATATGCTCCTAGTGATGACTAAATTACTTCACCAAAGATGAGCGGTAAGAATTTCCACCAGTAAGGTAACACTAACCACCAGAAACTACTACATTAACTAAATTCTACTGTACTTAAGTGCTTTAATATAATTATTCTGCTAAATACTTACTTGTGTTTGGTATTTGCTGGAGAAAAAATTAAATTTAAACTCGTTTATCTTGATTTTAGGATATTTCTTATCTTCTTCTTAGGTCACATCAATACTCTACATATATATATTTTGGCATAATTCAGGTGAATCTGGAAATCACTTTTTAGACAAGTGTAGGATCTAGTTTTTGACTGTGGAAAGTATGAAGTATAGACTTTTCAGCTAACTGAAAGGCAAAATTACAGCATGCCTCTCCATAAAGTTAGTGTTACAGTTACTGTGATTGCCATTACAAATGTACCACATTCCATTTCACCCAAACCTGTATTTCCTTGTTCTCAAAATAGGAAATAACTGCAATCACTTAGAAATTTGCATTAGGAAGTAAACAAACTACATTGCTTCTGAAACCCACAATCTCCTTGCAGCCCCCTGAGCACACACCCACGCATGGATAGAACCCAACATCAAGCAGCTCAGAGCATGTCTTGATCATCTGCCTGTTGCAAAGCCAAAATGTGACAGGAGTGACAGCCCTAAGCTCAGCACTGAGAAAAAAGGGGTGAGAGATACTTCCCATTCAGTGAAAATATGTGCAGGACCTTCCCAAAGGGTCTGAGGTTTTGATTTTACAAACAATACATACAATTTTGTATCCCTTTGTAGTGCACTTTGAAGTGCACTTGTCTGAGGAGAAAATCAAGTGCACTCGTCTGAGGAGAAAATCCCAGTCTACATAGCAGACCTCACAATTCACCTTTCTGCTGCTTTCCTGTACAAAGTTGGAAGATGCTGAAGACTTCAGATTTTAGAGGCATTTTCAAGTTTATTTGAAGATAGGAGAATTTATATTTTGATAGTATTTTACCAATTTTAACTGAGGACAAAATTTCTACATGTATTATCTCAAATGATTCTTACTTCATTTTCATGAGATCAGAATCACTGACCTTGTTGGAAACATGTTTGAGAGGTCTCTGTCCTGGACGAAGGCACAGGACTGGTTCAGCCAATAAGGCCTTTTTGATTTGTTTTCCTGAGGCTTAAGAGTCTATGGGAACATGCCATTTATATTTAGTGCTCTTCCCCCAAGTAACCTTTGAACTTAATTTCAGTAAATTAAACTATGATGCAAAAGTATCAGGTATGTTAGTGCTTGACAACTTTGGGGAGATTAGTGGCCCAAACAAGTGTTTCTGCTGTGGGAAGAGAAGTGCCATGAGCTCAACAGTGCTGTTCTATTAGCCAGGCAGCTCACACATACTGACTGGCCAAAAGGCACATGCACAGCTCAGGCATGCATTTGTCAGGTCAAGAGAGGACCTGAGCGGGCAACAACAATGATGTTATCTAGGAGAAAAGATTAGGGTACATGATGACAAACTGAAAAATATAGTAATATAACCACTGGAAGAGAAAGAGAGATAAAGATCACTGCAGCCAAGACCATAGAAATACAGAAGATATGTTTGTAGGGAATCACACTCTGAAAGTCCATTGGTCATGGAAGAACTTACTTCATTTTGGCAGGTAACTCTTGAATCTACTGATTGATGTTTTGGGTTTGTTTTTTTTTTGGCTGGCAACCTTAACCTTTGCAATTCTAACACAAGACTTAAGTGTTAACTTCAAATCCTGCATGGATCCACTGACGTCTTTTCCCTTTACAGAACTTACAGTCAGAGAAAGGAGCCCTACTGCATGGAAGATACGAATAGGTGGATAAGTACCAGTGAAAGTATTTGCATAAGGAAAAGAATTATATTTTATAACTCAATATGAGAAATATAGAGTACCTTGCACATGCTTATTAAGATTAGTCCATAAGAACCCATTACTGGCATCTTACTGGAGAAATTAGTTATTTCTTTCTCAGTCAAAGATAATACATAAAACTTTGTTTGTACAGCAAACAATTAAGACGGAGGTTATTTCCTAACACTAATGAAAGTTCTTCTTTAGAACCATTACAAATTTCTATGGACCTCTAACCTGTCATTTTCTTCTGTTTAGTTCATTGTATTTTGCAACAAAGAAAACTGTACCCGGCTGTGCACCAAAAAAGAAAAACCCTTTTTCAGACAAAAGAAGCAAAGCTCTTTTGTTACAAAAAATAGCACAACTTCAGAAAAGATATTTCCTAATAGAGATCATTTGGCTATTTGACTGTTTTCAGCAAGCAGAGGGTTAAGCCCAGCTGAGAATGCCAGACATACCTGTATTCATTCCATTTTGAATAAAGTGACAAATTCCTATTCTTGGTCACTGGAGCACAAAATTAGCCCTGTGCTTCAGTGAAAGGTCAACATGGGAAGAAATAAACAGGAGGTGAGAGGTCATGACCTGTGTGTAGAACAGCAAAAAATGGCTGAATAAAACAAACCCCCCCCCAAAAAAGAGAAAAAGTTAATTCTTCTGTATATTGTACTTTCCATATAGTCAGGTCCCATTGGAAATGTAAAGTAGTCCCAGAGTGTTCTGGAGTTCTGGAAAACTGAAGAATGAAATGTGCTTATTTTTTAAGTTTATTCTGCTATACTTGTGCAGGCCCTATTGATTTGGTTTACCTTAAATAACTCCTTTATATACATATTTACTCATGTGATCCAGAATCCAATAGATCTTGGATTAATTGATTGAATTTAATTGATCAGACCCAAGGGACTTTTGCTTTCCATGATTTTTGGTTGCATCTTCAGTGCCTACTAAAAATGTTTAGGAACAGAATCAGCTACCAATGGGGATGAGAGTCTGAGTCAGACATTGAAGTCACTGAAAAGAGGCAATAAAAATAACATTTATCTCCACTACTCATGTTTGTGCTGACTCTCTGGCATTGATAGAAGAAACACTAATCCCATCTGATGCTGGATATTGGTTCAGTCTAGACCTGGAGTAGGAAAGCTGTTCCCATCTTGTGTGTCCTGGTTAGATGTAGTAGAGGAGTGACCTAAAGTAGCAAACAGTAGATCAGATAGTGTAAATACAGGAGTATTTATTCAGTGAGAACTGGTGTTCCCTGGCACACCTTACAGACTGGGAGTTGTGGCTGTGGAGAAGAAAGCAAAGCTTCATCAGAGCTCAGCTCTTCCAGAAGAGATTGCTGGCATCAGCATCCTGCAGATACTGCTCAAATCACTTCTCAGGTGTCCTGCAGACACAAATCTGGGAAGAATATCATTGTCCACTTACTTCTTTGGAATTTTACTTGCTGATTAAAAACAAAGTGTTATAGAAGAAAACCCTTCTCTGTATGTGCATATGGTTGACAGAAGGAGCAGCTAGGAAATAACAGGGCTGCCAGAATTAGTTTTCTCTTTAAAAAAACCAATATGAAATCTAGGTGTGGAACCAAAGAACACCTCCATGGACAATACAGATCTTTGATTTTTAGAGTATTTGGTTTTGTAAAAAGAAAATATTCAAGTTAGAAGATTAATTATTCAATCTGCAATGCTCAGCAAAAGGATTTTTTTTTTTTTTTCTCTTGCTACTTGACTGGGATTTTTTCATGAAATATATCTTCATCATCCAGTGACAACTCTCTGCAACCAAAATTATAAGCAGTAAAAGATTGATTTTGACTAGTTTCCTCCTTCTACCAATATTATGAACAAATGGAACCAAAACCACTGAAACAACCTCTTTCAATGTTTTGAAATTCAAAATTCCCTTTTCAGTTGAAGAGACATTTTTAAACAAGCTAAGTAGACTTACATGAAAGAAGGGACAAATTCTAAAGGCAAAAAATTTTGAAGATACTGAAATGTGTATCAACTTCCTCAGCTCCTTTCCAAAAGTTTGGATTTTTATCTACAAAATATATTCATCATAGTATAAAAAAAATCTGCAGAAGAGAAAATTGCATCCTGACCATGTCAAGTTGTGAAACTTTCTAAATGCCCCTGAATACGATCTCATAGAACTAGGATGCAGCAAATACCTTGGGTAAGCCATGTGTCTTCATATTTGATTGTAGGCTTACTCAAGGAGATTACAACTAAGCTTTCAAAAATAAGTAATCATAATTTTTTTCTATTTCTTTGTTTAGTTTTATTTTTCTCATTTTTGTCTGATGTCTTTCCAATGCTTTGCTAATCTTATCATGTTCTTTTATTCTGAAATGGATATTTGCCTTCTGTTTTCTTTATTTTCCTTTTCAGACTTGCTTGTGTTTTTGGCTTAATATGTCTCATATTAGCAGCATTAGAGTTTTACAGTGTTATGCCAGTTGGCACTTTGTATTTCAGCAGGTTGAAGAGCAGTATGAGGTCTTGTGTGGAAAATACCCACCCAAATTAACCATTTACAATCCTTTAGCAAATGTTTCCCCCTATTAACTACTATATTTCTGGAAACAGAATGGTTCTGATGGACCAGTAATGGTTGTCCAGTGGCTTTTAAACAATATGAGCCAAGGTAATTTCTGTTGCTGTTCAGAGAAGAGAGTAACTATCCCAGTCAGACGTATGTCATATGTCAGCCATACCTAGCAAAAATAAACAGCTGAATTTTGCATTACTACTTAATATTAATTTTGTTTCCATGCTGTGAGGTTCATTGTTCTTTTGAAATCAAGCCATAGCATTTATTCTGATGTTAGGAGAAATAAAAACAATCATCTCATTTCTTCCCATTTCAGCATGTTGAGTACATATAAATGCAAGTAAAATGTAGATTATTTTATATACCAAGAAACCCATGTGATCCAATAGAGTTCTTCAGTGAGATTCAGGATGAATGGATTTCACTGGGCAACAAAGAGGATATAAACTTCTATACCTCCTATATATTGATGTTTTCTGACCCTGTTTCTATCAACTGTATTTTTCTGCGGTGATGCTCAGAGTATAATGAATAGACTGATTCATTGTTTACAAGACTGAGATGATGGAAAGACAGTAGAGAGACAAACAACCAGAATAATTATTTTTTTTAGGCTGACATGCCTAGTTCAGAAATTCTGGTGTCCATTTTTACATGAAATTAAGAAATTTCAGTTCTCAAGATCTCCAGGGCATCAAGGCAGTGATTTAGATGAGCAGCTACTTTTCTTTTTCCCTGTTATCACTTGGCAAAAACTTCCTTCAAAGTAGACCTTGATATGATTGTCTGTGTTCTCTCCATTGCTGCAGCTTGAGACTATGTGGAAACTGAAGAGAATGCAGAACACATTTGCTTGTTCAATCAGTATTGTGCCAAGACAATGCTTCTTTTTTCACAGTAAGGGTGACAGAGCACTGGCACAGACTGCCCAGGGAGGTTGTGGAGTCTCCTTCTATGGAGATATTCAAAACCCGTCTGGACACACTTCTGTGTGACCTGGTCTAGGGAATCCTGCTGTGGCAGGGGGGTTGGACTAGATGATCTTTCGAGGTCCCTTCCAACTCCTAATATTCTATGATTCTATGATTCTTCAGACCTCTTTTTGGCATGTCGCAGGTTCAGTTCTCAGCATTTTTGAGAGATTCCTGATGTGTGGCAGTTCTTACCTAGAAGGAGGCTAATAGTGACTCAAGATACCGAGGACAGAGGTGCTTTTGTCAGGGAATATCTGTGACTAGTGCACCGGCTGTAAGAGTAGAGTGCAGCTGCAACGTTGTGTGGCTTGAGCTTCTCCTCAGTCCCATGAGACAGAACAGGCAGCATTGGGGCTTCAGTTCCTCCAGCACACCCCTTCCTTACATCTCTGCATAGTAATGAATATCTAAACCCTTCTACTTTGTTAAAGCAAGACGTTAGTTCATCTCAAGCCTATCCTTACATAAAAGGTTTCTCTTTGTTAACAGGATATAAAAATAATGTGTGAGATCATATTCTGACTTCACGAGTCACTTTGTCCTTTCGTCACAATTGAAGAGTGTGACAGTTGTTCATCACTGAAATGCTGGACAAGTTCATATTATATAAATAAAAATATGTTATTTGCTTTAACTATATTGATATATGACTGATTTCATTGAGACTTGAAAGAAGGTATAAGGGAAAGAATAAGACTGCAGAGAAGCTCTAGGGTAATTTTTCAGTGATGTGTTGTGGGTAGTAACATTCAAATACTCCTTTTCCCTGTGTTCACGTGGTCAAAGGTTTATTTTTCTTGTGATTCTGTGATTCTGTGAATTTAACATAAAATTTGATGGGTTTTTTTTTTTGGTGGAAGTGGTGGTTTGTGGGTTGGTTAGTGTGTTGGGGTTTTTTTGTGTGGTTGTTTTGTTTGATTTGGTTTGGGTATTTTGTTGTTGTTTGTTTTTTTCATATAGTGATTTAACATACTTAGAAAGAAAATTAAGTTTTAATAGCAAGTTTAAGTTTTACAAGTAAAAAGGAGGTAAAATTCACTGTACTGCTTGAACTATCAAGTTTTGTGTCATCCTTCTACACTTATGTTCTATGCCTAAAGGTGTTGAAATGTTAATATATTTACTATATTGATTTAACAGTTATTTATTACAAATATTTCTGGATTTAGAGGGAAAGAAAAACTGGAGAGTTCTATTAAAAAAAAGAGACAATAATAAATGAAATGTAAAATTTATATTGCAATAATATTTTTTACTATTAATTTTATGCATTATTTACACTAATAGTAAAATATGTTTGTTGTATCAAACTGGAAGTGTTGATACATGAGTAGCTGCTTTTAAAAAAGGTAAGGGTATTAATTATCAATTACCAGAAATTGCTTCTAATAAGATTGGGAGAGGGACAAAGAAAAATTGATCAGGAAAAGCTGACACACACAATGTTCTGTAAATTATCTGTTTTTTTTTTTTCACATCTCCCTTGTATGATTTTTAAAAATGGTGTCAGGAAAATAATTACTAAATAAATCTAAGTTACAAAGCCTGTTGTTGTTCTTTTAATCATTTGAGGGAAGAATATTAATTCTTTGGAAGATTTTTACCCTTTTCTACAAATAACAAGTAAAAGTAACTAACAGCTCAATTATTTCATTAACGAGGTAGATTCCCTCCCCATTGGCATGAATTCAGTTTAATTTTTTTTCTTCAAATGTCTTCCATTCTACTATCAATCAAATATCTCTTTAGTGCATAATCAGAAAATCTTAGTAGAAGGAAAAGCAAGTTGGAGCTGATGACAACTTCAGTGGCTTGCTTATAACCACCGCCTGTCATACACACAGCAATATTAGTGATTACAGGTTGACTAAGGAAATGGAAAAGTAAGTACTTTCAAAGCAAGGCAGTAGAGGAACCAAACTTGAGGACTTTTATGAATGTTTAATCATTTATTCTACATAAGTTACATACATCACATTTTAATGCATTGTCCTCTCCCATCTGTCTCTTGAATGAATTGTGCTTCATAGCTTTTAAGAAAATCCACACAGTAAATTTTCCAAAATGATGTCTTAAGTTTTCTTCATTCACATCAAGCACTTTAATGAGTGCCTCTGTTTGCAGAAGTGGTCCTTCCACTGACTCAAAGAAGAAAAAGTAGTATTATGTGGTTTAAGTGGCATCCACAGTTTATAAGTAATAATTAACCAATAGTCAGTGTGAATAGTTAGCAAGCAATTGACAGACTGAAATTTGTTTGCTTAAAGTATTCCAAGAGTACCTGGAAATAAGAATTGTGACATACATATGACAAAAACGAAAACAGGGTGGAAAAAAAGAGAGAGAGAAACAATGTAGAATTAAATTAAAAAAGCCGTAGTCACTAGCTTATTCACAATAAATATTATGATTGCCCATAACTAATGTCAAACAGTGCCTAGAATGGAATTTGTTCTCTGAAGGAAAATGACTTCAAAATGAAGTTGACAAGTACATTCTGCACTAGTTCGTTTCCTGAGAAATGCATACATCTATAATTTCCTGAGGCATTGGCTGGAATGATCCTGTCTGCAAGTGACATATGTACGTATGGTGATGGCACGCTCAACAGCTCGAAAGAACGATTGCAAAGTACTGACAAGAAAATAAGTTAAGAAATGGTGGTCAGTGCTGCTGTCTAGACATTAAGAAGCATCTCAAGATATCTCCTGCAAAAGTAGGTAAATGACAACTAATAGGGTCAAATTCTTTCCATACGTTTTAGTTGTTTCTTGAACTGCCCAACACTGCTGAGCTCTGGTACCTCAGGTTAAAAAAAACATATAAAGAACCAAAGGAATAGAAGGTGAATATTTATGTCTCTGCTGCTTACTGTACTGAACTTTATAAAAAGCAGAACAGAACCCTACAACTTATTGAGTAAATTGCAAATTAACAACATTCTACTCTGCAGATCTGTTGAAACTAATAATGACAATAAAAGTGTGGGTTTTGGTATCTTAAAAGAAAAAGAAAAGAAAGAAGTGTTGCTGGGATAGTCTTTGCATTTTTGCCTTGTTTTCTTACTGTTTTTCTACTTTGCAATGAAACTAAGTAAATAGAGATATTAAAAAGAAGAAAATAATTAAAATTTAATTTAAAACCAGAGAAAAATATTGACAATAGCAAAATATCAGCTACTCTTGAACATGTTATTAAATTTATAATAATAGCCATATTCTTTTTGTCTTAATTCTAGCATAATTCTTTTCCTGATTCTCCCAGGTTTATCTGATACATTATGAAATCAAAAGAGCCAGCTAGATCTGAAGATCAGAAGCTGCTTCCAGAAATTATTTTTCCAGAATATTTTCCTTAAGATTCCCCTTTCTCTGGTAATAAATTCAGGACTGACTGGCTGACTGTTAATTTCTAATCCACAGAAAATAAATACAGGAAAACTGCCCTTATGCAGTAAGGAAACAAATGTGATCAAAAACCTTAAAACAGAATAAACAACAAAAAAAAACCCCAAACCAAACCAACAAAACCAAAAATAAAACAAAAATAACCCCTATACTTCATGGTTCACATCCAATATCTCTACAAATCCATTTATCCAAGAAGAAGAATACTAATTCATATTAGACATTTTGGCCTGAAACTGTCTAAATACATCCTATATTTAATGGCAAGATACCGTGTTTGCTCCTGCTGAAAAAGATCTTTCTGTACATCATACCTTTGTCCTGAAGAAATTTTCTTTACCCTAACTTTATCTTAGAAGAGAAAGTTTGAGAAAATATTTTGCTTCTTGTGATTCTGCCATATATTGGTTCATCAGCTGAGGAAAACAGGGAAGGATTATGTGTATACTTCAACTATTTTCTGTCAATAAGATCAAGTATACACCTTGTAAAACAAGGAATGAGAACTGCTCATTTTGTAAGTAAGGAAGCATGCAAGAAAGCAAGCTGCCTTTTTCAAAGATTTTGTAATAGATTAAACACTAAAGAAAGAGTAATATTTCCTATTGAATTATTCTCTTCCAATCTGTTTTTGTATGTAAAAATTTGAATTAGTACAATGAAAAGAATTGTGTGGGTTATTTACGGAATTTGCCTGGACCCAGTTACTACCCTTAGTAGAAAGCCTACAAACA
The DNA here is from genome assembly GCA_013399015.1 of Galbula dea. Lineage (NCBI taxonomy): Eukaryota > Metazoa > Chordata > Aves > Piciformes > Galbulidae > Galbula > Galbula dea. The sequence continues at coordinate 1,729,982 of VWZX01009335.1, forward strand.
AGTGCAAACCCAGTTACAGCATAACAATATCCTATTTTACAGCTGAAACAAGGCAGGCTTCTTGTATATGCAGATTCACTAGCACAGTGTGTGCAATTCAGAGGTAATGCCATGCATGCAAAACAATATGCTAAAAATAGCAAGATTTTTTTCCCCCCATGATTCAGTAACCACAAATAAGCCATCATTACTGGCAAAATGCGTCAACAAGCCTCTGGCCACAAACTTCAAGACTCATATAAGGAGGTAAAATCCACCCTACCTACCACAAAGATGTCTGTCTTTCACCCATAATGAAAACCTATACAGTATGAAAAGAAAGTGTCTGGACCTCTTGTTGTGTGACCTGTCTTCTGATGATCCAATAGTCTCAACTTTAAAAACTCTCTAAAGAAAACCTTAAGATGAAAGCACAGTCTTTTACACTGTTTCTGTGAATACATATAAAGTTATTGAAAAGACTTGCAAACTATTTTATTATACATTCATTGAAGGAAAAATAATATGTGGAAAAAGCTTCAAGCTCACCTCCACCATGTATTTTAATAGGGTTTACCTCTAACAATTTTAACATTAAGAAAGCTTGAGGAAATTGATGGCTTTTGGGACTGGTGGCAGCATATCCAGAAAAAAAAGAGAGTTTCATAACAATTGGACATTATTGCTTTTCCTTAAAATTGAGTCCAATGTGTATTTCTGTCAACAACATGGCATATGGAAACTTTATTTCTCAGGGGAGCTTCCAGAGGTTTCTAGGCTAAAACACTAATGAAAAGGATACATTAAATAAAAGTGCAAAATCCTTAGTAAACATGATATAGTTTTGTATTTGTGATGAGATGAAACACAATATTTTTTTTCTGCATTAAGATTTCAGAGATTAGTTTTGTTTTCATGTTGAATTTTCATAGAGTCTATCAATGACCTATGAATAACATTTTGAATAAAGTGTAACTGTAGTTTAAGAAGTTGGTACTTTTTCTTTCACTCATGCAGGATGAAATGCATGATGATGCTAGGTAAAAATAAGTAGTGTTGGTAGTGATAAATAACAATAAACAGTCATGGTCATTACTCATTGTTCTTCCTCATACCCACAATATTGTTTTAGGATGTTGAAGCACAGATTCAGGAAAAAAAAGTACCTTCAAATAGATAACATACAAATTGATTGTAGATGTTCATATTTCCTACCGTAAAATCAGGCAGCTCTGCTGAATCCAGAAATTTTACTCCAGAGTATAGTTTGGCCCTACCTGTACTAAATACTTTGATAGCTTCAAAAATGACCACAAAAAAAGGGGGGAAAAATACCATTGTTCTTTCTACTTCTGAGGTAAAATTAGCAATATTGTAGAGGGTTTTTTTCTTATACTTCTGTCTCTTTTAAAAAATTACAGAAAGGTGAAAGACTTCTCCACATAAACAAGAAATAAGGTAAGGTTAGGTGCAGATAGGCAGGGACAGAATGTTAACAATGTGGAGCTGTAGGCTCTCGAGAATAGTCATTCCTCTTCTGATTGAAGATGAGGTGTCAGAGGTGGTTTGTTATGGTGCTCTCTCATAGCTGTAATGAAAGAGAGAGAGAGAAATATATATATATTAGTAGGAGCAATGACTAGAATACATTAATGAAGAAGAGGTGATTGACCTAAGGGGTATAATAGATAGTCTCTGTTTTCCCTAAAAGAAGCTAGATTTTCATAACTTAGTAAAATATTGCCTAGGTAAAATTATATGCAAAACCCGTGTGCCCTCAAGTGTGTGATTAATATATTCATAGGGATTGTAAAAACATATAGGACTAGATGGATGGCAAAATTAGGCGTCTATGACCCTACAGTGTGTCTCCATACTAGAATGACTTCAAACCTGTGAGATCATCTGAATGCTTCATGTAAAGGCATTTTACGTTGTTTCAAAAACAGCCCTGGGGTTTTTTTGAGCTGTAGAGGAAATACACTTTTACAATAAACATTATCAAACATCTGTGATGGGAAACATACCGGAGGCATCAGATCCGGAAGCATCTAAGATGGATGACAGCCAAGTCAAATGGGATTCCTTCCCTCTCTCCTCTTAGCCTTTTCCTCCCCACCCCCAAAATGAATCAAGAAATATTGAGATTTTCCATTTGTGTAATATTGTTTCAGTGAATTGAAGCATCAATAACAGAGAAATCATAGAAGTGAATTCCATTCAGGCCAAAAAGATCCAAATTCTGAGCTTATTACCTTTATCAGGAGCTCATAAAGCACAAAATTGGCCCATAAACCAGCACTGTACTAACGAATGTGTTGGATCTAGGATTCAGTTCTGAGTAACTTGGTTTTGTGTTTCAGTGTCCTGCACATGACTAAGTTGGAAATAGCAATAATAGCTTACTCTATCCACTGCTGGAACTAGAACTATCTGTGTATACACTGCCTTTGCAACATGAATGATCTCATAACACTATCAAATATTGACATAGGACCTTGGATACCAAAATATTTTTACTTCTATTTCCGTTACCATCAGCAGGAGTATCAATTAGTGTTTCTAATAGAACAGTAGAGATAGATTGTGCTATAAGAGATCATGTCCACTAAATCATTAGTGAGACTCTAAGGAATTATGACCTATTATAGTGCAACTTGTAGATCACAGCCCTTGAGAATGGCCTCAGCATATCACATGTACTTGTTGCTATAGGCAGAACCACTCCAGATGTGGATGCTTTCCAGGAGTCTCTGGAAAAAGCAGAATTCAGTAGTTTACAATTCATTGTGGGTAAAGCCTTTCTGAGTGTCAGATAAAAACTAGTGATAAAAATTCCAAAGGAACTTAGCTGAATGTCGGACCCAGCATGTAGTCGATAAGGCTCAGTTATTCAGTACTGACACAGCATGGCAAAGCTATGAAGACATTGCTCATTTCAGATTCTGTTGCCAAGGTTGGGTGCTTGACAACTCAATCAACAAAGGATGAAAATGGAAGAAGAAATCTGAATCACTGTCTTCTAAATGAGAAAGATATTCAGAATGATTTCTTTGCTCTTTCTTTTCAGTAGGAGGATGTAGGGAAAGGATTAAGCAAAGCATAAAACCCCTTTGTGGTGCCCTAGCAAGGCACAGGTCAATATGCAGTAGTATCAGCAACAGCAACAATGACCATGCTTTCTTCCCAGGAGAAATCCAGTCACTCTAGACACCTCTCTTTCTTGTCCTCCATGTAATCTTTCTACAATTATTCTCATCCTACATATTCCTTCCTCTGCTTTAGTCTACTAAATATCCACCTACAGAGTGCATATTTTCCATGTGCCAAGTAAGCAACCTTTCTCTTAAGCAGTGATTTTCTCACTCAGCACTTCCTCCTCAAATTCTTACAGTGTCAGGCTCCCACCCACCTCAGGGACTGAAGATAACTATCATCCTGCTATTCAAATTAATGCAAGTAGATACATACCCTTTTTCCCTTGTTTTCTCACATTTTGGTCTTAACTGGCTGGGGCAGGAGAATAAAGACAAGCAAGTAGCACTGGGCTCATTGCCCTTCAAAGTGGGCTCAGCTGTCTCAGTAATGAGCTTGTATGTGCATCTTCTGCCCAGTGAAACATCTGATCAACTTTTTTTGCAATAAGATGACATCCATATATGTTGAATGATCTTTATTTCTGCTTGAAAAAGTATGATCTTTTATTGGTCTCACCCTTGCGAAAATAAAGCTGGGTTTCTCTGGTGGAGCAGACATTCATCATTCAAACTGGTCCTATTACAGTGGAAAGAAGGCTGAGACCACCTAAGCTGCTTCAGGTACATCAGCTGTGGGGATTATTGCCAGAGAAGTCAATTGTGTAAACCAGTATGGAGGAGATATTAAACTGGCCCTGTAGAAAGCCTGGTCTGTTCTGGTGTGAAGTAGTTTCACATTAAATAAGATGGGTAGGTCCCTGTTGCAGTTTTTCTTTAATGCTTTCTGGGTTGCCTATCAGCATAATAGACTTACCACATTTGTAAGCCCAGAGTTGAAATTCTCATTAGTTACCAACTGAGAACTCTCTGAAATCCCCTTTTTTCTATACGTAGCTGTGGTCTGATAGCTGAAAGCGGCTTCAGGCTCTCCTGTGTGATAAACCATTGCAGGGCAGAAATTTGACTTTGTTTTCCATTACAGACCATGCTGTCATCTTGCATCTATTTATTTTAAATTCTATGCGTACTGTTTGCTTAAATGGAGATACTTGAAATTCATAGTTGTATTCACATTAGTACAATTCAAACTGCTAATTTTTGTGCTTCTTTAGTTCTCTGGTCTGGGAAACCATGGTGTACTGATGATGGTACTGGAGGATGGAAAACTATCTATTTTGCCATTTCAGGCTTTATATGGGAGTAACTATGACTATCAAAGCCACTACTTACACCGCAGTGTTATTTTTATTTGTACCATTATGTAGCAGTTGCTACTCTCGTGGAACAGTTTAAGAAAAGGCCACACATTTCATATGATAACTGCAAACCCCTAGGCACAAAATGGCAGAGTTAAGGGTGCTTTAATGTTGCCTTAACATTACTTCAGCATATTCAGACCCCGAGCATTATTTTCTAATCAAATGCAACACTGCAGAACACGAGAGTGTTTGCACTTTCCTTCTATCAGTCAATGCACAAACCGAGAACATTCAAGTCATGTTTTCAAACAGAGATGCATTAGTGGGAAATAGGAACTGATTGCCCTGCTGTCCTGTGAAGCCATCAAAAGCTGATGAAGTATTTTTCAGTCATCCACAGAGCTGAAAATCTCTGAATCCCAGTGTGCTAAATAAATCTAATTATGACAGTTTAGTAAGAAATGTTAAAGGCATTTATTTGAGGCCAAAGTCTGAAAGCAACACAGAACATGTTCCAACAGTAAAGCTTCTACACCTGGATGTTAACCTCTTCAATGCCCTATGGACATATGGCTTCAGTCCAGAAAAGCAGCACCTGTAGTTCTCTGTGAATGCCTGCCATACATCCTCACATTGCAGAGAAGGTAAATATGACACATTCAGAAAGTAAGGAAACATGCTCACTGTAAGCATGAAGCATTTACTGGTGCTGCAAGATCAGTGAGCCAGTGGAGAGTTAGCACTCAAAAAATTGTTCACTCACAGCTTGCTAGATTAGAGAACAGGTTTTGGATTCAGCCTGTTCATGTCCTTTATCACTGTTCTCAAATACTTATGTGAGCAAAGCTATATTCCTACAAACATCCACAAACAGCAGATTTGAACACTTGCCAGATGAATATAGTCAGAAAACAAAACCTGTTTTCTGATAAAATGGCATTCATTTTTGGAGAAAGCCATAGCTCAGAAAGAACAGACCATCAATATGGGAACAGACATAACACCACGTGACAGGTCACAACACTCAGCTAGCTAATGCTAGATACTGAATGATCAGCTGAATGCTTCTGCTTTGGATTGTCCAAGGCTTAATTGAACTGTCTGCCTATGAAGAGTAGGAATTGAGCTATGGTCTTCCCTCTGCTGTTCCTCAGGAAAGGAAACACTCTTGAACTAAAGCAGGATCGAGCCAGGGGAATTCTGGATTGTCTTATACAAAAATAAAATTGTCCCTTTGAGTCTGACTTATTTCGACAGTTTATTTTAATTACATAGATGTCATGCCTCAAACATACAACAATTCTGGGGTTTACAAATATGGAGGTGCAAAGTGGGAGATTTAAATGGCAACAGATTTTTCCTATCTTTTTCAGAGCTAGAGGAAACTGAAATTCAGAAAATAAATATGCAGTTAAAAATCTCCCACAAATGTGAAGAAAAATATTTTATTGTGGGTTTTTTTGTGCTAATATAATGAAGTAATTACACAAATGCTTAGTGAATTTCACTGCCCTTCTGCTTTACAAAAAGCAGTGTGACAATTTACCAACAATAATTAACATCTTTATATTTATTTAATTGTATTCATGAGTAAAAGATGGCATTCGTGTGCTTATTTATTTTCAGTCTTTTATAGACCAGTGTTTTCTTCTGTTTCCATTTCAGATGGACATTGCTGTACCTTTAAGTACTAAATATATATTAATATTCTCCCAAAAATGCAAAGCCTTGTTTGCAATCAATGCATATTCTCCTTTTGTGTAAGAATAACAGATGTTGATAGAAATAGCCATTGGGTTTGTAAAGAACCCATTTCATGTGTCAGAATAGTTGTGCCTCTTCTAGATGAAATGTCAAATGCAGGCAGATATCTCAATGTGAAATGACCTTAAGAAAAACCCGACCTCGCCAAAGATGACCTTTTTCCAGCAAGAAACATTAAAATTACAACCATATTGATGCTTCAGCTTCAAAAACAATATGTATTTCTTTTTTAGCATTTTTCTGTCTTGGCATCCTACGTATTTTAAATAAAGATGTACAGTAGCCCACTTTATACTGTTTCCGTTGGGCTGATATGTGGTCACAGGTTTGTTTTATAAACGTATTCATACACAGGGACATGCATAACAATATTTTCATACATACAGATATACATACAGACACATACATAAATATAATTATATACATTCTTAAAGGATCAAACAAAGTTATCCTAATTTCTCAGGGGGCTTAACAGTTATTTTATGTCCATATTACATTAGTAGAATGTATTACTTACTGTAAGTGAATAAAATCTTTTCACAGTATCTTCCTTTTCTGAATTTTTAACAAATCCCTGTGGCCTTGCTTTCTTCAAGGAAAATATGTCTTATCAAAGTGTTAATCAAGCTGAAGTGTCCAAGGTTCTTATAAAGTAGCACTGGAGAAGTATTCACATATAATAGTGTATGTGTATGCATGTGCCATGGCTGATTAGTGGCATGCAGTTTTGCCTTTAAACTAGGAAAACAGAAAACAAAACCCCAAAAGATCTTTTGCTGAGGACTGGAGATGCACAATTTCTCTTCTTGTGAGTGACGCAGAATTTCAGTCTCAACTTTGCTTCTAAAGTTCACAGTGATATGAAATTAAAAGGCTGAAGTTCCTATACACCAGAGATCTTCAGGAAGGCACCAGATGTTCTGAAAGTTCTCATGTGTGTACAGGATGATTAATGAAGTACACAGGGGTTTTGGAGGTCAACAGTGTTAAAAGTTTATCCAAAGTCAGCCCATATAAACCAAACCTTTCTCACAGCCCCTCATCTGATCCCTAACCTCCAACCACCTCATTCCCCAGTTCCCTCTTTCCCTACCCACAATCTGTGCTCTGTCCTTCCGGATGTTGTTCCCACCTCTCTGGAAGACAGTTTTTTGACTGAAACAGTGGGGACTACACAACATATCTTCTCAAAAACTGTGCTGGGAAAGGACAAACACAATCTCAGGAGGTGTTCTGTGAGAATAGTAGTTTATAGTTTTCTCCCTTTTTCCTCCCTTTCATATCATGTCCTGGCAGAGATATAGGAGAAGAAAAGCTGCTTCAGCTCCTCTCTGTTTAGATGCTGTTTCAGTCATTTATTTCTCATTTTTCTCCCATCTCCAGACCACTTAAAATAAACCATCTCTTCGAAAATCATTAAACCAAAACACTAAAATGTCTACAAACTAAACTTTCTTTTCTCAGATTTGGTTCTGAGCAGGCACTGCTATCCGCAGATTTTATCTTACTGTATTTACTTCAGGGTGTTAGTGAATTTTCATGATATCTTGTATGGCCTATGTTACTACATTGAGAAACCATCAATAACTGCTAAACTCGTATCTCTTGATTTAATGCATAGTCTGCTTTTGAAATTTCCATTTCTCTCAGAAAGCATCCTTTGTTGTCTTCTATTGTCTTCTATCAGTCTGGAGAATAATACTTATGAGGAGTGGCTATGGGAACTTGTATTGTTTAGTCAGAAGAAGAGGTGGCTAAGGGTAGATCTTATCTCTTTCTACAACTACCTGAAAGGAGGTTGTAGTGAGCTGGCAGTTGCCCTCTCCCTGGTTACCTGTGACAGGACAAAAGGAAATGGCTTCAAGTTGCACCAGGGAGGATTTAGATTGGGTATTAGGAAAAATTTATTCACAGGAAGAGTTGTTAAGCACTAAAACAGGCTGCCCAGGGAAGTGGTGGTGTCACTGTTCCTGGAGGTGTTCAAAAAACATATAGATGTGACACTTAGTGACATGGTTTAGTGGCATGGTGGTGATAGGTTGACTTTTGGACCTGATGGTCTTAGAGGTCTTTTCCAACCTTAATGATTCTATGAAAAATGATTGTTGCCAACATTTTTATTTTATTCTTCTTCTGCTATTTATTTCTTGCATAAAGAAAAATTCCGGTAACACTTGGGTTTGGACTTGTGATTGGGACTGTTCTTATCAAATAATTGATTCAGTATATCAGAGTAGAGTTTGTGCCAAAATGCTTCTTACTGGGAGAATTTGGACATCTCAGTGAATAATGCAACTCAAAACATATTAGAGCAAAAGGACCTGCAGGACAGAACAAGTGAGATGTAAGCAGCCAGAGGCAACCTGCCAGGAGAAGAAGATGGAGATAAGAGGTTGGAGGGGTTGGACTAGATTATCTTTCGAGGTCCCTTCTAACTCCTAACAATCTGTGTTTCTGTGATTTTGTGATAGCCAGGCCAAAAAGCTTGACATTACACTAACATCTTTGCAGAATAATTTTGTTTGTTTTCCATCTAGTTTCATCCCTCTGATTGGATAAAAGGCTTTTTTCTTTAAAAAAATACCCAAAACCTGGGAATTCAAGGGAATCTCAAGAGGACAATGAGACATTTCTTTTGCAAACTTTAATGTGCCACAGTCACATGGTAGAAGTGCATTTGTCTTTGTATCTCTACTCACCAGATCCTTATTATCTTTAGCTGACTACTTCTTTACTACCGTTATCATTACTGACTTGCATTTCACCAACATAAGTAATGGTTGTTGAAAAGATTGGGTTAGGTTTTTCAGGAAGTCTTTCTGCTTTTAAAGGATGCCTTTTTTAGTCTCAATAAAGCCCTGTAGTTCTCTGCTTAACCATAGTTTTAGCCTCACCATTTTACTTTGTTTTTGTTCTCAATGATACACAAACCATCTGTGCCTCTAACACAATGTTCTTGAATAGCCTCCAGGCTGTTTCTGTGGTTTTAAAGTTTTTTACTTTGCCCTTCAGCCTGCTGTTAACCATTTTCCTCATAGTTTTAAAATCTGCCCTTTTAAACTTTGTCACTTTGTTGCTCCTGGGAGAATTGTGTATTGGGTTTGTGTGGCAAGGTTTTGGTAGTAGGGGGGCTACAGGGGTGGTTTCTGTGAGAAACTGCTAGAAGATTCCTCTATGTCTGATAGAGACAGTGCCAGTCAGCTCCAAGATGGACTCATCACTGGCCAAGGCCAGGCCCATCAGGAACAGTGGTAGCACCTCTGTGATAACATTTATAAGAAGTGGGGGGGAAACATGTTCAAGGGCATCTGAAGAGAGTGGGAATATGGGAAAAAACCAACTCTGCAGACACAAAAGCCAGTGAAGAAGAAACGGGAGAAGGCACTCCGGGTACCAGAGCAGAGATTCCATTGCAGCCCCTGGTGAAGACCATGGCTGTCCCTCTGCAGCCCATGGAGTTTAATGATGGAGCAGATATCCACTTGCAGCCAATGGAGGACTCCACACTGGAGGAGGTGGATGTGCCCAAAGGAGGCCATGACCCTGTTGGAGAGCCTGCACAGAAGCAGACTCCTGACAGAACCTGTGAACCCATGGAGAGAGGAGTCCATGATGGAGCAGGTTTGCTGGCAGAACTTGTGACCCTGTGAGTTACCTACACTGGAGCAGTCTGTTCCTGAAGGACTGAACCCTCTGGAAAAGACCCACGCTGGAGCAGTTAATGAGGAATGCAGCCTGTGAGAAGGACTCATTTTGGAGAAGTTCATGGAGAGCTCTCTCCCATTGGAAGTGATCCATGCTGGAGCAGGGAAGAGTATGAGGAGTCCTCCTCCCGAGGAGGAAGGTGCAACAGAGATAATATGTGATGAATTGATTGCAACCCCCATTCTCTGTCCCCCTGCTCCACTAGGGGGAAGAGGCAGAGAAATCAAGTGTAAAGCTGAGCCTTGGAGGAGTGGAGTGAAAGTGTTTTTAAGATTTAGTTTTATTTCTCATTGTCCTACTCTGATTTTATTGATAATAAATTAAACTAATTTCCCCAAGTCAATGTTGTTTTACCCATGATGGTAATTGGAGACTGATCTGCTTAGCTCTGTCTTGACCCATGAGCCTTTCATTATATCTTCTCTCCTTTGTCCAGTTGTGGAGTGATAGAACAACTTTAGTAGGTACCTGGTGACCAGCCAGAGTCAGCTCACCACAAATTGTCTTCCACTATGATAAAAAACCTAATTGTGATTGTTGTTCCTCAATGGAGTTCAGTTTTGTAGACCTAGAAAGCCCTTGAAGTTTGAGTAAAACGTAAAGTCCATATTTAGGGAGGCTGCTTACTGCAGGACAGCACAGAACATGGACTAGGAACAGTGGCAGTGCCCTGACTCTTCAGGAAGTATGAGTTCTCTCCAGAAACAGAAGTCGTACAAGTCACGTTAACCCAGGGGCCCCTTTATCTGATGGCATCATGTAATTTTTTTCATGTTAAAAATATATTGCTTCACTAAAACAAGTTGTAATTCGCTATAAGCAACTGAATGCTACAGTAATTAACCCCTCTCTTTCCTACTCTGTCCAAGTTTTGAAACTTGTAACAGCAGGTTTTGTAACTTTATCCCTAATTTCTGCAAATATCTTATGGTCCTTTTTTCTTCTGGCAGACTAGCTGCATTAGGACATGCTGATGCTTCTAATTATTATTCTGTTTACCTCAAGAATGAATTGACTAAGGTAGCAGATGTTGCAGGATCACTACCCTACAAACCATACTCAAATGTCCTAAAAAGAGCAATGGGAACATACATATGTATGAATAATAGTCACCAACATAAAGATATTCAGATCAGATTTAGGATAAATTGATCCTGCTATTTCTCCTTTGCCATTCAGCTGTACTTAACAGTAAGATCACAGATCACAGAATAATCTGAGGTCTAAGTAGGAAGGAGTTGATTTGCAAAGCCACCTGAAGATACCTGGCAGACACAGAGCTGTGAAGGGGGAAGTATAGGTGTGTACAGTTGAGTGACTGTAGAATGCATAGAAAATTGGCCATTATTGTATGATAAAGCATAAACCATTTGTGTCCTCAAAATCATGGTATGTGCCTGGGATAAGACAGCAAGTACCTGTACTTTAACAGCTACCTTTATTTAAGAAGAAGAGAGAAGACAGGTATAGAAAGGGAGAGGTGACATGAAGGGGGTTAGTTTCATTGTATAAGAGTGCTGACAGAGGCAGTCTACCTCTGTTTTAGTCCCTGGAGAAAGTACATGTGGATGCACTTGATCCAATTTTCAGCTATAAATCAGTATCCATCAATCCACTGCAGTCCATCCGTTTGTCATTTTCACTTGCTACTGGTAGTTACTAGGGAAATTGGCTCAGTTTTCTTCTGCAAATTCTTTACATGAACCTTCCTTCCTATCAAAGTGTGTGTGTTGGAGAGAAACAGAGTAATTTGGCATGAAATACAGAGAGTGTGAAAATGGGACGGGAAAAGAAGAAGGAAAGATAAAAAACTAATGATAAAAAAAAGGAAGAAAATAAATAAACCAGAGAAGGCTATATTAGGCAAATCCAAAATAGGTGTTTCCCAGAATCTTTTGGCCTTTTTATGACTGCAGCTACAAAAAAGTAATTTGTAGGTTCTTTTGGCTTGATATGCAGAGACAAATCCCATCCACTCCCAAGCAGATGTTGTAATGATGTCCAGAATTTACTAGGGGATGGCAACCAGGGATAAAGTAAAAGTTAATCAGAAAGGAAAGATGGGTAGAAAAAAGAGAAAGGAGGGAAAGAGAATTTAAATGCTATTAACTAAGAAGGGAAAATGGCAATCAAAAACAAAAAAAAAAGGGGAAAAAAGAGAGAGAGAATACAGTTGTTACAGCCAATTCAACATCATTGTCTTTCTCAAATCCATACATAAATGTGCCTGTACTCTAACGAACAGCCTTTGTGTGTGTAGGCACATACTTTTCTATCTGGCTCTCTAATGGTGCTCCAGGATGAGGGAAGGCAGGAGAACTGTGGTTAAATAGCTGGTTTCCAGTGATTCCCAGTAATTTCCATGTTAGATTTTATACCAACTATTCTGACGAGAGCAAAAGATCAGATATCTAATAAGCGAAGAAGAAGACAGTGCATTTGAGATCTGGAAAAGTAAATGTTTAAGAGTATATGGGAGAAAAGGAAGATCAAAAGAGGAAGAAAATGATAGGTTTTATGTCAAGAGCAGGTAGAAAGAAGATCTGTACTCCTTTTTTAAAGGAAGACAATAATTCATAGATTGGACAGTGAGTTTCAGGCACTTTTCTATGCAATATTCTAACAAAAGTAAAGGATGCCTTAATCATCGTCAGAAAACCCCTCAAAAGGCAGAGCTGTTGCATTGCAATACGCAAAAGAACTTACCACCTTGTGTTGTTTCTGGCTGTCTCTCTTCCAGGGTAGGACTTTGAGTAAGCAAACCAAGTCATAAATATGAAAACACTTCTATTCCACATGACTAACCTTTTATGCACTAGGAAGCCACGTTAGGAATTGCTAGATATCTGTGGCTTCTGGCACAATGAGTCCTTGGTGTTAGAAGAAGCCAACTGATATTGAAAGAAGAAGCAGTATTGTCACATGCTGGAGGAAGAATTGAGAAAACAACTGAAAAGGAAAGAGAAGAAAACTCTGAACATAACAAATACATACTTAGAGCACCATCATATTATTTCTATCACATCAAGCCTTTCTCCTGCAGTTTTATATATTAGTGCTTTCTTAGGTTGGGATTTTTAATCTGTTCTGCTCCATTGCACAGTTATATCCATCCTGAACTCTTGAGAGTATCTCTGGTTCCCTTAATGTCTAGTGTAATCCTCTATTTTCTTGAGACATAGCCAAATTTCTTCTCTAGTCTGTAGCAAAGGATCATTTAATCCAATTGATTTATATCTACACATCCTGACTCTGTAGTCTGTGATAGACCTCTTTGGCCAAGGTCTCTCATTTTTAGTTTTAAGGTGCTGATGTTAATGCAAAGACATTTTTATATTTTTATTTTACAGCTAATAGTGAAGTCGTTATTAGCCCCTTTTAGGTGAAACTCTTAGGACCTCTGTTCTCCACTCTGAGGCTCAGGTGCTAATGATATGACCTTGGGTAAATTATTTAACCTCTCTGGATTTTAGACTGGATTTTTATATCCTCAGAAGGGAATCTAGTAAAGTCTGTGGAGTTTCAGCAGAAGGAAATAAATTTGAATGGGAAAAACTTGCTCCCCTATACTTCGTTTTTCATGCATAAAGTAGGTGTCATCATTGTTTCCTTCCATGTTTATTTTGTTTATAAAACATTGAAATCCTCCTGTGAAAAGTACTCTACTGATACAAATTACTATGTAGCTTATTGTTTCTGGGAAACCATTTCACTGCCCCTTATGGTTTCCTAATAATAATGTCCTGGAAAGTCAGCACAATACAAAACAGTGTCTTGATATCATCTTACTGCCAGTGCCTGGGTGTTTCCTTAAGGACAGTGCTCAGACAGAAAGCAGAACAACAGCAATGCACTCAATGTGCTCCATGATTGCATATTACTGCACCATAGGAGATCCATGCTGGGGCAGATCAGATTTATCTTCTGTCATGCCCCCTTGTCCACCAGCACCCAATCTTCAACCCTTACAAATTAATAAAAAATGAATAACGTTGCCTTGCATTTAGTAACTAGAAGACTAGTGGGTTGTCTTTTTTTGTTTTCAATTATACTAACAGAAGGGGGCTGGAAAAGCTTGGAAGATTTTATTTAATTTATTGTATCTCAAGTGAAGCCACTGAAATCATAAGGTGACTGCTTGGGAGCTGGGATAGGGTCTTTCATTTTTGGTTTGTGGGGGGTTTGTTTGTCTGGTATTTGTTTTCCTAAAGATGCCTAACTTATATCCAAGAAAAACCAAGCTACATTAAAAAGAAATTGTGAACAGCATCCTTTCAAATTTATTCAGACTAATGAGCTAGTCTAAATTTTGAGAATACTAATTCACAGAAGTCGGTTCTGTGGTGGGAGAAACACAACAAGGTTGTCACATTCTGTGAACAAAGTGAATTGGTTATATGACTGACAGTAAAGATTTCTTTTAACATCAGTAAAAGGAGGCTGAAGTGACAGGTAAGAGGACAGATGCAGAATTCTGCAGTACACTGAGAGATTGTGTACTATCACTAAGGGACAAGTTGACTTGATACCAACTTAATAGGCTCAGCAGGGGCTAACGGCAAAGGGATGGAGACTGTAAATGGGTGTAATAGGACATCTATACTGTACGAACCTAAGCATAAAAATTATCTAGCTGGTGTTGGCTGAGGAAATTATTCACATTACCTTTAAAGTGAAGCTTGTCTTTTAATCTAGGTCCTGCTTGATACACAATATTTCGCAGGAAACATGCACATAATTTTAGTCACTTTTACTCCTCTTAGAAATGAATTTAGCATCATCACAAGGCAGCTTAAACTCAACATCATCTCTAAGGAAATGAAATACTGGAGTAAAACTATAAATGAGAATCTTAAAACCAAAGGGATATCAGAAGGCATTCAGCATTTAACATGCTGTATAATCTGCTAGCAAAGATGCTTGCATAAGAAGAGGTGAAGCTTCCACCTTTTTTCTTGTGTGTGACAGGTCCAGTCTAATGAACCTTCAATTTTGGCTACTGCATTCAGCACCAGATAAATTAAGATAGGAGATGCCTTGCCATCAGAAATAATTCTATAGTGGGAAAAAATCTGCTGTGCTGAAAGCTGACCTCTTGGACAAACACCCTGTAATAAAAAGTGTTATTTGCCATGAGCGCATTGGGAGTTTTAAATCATCAAACTAAAGTACCCCAGGCTCTGACAGTAAAATTTTCATTCAAAGAAGGGCTCAGCTTCACAACACAATAAATTATATATGACTAGGACATATAAAACATTTAAAGATATACAGAAATTCACTGTGTTTGTGTTCAGTAGATGAGTTCAGCTCTTGAAGTACTATTTTATGTCAGTCTTCCCTATTCATTTGAAGGAGGGGGGAGTCTTTTACTCCAAACAAGTAGAAACAAAACAAACTGGCCATTTTCCACCAACTGTCTGAATTTAATTGCTAATTGGGGTTTATTGTATGTAGTGTGCAACTATATGTGGAGACTGTAGATGACGTGCACCTAAATGGGGAGTTTTTATTCCTCATTTTAATATAAAATGAAGGATGTGCAGAAATCTTAAGGATAATCTTGTAATAAAAAAAAATAATCACAATGGTGCACAGGGTTTGGGATGTTGCTGGAAGGGATATGCAGAGGGAAATGATTCCCCAGTAGCTGTCACATGAGCTCAGTAGTGTCTTAGTGAGGCTGATTTGAGGTGTAACTGTTGAGGGGAACAGACTGCTTGACTCGCTAAACTGTCACACAGCCACTGTCCCCAGCATAGACAAAAAACGCCATACTTGATGCTGCTTCCACCAGACATGAAAAAACCAACCAACCAACCAAATAGAAAAAACAACAGAAAACCAAACCAAGCAAACAAAAAAACCCCAGGTTATCTGATGCAGCAGCTTTGGGTAAATGTTTGGTCTCAGCAACCTGATAACAGCTATTACCAGAACCCCCATAATACTGGCATGGGCAGAAATAATTGCTCCTGAGAAGCCTTGAATTTCCAGGAAAATTCAGAGAGAAAGGTGAGGAAATAAAAAGATTCAAAGTAGGGAAGTGTAGAAATAAAGTGAATATAGGAGAAGCAAAAATGTTTGTTTGAGGCCAGTTCTCCATACACTGGCAAAACTTTCCTGGAGAAAACCCAACAATATTTGGACAATAGACTCTTTTAGAGCACAGATGAGCTCATGGCTTGATTATAAATCAAGGGCGAGGTCTCTCTCCACTACAAGTTCATGCATGGTATGTCTACATAAAGAAGGGCAGAGGAAACTTCTAGCCATCTCACAGCATGTAAGCTAGAGACAGCTAGGACCATGGTGTGCTTTTGTGCAGTGTTCCCAACTGGAAATGTAGCCATACAAAAATGTTCACATATGCTCTGCCCCTCTCTGCTGGAATCATGGAAACAGAGTAAAATGGATTTGGGCTTACCCTGTAGATGTGGGATTAGTGTCCAGGATTCAAATTTTTAGTAAGATATGAAGTATACAAGGGAAGTACCAAAACATAAAGTAAAAAGTAAGGAAAAACATTCAGATTGTAATCCCTTTCATAACAAGCAATGACTTTTCTCCTCTGACTGTACTGTGCCCCACACAATCATATGAAGCTTTAGATCATACAGAAACCAGTCTAATAGACACTAACACATAATTATTGTCTAGCCTTCCTAAGACCATCAGCTACCACCCAGGACTTACATTAGCCTGAAATCCAATTCAAAGATAGGATTTTGAAAGGGGCCTGTGAGTGCACCAATCATATGTAGAAATAGTCTTCTTTGCTCTGTTTCACATATCTGGTCTATTTTTCTACATAGACAAACACTCAGGTGTTCACAAACTACTGGCTGTCATCTCCCTTAGGCTCTTTTGAGAATTTTGGGTTTATGTTTAATCCACTGTATGTGTTATGATTATATTCAGTATAGTGTCTGTTAAGTGACATATATATATATATATATATCATCTTGTTTGTTTGAGATATAAGCTCAGCTGAATTTACACCAATAGGTCTTCATTTTACACCAAAATCTACCTCCATTTTGCAAAGCAACACAGATTTTCAGGGAGATAGTTTGCCCCCATGCAGGAAACATGTCCTTGGCTGCTGCTTCTCCTCTTCATCTCACTCTTTCTTATACATGTAAGACACTTGTCACCCCACTTTTCTTCTGAGGATGGGGAGCTTAAATCAAAACAGACAAAGTAAAACAATATTCAACAACTTTGGAAATAACACCTTTTTTTTTTTTTATGAGAAAGAAGTCTAACTGCAGTGTCTAAGTATGCAGACAGATTCATTCATGTGTGTATAACCGCTTGCCAAACCAGCATTCCAGGGCAGGTATTCAGTTAATCACAGTTTGCACAGGGACTTCAGCCAAACCCTCAGGTAGCTTTGTTATGTTTTAGTACTTTATTTGCTATAATTCAGTATCCTCCACCTGTGGTCTCCGGAACCTACCATAATCAAACTAGGAGGCATGATAAGCTATTTACTCTCAAACTATTTTTTCCTTCCATTCTCCCACATAAAATTTAACAATGTGCCCAATCTATGTAAGACATAGGACACAATAAATGGAGGGAAAGATGTAGCATTGCCAAGAAAGTCCAAAACTCAGTCTTCATGGTGCCATAAATAATTTTTTTTCCTTTTTTTTTTTTTTTTTGGTGGGGGTGGGGGGAAGAAAATATGTTATCAGAGGGGATTTCTGTACCTGAAACACCTACCTTAGAATAAGTTGTATAAAAATGTTGATGGTTAGCAGTATTTCACTTAAGTCTCAAATCTGTTTTCTGGACAATACAAATAACAGTATATTCTGGAGGTAGAGCACGAGATAGGACAGAACACAAGGATCTTTACTGATCAAGTATCTCATACCAAAATAAACTGTAAGGATGCAAAATTAATGAAATATTCAGGAAAGAAATAAAGTAGTCTGTATAGATCACTTCACACACAGACACTCACAACAGAGAAAGACAAAGAGAAGAATTAAGCTTGAAATTCACTCCACTCACATTAAACCCAGATGTTTGGACTTTGTGCAAGTGGAGTGTGGAGCAGCTGCAGAAAGAAAATCCAATCTGAACTTGCAGCCAAGCTGACTGAGGGGGTAACTCCAGTACAATTCTTTTCAGAACAGAGGGGCAGAGGTAGGCTGTCCTTGCAACCTCTGACAGGCATCCGTCATCTTCACCTCCACTGGCCTTGGATCTCCTCACTGTAACTGCAGGCACTGCATGGGTTTCAATAAATGTCATTTAGGAGATTTACTCTGAAATTACTTCTTTCACCAGAATTTATTTCCTACATATGCATTCAGAGTCAAACTCCATAAAAAAGAATGAAAAGTTGTTCCATAATAATTTCTCAGAAAGCAGACTGTTTATAAAATGTAATGAAGTATTTATCCAGCCTATGCTTTGCATCTGAATTCTGAAGCAACATTACAAACAAGTCTTGCATCTCTTCTGAAAGGTTCATCGTCTCTAGTATAACACATTCCAGACTGACAGAAAAGGATAAGGATATTTGTATACACGGATATAGGTGATATTGATATACAGCTGTAGACACACACACATATTGCATTGTTTACATAATTTATTTCTCAGCTGAATCTCTTAAGGGTCCTGATACAATGCAATAACTCCCTTATTCAGAATTCTGCACACAATTCCCAACAAGTACTTAAACATGTTTTAATTTTATTCCTGGAAATCTTAAAAGCATTTAGAAAGCTGTTACTGTCTCTTAGAAGAAGAGGCCATGATATGAATATGAATACTGGATTAACTATTAAGGCTCATGTAACATGTTAATAATACAGCAAGTTCACACTGCTGGTAGCTTTTAATAACACAACAATAAGTTGAAATTCATAGATTCATAGAATGGCCTGGGTTGGAAGGAACCTTAAAGACCATCTAGCACCAACCCCCCTGCAGTGGGCAAGGATGCCAAGTTCATGCTACCTGGCAGAAAACATGTCCATAGTCTCTTATAATCATTTAGAAGTTGTTTTCAGACTGAATTGACTCAGTTCAAATATTAGTGGGGGGAAAAAAAAAAAAAAGAAACAGCTTTATAACTTACATAGTATCTTACATCTGAGGATCTTAAAGTACTTTAATTTCACATAGTATTAACATAATACAATAGTCTTTTCATATTCTCTTTTATTCATATTTGACTTCTTCCTTGCCTTTTGTCTTCTCTCTCTTATCCATTGCCTATATACAATTATTCCTGTTTCTTTTATCTATGCTTGTATAGATTAATTCCTTTTGATATGTCCATATTGCATGCACTTGTGTATCTAGAATGAGTTCCTGCCTTCAGATTTATATCAGCTAAAGAAAACCAAATTCTAGAATTAAAAGAAAAACACACAAATGCCAGAAATGCTCTTCTGTATCTTCACTCTGTTTCTTTGTAGCTTAAAACATCAAACCTCATTACAGAACAATGGCTGAGATTGTTGGTAATTATGGCTTAGAAGAAAGATTTCAACTTTTTTGACACAGAAAGATCTCTCATGGTTTTGGGGTGGGTTTTTTTGTTTTGTTTTATGTTTCTTGTGGGTGTTCTTTTCTTTCTCTTTTTTTTTTTTTTTTTTTTTTTTTAACCACAGCCCAAGCTGCAGCTGTTGAAAAGCAAAAGGGTGGGGAAGTTCTGGGAACTGATTAGAGAGCAGAACTGACACTGACTCTGGTCCTGTTTCTCCACTAAGCAGGGTCTGACCACTTAGATGCTGTCAGCTGCAGCTGGGCTTTTAACTTACAGAAGACTCTCCATGCCAGTAGGCACCTTCTGCCTGTGGTCAGAGGAGTTAAACTCAACACCTGAGCTGCCTGGAAGCCAAATGAATCTCAAAAGGCAAGTTAGCCATCTTCTGTATACAAGCCCTAGACAATTTGACTAGAAAAGCAACTGTTATTAGTTATTTTATGAGGATTCCCCTGTTTATTATATAGGAATCTGAATAATTAACTTGTGGATCAGGCACGTGTCTCTAGCTGATACATTTTATACCAGAGCTAATTTAAAGAGAAAAGCTGTGTAATAAAGAGTTGGCAGTTACAGAAGAAATATCTCCTAGACATAAAAATTTTCTCCTCTCTTAGAAATTTGCCAGATTTCTCCATTTACTCCAAAACCTAGTTTTTTAGAGTGAGATTACATTGCAGTAGTCTTGTTAGCTACATACAATGAACAATACTTTTTGAAACCATTTAAATTTTCAGCCAATTATATCTCTTGTGGCGTTAGCTTCTGTTGTCTGGTCAAGAATATCATGAATGAGCTATATTCATAGAATCATAGAATCATAGAATGGCTGAGGTTGGAAGGGACCTTGAAGATCATCTAGTTCCAACCCCCCTGCCATGGCAGGGATGCCACATGCACTAGACCAGGTATTCTGTTGTTTCTTTTCAATACCTTTGAGTACAGACAAAAAAAAAACCCAATCCGCAGTAAAAAGAGAGAACTCGTGAAGCCTAGAAGGTGACCACAGAATATGATGTCACTGAGTATCTGTTGCAAGAAGAACCTTCAAATTTATCTTGAAATTAGAACTCCTCTTTTTTACTGTTAAGAGAGAGTGGGATGGCAAGGAGACTTCAGATCAGAATATGTATATTTAAACAAAGTATTAAGTTTTGTTGTGGGGTAGATCCAAAACCAAGAGAGGTCTATTTTTCTCATCCTGGTTTTCATATTGAAAAAATGTTCCAAGGATAACTATTCTCATGAGGTTTTGGCAAAGATGGCAGGAATCTTAGGAGAAAACAGATGATCTAACAAGACCTCCGACATCCAAAGCACAAAAAAATCTCACATGTCAGTTTGTACCACATGCTACTACTTAGGGCCAAAAATCTGCTGAGCACAACCTACAGAAATGTTGGGCTATTGAACCAAAAATAAGAATTCCAGAGCTCTTTTAGTCTTAGGCTTAAAGTCTAAACCCAAATGTGATCCCCAAAAGGGTATAGTCTCCTTAGAGTAACTCGCACATGTGTCATCAATGACCAACTCTCACTTCTTTCATTGATGATACAATGGCTGAAAAACAAGCATTTGAAGAAAGAATATAACAAAAGAAGCATCTCATTACAAAGCAATTAGTATATTTATATATCCCAATAGCTTTCATCATCAAATTACAAATGATGACATGAAATACCCAGATCTTTATTGTGACAAGATGTCCGAGGAAGGAAGAGGATGGAAGAAGACAGTTTGATTGTAGAGATATAGTGTGGTTGAACCTGAAAAACAACTTTGGCCAGCTCAGAACACTGCTGTCTTCAGTCTTGTGGTCAGCAAAGGCTGAAAGCATTAACACACCCCTTAATTTATACATGCACAATATAGTACATACAGTTACATTTGGATTAATTTTGAATCATGTGAATATTTACATGTCTATTTCCATAAGTAAAGTAATTGACATATAGCTGACAAATACAAAACCAGTTAGGTGGGTCTGAAGTTTACAAAATGTTACAAAAGGCTCTTGGCACCATATTCTCTGGACCAAAACTTTGATAGGTATGAACTGGCATCTAACCATTTATTTCACTGTCTATTTTATACCAGCTTTGAGCCTGGCCTTATATATTTATTGTACACAATCATATTTCTTGATTATCCAAAAATAACACATTATGATTGAGAGGTGTCAATATTGGAACAGGATTTTCTGTAGAATTTTGAAATTTTACTGAAGTGAGAAAACAGAACATGAAATACTTTTTTGCCACATTTTTAAGTTATGAGTAAAGAGAGGATCTCGGAAGAAAATAGTATATCAAGCTCATGAGTGCAAGACAGATATTTATGACATGATTCACTTCAGCCTTGTAGAATGAAAGTGGGAGTAATAAAACGTGTGCAGAGGAGTGTGCAAACTGTTGCATTTTCTGAATTCATTGAAGATGACGTGAAAAAGTTGTTTGGATGCTTTATTACGTGTGGATATCCTATAAAAAATGCTAGTCTGAAAGTAAAAGCAGCCAGAGATAAAGATGAGCATGATGGGGTTGACACTCCAATTAAACTTGAAAACCTCTTTTTATGTTATACATTTAAAATCATGTTCAAACCAATATACAGAATGAATAAACATAGTATCATTGTATGTGTATTGTGCAGCTGTAAAAGTAGAACACAAGACTTGACTGTAGTATTTCAGAGGTGTTTAAGTATTATATGAGATATGACAGTATTACAGGAAAGTTTTGGGATAAGATAGCTTTTAGGTTTACGCATGCCAGTCTTAGTAACCTCCTGTCAGTGCAGTCTCTAATATTCTCAATTCAGCCTTATTAGGGGCACATCATTCTCTTAAGTATATTACAAAAGAAAGAGAGTTTAGGACAAAGAGAGGTCAATAAAGAACAAATAGACCTCTCCAGTAATTGAAAGAAAACCTCATTGGAGCTCCTGGGTACCGCTGTGGTTTGACACTGTGTTATTTGTACCCCTATTCCTCCTGTGACTTGTGCAGAGCTCATTTGCTGTCTCTGAGAAGGTGCTTGGTCCAAGTTTCTTCCCTGTACCACCTAAGGCATTGGCACTGTTTCTCCAGAAGAATCTGAAAGGGCAGCCTGAGAATGATCTAGACTGGTGAATTAAAGAGAGAAGCACTCAACAAGACACAGACAAAATTACATGTAAACTTACATCCCTTTGAATGACTTCAGATGGGGTGAAGCCAGCTTGTGAGATACCTAGCTGGGAAAGCCCATGGCTTAGTATTTTAACCCATGCAACAAGCAAGATACCTTCTACCACTTTCTTCACCTGAAAGGCCAGATGCCTCTGACTGTAACTCTGACTATAGTTACAAACTCTTCTTGCTCCAGTAGCATACTAGCACAGAGGTTTATTCCTTTATATGGCACAGGACATTTTTTCAGCTAACCTAAGTTGGGACACCAGCAGGAGGAATTTACTTTTTTTTTTTTTTTTTTCTGGTTGAAAATGTCTTGGGAGCAGCAAGTTGGGAGAAGCATCTTCATTCTCCTTCCGTCCCTCATCACTGCCCTAAGATGTCAAATACCATGAGTTTCAGAAGGAAGGCAGAATGTGATATATAAACAGGTATGATGTCTCTGTGTCATCATGGTCTTTTTTTATACACTAGAGTGAAAAGAAAAATACATGCAACCTTGGGTGGTTGGGGGAGACATTAAACTAGGGTACCAGAAAGGCTATGCAAATGAGCTGGCTTGCACATACAGTTAATGGATTCATGCAATCAATTTTTACACCTACCCCTCACATAATACTGTCAGAAAATATTTTTCTCCCTAGTGAAAAATATTAGTAAACTGACATTTTTCATTGTTTACAGTTTTCCTTTGAAATGTTTCTACCAGTATCAAAAATACCCTTAGTCTTTTAGCAGAAATGGAA
The DNA here is from genome assembly GCA_013399015.1 of Galbula dea. Lineage (NCBI taxonomy): Eukaryota > Metazoa > Chordata > Aves > Piciformes > Galbulidae > Galbula > Galbula dea. The sequence goes on from VWZX01009335.1 coordinate 1,753,261, forward strand.
AATTTTAAACAAAAAGCAATCTTAAAAAATATATGAAATCATTCAGTGGAAATCCATTATCTGAGAGAAAAAAAAATCACTGTAGAATCTCTTGACTGGCTGCAGTCCTCAGCCATTATATGACTATTATTAATAATGCTTTTGTTATTATTAGTCCTAGTGGTTTCAAACAAGCAAACACTTCCTAAAACAATATTCTAGAACAATATTTCATTAAATGGAAACCACTAGATCTCTTAAAAGATATCCTATAATGGGAAAATATGAGAGAAAAGAAATGATGAGAAGGCTCATACTGAATTTTAAAGCCCATCTGACTGTTGTATTACACGTAAGAATGTTGTGTGGTATACAGTATTTTTACCCTACACAATAGTGAGAAAATATTGTATTTTAGCTTTTTTCTTCCATTAAAAATTTCATATAATGTAATGCATGTTAATTGAAGTGGATGTGACTAAAATGCAACCCTTGGATTTTATTGTGTGAATTTAATTCAAGAAAAGAAGGAAGGGGGAGGGAGAAAAAGCTCAACAAATCGCTGTGGATTTATTTTCTTCATTTATATTAGGTTACTCAGAATAAAAAGCTGCCCAATGGATGTTAGATATAATAGCTAGAGAGTTTAATATGATTTCTGCTGCAAGAAAAACAGGACTTGATAAAAAAATCCATATCTTAATGATAGGTAAATAATCCTTTAGTATCTCAGATGTACATGCTACAGGCAGGAATTCTCTGTTCATGAAAACTCTTTTACTCTTGTATGCCATTACTGCAGAGATATTGCTATATTGGTAGATATATTCCTACACTGATAAATAGACTGCATAAACAATATGCCCCCCCATAAGCAAGATAATGCTAGTACATTCTAACAATAATAGCTCCCCTGCAGGAGGCTAGATTTTTCCCTTTTTCTAAATGCTAACAAGAACTGCTCTAAGGGTATCCACGTAATGAAAAACAGGAGTAAAATAAGTGTGGTGCATAGAAGTCTCTTTCCCTCGCCTCTTCTGTCTCAGGTGATAATGCAGAAGATTTCCTTATCCCCGTGTACTCTGGTGGCATGTGTGTGTGCATGTGTCCATGTGCATGTGTATAAGACATTTTCCTATTTAATAAATAAATGCATGAATTTCTCCAATGTCAATAAAGTTTTACCTGCCTGTGAGATCCCTGCCTATATTGGATAGCTACTTCATTTCTAAGACTCTGCTGAAGTTCATAATCCAGGGGAATGTAGCACAAGTCCCTGCATGATGTACTATAGGGTAAGCTGCTAAGAATCACTTGCAGCTCTGCATGGAGCCACATAGTTCTCTTTGATAAGTTGCCTGACCTGAGAAAACTGAAAATATGTCCATTATTTTGAAGACTGTTGAAAGAATATTGGATTATCAGTCTGGCTAGTGGCAAGATTTTGGAGACAGGTTTAGTTAATATACATTAGTGATTGTGTTTTTAAAAAAGAATAGTTTATTTTTTAAGTTATTAAAATAATCAGATCTTTGGATGTTACATTTTTAGCATCAGAGTTTACATCCGTTTCCGAATATTTATCTGGTTTCTGGAGGACCTACAGACAGACACAACATACTATTGTAAAGAGCACTGCTTTCTCTGTTCATGTACACCCAAGCTGTGACCCCCACCAAACTAACTCCACCTAAAGATACTCCCACTCTCTGCGTGAGCTGATGAAGGGACAGTTAAGACTATTGCCACTGTATTGATTCACCTTTCTTTGCTCTGGAGGAGATGGAGTAGAAATGCACTGTCCCATATGCAACCCTCACAACAGTTTACATGGCTGTGTATGGAGAATGTCTTTGAGGGCCTGGGCCAGGTAGAGGACTGTAGCATAGTGTACTTGAACTGCGTTTCTGGCTTTACATATCCATGTTGTTGTCTGAATGATGTGGTTCTCTCTGTATTGTGCAACCACAGTACATACTGTCTACAGTTCTCTGTTGTCCTTGTGGTAAACAATATCAATACTCAGTATCACTTTGTGTTCACACCACACAGATGGCTGTTAGGTCTGAATTTTGCCATGGGCTTCGAGGCATGTTTAATACATAGTGTAGCCATATCTAGTCACACTCTGAGACCAGTAAGATTTCACTCTGTGGGAAAACTATTTTATTCCTGCTGTGGAGAGTCTCACACATTTTGTCATGAATTAAGTGGAAAGAGGAACAGGAAGGAGGAAGAGCTGGTACAGAAAACAGCCACCAATCTGGGTATTGCTTTGGAAATGCTTTTCTTTAGGAGTGCCCACATTGTTATCCATCTGCTTTTCCTCTCACAGAAACCACAGTAACAAACATAACAATGTATTAGCTTAGAGGTTTTTAAGGAAATGAATCTTGTTTTCTTTAAGCATGTTAGATTTTCTGCTTATAAAGGACAGGGGTTGAGAAGAAGAATGTAAGCAAATGAATCTTTTCAAGTATCATCATTCACAACACAATGTAACTTCATTTTTATAATACCTATCACATAAAGACTATTCCAAAAGGCTTTACTGTGAGGGGGAAAAAATATCATAATTGCAGGATGTAGAGGAAATTAAGGAAGTCAAAAGACAAAACTTTGTTCCATTTTTCATTTTGAGGTTACATATGGAAAAACGCAGAAAGTCAGGTAGTCAGAGAAACCACAGAGTCATAGAATCATTATGCTTGGAAAAGACCTCTGAGATCGTCAAGTACAACTGTCCACCCAAGACTACAATGCCTACCACTAAGCCCTGTCCTCAAGCACCATATCTATACATTTTTTTAACTGTTCCAAGGATGGTGATTTCACCAGTTCTCTGGGCAGCCTGTTCAAATGCCTGATAAGCTTCTCAGTGAAGAAATTCTTCCTAATACCCAACCTGCACCTCCCCTGGTGCAACCTGAAGCTATTTCCTTTTGTCCTATCTCTCACTGCCTGGGAGAAAAGATTGAGCACCACCTTACCACAACCTCCTTATGAGCAGATTGTTATGCATCAGGAGAAGGTTCTTTCACTCAGCAGTAGGAAATGCACCATTATCAGACAACACTACCAGAAAAGAGACCTACAGGAAGATGAAGGGACAGGTAGAAAAACATAAAGAAGGATTCATTCAGACCTGATTAAATTCTACCCATGGAAAAAATGTTCACCTTTTTCACTTCTGGGGTTAGAAACCAAAGCATTTGGATGGATGTGCTGGGTAATGTAAAACTTGTTTGCACATAATCTTCCAGTAAGCCTTCATGAGGAATCCAAAACTTGGGCTAAGTTTACCATAAAAGATTAGCAGATTAATCAAATTTTTAATTGAGACAAATCTAAGTTCCTTTCTGTGCATCTCATTATCCTAGACTTTCTTAGACTTTTTCACTTGCTGAAGGCCGGAAAACATCAGAAATTTCTGCCTTTTGAAAACACTAGAGAATATGGTTGTTGACATTGTATCAGATTTTGAGATATTCAAATTCCACACCCCAAAAGCTTATTCATTTTGAAAGAGAGTTGACTGATGCAGTGACCACATGACTGGAGTCATTCTTATCCTTTTCTTTCCATCTCTAGCTCACTGGTTCGTCTTGAATAAAGATTTCCACCAGGTTTGGGAAGGCTTCTGTCCCAGTTTCCTCACTTGTAAAACAGGCTAGTCTGATAAACACTTAATTCTTGAAGGCAGCTCTCTGGTTCATGCTTGCAAATGTAAATTTAGTTCTTACATAATAACTTTATAACTTTATGTACAGTTCAGGAATTTTATTCAGGGATCCCAGAGAACATGTCAGCCTGGGAGATGGAAGGGCTGAAGGAAAAAATACAACAATCAGGATATTTGAATGGGAAAAAGGAAATTATTTCTGGGCAAGACAGAATGACTATTCAGAGTTTCTACTGTTTGCAGTCTTACCCAAAATAACCTTCTGTGCTGCCATCCCAGCCAGAAACAGGTCGCAACTTCATACAAGAACTCACAGAATTGGAGCTTAATGAAAACAGGAAATAACACAAAATATTTTAGGAAAGATTCTAGCTAATGGGAGCACTATTCACTTCACGATGGAGAGAACACAGTGAAATCTGGGAGAAACATAGAGTGTGGGAGTCCTCAAAGAAAAGAAAAACAACACCAAAACCAAAAAAAACCCCAAACCTTTACAGAGTCTTTTATCAGCCCTTCCTCTTTTGAATCATGAGGCAGATCACACTTGCCTTTGGCACTTTGCTAACCTGTGACAAAGGTATAACACTTCCTCTGGCTAGTTTTATTGAGCATACTGGGGTAGACAAAATCCTAGCCTGCCCAAATATATTCTTTCTTGAAGACAGAAACCTACCCACTCTCAAATTGAAAGGATGCTGCCAGACTGTGGCTGTCCACTCTGAATAAGGTTCATTTTCCACAAGTTCCTCCCACTTTAGAAATGCCTCTGCAATGTTTAAAGACTGCTGCCTGGGCTGCCTGTGAGGGGACATACTATAGGAAATGAAGATGGAAGGGCAGAGAGACTGACAATAATTCCATGGGGTTTAATCTGTTATTGTTAGCAGAGCTTCAGTGAACCAGCACCACCAGCCAAGTGTCTCATCATTGTTTTCTAACCTCTGATGGCTTACTTATAGAACAAGCCCACAATTTTAAGCTAGGTTCAGAAGGAGAGCAGAGGAAGTTTATAAAGCTGAAGTGTTCCCAGAGATTTGCTTTCGGAGAACTGCTGTTTCTTCTTGCTGAAAATAAAGGTCCATTTGGAAAACAGTCTCTTTAGCAGAGAGTTGTGCACAGTAGACAGAAATTTCTGATGGTTTCAGTGGAAATTAAACACCTCTTTAACTTGTATTCATAAACCAGTAATCAGCTAAAAATGCATAGGATGTTCACTTAACCTCGGATATTTTCCTGTATATATCACCTGAGAAAAGGATTAATCTTAAATTTGGGACATGTGTGTCTCTCATCTGAAACCATGAGGATAATGTTTAATATCCAAGGAGGAGTTGAATATCTTACCATTTTCAGTAAAGAAATAGAAAATATGCCAACAAATATCTTCTACTTTACTAAAAGAAAATGTGGTTCTTACAGAACAGAAGTAAAATAAAATCAGATCAACAATAAGGATATGGCAGAAAGCAGAGCATGCAAATACTCCTGGATGTGACAAGAGAGCTGCATGATCTTATAGCAGTAAGTTCATAGTACTGACAGCTTGAGTTCAGGTTGTAAAAACAATTTCCAGTGAAAATCTGGGTTTGTTTTCTCACCACTTTTTGATTCTTACCCTCTCAGGTAAAATTTCTGAAGTCTTGATTAGAAATCTTGTGTTAAAATAGAATTAAGAATAAAAATTGAATGGTGAAAACTAGGCATATGGCCATTGTTCTGCAGCATTAGCATCTGCGAGTTTTTCATGAGTGGAATGGCTTTGAAACACCCAGTGCACCTAGACCCACAGACTGACCTGTCAAGGTCCTCTTCCATTTTAGACTGTGACCCACACTGGGTTCCAAGTCTTAGAGAGGAGATTTTAGGCCAAGGAGACAAGTGTTCTTCTGTACAACTGAATTATTCTTTACACCGCTGCATGGTCATCCCCAAATCCTCAAATGTGGAAGATCACAGATGAGACCTCCCGTCAGGAGCTTGTACTTACCCTTTGGCATACTACACATATAAAATATATGATCTTTTGGCAAAAAGCTGTCACAGAGCTGAACCTGAACTACAGGTTACTTTAAGGGTAGAAACAGAATGCACAGAGGTCCCACAGCTCAGCCTCTGAGATTTCTCTCAAGATCTGCTCTGACCTCAGCACCATAGAAGTTAGTCAATGAATCTTATTCTGCTGTTTGACCACCTATCCGGCATAAGTCAGGAGGTCCAGAGGGTGACAGCAAAGCTTCTCTATTTTTCTGTAATAGATTTCCTAAACAGCCTCTTCATTGTGCATAGTTTTTGCCTATTTGCAGAAGCTCCTTACTAGACCAAAATCAATTATCTTCCTCTTGATAATTATAGATGGTATTGGGTAAGTTCACTTTTATATAAGATCCAAGAGGAATATTACCAAATACTGAAAAGTGTTCATGAGCATGACCTGGAAGAGGATGCTTCTCAACAGATGATTTTATTGGACCTTCCAATTTGGTAGATTTTTGTATAATTTTGAAGAGAGGGGGAAAAAATCTTTATCTTGTTTTAGGGCTTTTGTGTTCTGCATGACTTTAATCATTTGATGGCCTTTGTCATTTATGCTACATTGACTTTAATTCTTAGGCTTATTGGATTTGTGATATTTATTTCCAACTGTGTTTTTAAGAACAATATTAGATGTTTTCCTTACAACAGGTTGATCTTTCAGCTCTACCATTTCTTGATCATCTCTAGACAGAAGAAATATAATATCTTGCTCTATTCTCGCTCATATAATTGGTGACTTTGTTTTGTGGCTTTCATAAAATATTGAGAAAAATAAACTTGTATATGCCCTTGATATCAGATGCTAACTCCATTTAAGTGTTTCTGAAGGATAGATGATTTTGTTTGAAGAGTTTTTTTGCATGGAGGTCACCATAAGATTGATGTATTCAAAATACAACAGACATTAGTAGAAGAAGGGCGTAACAAAGTTAATAGAAGTACCTCAGTAAGTGAGCTGTGTTTTTCCCTTTTAATGTCATAGGAGTTTAACAAGTCACTAAACTTCTACATAAAGCATTTCAGTGCTTTTTTTATAACATAGGAATAAAACTAATTGTCTGTACACAGAGGCAAGTAAAATATTCGTTTGGATTTTCAAATACCTTTGAGACCATTGAAGCTAAAGTGAATTTGTGGCAGGAACAAGTAGCATGATCTACTTAGAAAAAAAAGTCCTAATCCTTTTCAGAGATAAAGGTAACAAAAAAATAATAATAATTAACAAAAAAAAAGACAGGAAAAAAAAGGAAAAAAAAGCATGTGAAAAAGCTGGAATGAGTGCCTTGTCAACATAAAAATAATCAGTTAAATATCTGTTTGGTTTTGGGGGTTTTTGTTGGATATTTTTGTTGTTGTCGGGTTTTAAATTTTCTATAATGTGAAGAACAATTTAAGAGTATGACAGTCTTCTGAACCCCTGTCCTTCCATTGCACTGGTATAACTACCCTCTGGCAACCACAGCTTCCTACCTGTAAAAATAACATGAGGAAAATATTTAATGTATTTTTAGCCACCTTTTAATGCTGCTCCATAATTAAAGTAATTTGTACCATGTATTAAATATTATTACATTGGTTTTGTGTTCTGATTTTTAATGACTTTTGAAAGGAACAACTAATAACAGAAAAATAACACCATTTTAATTAACAGCATCAATTCAGAGTGAAGTTAATGGCACTGTTTGCATTACTAATGCAAGCAGGATTTGGCCTCTAGGAAGTCATTTCATATGGCAGTTACATGTTTGTCTCTGAAGTACCAATAGCAGCTGCCAGGTGGGCGGCTGACAGTGAAAAAATGTAGGATTAGATTGTTATGTTAATGAAAATTTTTGACCTGATAGTGTTAGGGTATTTCTTGTGGATGACTAGAAGATTCAGCTGTAGCTGGAGAATGTTTCAGCCCTCTTGATACCATGAAGAGGGAAGCTGCACCAAGTGACCTCAAGAGTGGAAAAACAAGGCAGGACAGAAAGACCAGAGAAGGAACATAAGCCTCTAGACAGTAATCAAGTAAATGAGTGAACCTTGAGGGATAAGGAAGAGTGAAGCCATTTAGATAGGACTGAGAATTGTATCAGAGGCCAAAGCCCAGGTTAAGCCACTATTTCTTACACCCCTACTCTTTTCCTAACATCAGTTTGAAATCAAGAACGTCATGAAATTGATTGTCCTGAATGATATTTTATATTTGGACACAAAGTTCTTTGGCCTGTTCAGTCATTCCCCAGCTTTTTCCTATGTTCCCAATTCCATGTGACACATTCAGCCTGTGATCCTCTGTGAGGGTTGCTTCAAAAACATGAACAATTATCACCTCACCTGCTTCCTTTTGTTATTGTTATCAGCTCCATTCATTCATTATTTAGCTCAACTCTAATTTGCAGCAGGGGATAAAAAGAGAGAAGGAAAATAAGTTGGTTTATATTATGAAGACATTTTAGAGTACTCTTTCTAAGGCATAGGAGGAATGAATATTGCTTTCACTGTTCCTATTTAAGAGTCTATCCAACAAGTTTGCCCCTTGCTTTAAAGCATTACAGTCGTTGCAGTGATTCCTCAGTGGTGTAGTAGATCTACACAGTCACAAGCGTAATGTAATCTTTCAAAAACAGCTATGTTCTTTAACAAGATTTTTCTTATTTTTCATTTTTATATAACTTATGCATTGTGCAACACAGTAAATGCTGAATCCCAAGTGGGTACTCCCACTTGGCAAGCAATCTTTATGGAAGGAAATGTGATACTGTTAGAATATTATCTAGCTAAGGATTTTGAAGCCTTTTGGTAATGTTAATTAAATAATTCTCTCAACACCTCACTTGAGGTACTGTTATCAGTCCCACCTTTTAGATGAGTAAATTGGGTCTGCCTCATCCAACCTCAGATATCAAGCCAGTTAATGCAGTGAGCAAAGAGTAGTGGCAGACTTGTTCATGCCTTTCAACACTTCAACTTACATATTTTCAACTATTTTTTTGTCACTGTGTTATACAACATTCCTCAGGCCAAAAGGGCCTGAAGGGAACTTTGCCTTTGAACTTTGACTATATTGGAAATTCAAAAAAACCCACACTGTGATTTGGACGTAATTGCTTTGAGGTCAACATATGAGCACTTTCAATAAAATTGCAATTACACAAAAAAATGTCCATCAAGTTTTACTTCAGTAAGGGTTGAAACTGCCTGCTCGTCTGCTTTTCCTTATACTTTGGGCCAGGAGCCATCTGGGGGCATCTCTAGAGGTGTGATAGACACCTTTGACCAGTCACAAAGAGAAGCAATCCTCACCTCTCAGACAAGTAGGTAGTTACATTTACTACATTCCTGAATCAACATCTGGAAGTAACTACACACTCTACTGATCTTTCCCCCTAAAGGCTGAGTATAAGAATGTGCCCATCAACTATATTGAAGACTACATGAGATATATGAGAGTTAAACTGGTTCACTCTAAGCCCCTCCAGTGTCCTACCAGCCTGAAAAGAAAAGAGGATAGTGACGGACTGTTAAATTTTCCCAGTAATCTGATGAGAAGAGAGAGAGAGACCGAAGAGAGAGAGTTCACTTGGCTAATTTTCTAGCCAGCAGCTATAACAGTGCTTCTATTAAGAGATATGAAAAGAGACAAAGAGATATAATATCTATAGATTGACTTTGTTGGCCAAAAGAAGTTCTAACTGTGCTAGAGGCATGAAGAGGTACAGAGGCATGCTCTCAAGGGATATTTTTTTACTTTAATATCATTATTTTGGTACATCTCTAGCTGCACATTCACTTAACACTGGCTGAAAATAAAGATTTTAACATATCACACTGCCTGCTCAGATAGCTGAAATGAAAGCTGGAAAAATGCATTGACCTTGTGTTATTCTCCTTTGCACTGACTTTGTGAGACTCAGACTTAAATTTTGTTGGCCCAATGTTTTGGGCAAAAACTTTCCCTCAGCAGATAAATTTGTTTCATCTTATCTCCAGTCTGTTTGTTTATTTCTTCCCTTATTAGAAAAGATGGGCCTGTGTCATCTTGCTTTATAGTCTGCCCAGTCTACTGTCATTAGATTATTCTCAAATTTATTTGTCAAATCCCTTACCCAAAACTTTCTTCTTTTACTAATTCATTCTGAACAAGAAGCTACATAACACTTGTCTCTTTCTCTTTCATTCATTCTTAAACTGAAACAGTACTGCCTCCCAAAGCACGAGCATTTGAGTTATGTATTTTCACATTTCTCATCCATGTTAAATCCAAGATCATTTTGTTCCCCCTTACTTCCTCACACTTCTTCTGCAGACTACTTGCTTGATAAAAAATGAAAATGCCTTAAGCAAATCCTTTCATAAACTTACATGCTGGGATGGTCAGAGCAGAGCTCCTAACATGAGAGAACACATTTCTAGGAATGGGGTGTGCCTGAAAGCAAGAAACTAGACAGGATGGGGTATCCTGCAAACAATCTTTTTTTCATGAGGTAGATAAACTCCATTTAAAACACTAAATAATTTGACTTTATTTCCATGAGGATCTGACCTTTGGAGAGAGAAGATCTTACAAATGTGTCAGAGACATTTTTCCTTCCTGAAGACATACACACAGCAAAGAAGGTGGTTTATTAGAAATCAAAATCAGAGAGATGCAAAAAAAGGAGGTGTGGTGGGTATAAAGGCACTTCCCAGCCCCCACACATGGCAGTTAAAGGAGAGACTGGATTGGAAGTTAAAAACTAAAAACTGCTTCAATAATAATAACAGATATAAATGAAACAAATATAAACATGTACAGGACCCAAGATACTGAACTGTCCCGATGCCAGCTCCCAGTGGAATCAGCACAAGCAGTCCAAAGCAGTGAGAGAGCACATGTAGCTTCCAGCACAGGCAGACAGCATGCAGCTCGGCAAGGGTCACAGCAGAAAGAGCAAAGAAGAGGGCTTTCTCGTGGCCACGAGTTTTAACAAAAGTCCCCAGAAAAACCCAGCATTCCCCTGGCTTCCCCCCCGCCTGGAGAGGGGGGGTGGGGTTGCAGTGTCCTTGATTCAGGAATCTCAGGTTTCTTAAAGGGACAGTCCAGGCAAGGTGTGTGGGGGGAAAGCTGATATTAGTGTAGGGCTATCGGTTGGACTAGATGATCTTGAGGGTCCTTTCCAACCATAATGATTCTGTGATTCTGTGATATGATATTATGTATGTTAATGGAATACTGTTCTAACCCAAACCATAACAGGAGGGCTGGTATATTGTCCTGGTTTGAGCCAGAAAAGAACTGATTGTGTTCAGTAATTCTACTTTTCAGCTAAGTCTCTTCAAAGTAACTGCATTGCAGAAGTGAACAGCATATTTTTGCAGACAGCGTCTACTCCAAGAAGTGTCACCACTCAATGTTTATAGTTACTACCAGGAACTGGTATGCAGAAAGGCTCTTGCTTTTATTTGGTCCTGTGAAGAGTAAGGTCACTGCTAAATCTTGTGTACCACTTTGGGGATGCAGTAAGTGAGAGATTGCACCTTCAGGGAAGAATGTACAAGACAGATGACCACTTAAACTGACTAGGTACTTCATTCTATATACATCATATTTATTTATAAATCTGAGCAATCACAAGGATTAAGCCTCTCTTCTTCAATGGCCAGTGTCCGGGAAGGACTCTGTTCATTTTGCCCTTGATCCCAATCTGTGTGTTACCAAATCCAATTCCAGAATTGAGCTCCCGAATCTGGTTCCCACCAGCTGCTGAGTCCATTCTGGGACTTCTACGGTGCCTACCTGCAGCATCGTTGGTTACAGTGACTGTAATTGTCATTGGGAGGTTGGGTTTGATATTGGTTTTGCATATAGTTGCAAATATTTTGGGGTTTTTTTTGTTTCTATTAATATAGTTTTATATTTCTTTCCGAATCCATAAGTGTCTCTCCTTTATTCCCTTTCTCTTCCCAAGGGCAAGGGGTTAATAGAGCATCCTTAATTGTCTAGCCCAGCCCTAATCCTTCACACATGTGTACACCATTTTCTGAAAGTTTCATGTGTTTTTGTGCAAGTCAGAATTTTCCTGTGCCTCAGTTTACCTACTTGTAACATTCAAGTTACTGACATCTATAGTATTATATTAACAGTGAGGCCTTGTTGACTAGGTAAGTATGCTAAATTCAGTGCTTATCTAAGATTTTATTGCTATACTGAACAGCTCAGACAGCTTTGTTCTTACTGCCGCTACAGAACTTAAATCTACCTTGTTACAGGCTCCAAATGTTGTGCTTTCTTAGGGTTAGGTCTGCAGAAAGATTTTGGACAAATTGATCCAATTTTTAAGCATTGCAGAAATCCTTAGCCTCCCACTCATCTGCTACCAAATTCTGAATCTTTAATTACATGTACAGTGTTTAACTTCTTCATTAGGAGCAATTGAAAACTCCATCCAGAATGCTAGATAACTAAATGGTTTGGACACTGTTCTTGAATGGGAGGGGGAAAATAATAATAATAATAACAACAACAACAATAATAATAATAATAATTAATAAAAAAGCAAGATGATTTCCCTTCCTGTTCCAGATCAAAGAAGATAAAGATTTACAAAGTACTCCCTTACTCTCTGGAGCGTGGTCTGAATGCAAGTGCTTAGGTTGCAGGTGTATCTATTTCCACATATACAACCCCTCGCAAGGAGAGCCTAGGCCAGAGCTAGGGGCCCAGCCCCACTGTGATTAGGAATCTCAAGAGGTTTGGATCTCTGAGAGAGAAAACTAGCCTATTCTTGTCTGATGTGTGCTTTATGAGATGCTTAAAGCTTCCTGGTTTTGAGGAGTCCAGTCTCTAGGTTCCTAACTCTCTGCATTTCCTCAGTTGCATACAACACTCCTCACTGGGGATGTGAATTTCACTAAACTGTTAGGCACACAAAACTACATGTTGCATGACCCAAGTCCTTTTGTGGATCCAGCCTCCAGTTCACTACATATTCCTATGCTAAGACTAAGTTCATCCTCATGTACCTAGGCTCCCTGCTAACAGGCTATGGCATACAGCTGAGGCCATTCAAATTCCCTCTAGTACAAGGTGGGGGATACACATACAGGAGGTAGTTCATTAAGGTATTATAATCATGCCCTGCTTATACCCCAAAGTCACTCACTTCAGTTAGAGGCCAGGAGAGCGACTGTGAACTGAATCCCAAAGTGAGTAAGTAGCACTGTTTGGAGAGAAGGTCGATGAGGTCATGGTGGTATTCATGGTGATGGCAGCCCTCATGAATTCTCCTATTATTTTTCATTTCATTGCCTTCCCAGAAATATCATATATAATTACAACCTCTGACATTATTTGTTTAGGATCTTGTTTTGTTAACCAACATACACACACACACCTACTAATTCTTATTTTTTCATAAATTCAAATATTTGGTTGTACATACAGGCTAAGCAGCTGGGCTAAGTGAGAATAACTACACAAGTGGGTCTGAGAGAATGCCAGTTTTCACAGATCTTTTTGTGTCATCAACACAGTAATGACTGTAAGGACTGCCCAATATAAGCATTAGTAATTTTCTTCTTTAGCTCAGAAAAAGATGTATATATGAATTCTGAAGGATATTGCCTGGAAGCTATGAAAGCAGAAAAAATAATCACATGGACATGGAAATATTAAAAGTATTTTGATAGTTAGCTGTTTATTGTGTGAGATATTTGAGCTGCACAAAAATTTTGCAGGATGTGCAGAGCCAAGATAATCCTAGCAGCTGTGTGTACCAACAGGAACTTCCAGTTCCTAAACTGTGGACTTACCAGTCATACTTTATGTCGTCAAGTAAAGAGAGACACCAAAGAAATACCATAGTAAATTCAAACAGCTTACTCATCTGCTTAGGTTCAGATCAGGCTACTTGACCAGCATATAAATGTGGGTAGATTTGAATTCTTTCCTGAACTGTTTGTCAAGGCTTAATAAAGAAAAGCAAGTTGAACTTAAAATCATATTTTCGTCCTTCAGTGTGAAAGAGAAATGAAAGGATTTTGGGGTGTTAGGAAGAAATTCTTTACCCAGAGGGTAGTGACACACAGGAACAGGTTGCCCAAATAATTTGTGTCCCCATCCATGGTTGTGTTCAAGGCCAGGTTGGATGTGGCCCTGGTCAACCTGGTCTAGTAGGTGACATCCCTGACCATGGCATGGAGGTTGGAGCCAGATGATCTTTAAGGTTCCTTCCAACCTGGGCCATTTTATGATTCTATGATTTCCTAAAAGAAAGATAAGTGTTTGGAAAGATTGTCCTTCTTTTTATCCTAACTCATCCTCTCTTCATGAGACATTCAGTAAAATAGAATAGGAATAAAGCAGATAAACTTTGAAATTACTATTGACAGTCACGTAAGTCAAGAATTAAAATGGAAGAGTAAAAATCAAATATGTCACTTCATTATTGTCAGGATACACGTATTTTGAGTCACAGATCCATGTCAAATACCTTGATATCTACAATTGAACATTTCCCCAAGGAAAGCAAGAAGACTGATTCCCAGACATAAAGGCCGGAAGAACATTGCACTGTTCAGGTGAACAGTCAGGAAGACAACATCGTTCACTATTAAAACAAAACAAAACAAAAAAAATCAAAACAAAACAAAACCAGAATGACATGTCATGACATGAGAGGATTTATTTATGGAGACTTCAGGGCAAGATTGTTAAGCAGTGTAACGCACAAGGTGAAAAGGAACTTTATACAGGGACGCTAGAGAAGCAGACCTCCCAGAGGGAGTCTCAAAGATTGACTTGGCTAATATCAATAGAATTCAGTGACCACCAGTCAGGAGTAGTCTTTTTGCAGGTTACAGTTGGCACTGCACTCAGACCTTGTGGTTAGTATCTTTATTTTTTTATGGCATTTAATTTTTATGGCTGTAAGTGGTCAAGACCTCAATTTTATGTCTGGTGGAACCTGGTACAACACAATGTCCTAACGCCATGCCTGGGCACTTGTTCAGTACCATCTGTTAAACAGAAGTGTTCCCTGACAGCCTGCCATTTAACTATTGGACTGGTCCAACACTGATTAACTCATGAATGCTGACAAGATCAGAGTGAAAACTGATATAATTAATTTATTATTATTAATAATATTGTTATTGTTGTTACTACACTACCCTCCATACCAAATCACAAATAGAGCCCCATTGTGCTGGACACCATAGAAACATTACATAAGATAATGTCCATAACTCAAGGGCATTACAAAAGACACAGGCAGAAATTAGATAACCATTGCAAATATTCTAATTAGTGCCAACAAAAATGATGTGGTATCATAACTGTTATCTGCATGCTTGTTTGCCACTAAAACGTCAGCATTTGCCAACAATAATCTCACTGTATTATTCAACATGATCCTACACTGTTCTTGGAGTATGAAATTATTAGGGTTGCTGTAATTTGGGGAAACAGGTCCTGTTACACCAGCCAACTATTTCTGCTTCCCACATGTAGCCCCATTCTTAGTTCAGTCAGCCCAACCTATTTGAATTAATAAGCTAAACACTAGCTCCAGCAAGGATGGACCTCATTGTTGCAAATTCACAAGCTTCAAGAAACTCTGTAGATTTTGCCCAGCACAAGACCTGGGCCAGCACCCTCTTTCTCATTTTAAAACAAAACAAATCACAAAAGCCTGCAACATGACTTTATAAGAAAGTAGTTCTTTATCATGCAGTGATGCATGTCAAAAAGTCCAACATGCCACCAGCCTATTACAGGAAAAGCAATAAGAACAACAAGTCATAACAGAAGCAAAAATGAAGCCCTTTTCTTGTGTATGGTTTGATTTTTTTTAGAGGGTTTTTTCTGGTTTTGGTTTAAATCCTTGCTTTGGGACACACACACACAAACAGATCAGCATTCTGAAATCTGTGTTGCTGAGAATAGGGACAGGAAAAGGGAAACTTACATCTTTAATTACTATCCTATTGTTGGTAGAATTTATAAATTATGATATTGTTACCTGAGGGCTTGCTGACAGACTGCATCAGTTCTCCTCAGTCTGGCTCTAATCCCAGCTTCAATTTTTTCTTTTAAATCCTGGAATGCAGACAAAAAAGGGTTTCCCTTCAATAAACCAACTGTCTGAACCCAGATTACTGTGCTGTGTCAGTAAAATAAAGGATCTGGCATTAATCTCCTCAGCTTTTAAACAACAATATAAAATAGCTATAGAATTTGCTAGTGTCTTCCCCAGGTAATGGAGTTTATTTCCTACATCAATCCTTATAAAACCAGAGGAGAGCTCAGACTACTATTGAAAAAATTGATTTGTCTAGATATTGTACCTACCATTGGTTAGCTCTTTAAACCCTGCCAGTAATTAGCCAAGCTTTGCCTGTCCAGTACTAAGATCAAAATTAAAGACTGGAAGTTTATTGCTTGAGAAATGCATTGTAAAATCTACTCATCATAGGTCACTTCCAATTCTAGTGCTTTGCAAAAAGCACAAACACCTAAACATGAATGAATGGAGCTATCAGGAAAAAAAAAAAAATAATGGCAGGTGGAGAATAAACAAAAAGAAGCCATTGTTGAGGGAATCTTCCAGTTGTTCATTTTCTGACCTCCTGTGCAGTCATCCATCTTCACCACAGAGGATCCTCTCCGCAAGGCAGTTCCACTGTTATGAATAACCTTCAGGAGTCACTAGCCAATGAGTTGAAGTGGTGTGCAGAGCATGCAACCATGGCTTCAGTGTCAAAGGAGCAGCATGAGACTTCACAGAAGCCGAAAGGAGATGTTTCACTTCAGCTTAGACAGTGTTTGTGTCCATGTACACATTATAAGTAGCTCTGGGTTTGGTTACTTGGATGATAAAATAGCAGCAAACCGCATGTGCTTAAAGGTGTTCACATGTTTCACTCAGCATATAACTCATTTCACTCTAACTCAGTATTGTGGTAAACCAACATGAACCAGTCCTGTTAGAGATATCTTCATTTGGACGACCCAAAGCCAATGATGCATAGTCATTGATGATAACATTGCTGCAAACCTAAACATGCTAATTCCTGCATTCAGGACAAATTCCATATCGATTAATTCCATTCCTCTTGGGTGAAATGCCTTCCTGGCTTTCAGCTGGAGACCATACCCTTCATCATCTAAGTCTTAGCACTCCCATTCCATACAAGACCGCAGAAAAGCATTCAGACAGCTGATTTATCAGGACAACAAACACCATCATCAGACTGAATTCAGCAAATAGGTAGGTCATAAAAAAATAAGAGAAATGCTTCTTCCAAATACTTGCGGCAAGCCTGATCTGTCCTGTTTCACTGGAAACAATTCTATAGCACAATAAAAAACTATGCAGCATCGCCCAAATGTTATGTTCTGATCTTGGCTTTCCCGTATTTAAAAGTTGAAATTTGATGAAATCAAACTTCTTTGAAACAACTAAGGAATCAAGTAATTTAAAAAGAAACAGGATCTAAACCTCACATTTACAACATCATTTGAAAATTTATGCAGAGGAAATTAGCTATATGACTTTACAATCAAAAGGACCAAACAGAAAACTTCAGAAAAAGTTAGTCCCCTAGAGAAAAGTGAATGTAAACTATCTCCAGCTATACAGAAGATACCAGACTCAGAACGTACGAAACATTGAGAAGGGGTTTTTTTAATGGTTGCTGCTACAAGAAAAGAGATGGGAATTTGGAATTCCCTGGACCCCCATGGAACTCAAGTGTATCCATATTCCTGTAATGCAGTTTCTCTGTATAAATGTACTAACCTCCCACTAAGAAAATTAGCTCTTTAATCACTTGAATCCAAATAAAGCACTGTATATATCCTAAAGGCACTAAAGTTCTGCACTTTTAAAAGTGTCTGAACATTTCCCAAATACTCTTAGAGTGGGGGGGGGAAAGTCCTTTTATTTAATTTTCTATAATTAAAGAACAAGTGAGGTACAAATCAAAGCAGTATTCATGATGTTGCTTGTTAAATGTAGAAGGCCTGCCTTCTGCAACTTTTGTGAAAAAGAACAAAAGACTGAAGACTCCCCGGTGTTTTTGCCCATGAAGGAAACAGTCTAGCTTGAGACACCAAAAGGTATCTCACACTCTCTCCATGTACACTGATTTATGGGACTTCAGGTTACAAGTTTGGCTTTTCAGGTTTGCAGTGAATGTTTGGATTTTTCTCAGAATAACCTGAATCTAATGGCTCCCTCATTCATAGTTAGAATATGCTGACTGAAGCAATAAATTAGGCGTGAAAAAAAGTAAATAGCTTTGGAAGTCCTTAAGTGACCTCCTCCAATACCTACAAGCCCCAGAAGATCCCACCATCAAATCATCTTCCTGACATCTCTTAAAATAAGCACCCTGCTCAGAGACGCATACCTGAGAGAGTGCCCATTGTCCTGATATATTGATATGAAACTAATAATGCAAGAACAGCCTTTTTTGATGGGTCCCTCACAAGTTCAGCTGGTGATGGAATTCATCACAATCTACTGCCTTCAGCAGTTTTTCCCAACCTTACTTTAACTTGATTCCCCTGGACTTTCTGTTTAGGAACTCTATCCTTGCTCCTAAAGTAGTAGCCTTCATCTCTTGAGCCTGCTACATAAAAAAGTCACAAAGTATTCATGGAACTTTGCTAACTTTGAGGCAGGCTGATCTCCTGCTAAATCTCTGCATGTATACTGCACAGACAACCCAACAAGTTACCTTGGTTCTGAACAGCTTTGAAAGTTTGGTAAGATTACAGCTGGGACAACATTTCAATAAGGCATAATTAGTCTGCTAGGTGATTAATTCATTGTGCATATTAGACTATCCAAATTATCCTCACTAAGGCTGTATTGCACTGACTTGAAGCTTAATTTTTAAGTATATGACTAGTATCCTTGAGATCTTGGGGCTTTTCATATACATAATGTTAAGCACATGCATAAGTGCTGTAATGAACAGGAGCACTCTTTTATACTAGGGTGGGGGTTTTTTAACTATTTACTATCATCACTTAAAACTTATTTGCACACTATTTTGATTTGGTTGTCTTTTTTTTTTTTTCTACATTGTCATTAGTGTCCTTGTTCTATTTTTGAACACTCATTTGTAGCGCACTAATACTAGGACCTCTAATCAGGGATCAGGGGCTCATCCGGTGCTAGGTGCTATAGAAGCACAGGACAAAAAGTCTTCATTGCAGAGATGTTTGGTCTAAATGCAGCACATAGATATAGCCAGATCATGAGCACAGGGCAACAATGAGAAATAACTATCTTAACAACATTATCATGCTTCAGTCAGAGGAGTCAATGGTACGTGACAGGGTGGTTTGTTATATTAGACTGCCAAGTTATGTTCTTACCTACTGCCTGGATTGCGCTGTATTTAGAAACATAATATATAAATATGGCAGGCAGTATATCCAGTGATAGGGACACCAGGCTGGAGCTAAAAAGACCTGTTCACTTTTTAGTTCAGCCATATAGCTGATGAATGCCACTGCACCTTTGTGTGATGATACAAGCTGCAACATTCCTTGACTTATTTGGAAGTAGAGTGGATGTAAGAGACAAACATTTTGAGTGAGGCTTCTACAGGCTAAAATATAAATATTTAGTGGGGATAATAATAACAAATGTAGGTTGCCTTTTCACATCTCCACACCAGAGTTTGTTTAACTGCAGTCTACCTCAGTAGATGTATTTATCCTTGGCCCGTGGGATTTCACCTGATTTCAGAAAGGCTTGCATATCATGTGAGGAAGATCAAAAGGAGCTGGTTACACTGGGTGGAGGTTAATTAAGTGTCATACCCTATTTCCATATTGCAGAAGTAGCAGCTTGTACTCTATGTAGTAAAACTAGAAGTTAATATCAAGTGAAGTCACCAGAAAGGCTGTCACTAGCTTCACTGGGATCCAGACGGACACCTTGAAGGAGCAGCTGCAAGTCACTGAATGTATTGTCCTCAAATGTCACAGAGGAACAAACAGTTGAGTATCCAGCACAAAGGAATAAAGGTGTAAATATCTATATATCACATTCACAAACACACAGTCTTGTAAGTACCTGCCACAAATGCTGATCTATCTTCTTCTTCATTAACTTCAAAAATTGGAGACTAATTTCTTAATCTGGGTTTAGTTAAACTTCCTCTTCTGCTTCTGGCACTTGTCATCAAAAATAAAAGAGTTGAATAGAGGGGGTGGAAATGCTAATTAGCCCCTGTCACAATTCATGCTACTGTTGTACGAATTCACACTATGCAAAGCAGATTCAAGCTACCCTAAGTGTCAGGCCCTGCTACTGCTGTTAGAAATTGACAATTCTTGGGTTAAAAGGCAAGAAAAATGCTCTATCTTCTCTGCTTTACAGATAGCACTTTTTTTGTTTAGTCAGGCCTAAATTGCTTATTACAATAAGAAAAACAGAAAGGTGAAGGATTATCTTAATAAGTGATGATTGTAGTAACAGTAACAGCATACCTCTTGCAGTATAACAAAAATATAGTCTGCTATATTCAGACTTAAAAATAAATAAGTAGCTAAATCAAAAGAAACTGCAATGTAACTTGCTATAAATGTCACAGAAGCAAATATAACACAGAGTTAATTCCATGATAAATGACTGAGCACTCTAAGCATATAATCATTTAATCTAATAGGTTGCTGTTTCTATGAATCAAGAGTAATTTAAGAATCAAAAGTAGAACAAAAAACAAAGAAAATTAGCATTCTTGTAGTTACTTTTTAGCAATCTTTGTACACTCCTAACTAAAAGAACAGCTTGGTGCATAGATTATGAACAGAGAAATCTTTATTATACTCAGTTATGCTTTGCTCTATATAGAAGTATCCTTTCACTTAAGGTACTGAACATAAAGTACCAGTTTGTGTGAATCTTTTCTGAACCTTTACTGCTTACAATGCTGATGCAATTGGAGAGGAACAAAGGCCAGACCATTTGTCCACATGAATGCTAAGAATTTTGAGAGTGAGCAGGAATTACTACTGGTAAATATTTTTTTTTTCATGCAAGCCCAGGATGCTACATTTTCCTGGCCATATATAGAACATCTTTCATTTTCAAAGTGAAAACAAGAAGTGACCTGGGAGATGATACTTAGAAGGAACTGATGTTCACAACTTTGTCACCAGCAGGTGTAGCTACCCTGCACACAGTTTTCTGGGATATATGTGTTACAACTGCATCACCACTGAGACTGCAAACAATGACATCCTCCATTTTGAAAAGTGAGCATCTGGAAGGCTGAATACAGAACAAATTGGTGGGCTGAGATCATAGGATTGTCAGAGTTGGAAGGGACCTCAAAGATCATCCAGTTCCAACTGGTGGAGACATCCACTAGATCAGGTTACCCAGGGCCCCACCAAGCCTTGTTTTAAAAGCTTCCAGGGATGAGGCTTCCACAACCTCTCTGGGCAACCTGTTCCACTCTCTAACCACCCTCATAGTGAAGAACTTCTTCCTAATATCCAGCCTAAATCTACCCTCCTCTAGCTTACACACATTTCCCCTGGTTCTATCACTGTCTGACCTCCTAAAAAGTCCCTTGCCAGCTTTCTTGTAGGCCCCCTTCAGGTACCAAAAGGCTACAATAAGGTCCCCTTGGAGCCTCTTGAGCTTATGTAAACATTAAATCAAAATAATGCAACTGCTGAATACAAGCTTTATATATGGCTTCAGAAAAGAACTGTCAAACTATTGATTTTTAAAATAGGGGCCTTTGAAATCTTGCTGCAAGCTTTAGCATTCTTAAATTCATGAACCTGCACTACCTACCCAACAAAACTATTTCTCTTGATTGACTCCGCTATCAGAGTCATAGCTCACTTGGACAGACCTATAGAGGGAGACATATAACAGAGGAATTACAGTGACCTGAGATGTAGTTCGGGGAAAAAATTGGGACTGAAATCTTTCCCTCTCTGCAGATTTCTCAGTATATTGTACTAAAAGAGAAGAGTAGACTTCTTTGCAACAGATGCTTCTGCAGTAGCTGCCCAAAGCTGTTACTGCCCTTGGGTTAATTATGGAGCTGCAACTCTTACCATTACCTACCTGTACTAATACTGCTCTCTCACTCCCTCTAGTGCACTGCTATCCAAAGTAAGTTGGACCATCAATGTATAAACCAAAAATGTCTCAATAGCCATTATTGTAAAAAGAACCAAACTGTTCATAATAAAAAAAAAAAAAAATCAAGACAGATGAATTTTCTTAATAAGTGGCTAAAACATCCTCAGCATTTCCGGAGTTATTTTGCTGTTCAAGGGTTTTCAGTATGATGCTCTGATGATAGAAGAACCACTTCTATCAGATATTAAGCTACTGTAAATTTACTATAATTGAATAATTCGCCTCTTAGCTTTGGTTCACTAAAACTGTAGCAAGGTTCTCATCTCTAAGCGATCGTTCCACAGTCTGTTTCAATATATGTCATGTTAGACAAGGCTCATATATAGAACCATTTGAGATTAGTAATTCCAAAGCCAAGGGACCTTGTAAAAGATCTGGATGATTGACCATAAAGTATGTAAGTATTTAGTCAAATTAAATTGCGATTAGGGTTTTGAGCTCCATATTTAAATAGAAAATAGTAGAATAAATCTCTGCTACTTTATAGAAGTACTATCTATGAATTCATATTAATAAACCAAATTCTACTGAGAATTTCAGCAAAATAAATCAGGAGAATATTTACAATATTTTCTGGCCAGTACTATACAAAAAAATAAAAATATTTGTACAGATTTTTCCACCCCCAGAAGCAAGAATGGGGAGTGAAGAGTAACTATGAGATTTTTTTCTCCATAAATCTGAACTTGATGTTGAGTCCCTTTCTAGTCTAGTCTAACTCAGTGCAAGTGAAGACCCTGAAATTCCAGGAGCTGTTCAGCAAGATAGAAATGAGTCTAGATGTTCCACAAATATGTCTCTGTGGAGTAAAGCCCTTGAGATACAAGTGCTTGAAGAACTCAAGCACACTAAAGTAATCACCTAAAGACTTTGTGATCTCAGGGAGTTTGCAGATATTCTATTGCTCTCCTCTATGCTCAGTTTCTAATAGATCCTTAAAGCCAGACACTAACACTAACACTATACTTCTATCCTGATTCAGTTTAAATGGTTTTGGGTTTTGGTTTTTGTTTTTTTGTGGGTTTTTTTTTTATCTTTTGGGTTTTTTGTGTGTTTTTTGTTTTGATTTGTTTTGTTTTTCCCTTTGTCTGAGTGCCTTTTGTAAAGGAAAAGACATCTAATGTTTCTGTCATACTTCCGTCTTCTCTTGTGAAATTCTCACGTCTATACTAAGTTATTTCTAATTTCAGAGGTAAGTGCAGGTATTGTATTGATCTTACTTTCTGTCTACCTTAAAGATATCAGTGGAAAGAGTGTACAAACTGTACCTGTCATAGGGACTTACACTAGTGCTTGGAGACAAGAAACCTGGCAGAACGATGAATGCAAGATTTGATCTATGTCAGAAAAGCAGCTCATTGACACCATGGAACAATTAAATCAAATTCCATGGGATGCCATTTTTTTTTAAAACAATCATTGCTTTTTCAGTATTTAGGGTCTGTCTGGAAAGAGGTAGACTAAAAATTTAATGGAAGCTTCTTCAACCTAAATGAAAGTATTGGAAATAGTCTGCTAAAGGTGATTTGTAGTTCAGTTTTCGAGACCATAATTATTGGAGTTAGTGTGGTATGTGCTTAAATTTGGGGTGTATTACTGAATATTTAGTCCTCTGCTACACTAACAGTAATAGTGTGTTTTATCTAATTACTCTTTAGAGTTTGTTATAACAGAGATAGTAAAGAAGCAGCTTTTCTGCTCAGTATATTCATTGTCTTTTTAGCCCCCAAAAATAAAGGACGCTAAAGAAACCATTAACATATAGCTTTTTTCAGATTAATTTCTCAGTCCAGGTTGCAAAGAAGGGGGTAAAACTGTCAGAAAGACTGTGCCACACATACCTGCATATGTGCACACACTGTGTTCCCGAGAGGCCATTTTAGAAGCTGAAGTATAGGGGCAGGAAAATATCTCTCTTTTTCTCAGGCATACCCCTAAAATACAGAGGATTCTGCAACTGTCCAAACAGAATCTGTATCCTCAATTTGAATAATTCCTGGAGGTTATTGCAGAACTAATTTACAAATATTCACTTAAAGTTTTAAATTCATTCATGCTGAAGGTCTACATATCCCATATCTGCATATCCACATACAATGGCAGGAAAATTGACCAAACCCAGCAAATTAATGCTGAATTTGTATTTTGAAAAGTCACTGCTAAATTGGTTAATAAGTGAATTAACACAAGAAAGTTGGAATACATTTGCTCTTCTTATCAGAAAAACTATGTTCAATCAAAGATTACAATTTAAACACTGAAATGCAATCCAGCTGTAATTATGATCATTCTCTACTGTCACAATTCCATAAATTTTAAATATTTCTATACTCTTGGGATGCAAAGTAGTTTATTGCTAGTCTCCATCTCTTTTTATTTATCATAATCAGAATTGCTGTTCTTAACTTCTAATCTTTACCCTTCTAGTTTGAGGGTTAAGTGAAGCTTATTCTACTACAAACATGTCCGTTTGGACAAAGTACAGTTGAGTAGTGGAGGAAGTTCACTTACCAATGGTATTAACTGCTTTTTTTATTACATTACAATTTTCTGACTGCTATTAAGTGGTGTTAAACAGTTACCAGGTTATTTGTTTTGCTTAAGAAAAGAAATGTTTCTACGTTTATCCATGAAAATTCTGCTTCTCTTTTACTGCAGTGTCTCATAGCCTATTCCTTCCTACCTTTTTATTTTTTTTTTCAGTAGGTTGAGGAGAGCACCACTGCTGTTTCCACCAGAATCTTTCAGATCTTAAAGCTGTGTTAAGTCAATGAAGCAGTCAGTCTTGTCTTAAGCAATTTTGATATAATCAAGAGCTGTGCCCTAACACCCTTGGCTGCACTTGTGCTTCTATCATGGCAACACTGTGACTTTTTTTTCTTTTGAAGCAGCACATATGCTACTATGTAGTGAGAAAAGTCTGAAAAAAAAAACCAACCAAAGGGCAAAATCTGCTGCCAGGGATGCTGTTGTAAAGCTGGAATCATATCCATCGACTTCAGTAAAGTCTCCAGATCTACACTAAGATACCTGATAGCAGAATTTGGTGATATATGGACACCATTGTTATAGGACATAAGGTCCTGCTGAGAGGGTCTTTTCTCAGGATTTGTACTGCAGAAAGATGGGAATATAGTCTCACATTATCAAAAAGGTGTAAACCCAGCACATTACTTCTACTATGCCAAATTCTTCTCTGATGACTGTTAGGAAAACTGAAGCAACTCAAGTTGCTGGACTTTATTTTTTTCTCAGTAATCTGAAGACCAAAAGGCTAGAGACTTCATGCCAAATTTATCATCTCTAGCTTGGTAAAGATTGAAAAAGAATCAAAGCTTTTGGATCTTTCTCTATGCTTACTTCCTTTTGGAATAAAGCAGGATAGAGCATAGACAGCATCAGTATCTAACAGTGCAGAGCTTGCTCTGCATTGGTCCCATGAGGTCTCCATATGTGTGTAGACCTCAAATCTCCTGAATCCATTCTTCATCTCTAGTTTGAAAAATCTTGTAGTCAGACTAAATAAGGAACATGATGAACTGGCACAGGATTCAGCAGTCATAACTGGAATTATGATCTGGAAACTTCTTGCTGGGTTAGCACAGAAGTACCTCAATAAATTCTGAGAGGAGCTTATGCCAGGAAAATCCCAGTGTGTCTACAAGGAAATGTCTTGTGCAACATTGGATTTACATTCTTGTGAAGACTTTCAGATTGGGCCTAGGATTAGCCTCTCATACACGTGGTGAAATAATAACATACTGAAGATTTTTTTTCCCTCTCTTAATGACACAAAAGGGATTTAATTTTAAAAAATGTTTTTAAAAAAACCTTCCTCTCCATACATTGAGTAGCTGCTCCTATCAGAATCATAAAATAAAATCACACATCAATTTTAATCAGAAGGGACCTTCCGAGTTCCACCAGAGTTCATCTGACCCAAGCTCAAAGCAGGGATAACTGATAAGATTTGAGGCCAATTCTGTTTATGGTCAAAAATATCCTGGGTTTAATTGTATGTGCTTGGAGTCCTCCTTGAGCCACTATAATTTTTATCCTTATAGATTTTTGAAAATAGTTAGGTTTGTTCCCAGATCAAAATTAAAAAAAAAAAAAAAGTCATTTGAATCATTTTCTATGATCACCTGAGTTAAGGAAGGAAGAAAAGAAGGAAGGACTGAAGTTGCATTTTCTCAAATGACCATCACATTAAGGTTGAGATCAGTATAAAAATCGAATTCCAAAGCCTTTAAATCATGCTCATAAAAGATTGCAGAAAAGATTTTATTGTCCCACAAATTGTAGTTATAATATTCAGTTCCATTCTGTTGTGTTGCAAAAGAGCCATTGACAAGGGATACTATTCAACAGTCTGTAGTATTTAAATTCTTGCACTGAAAAGGGTTAATTGCCTATTATATAAAGTTGCTGAGGGAATGCCATTCTTCTGTGTCAAATTATATTTTCATTGCACTCAACCTTATTTTAATGACATAGAACTGGACAAATGGGGAAAAACACCCATGGCACAATTTCTGCCAATGAATATTTCAGCAGGTGCCTCTTGGCTAAAAGTCTAGATAAAAGCCTTGCTTCAGGCAAATTAAGAGTCGAAGAAAAGACTTTTAAGTACTGAGAGCTTATGAGAAATGAACGAGTATAGAACCCCAGAAATGATCCTTTCAATCAAAAATCTAGAGATCACAGCAAAAGGCAATTACAATGGCTCCTCCCTTGTGCTGTAGTCTGTGTTTTGCTGCTGTGTATGCTAAAAGTTTCCAGCTAAGAGAAGTTCTTAGCCTTCTCTCATTTTTGTTATTTAGTTGTAGCTGTTAACATCATTTCCTCTTGTTTAGAACACAAGCAAGTCTCTCACAGGACTCCCTATAAACACAGGGTGTGGGCTTGTGCTTTTAAACTACTCTGAGTTGGTTTATTCAGGAGTCTATAGAAAGGATTTTGTTGCTACAACACATTGACATGATAAAATTAATCCTGATTGGAACTAAAAGGTGGGCTTATGCCTAAAAACACATAGTCCTGTGTAGCCTTAGTTCTCTGGGCTTTCTTTCAAACTCTGGCTTTGACGAGTTTCTGAGTGTTGCAGAAAGCACAAAGGTGGGATAAGAGCTGGGTTAGCAAAGGAGAGCTGGCACAGAGAAAGGAGAGCTGAAAGAGGCATGAGTTATATATGAGATACCAGCGGGGTTCTCAGGGAAAACAAAAAGGAAAGGTAAAGAGTGGCAGCAAAACAAAAACCCTTCCCATTTCTTGTTTTATCCTAATATTAAAGAAATTATTTTGGAGTGAATAACCTTTTATTCCTATAAAAAGGACCTCTCTAAGAATTACATTATCTACTTAAAGCTACAAAAAGCAAACAAACAAACAAAAATCAACCCAAAAACCCAACAACAACAATTGCTCACATTTTCAGCTACCAAAATCTCTGTAGTTTGGTTTGTTGAAAAATTTCAGCAATCTAAAATGTTCCACCAAAGGACACATTTTCTCACAAAAAAGTGTTATTCTGTCAAAAACATCGTTGTTTAAGGGAAAATATATTTTGAGCATGACATCTTTGACCAGCTCTACAAAATACTCTTTCCTCATCTCCCTATCTCAGGGTTCTTTCACTTGCTTTAAAGTTCTACAATACCCTTGGTATTCTTTGCATTTTGTCACATTCTTCTGCAACTCCATCATCCCTACATTCACTACTTTTCCATGCTGTCCTGTCTACATTGATCTGCTCTTCTGTGGTGGAGTTGGGTAGGAATGGCTGGCTGAAAAAGAGAAAGGCCATGCATTCTTATTTCATGCCAGGGGATATATGGTTATTGTTGTATATGATATATCAACTCTGTGTTATCAAAGTCAAAAGTTGCACACAAACAATGTTCACTGAAACCTCTTTGCAGCGTTTTAATTCCTAAAGAATAAAGCTGGATTGCAGAGGTTGTATTATGACAGGAAGAGTCAACTTTGGAGGAAATTTAATTTTTTCTGGGAGCTATTGAAACCAACTTCATTTAGATGGACACTGAACATTGCATAACTGTAAGAGTAATTTCACTTTTAAAAAAAGTTTTTTAATTTTTAAAAAAGTCAAGATTATAACATCATTTTCAATTAAACAACTGGAATCTAACTCCCTGAAAGACAGTAGAATGGCTGTTCTTAAATTTTGAATTATTGAAAATGGTACTGTTGATATTGTTAGTATTCCACAAAAGAATCACTGAAGCTTTGACTTTTCAAACCAACCTAAAGAGTGTCTTGCTTAGCTTTCTCAGCAGTGCTTCTCAAGTAAGTCTTTATGAAAGTGAAACAAAGTTTCCAGCAGCATGGAAAACAACAGATGTTTGTGTTACCAATGGCTTCTGTAAACATTTCCATAATAAGTAGTCTCCAGATACCTACCATGAGGGATGTATGGTAAGGAACAAAATAAACATTGCTAAACTTTGACTGATTTGGAGAATACTGATTTTTATAAGTGTTTGTTTTTCAGAATTTCTTTTATTTTTAATAAGGTTATAAATACTTAATCTGAGGATTGACCTTCAGCAGGAGGAATAGTCTTGTTAACTTTTTAATAAAGCTACTAGAACAAGAATGAGGTTAAACATTTCTGTGTATGACAGATATTATTTGACATCTAGCCATTTCCCTGTCAGACTATAGGCTAGTGCTGTAATGAAAACTCAGTCTTCATGAGCACTCAGTCTTATGCCATCAGCAACCATGGACATCACCATTGACTACATTGACTATTATTCTTAATATGCCCATATAAAGTATGGTATGCCCCTTAGAGCAGTTTGGGTGCCATGTCCCCAGTCTGGGTGTATTCTTTGCTCCAACTGAAAGTCATCACCCTCTGGCTATGACACACTTCTCTGAGAATCATGGTCTCAACTCACAACCCCAAACCCATATACATATATGGCTTCACTGTATCTCATGAACGTTGTTGATACTTTCACAATTATTTCTACTTCAGATATGAATCATCATCATATACTTTACAATACTATATTGAAAAAAGCCACAATTTTTATGTCAAATTAAGTGAGAGCAATCAGCACAGAGATAACACAGTGAAAGCTCATGAAGGTAAATCAGTTTTTGACTGCATGGAGAACATCTGCAATCAGAATTAAGACCTTAGTCAGTGACTATGCAAAGCGAAGGTAGCAAATAACAAGCGATGGTTCTTGAGACAGAAAAAGGGCTCAAGATTTGGATATTTTTCTGAGTGCAATGGAAACTTCTGATGTTGACTGAACTGTCTTACATATAATAAACATCTGGGGTTTTAAGAAATAAATGTAACTGGTCTTTAAGGTCCAGCAACTAAACATAGAAAATAAGTGTTCTGTTTCATAGAAAGCATTCCAACCTGTGTTTTCCATGTAGGTAGGTCCCTAAAAATGTAGTTAGAAGCTGTCCTGGTTTGAGCTAGAACAAAACTAATTCTGTTCAGTAATTTTACTTCAGCTAAGTCTCTTCTAAGTAACTGCACTGCAGAAGTGAACAGCATGCTTTTGCAGACAGTGTCTGCTTCAAGAAGTGATAACACTTGATGCTTGTAATTAGGACTAAAAAATTGGTACACAGAAAGACTTTCTTATATTTGGTCCTGTGAAGAATAAGGTCACTGCTAAGTCTTGTGTACCACTTTGGGGATGCAGTAAGTGAGAGGTTGCACCTGCAGAGAGGAGTGTTCAGGACAGCTGACCCTAAGCTGACCAATTATGTATTCCATTCCGTATACATCATATTTATTTATAAAGTTGAGGGGTCACAAGGATTAAGCCTGTCTTCTTCAATGGCCAGCATCTGAGTAGGATTCTGTTTGTTCTGCTTTCTATCCCAATCTGTGTGTTCCTGAATCCAGTCCAGAATCCAGCTCCTGAATCCTGTTCCCATCTGCTGCTGAATCCATTCTGCAGCATCCCCAGTGCCTACCCACAGCATCAGTGGTGACAGTGACTGTAATTGCCATCAGGGGGTTGGGTTTGATATTGGTTTTGTATATATGTCATTTAGTTCTTATTAGTTTATTGTTTTCATTTAAACTATTTGATTTTTTTTCTGTTTTGGTGTTCATTATTTTTCTTTTTTTCCAATCCCTAAGCCTCTCTCCATCTTATTCTCTTTCTGGCAAGGGAGAGCGGTTAATAGAAAGCATCTGTCATTCATCTAGTGGTCAGCCCAGCCCAAACTTGTGACAGAAGCCTAAGCTGTTTAGGTATGCAGCTGAATACCTTGGAATTTATATACTAAATTTTGAACAGGCAATTCTGTGACTTCTAGCTGGATCTTTGTTTCCTTTAAAAACAATGCAAGAAAGAGAGAAAAATAGATCTAAAAAAATGTTCCTGTTTCAATTACAAATCAAGTTGCTTTATTGTCCAGCGAGCTAAAGTGCCTTGATAGTTCAGGGGTTAAAACTGCTGCCCTTTGCTGCCAGGTGTCCCTGCAGATGCTGTTGGGACTAAACCTAGGGAATGGTCACGTTATCTTCTGGCTGCCTGGAACAGGGCAGACAGCCTAATTGGAGCACAAGCTTTCTGAAAGGAGTGTTAACAAGCCTAATTGTCAGCATCAGCCTGATTAACTACAAGGTGAGGTGATACAAACCAGAAGCAAAGAAAGAAGCAGAGAAAGTGCAAAAGAAGGTTTAAATGAGGCTAGTAAGTTAGTTTCTCAACTTTTTTTTTTTTTTTTTAATAGCTCTCATTCCCTCTGTCAGGGTTGCAGGCTGGGAGAAGCACTGTGTTCTTGAAGAGTGGAGAGCATTACCTGAAAAAACAGGCTTTGTCTAAAGGTGTTTGACAGTTTGAAGAAAACCTGATCTTTACCTTGTCAGACATCTGACAACTACTTAACCTGAAACCCCATTGTCCCGCTTGCATTCCTTCTGCAAGTCAGTGACAGAGACTATAACTGGTGACTAATAATGGTACTGTAAAAACCTACTGAGAAGAATTTTCATTAAGGCATTCTCATTACCTCCTCCCCTATCATTCTGATGCACAAATCAACCCTTGCTAAGATTGGTGAACTGCATTATATGACTGCTTTCCATCTTACTGCCTCTATTTCAGCTATAGAAACAGAACATCACTGCTCATTCAGGTAGAAAACCTTTTCCTTAAACAAAGTTAGGTGGAACTTTCTGTGTACTGTTTACTAAATCTGTTAAATGACAAAATGGTTCTGACACTACAGCATACTTGTTATGTAGCTAAGCAGCTCTGAAGTAATTATGCTTATGGGGATAAAAGAGATAGTTTATATTATATACCTGGTCCATACAAGGAAGTTCTAGCTCATCCTGTTGTGGAGGAGCTCACTGAGGTGCGGAGTCCATTTCACTACTGTCAGTTCCAGGCTGTGAGTCCAATTCTCGATGAAACCACGCTGCTTATTCTGGCCTGCATTATGCTAATAGTAGCCAATATTAGCTATGTTCAGCTATCGTAATGAAGTAATTTCCTTTATTTACCCTGAAACACCAAGCTGTTTATTTTGCTCATCCTATTTCTTGTACCTCTTCAGTTAAAATCAGACTGCTCCAGCTCTCACTGATAAGATGGATCTCAGAACTAGGGCTTCCCCATTTATAGAGAGCTGATTCAGTGGTGGCAGTAGCTTGAGACTCCGCAGGGCCAGGTACCTTAGTTAAGGAAGACATCTCCTCAGTCTCTTCAAAGCAGTATATTAAACTGTACAGAATCACAGAATGGCCAGAGTTGGAAGGGACCCATTAGGATCATCTAGTCCAACTCACGTTTAGGCACAGGACAACTCCACAGTCACACCATGTGCCTAAGTGCACATGGTGTGCACTAACAGTCACTTTTAAGTCAGTCATATGGAGAAGGAGGAAAATGGCTGTCCAGGCAGAACTTATTGCTCAAACAGCTGTTCCTTCCGTTCTCAGTGGTAAAGTCAACAGGCTGTTTTTTACCTAGAGGTTGCTCTTTGTATTAGAGGTTTTCCCCTTCGGTATTCATCCCAGCAATGTGTATTTTCAGACAATAATTCTATCTTTCTTGGTTCTTACTTGATTATACTAAACCCTTTTTTTTTCCCCCCAGAAAAACACAGAACACTGTCATGTGATTAGCTCCTCAATAGCTCTCTTCCATATCTAAACTTGAAGTAAAATTGAGCGAGGTTGTTCCAGCATTCTTCGAAAAGGATTGTCAGAATTCAACACGATAATGTGAGACTGAGGTTTCTCAAAGGCAATGACAGCTCTTGAAAAACTTAATACTTTATTAGCTCTATTGATGTTACCTTTCCTGGTATATACTAGAACTATACAAATAGCCCTTTAGGTGAGATTCAAGCTCGTGTGATTCTGTCCACTCTTTCCTGATCTGTTGTGAGGGAAGGCTGAGCTGTTTTGGTCAGCTGATCACTGTCTGGTGTGATGAGTGAGGAATTGACTGATACATGCAGAATGTAAACTTTTTTTGAATTAGAGCAGTTGGAGAACAAGAAAGCCAGCAAAACTGTTGAAGAATGCCAATTATTAGAGCTGGACAAATTTCTGCTATTAGGTAATGTAATTATTCCCCAAACTGTACTTAATTATCAGGTAAATCGACATTTTTATTCCTTTTTTAAATATTGAAAATTAATTGAAAAAATCTTTTTAAGAAAGATAATTAAACAAATATGCTATGAAACAAGGCCATGTGCAATTTCATTTTATGTGTAAATTACATGTAGGCCCAAAGGGGATGCAGTCTTATTATACAGTTTATTCCTCTATTAGCATTTCAATAGAAAGACTTTTCCTGCTTGTTCAGAGGAAAACAAGGAAAGCAAGATATATATGCTGGAGCTACATACAAACAGGGGGCCAGGAAAAGCTCCATTATTCCTCTTCTCACCCCCAAAAAGGAGTGAAAGAGAATAGGGTTGTGATCCCTACAGATGAGAGGAGATCACAGAAGTGTGAAGTGCAGCTGATTTCATTCTGTAGTAGACTGGACTGTTACTTGCATCAGGTCCTAAGTCTTGATACCATAATGTTAGTTCCCTGCTGGAATCTGTTCACGGCAGGACCTCAGTGCAGAATACAAAAACCACCACAAAGAGTTTTATTCAACCTTTCTGCGTCCCTAGCACCTACCTTCTTCAGACAAATAAATGCAGAAGTCAGAGACCTATGGCAACTAATCTGAAATTTTAAATAAAGTACAGAGCATTTGTATTTATAGAAAATCTGAGAAAATCAGCCTCAGAAGTTTTCAGCTTCAGCTCTTCCCCTCTCACTACGAAGTTCCTGACATCTCTTCCAGGCAACTGTGGTGTGTTTAGCTACATAATCACTATCCCTTTGATTTTTATGCATTTGAGCTTCAAACAGGGAAAGACTGATGTCTACATAAACCAGCTATGTTGTGTTCATTTCATGTTCGCATTCTCAAAGGGACTTACTGTGTGTGCACCACCATGAAGACCTTATTTTGGTCCTTGTTTGTATGTTTTCTTAATATTTGTATAGGTAAACTCAAGGGAAATTGTCTACAAGTCTTGCCCAATATGACTTGGATATCCTCTTTGTGAAATTAAAGATTGGACTGACAAATGTAATAATGTGATTGTCATAGCATATTGACACCTGGTAAAAAAGACAGTACTAGAAGACACACTTCAAAACTTAACTCTATAGTGTGAAAATTGAACCTACTAAAACCAGCATATTGACAGATCTGACAGGGTAGGCCTTAATGTGAAACATCAAAAGATTTCTAATATTAATTCAAGGCAATGAATAGCCTAAAGTTATTCATATATTTTTGTCTATGACCTGGAAATAAAGAAAAATCATTACTGCTGAGAAAAGTGCAGCATTTACCATGATGATCGAGAAAGGACAAAGCAAGGTAGGTTCATCTGAGCCACGCAAATTCTAATATAACGAAGTGTACCGTAATTTGGAACAAGGAACATCATGCTGAGAAATGGATAGTGTATCTTGAGTTTGTCTTCTCAGGAAGAAATTTAAGAGACAGACTGGGGGAGTTTAATTATATAGATGACGCCATGGCAAAAAGGACTAAGGCACTTCTTTGCCCATAAGGCAATCTAGGGACAGAGCATGTTGGGGGTGGGGAGAGGTGGTAGTGGTGGTGTTGTGTCTGAGTAACATACAGAAGGAAAGGATGCTGGAATATTGCATTATGTTCTTGTGTTGCTGTCAGGGGCAAAAGAAGTCCAAAAGCTGAGGAAATACAAAAAAAAAAAAAAGAAGATAGAAAAATTTATTCTGAAGCTGGGGAAAGTATTTTGAACTGAGAAATTTAATCCAAATCTGATTGAGAACTTGTCCTGAATTACCTTCCTGGAAGAGGATTCCAGCTGCTAACATTTTATTCTAGCAGAGTAGGTCATAACAGAAACTAATGACTGGCAAGTAAAACCAGGTAAACTTAAACTATGAACATGGCAAAATATTTAAGCAGTTAGGGTAGTTATTCAGAACAGCAAACTAGCAAAGGAAAATGAAGTATACTTCATATACCAACTTTTCTATATCAAGGCATGATGACTGCTTTAATTGAAATAGGTGATTTGGATTAATACAAAGATAATTAAAAGAAAGTCAGTTGCCTGAGATGTATGGAAAGTCAGGCTAGGTGACCCACTTAACACTTTCAAGTCCTAATATGTTGAAATATGTGAATTATTTTTATAGTCTTTCAAAGAGGTAAAATATGAATCTTTCTGTGTTTCCTTTGGGGAAAAACATTCCCCAGACAGATGCAAAGGACACTGCTAGATTACAGAAACTAGAGACAGATCTAAAGGTAACTATTACCAGCTTTCCAGATGTAATATATTTTACGAAGGCAGCTAAACAATGACTAGGTAATTGGTGACTGTTCTTTACTGCAATAATCATAACTGTCACCTTCCTTCTCCTCCTCTCACTTTGCATCTACCTGTTGTCTTTCATTTTATATTTAGATTAAGTGAGACAGGAATTTTTCTTCTTACTAAAATACATGCTTGATCTCTGTCTGGGACTCCTTACATTTACTAAGGCATAAATAAACAATAATAAATAAGTACATAATAATAGAGGAGAAAATTAGGTGTGAGGTCTCTCTTATGCATTGCCTTAGACATTCCTTCCTTTCCAAATGCTTGATGCTGCAGCCAGCATGTGAATGATCTAAAAGTCCCATTATGTTTTTGAGGCACACAAAGCTATACAACTTGTGATTCTTTTCAAGTCCCCAGATTACCTTAATATGATTTACAGTTTGCTTTGCACTTTCTAGGAATACCTGAGTTCTCCAAACTTTGTCATCTGTAGCACTTATGTAATAACATAAGCTGTGCTAAAGTGAGGTAATATATCATAATGTCCTGTCAAAAGGGAAAAGTGGCAGTAATGACACTTATGATAACAATAATGATGCCAAAAGTTTCCCCCTTCCCAAAGCATATAACAAAAAACTGCATAAGAAAACAGAACTTCATCTTACAGCTTATCCATGACACTATAGTTAGGTGATTATTTTTAATATAAAAATACAGCATATTTTTTTCAATTGTTGAAGTAGACTTTCCCCTAGTTCTCTGCAACTGATCTGTATGTATAAGGGTGGTTTAACTAGGTGTATCTCAGCTTGCATATGTTTCCCTATTTCATTTTCCATTCTCCAGGGACTAAATTTAACCCTTTGTTTCAAAGGCTTTGTGATTTCAAAAGTATGAAATAAAGTCCTAGTGTTTTTATCTATGAACTGACAGTTTGTTACCAGCATTCCTTCTCAACAACTGGTGTAATTTCAAGGTCTAACTATTTTTTGCATCTAATGAATGACTAAATGAAGTCATAGAACTTCTTTAGCTGAATGATCAAGTAGCCTGCACTTCCACTTGCTTCGTGGGTGTTTTTTTCATGAAACATTTCATTGATTGAGACTCCCTCGTTTGTCACCTCTCTGGAGAAGGGTCAGCTGCTGAAGATCTCAGGCCTTCTGCTCTCCCACAGATGCCTTTCAGTGGGCTTCTGAAAGAGGACAATGATAGTAGACATGCTTCTTTGTCTCAGTGAAAGTTCCAAAGTTATTTCCTCCATTTTTTTCTCTTTTAAAGGCATCTCAGAGATGCTTAGAGGTTGAGTTAGAAGTTATAGGTGTGATTTCTGACTATTTCTGCTTAGACATCACAACCTGTTCTGTGGATGTCCTTCCTGTCTCTTGAATTTGCACTTTCTCAAAGTCATAGTAAAGTCTGTGGTAGGTGGAAAATAGCCAGTCTGATTTAATGTAGATTTATAAATATCAAGTAGTTAAGAAAACAAGCAAGCCTTCATACTTAAATTTACACATAGCACAGAACCTGGCGTAATATTTATGGTATAGCATATCTCAAATTTTTCCTTTCTATATCCTACATAAAGAGCCTCATGATTTTGTCCTATTTTGTCCATTGTTAATAATTACTCAGGGCAGATATGGACATCTTGCCAACCTTATTAACCAGACTGTTACATTTCAGGTATCCTTGATCGTGTCTTGACAGACCATCTGGTGGGAGGCAAAGTGCAATCTATGGCTACTCATCATCTAGAATAGCACCACTGCAGAAAATGTGGTTCCCATGTGGGATACCCCCATATGTTTCCTTTGCAGGGAGGATGATGAAGGAGGTTCCCAGTTATGAAACACCTAGAAAAGGGAACTGTGCAGTATGCCCAGACACATTAGTATTGGCACAGCCTCTAGCGGCATATAGTTTTGTATCACTGGATGAGAATATAGTAGGTCATTGACTTATAACATTGACTATATTTTACCAGAGGTTTGGTTCTTAGCTCTTCCCAATTACTTTCATTTAAGAATAATGTATAATATAAAGAATAATAATATCAAGAACAATTGTTATAATTATTAATTATTACAATAATTATAATATAATATCCAATAACTGTTATAATTGTTAATTATTACTATTATAGAATATAAAGCACTGTTTTGCAACAACATTATAGTCTTTTATAGAAAAACTATTTTTTCAGTATCCCACAGATCATTTAATTTCAGTGATTTTCAACATTTTGGATAACATGCAACAAAACCAGGGACAGGTAGTGAAAGATACAAGGTGGACTTTATGATCAGGCTATTAAAGAGTGAAAATGTGACTTTGAGACCAGTTCTTGTCAACATGCAAAATTAATCTTTTTGCTATAAAATAAAAACTCAGACCAAAGCATAATTTAAAAATAAATATGATATATGATGGTATTAAAACAGGAAAGAGGACTAGAGCACAGCTCCAGATATATATGTATACATATATAGAGAGAGTTTACATCTATAGTTCTTCCAGTGAAGAATCTGCCAGTCCATGGCACGTTATTAATTGTAAATAGATCTTAACCAAGAGGATATATGTTTTGTCTAGCTTTAAAAGCATACGAGGTTCAGATATTTATGGGCAGAAGTTTCCACAGTCTGTGTGAGCAAGACAAAGCACTTTCAAAGTAGGACTTGACACTTGCAATATGCATGTATGTCTCAGTTACACAGTAGGCAGAGGGGGTAGGCATGCAGAGAGAGAATATTTTATAAGTCGATATCAGTAAACTTCAAAAGCAGGCCCAATGATGGAAGGGAAAGCTGTTCATAAGGTACAGTGAGCAAGAGCACACCTTTAAAAGCTTGGCAAGCAAAAGCCAGAATGTGATAGATGTTGTAATTCAGAACCAGAGGCCAATGCAGCAGAGATAGAGCTGGAGTGATGTACTGCCTGTTTGTGCTGCCAAGGTCTCTGTGAATAAGATGAAGTCTGAAGATCACTTTTTGAGGAGATAGTTCAGCAATTGGTTCCAGATCCTAAGCCAGATTAAACTGCCAAAAGAGTAAGTGATCTCTGGGACTATTTTAATTTGAGTTTATTCTGTGCAGGACCTTAATGCAATTCAATTTATATTTTTATTTTATGTTTTTATGGACACACAAGCTCTTTTTTGCCCCTTGAAACACTTAATGTGAAAGATTGCTTTTCTGACTGTCTCCTAGGGCAAGTTGCAGGTTGATTTAAAGGCACAAGATTAAGAAGAACACAGTCCAGAAGAAAGGCTAGTTATGGACGGTGCAGGGAGTGAGTCAGGTAAAAGTCCCATTATATGACATTATAAATAGCATAAAGTCACTGAACAGCAAAGTTTCCTGAAGGTTCTAAATCAAATGAGTATACTCCAGCTGGAAATTTACCCACAGACATTAGAGGAAATGACAAAATATGTCAGATATTTTCGGGGGTGTAGTCACTGCAGTCCAATAGGAGCCTTAATATAAATTCCCCTAAGAGAGTGGATTCAAATCTTTCTCATGCAGAAAGATTTAAGTCGTTTGCCTGCTAAAAGATCCTTAGTGCAATAGCTTCATTTTTGCCTCAGGTCTGGGGCATTCTCTATAGCACTGAGTGTAAACAGAGGGTTATCATCTTTAAGGACAATATCCTTGTAACATGAAGAAACCCAGATGGGTGGATAACATTAAATTAATTTTCATACAACCACTTTATTCAGCATTATTAGGAAGATTTTTTTCATTAATTTGATGGCATTTTTTTGTTTTGGCTTTTTTTTGGCTTTCTTTTGTTTCGTTTTTTGTTTCATCCAGCTTCTTATTTGGACTCAGGGCAGAAGTCATTTCATCCAATGGTGTTTGATGACATGATATAAGTGGAATGAATCAACAGCAGATTCATCCCCTTCTAAGACTGAGAGGATGAATCATGCTCTGGAGATGTCTGTCTCTTCACTGAGAGCAGCTGAGATAATTGGCTTAGACTAAATACCTAATTTTTAAATGATTAATGTTAGATGAGGTGAATCTTACCTTAAAAGGATGTTCTTGAGGGCAGTCAGTGTGTATACAAATGTAATTAGTGATATCATTATGAAAGTTCTCTATTTAATCAGAGAGATTCAGATGTGATGCTTTTCACTGGTAATCAAGATTCAAAGTCAAATACCTTTTTAGTATGCCAAATCCTCACTGAAGGAAGATATGGACATGGATCCAGTGTCTTTTCTTTCAATATCTTATTTACAGGTGAAAAGATTCTTGTGTTCTGATGTTCCACTTAATTGTGCAGTGCCTTAACTGTACCTATCAGTTGGCCTCCCATCCCTCAGTGTTATAACCAGGTCTGGTTTACAGTTCCAAGAACACAGCTTTGAGGAAAGTAAATTGCTATATTCTGCATTTGTACCAGAAAAGGTGCTCCAGTATTATGAATTAAATGACTCATTCATCCTCTGTTCAGGTTAATGCACTGAAGTGACTGCTGTAGGAAAGGTGTAGTCTGAGGGCATTTTGAGGAAAATAGTCAGCTGAGTAACTTTCACTGAAAACAATTTAATTCATAACAGCATCAAGTACTTCCAAGCATTAGACTAGGATCCAAGAGAATTCCAAGTTGGCCATATCCCACGATGTAAACTCTGTATCAACTCATCAGAATAACCCTACTTAGCTTTCCATCCATTTATTTTACTGAGTGCAAATCAAGCACACATACTTAAGAACTAAGAAGGCATTAATTTTTCTTTTGATTCAATTTATTTAATTTATTCTATTACTGAATAATGCCAAAGGTAATTTTGAAGCGATCAGGTTAAAATGTATGTGAGCTAAAACAAAGAGGTAGTTTAATTGAATAAGCACATTTAACTCATTAACCCTGTGCCACTGGGAGCAATCAGTACAAATTCAGGGTTGCTAACAATCACAAAGGTATCAAAGTTCTGTTTCTAACTCTTGCATGGGAAAGAAGGATAGAAACAGGCAAAGGGAAAATAGAAGTGATCTGCAGGTATTCCTGGAGTAG
The DNA here is from genome assembly GCA_013399015.1 of Galbula dea. Taxonomy (NCBI): domain Eukaryota; kingdom Metazoa; phylum Chordata; class Aves; order Piciformes; family Galbulidae; genus Galbula; species Galbula dea. Next base: position 1,793,002 of record VWZX01009335.1, read on the forward strand.
GAGCAGAGACAAGGGCACCACATGAAGTTATTAGTGCTTGCTTTCCCAACAGAAAATCCTACATTATTATAAAGCTCTTTTCCCCTCCCACTCTGAACAGAAGTTATTAGTTAGGAAGTGGAGCAGACAGCTGCTGCTTTCATTGTCATGAGTTATGGGAATGTGAGAAAGGTTGGGTAGTTTCAAACAAGAATGAAGAAATACAGTAGATCAAAGACCAGTGACCCCAACTGACCTGGCTTAATATAAAGAGGCACTGGAAAAGGCTAGTGTGACAGGAGTCTCAGTTTCCATCATTGCTCAGGATGCAGGCAGGTGGGGGCTGAAAGGAGCAGTGCATCATCTGCAAATATTTGAAATTCTCAAGGCAGTGTTTAGTGAGCTGGGAAGAGGTCATATCTGCTCTTTTAAGTATAGGTCACGTCTACTTTTTAACTGCCAGTGGGACCAAAACAGTTCCTAATTCTCCCAAGGCATAGAAGGCCTTAAAAGATCATTCCCTCTGTTAAAGATGGAGACAACATCTCCATCAGGTTTGAAGGTTTTCTCCTAATATTCAAGCCCCATCTCCTCTGTTGCAAAACAAGTTAGTTGCTTCTTTCCCATCTCTAGTTCTGGAGCTACAGCTAATGAAGGTTGAAGGAGGGTCAATTTAGCAGCAAGGATGCTGATACTGTTGCTGTTGCTGAAGCCCATGAAAACAACAATCTGGCAGCTGGTGTTTCCAGACGCTGGAGTGAGGGGTTTACCTGAGGTGGGACATGCCCTGTAAATCACAACAACTTGTGATTGTTTTAAACTAGGAACTAAAAATAAACTGAAGTAAGGAATAAAACAAATATATTTTGTTACCCCTCTGCTGTCTCTTAGCTAAACAAACTTCTTTCGTTCAAATTTTCTTCGCAGGTAAAAATCTCTTCAGTCTGCCTGTATACTCCTGAAGCACCAACAGAGGTTCAGATTGGATATTAGGAATTTCTTCACCAAGAGGGTTGTCAGGCATTGGGCTGCCCACGGAGGTACCATCCCTGGAATAGTTAAAATAAACATGCAGATATGGTGTGTGGGGACATGGCTTAGTGGTGGGCATGGTAGTGTTAGGTGGACAGTTAGATTTTATGATCTCAGAGGTCTTTTCCACACAAAATGATTCTATGATTCTACATACTTTGGTGTACTTCCAAAGTTTGAGAAGCACCACCAATCCCAAAATATAATCAAAGAATTAACTTCTGTGCCTTACACAAGGTAGACATCCCACAAAAATACCACTTTGCAGCAGCGTCACTTTATTATTTCTTTTTGTTTAGATAGTAATTCTTAATACCATAAGAATATTTATAAATGAAAAATGATTTCCTACTCAACTTCAGTCTGATTATTAAGGCTTTCAGCTGGCAGAACACAGGCTTGATGAAATCCAGCTTTTCCTGCTTTGAGCATAACGTTCCATGACAGAATAGTATCTTTAGAAAAATGGACAAGGAATAGCAAGGGTAAGACTGATGACCTCAGGTAATGGAGATCACCTGATGAGTGGTCTGTGAGTGCTCATCCTCTCTTTAAGATTGGTCACAATTTACATTGACTTCAAAATGGAAATCTGTTCTGTTCCTAGTGACTTACTAATGAAGACAGATAAACAATATTGTTTTTAGGTAATACTTGAGATGACACCGTACCAAGAGGGGGCATAGATTGAAGAAGAGAATCACAATAATTTTAAAAGGTCCCCAGGAAGCTGCATTTCTTAAAGTGGTTAAATTTATTTATGGGCTTTTTTTTCTGATTAGAAGCAGAACAGTGTATCTTGGACACTGAAGTACTCCATATTATGGAGAATGACTGACAAGGTAGAAATAAGCCCAAATTCAGGAAGGAAAAAATTCCACCTTATTTTAAATCATATATAGAACACATATGTATAGTGTCTTTAATGGTCATTAGCAACTGAAAATGTGGAATGGGATAATTTGCTATTCACTAGGAGATGCACATTACAGACATGTTGAAACCCAGATTTTCAAATGCTGTTTCTAAAGGAATTAATGCATGTCTGCAAAGCCAGTCCAGATAGATACAGTTACATTTTAAAATTTTAAAGGAAAATATGCCATTACTTATTTATTTTTTTAATATTGAAAAATTCCAAGTACATCCTTCAATAAAACTATTTTTTACTTTAAGACTGGCGTGTCTAAAGAGACTCAGCTGTGGCCAGTGTCTGTAAGTGTGCTAATAGGACGGTTGACAGCTCTTGTGGAACATTTTCAGGGCAGCTGCATTATTGGTTCATGAAGCATTCCCTCAAATATTATGAGTGACAACAAACCTGAAAATGGTGCAAGAAAGTCTCTTCCATTCTATGAAGACAGCTCATGTTTGAATTCTCCGACACCAGACCATTATGCAACCAACCAGCACTCCATCTGTACTGTAACTGCATGTCACAGAACTTCATTGTCTCCCTGGGAAGTGAGATTCATTACTTCTCAGGACCAAAATAAACTGCCTTGAAATGGTAAGATGTTTGAATTGTAGCTGACATATCTTAATCCAGCAACTAGTGGGTTAATAATTTTCCTTAGTTTACATGCCTTTAGGCTTATTGACTTATTGGATTTATTGAGCAGAATACCCAGAGGCCAAATCTAAGTTAGATTCTTGATTTTGTTCATTTAGTTCCAATAATAAAATGGTAATAGACTGTACTGAGCTTTCAAAGGAACTACAGGCATACTTCTCTGTACTTGTTCTTAGTGCTGGCTACACCTCTGGCATTTAATCTTTGCTAAGGAAACCCAGGTGGAACCTTTTGTTTCTTCAGTAGTTACTTTGCTTATCTCACCCTTCTGTTTTCCTTGCAGAAAGACTTTTTAATGCTACATAACCCACCTGATCTGTGAGTCTATAATGGGAATATTTTTTCCCTCAAATGGGATGCCTGAATTGCAGCATTAAAGCAATCCCTGAACTGGTGTGGTGGCTTAACACCCTGAGGCAGCTTTAGGAGGATTTATGCTACCTATCAATCCACACTACACAAGTACTTTAGGTGCTTCAGAAAGGAAACTGTCTTAGGGGTTTACCTCACATTTGCCGTTGACTTTACATATGAACTGCTTACATTTACCTCAGATTCCCTTTGGAGTTGGTGAGAAAGCAAGAGACTTTAGGATACGGACAACCCTCTGGACACAGTTACCCTACTTAATGTGTCACAATGCCTCAGTACAACAAATGGGGAATTACAAATTACTTCAAGGGTGTGCTGTAATGTAGATCTCAAAACTGGTCATGAGCTGGTCAGTCTCAGGAACCAAGAGTACTCTTGGAGTGCTGCAGTTCATGTTCACATTTACATTTTCCTACCTCCTTCAATCATCATCTGTCCTTTCAGCATTCAGCATTACAGAAACAACTCTGCTGTCTTTATCTTACACTAGTTACTTTTGATCACCACGATAGAGTGGGAGAGATGGAGAATATACATAGTGCTATGGTTTGCCCTCATGGTAGATGTGTTTGCTCTTGAGAAAGTACTAAAGCAAAAAGGTCAGCCACAGAATGAAAAATAAGAGTGGTTGAGGTTGGCAAGGAGCTCTAGGGACCAGTTAGTCCAAACCCCAGCTCACAACAGAGTCAACTAGAACTGATTGCTTAGGCCCATGTCCATTTGTGTTTGTGTACCTCCAAGGATGAAGACTACACCACCCCTCTGGGTAACCTGTTCCAGTATCTGAGCATCCTCAGTAGAAAAGCTGCTTCTTACATTTAAATGTAATTTCTTTTACTGTAATTATGCTTGGGTTTTTCACCATATTACCCCAAATCAGTTTCCCAGAAGATATTTTTATAGGCAATAATGCACAGGAAGAATGAATTTAGCCCCAAATTTGTCCATAAGTCCATTTTCTTGGTTGGTGGCTCACTACTCCATTTAAGCTACTAATGTGGACAGACATTGTATGTGTAATGTGTGCAGAGTAGAAGAGGGTCAGCTGACTACTGCAGATTTAGTAAACTAAGTCTCAGATATTACCTTGGTGGTCTATTTTGGGTTGTAGTACCACTGAAGATACTCTCAGATCTAGATCTGATTCAGCCCTTGAAGGATCTGATCTGGCAAGAAAAACCCTCTCTTTATAACTACAAACATAAGATAGAGGTGAAACAAGCTTTGCTTTTGCTAGAGTAGTTTTCTTTCTCCTTATAGAAGCAAAGGTTAAGATCCTCAGTTCTTTCTTCATACTCTATATACTCCCAATTTTTCAATGTCAACAACAAACAGGACAGTATGAATTGAAATCTTCCACATTCTGTGAGAGCTGTCTCATTAAAGGGGAAAAAAAGAAGAAATACGAATGCAAGGGTTCGCTATTTGTATTAGAAGACGGTATGCCAGTGTGCTTTTGAATTGGAGGCTGAAAAGGTGGTTAATGTGTGGGAGCAGAGCCAAAGGTGTGGTGCTGAGGTGCTGAGCTCTGGCAGGTTAAATAAGGAGAGAAATGGTTCTCAGCCTAGAGGATAGGTGTGTTCTGAAGGTTTCTGAGAAGCTGTTTGGCATAACTTGGAGGGAGATTTTGAACCATTTCAAGCTGGCAGAGTTTTAATTCAGGAAAGGAATAGAGACAACTAGTAAATGAATTTGTGGGTGAATAGATGATATACTGGTGGTAAAAGGGCAATGGTAGACAGATTGGAAGAAGATTGATTGACTAGAGCTTCTTAGAGAAAATGGTAAAAGCCATGGCAGATTAATTACTGTTTTCTCACACCTTTTTTCATTCTCAAGTGACTACTTGTTCCCCCACCATTTTCACATCCATTCTCTTTGGGAAAAGAGAAAAAATAAAGGCAGGAACTTAAAAAGTCTGTTTGAAAAATAAGCACGTGTGAGATTTAATAATCTACTTTCACATCATGTATGTTCCACAGACAAGGAGGAACAGTACAGTCTATGGAATCAAGCGTGATTTACAGCCAAGTTAGGGTCATGTCTCCTGAGGGTTCTATTACACTCAGAGAACAATTAAGATGCTTTAAAGATTGCCTGGCTCTTTATTCTTCCAGTAAATGGCTGAAAAGTTCATATAAGGCTGAAGGCATGTGAATAGGCATTTTCAGCTTTCTAAGTTTCTTGGTTTTGGTTGGTTGGTTGGTTGTTTTTCTTTTTTCCACCATAGTGGAAGACTGGAGACTGGGAAAAGCCATGGGTCCAAAATTAAGCAACACAAGAAAAGGGAAGAAAGGGTTTATAAATACTATTGGAGTGGTAGATAACATCAGTGTATTTTAAATAGATAATGTATGGTTTGAGAGGTGGCCTTTACGATATTCAAGGCAAGTTATATCCCTGAACTTGGTTCTTTATGTATTTTCTTTTGGATTATTTGTATTGAAAGGAATGTGGTTAATGCTCTACAACAAGTATCCAGCTTTTCCTTCACTTTCTTCTCTTTTCTGTACACAGAAACTCATGCACCGTGTTATTCCAAAAGAACTTTTTGTTTCACTTTAAAAGACTTATTTAAGACACCTTAAACCACATATGCATTTGGATGTGTGCATTCTGTTATTTACTGCATTATTTTTACCATTTGGTAGTTTGCATTCCTGTCCCTTATATCTCATCCATATTTTGAGTTCAAGGAGTAAAAGAATAAGATGAAAGTGATATGAAATTGTTATAAAACAATTTGCCATTGCCTTTACATATGAACTGAACCTTGGCTGAGATTTCTTTTGTAATTTTTCTACTTGAGAAATGTTCAGGATTTTATGTCAGAGATTGTGTATGTCTCCTTTTAAATATCGCTGTAAAAATACAGGACATACATATATACATATTTTTATTATTAAAAGCAGAGATACTCTTTAGACAGTTCTTGTGATTGTAAAGGATCTGGAACATGATTTTATTCAGTCCTTTTCATCTGTGGTCTACTGTTCAAAGCCTTATCCAAACAAATTGTTAGATATTCAGGTTAATTTTAAATGCAGCACACTGCTGTAACAGATGAAATGATGCTGTTCTTTTGTAGAAAAGACCTCAAATACCTTAGAACCCACACTGTCAGCTTTATGATGGCCTTTACATTATCTCAGATAGATATAGGAAAGGAGAGTCTGGAGCCAAATAGGATGAGAAATAATTTTCTTAACTTATGAAAACTTTTGAGATAAAAATAAAATTAAAGGAATAAGAACAGATATATAAAAAGTGTTCTCAAATAATTTCAATTAAATTGAAATTAAATGATAACCATGAACTCCAGGTTTTCACCATTTTACCGCTCTGCTATGCAACCTCAAACAGGTTCTTATGTTGTCCACATCACTGTAATATCTGTAAGTCCCAGAGCAGTGCATTAAGCAACATGACTGACATTGTCACAGGTGGTTTGCTCTTCCATTCTCTTCCCTGCGGGAGAAACAAGGTGTGCTGTTTTGTTTTGGTGTGTCATTTTCACATATCCATCATCATGTAATACTCCTCCTTTTATTAGCTAACGCAGCAGTATCTTTTGTCCTGGGAGAAATAAGCTTCCCATGAAAATGATATGGCTCCTGAAAGGATTCCTTAAAACAGGTCAGCTCCATTATCCCTCACTTCCCAGCCACTCTTGTCTCAGCAAGATCCTGCAGTCAGTAGGCAAAAATAGTGCTCATGCCAGAAGCCGGCATATTCAGGTGGCATTGCTTTGTAGTGCTGAAAGCCATCGAGTTAATCTAATATTTGCTTATGAGATTTCACCATTGAGGTGACCATAAAAGATGTCCACTAGTGGCTCTGCACCTTGGTTGGTACTAAATTGATAAATAGTGAAAAAAGAAGCCCTTCTACCCCCACAGCTGCAGCGATGCCATCAGCATTATTGCATTTGCCTCACATCAGAAACTTTCTGTTCTGCATGTCATGTGGAGTTAAGGTAATACAGTTGCTATGCATGTAGGTCACAGGTACACACATTTTTCCCAACAAAACAGACACTGTACTGGCCTGTGAAGTAATTTTTGACCCTTGGGGAAGAAAAGAGAGGAAGAGGCCTTGCTTAGTTGTTTGTGTTTCTTCATTATATAATATATTCCCAGTGACTTCCTTTTTCTGGAAAAGGACCTAATGAAATTCCTGGCTGAGTTTTCCACACTGCAATAACTATGTCCATTTTTTTGTCTTTTCTTTAAATTTCATACATGTGAACTAGATGAGAGAGATGAAAATGGTTCCTCCTCATTAGGACACTGACACAAATAGAGCATTGCCTTACTCAATATTCCCCTTAAAACTAATGGCACTCATGGTATAAGGGTGTTATAATAATTTATTGTGACTATAGCAGCAGTCGGTTTACTTTCTCCATTAACATCCCAAATACAGAATGAAAGAGCTGGTCTTGTCTGCATTTGCAAGTATGGTGTGAGACTGGAAGCAGAGAGATGAAGTAATTTCCTGAGGACATCAAACAGGTCAATGTAAAGTTGGGACTAGACTCCAGGTGTTCTTTTAGCCAGTACTGTCCTATGTAACAAAGAAAACAAACAAACAACAAATACCAAAAAACCAAAACAAAACAAAACCCAAAGAAAAAAAGTAGTCAGACTGGGTCTGAGGGATGCAGGAAATGAGAATGGAAGGGTGAGAAACAAAACATGGGTCATGGTATTTTCAAACTCAAATGACAGTATATAACTGTGCATGTGGATTCTTAAGATGGTACAGGTAAATAGGACAGTTCTGAGTTAGGCCAAATGTCCATGCTGAAACTCTTAAACTGCACAAACCTGGTTTCACCTCAGGTTTTGTTCTCAGCTCTGAATCAGCTCAGATTACTGGAGGGTCCTCAATATTTCTTGCCTTAAATGCAAGCAGGGCACAATTTCTAAGCAAATGACACATAGCATTATTCATTTTAGTAGTAAAATCATGTTAATTTTGGTTTGAGAAGGTGCCTGTAAACAACAGATTTTCTGTATCTAGAGATCACAGAATCACAGAATCAGAGATGATAATGTTGAGTAGAAAATAAGCAAAAAAAGAGAAGTGATTAACATGGTAAACGTCTAGAGGCTATTCAGGACAAATAGATGAGGCAGGAACAAATAGACTAAGCTTTTCCCTCTAAAAACAGGCTACCTTGATACTGTAGGGACTGCAGCATTGTCAAAGATGTTTTGACCAAGTATCTGATCTGTCATGTGAGGAGTGAAGAATGCTGGAGTCAGGCTCAGCAGATTATGTATCAGTCTTCCTGTGCTTGTTGCTGCTTGCACCTGGGACTTTGCCAGGGAAGGAAGGGATGAAAACATCTTCCCTTGTTATGGGCATTTCATAAATGAGGGAACCTTGCTCTGGGTGTGGTTGGGAGAAGACTTGCATTTGCCCTTTGTGAAACAGCATTTTGAGCAAGAAAGATTCCTATTGGTTTCAGCATGCTATGGTTCGTGCCTGAAGGGAAATCTTAGGAAGTTTAGTTGGCAGAATCAGTACCTCTGGGATGAAAGAGGGATGGGATATTATTTCTGCTTCTTAGTGGAAAACAGGCTAAATTTGAAATGCATAGTTGTTGCAAAGATTAGTTTGCATGCTTCTGCTCCTACATTTTGGCAATGATTTACATGCATCAGTCAGTGGTATCTGTATGGTAATGTTGCTATGTGTTCAGACCCTGTTTATAAGATATCTGAAACTGGCATCTGAAGTATCTGTAAGAAACTTTTCTAGGGGAGAAAAGTCTGAGGCAGGTTGAACTAAGCTTATCCTGCCAGACTTCCTTTGGCCCCTGCTAGATTTCATCCACAGATGTGTTTGTGGTAAATGACAGTGCTCCTATCTCTGAACCCCTGATCTTTGTCCTTGATGACTGACTCCTATCTTACATTCTTGTAAACTCAGATTGAAAGAAGGACATGATTTGAGGCAAAGGGAGAAGAAAGGGAAGAAACCTAAATAAAAGTTTCCAGTGAAATGTGGCCAAAAGCTCTAATACTCTGACACTGTCATCTATAAACAAGAGACTCTGGAGAGAGAAATCCTAGACTCTCTGAAGGCAGAGACAAAATTTTCAATGACTGCAAAGAGGATTTGGGATTTTTCCCTCTCAAACTCCAGTGCATAGATATGATCTTCAGGATAGAATAGAGGATAAGTCTAAAATCAGATATTCCTAGTCATACTCAAATAAAGGCCCAATAAATAAATCTTTTTCTGTACTTCTAACTGGAAAAAAAAAAACCAAAACAAAAAACCACCCACCACATAGACTGTGTTCTCAAAGAGATAGTTCTATAGCAGAAAAGTCTCTGAACTTTTTTTCCTGATTTTTATCTAGTTAAAGATGAGAGGATTATTGCAGAATGATGGGGTGTGGCATTGCTTGCATGCATCACAAAACAAGCTTCTTGTGTCCATTTTATTTGTTTAGGGATTTGTTGCTATAAGTCCAGTCTTACAAGGCCAGAGTGTTATTATTGTGATTTCTGTGGGAGAAAGTTTGGCTTTTGACTTGGTTAAAGTTGGTTTGAGGAAAAGTAGTCTTCCTAACCCTGGACTACTGCATGTTCATAGCATATAATGCAGGAAATAGTGTGTTTAAAACATTTATTGGAGAAATAGTAGAAGTATATATTGAAACATTTTACAGCTGCTAATATAATCGATTTATTTATAACTGTAGTAAATTTGCTTGCTAAAATAAGGTTGTTTAGAACTATTTTGCTGACAGAAATGAGGACAATATTAATATATTTTAGCAATTAAAAAGCATGATTTTTTCTTAAGAACAAACCTAACAAAATTTAGTATTTAAATAATTTTATTTTGACAGGGAAGCATATAGGATTTTTTTGTCTGTAAGACACAAGGCATCTGCAAAGTCTGACAGTAAAACAGATATCATTTTTCATATATTTTGATTGGATTCAGTGCTGCTGATTTAAGGTAGTGTATTTTTGTGTCTCATTAAAAGATGAAAGAGACTATGAAAGCTGTCTCTTTACTTCAAAATAAACACTTCTTGGACATGCCTTTTTAGGTGGAGCAGCACAGGGAAATAAACATGATTGAACTGAGTTTTTCAGAGCAAAAAATTCTTTCCTGTAATTTAGCATTGCATTGCAATGGGTAAGCCCAACCATGAAGATTTTGAGGACAGGTATGAGTTACACTTGCAACTGCACAGTTTGTCAGATCATAAATTTGACCTCTGAGGTGCAACTGGACCAAACAGTGCCTGGTAATGGGCTTGCACGCAGGATCTCTGTGCTGTGTTACCTGCTGAGTACAGCAATCATAAGATCTGATACATAGGCTGCCTTCCAGGCTGGGGTGTAAGAAAAGTGAACTGGAACATACAAAGGAAGTGCTAAACCTACCTGTCCTTCAGACATCTAGGGAATCCTGCTGTGGCAGGGCGGTTGGACTAGATGATCTTCCCTCCCAACTCCTAATATTCTGTGATTCTGTGTGATTTTTTGTGAGTAAATAAGTCCAAGAAGGACTGATTGGTGGCTGAGTAAAAGCAGAGCATCTCTAAACTAGATTTTGAAGCAGCCCAAAGGTGTGAACCCCTTTTTCCTTTGTTTTCTCCCACCTTTCATTTTCAGTGCTGGAAAGAGGGAACACTAAAACTGGCTTGTGCTTGAGCACTGGAAAGTTGTGTTTCACTTACATTTTGCTGACAGTGTTTTACAGACAGACACACACTCACTATGCCCATTTTCCAAGCCCCACAGCTACAACCAGCTTTGAGCCAAATATTACATGCTTGAAGTTCTACATGTCATGCTTAGGTGCATGATCTCTGCAGGGAAAGGTGTTGAGAGGCACCACTCTGCTACATTATCCAGCTTCAGTTTTGAGGGATATCTTGTGCCTAGCCGGTTCAAAATGTCAGCAGAGTGACTTCTATCTGCCTGCAAAAGAACAGTTGAAGGCCAGGTCTACATAGTTCGCTTTATGTATATATAAGTAGTGGAGGTTCTTGGTGGGGACGAGCACAAGCCCTCTTTCTTGGTTCTCTTCCCCTCAGGCCTGACCCAAGGCTCACTGAAGTGATGGAAATATTCTCATCAATGTGAATGAACTCTGGTTTAGGTCTTTCTGTATCCCCAGAGGCATGATTCATTCTGGAAAGGTCAAAAAATCACACCCATCTACTGCCTCTTTCTTAACAGCTTGCTGCATGGATCTGATGCATCAAAGGCTGTACGCTCTTTTAGCACTCATGACAGCAAATTGTGTAAATTTAGCAAAGTTTCCAGCAGTGACATGAAAATAGAGTGGATGATTCAAACAGGTTTTTGCATCCCTGATTTCCACTTGTCCATTTTTCTGCTGAAACCTGTGAATCAAATTGTTAATAGCCAGAGGCCTGGTAGCTTGGCAGGTCTGAAAGAAGTTGGTATGATTTAAGCCTGCATGGGCAGACCACAGATTTGACATCCAGGTTTTGATCAAATTTTAACAAGAATTCTAATGAATCAGCACAGGTATTTACCACTGTTGGGCAGTTACACTAGAGATGCTTAGGGCTTGCTAGTATCAAGATAGGTACCTTCCAGAGGAAAACAAAGAAGGAAGAGAGAGTGAGAGGGAGCAAGAAAAGCACCACTTTGTCTTTTGAATCTCTGATAAATTAAACCTCAGACTTCATTAAAGAATACATCTCTGTTAAAATGTTTTCTTCCAGAAAAGATACATGTAACTGAGGTACAAGATCAATTGCATTAATTACATTGAAACTCACATACCTAATCCTGATACAACTCACACAAAGGATATTAGCGATGTGATTTTGCTATCAAATAAATCTATGTTTTAACCAATGGCTAAAATTAAGAAACAGTATTATTAGTACTATTATTATCAGATGTTATTTCTGTGTCTGTACCCAAAAAATGTTCATTCTTGAGCTTCTGGCATGTGGCAGGAAAATCTAGGGTTAATTTGATGGGCATGGTCTTCAGCCATCTTTTTTGTAAAATACTTTTTTTTTCTTTCTTTTTTACCTCACCATAAAAAGTTCTTATAGAATTTGCCCCCAAGAATGTTGCCTTGTTATCATTAACAACAGAGACACTGATAAGAGGATCAATTATTTTTATTTTTATTCATATATTTTTATTTTTATTCATTCACTTGTATGGTGGTAGCCCAAAGCAAGACAGCAGTCTTATTTTCTTAAACATTTTACAAACATTAAAAAATCCCTCCCCAATGATTTAACAGCCTTTACTTATGTCTTATTTAACAACTTTATGACCTTATGGTGTGAAGGTCTTTAGTGGCCCAGTTCATCTTCAATTAAGTTTGTCAGTGAAATGTCTCTTAGCAACTGAGACTCTGAATTTCTGGCAAGATATTGGAATGATTCCTTTTCCTCTAACTTTTCTTTGGAGCATCAAAGCATTTTGCAAGCGTACTCCAGTGGACATAGTCGAGTGAAGGAAAGGCCAGGCTAAGAAAGGTCAAAGCTGAACATTTCCCCTAGATTCTGAGGAGGAAACTACCTCAAGTAGACCTGATTCTGCATTGCCCAAGGGCCAACCTACTCCTTAGACCCTGCTTCTGTTTCCATTTTTAAGAGGTATTTCCTATACATTGAGCTCTTTTGTGCAGAGCAGAGTCCATACTAAGGGAGATATAAAGCTCCTGGAGATATGACAGTTTAGAGAAGTTTTGCAGGGCATGGCCATGGATCCTGTTTGTTGAAATGTGCAGCATGGAGCTCACAAGTGTACAAAAGGGCTGGGTCATTCTCTGCTGATCAGTTTGTGGAGAGGAGAAAATCAGGAGAAGTACAAAACAGCCAAGTTTAATTTATACAGAAGAAAAACAGTGAAGATGACACAAAGAATTTTACAAATATCCAGAATGGAGAGACTGTGGTTTGCACATTCGGAGTTAACTGGCAGTGTGTAGCTAACACAGTTTGGAATAAATGGGCAATGTAAAATATACATGCACTGTTGGTTTCTCTGCACAGCAATTTCTTTGATGTTTGCTGTAGTGTCTATTTATAAAATTTGTGCTTGCAGGCGGGACAACATGTGATTCTTTTTCCCCCCTACAGCATTTCAAGGATTTTGTTTCCTTATTAGATTCTCTTTAAAATTAGGAGAAATGCAAGAAGAAAACCCTATCCCTTCGGGGCCAGTTGCAAAGATCCTTTGTGCCTGTTTTCACACTGCAGGTTGATGATACAGCTACAATTTGTATTCTGAATAAAATGTTAAGACTTTGTAGCAAAGGAGAGAAGAGACAATCCTTTGAGTGTCACTGTCCCTGGACAGAAGAAGAGATATTTAACCCTGTGCATCAGATTGTCCTATATGACGATGTCAATTAGTAATATAAAATGTATTTTATATATGTCTATATTGCTGTAGATCTCAATAGTGCCAGGTGAAAAAAAGTGATGAGTGGAAGAGTAATTGTTCTATGTAATAGTTAATAAAAAAAAAAGAAATTAAATCAAACAACCAACCAAGCCTCATCTTTATCTTGAAGAAGGAAGAGAGTCAGGAATAAAGTTTAGGAAGAACTGAGCTGGGAAAATGTGTTTGATGAAATCAATAATAAATAAATAAAAGTGTTTTGGATATATCAAGAAAATATGCTTAGAATATCAAGAAATGTGCTTAGAAATAGTAACAACAGTGCAAAGGAGAAAAAAACAAATAGTTTTAACAACATCATAGCAAGACACACACTTAAGAATACTTAGAGCTTGAATATATAGCTCTTCTGGGAAATTACACACTGGAGTTACTGCCAATAATGCCCTCTTCTGGCAATGCTGTTGCAACTAAGTTGGCGTGTCAGTCATCTCAGGACCCTGCATTTTCAATGTGCAGGGTTAATTCAACTGTAGTCAGGGAGAGACTTTTATCTGAGTTAAATGTCACAATCCCCTTTTTCTCCCCCTCAGTTCTGAAGACTAGCTGTAGGTAAATTATTTTAATAAGGGAAGAGATACCACAGTACAGTTTTCTTTTCTTTTTTTTTTCCTTACCCCAAATAATGCTCTCTATGTCATCTGTATATTTATGATAGCTCAAAGACATGGGTGTGTGGATCTAATTAAAAATGTGAAAGGGTTTAGCAGCCTGCTGCTTCCCTGTGAGTCTCTTGTTGCCAACTCTTGGCAGCTCTGCTGTCACTGAGCCAAATGTTTAGTCTTCAGCTGAACTACTGCCAGTGAGCTGCACTGCATTCTGGGACCATAGCGCCTCGAGGTACTGTGTTAAACTATCTCACATAAGGATGTGAAGTGAGCTGGACATCATATTCAATCACCCAACAGAAAACTGAAGGAGAAAGCCCACTATTGCCTGGTGAGCCTCAATGTCATATAAGACACAATGACCAATTCCTTAAGGATTTTGCAACAGGGAAAACAAACAGATTCTTGAGGTGAATCAAACCATGTGGTTTTTTTAATGTGCCTATGCAGCAAAGGCAGTAGGTATATTTAGCAAATTTAGTTTAAATCAGTTTGCTCTGAATATGGAATTAGAAAAAGGTTTAACAAAAACTTGGTTTTCTGCAATGGGAGTCTGGCCTCTGAGCCAATGCTAAACAAATATATTCCAACTCAACTCCAGGTATCCTTAGCAGGTATAGAGAAGTTTGGTCCAGAATAAAAAAGTTTGGCATATGTGCAGGCAGCAGCAGGAAAGCTATGTTGATAGAAATGTGCTCAGCACAGTTGCATTGCTTAATAAATTCAGGTATAATGTGGAGATAGACAGGGTTATAGGCTAAGCTGGCCTGTAGGCTTTGATCAGCGTTCCAACTCACTTAGGGCTTACAGTGGACTGGAAGAATTGCCAGGTCTCATGAGTCAATGATGGATTTCCAGCAGATCAGAATTAAATTCTCCTTTTAGCTGTTCTCTCTATACTGTTTTCTGCAAGGAAAATTACTTCCAACAGCAAAGCAGAGTGTATCTTCCTGGTATTTTCTTTCTCTTTTTTATTTCTTCACTGTCCCATTTCTATCTTTTGTTTTCATGCTTTTCTCACCTTCACACCATTTTATTTCCTTTCCTTCCCATCTTTCATTTTCACTCGTCTCCTAAGATTTTTTTCCTTATCTACCTGGATTTCATATCAACTTTTTTTCTTTGGCTTTTACTGTTGCTCTCAACAGCTTCCCTTCACTGTCATAATGCTCTACCTGGGAAAATGAATGAGCCACCCCTAATGTTAGTCCAGGGTCTTAGCAGACAGATTCTAATTCACTTTATTTTGGGAAATATGTTCTTTGCATGTTTCTGAAACCAGCACAATGGCAAAATGTTAACTAAGTGCTTCTGATTGTACTGTTGTTCCAGCTCTTAATGTTGGTATTTAAGAATAAAACTACAGTAAAAAAAATATTGGCTTCTTATCAAATACTTGTGTGCATTCATTCATAATGCTAACTACAGATTAAACACACAGTACTAAAGGGGCAGGGAGAGAGAAAAAAATAAACATTGACACTAATGATCACACATTTTTTGTAAGAAGACATTTAAATAAATAGAAGCAGGCGGAAGTGTGCAACACACCTGAACTCCACTTCTTTGATCTTTCCTCTGGGGTCCTTTTTGTTTCAGTGGGCCAGCTCTGGGAAGGAAGCAGGACTCAGAAGCCACTTGGCATCCAGCCCAGGCTTTGTGGGCCACCAGAGAGATGGGTAGCTAGGTGCAGAAGTGCCCTGAGGCAGGTGTTAAAATGTTGTTCCTAGTTCCTTGGTGGTAATCATTGCAAAACAATCCTGTCTGCTCTATTCGTATCAACAAGGTGCTTTTCCTGGCTCGTTGCTAAGAGACAGGACTGTTGCTTACAAGTTGCTTACTGCCTTAGACTTTCATAATTTATAATTTATTATCTTAGCATAAAAATTTGTGGTGTTTATTTTATTTTATTTTATTTTTCCACCAGCCCAATAATTGTCACATAAACCATAGGTCATGTATATACCAGAGTAGCAGTTGCTCTTATAATATACTTCGCCTTTGTATGGTTTTGGTTCTGTGAAAAGAAAATGCTATTATAAACTGAAGATGAATATCATTTTTGTCCATTAACTTCTTGCATTATATGACTGGTTAGGTCAATGGATTCCCTCAAGATTTCTTCACTATTGAAAACATGTTTCTGTCCAACCAAGAAGGAAATGAATTGAAATGATTTCAATTATCACATGAAAGACGTCAGCTCTTCTTGCTGTACACTTCAGCACCTAATAGTTCAACTCATCAATCCTACTTTCACAAAGTTCAGCGGTAGAGATGTTTAACCAATGCTAGAAATTACTCTTGTGCATTAATCTAGCTTTGTGAATATACAAACCTTATCTTGCTAAAGTGTTTTGTACTTAACACTAGTTAAATCAGCTCAATGAGAAGTAATGGCGAAGTGGAAATGAGAATAATTTGCAGACTTGTTAAGTTGCAAAATAAGTCTGTCACAGTTCACCAATTTAAGAAAAAAATTTTAAAAAGGGAAAAAAAATGTGAAGAAATTACTATTATACTCCCTGATGGAAATTAAGGATATTGACCTGGGGTTAGGATTTACTTAACTGTTTAACAGTAGAGCTGTACATACAGCTGGCGTTGTGGCATTAAACTAAAGAATATTTAAGAGCTCTACCAATACACAACCAATTGCATTACTACTGTAAAAGCTTTTAAAAAATTTAGCCAAAGTTACTTTTTGCCCCTCATTTCAGCGAGCACTTTAGGCCAGTTAGAAACAAGAACTACATCATACAGAGCTGCAGAAATGATTATGGAAATGGCCTGGAGCAAATAGTGCCTCTTCTGCAAAGGTTGTGAGGGAGTGTCTGCTCAGCAAAATTAAGGCATGTTTTCCAGCACACCTGACCTTTTCTCCATCCAGCAACACCAGTGAAGTTAGCCTGCATGCACAGGACAACACAGCTAAGATTAAGATATGTATCACCACACCTTCTTGGCCTAGCTAACTAACAGAAGAAAAATTGTGTAAACACATTCACAAGGGGCAGTCTGCCATTGTCTCATGTCCAGGTGACCAAGGTGACCAAGGGCATCCTGGCTCGTTTTGGAAACACTGTGGCCAGCAGGACTAGGGAATTGATCATCCCCTTGTACTCTGCACTGGTGAGGTCACTCAAATACTGTGTTCAGTTTTGGGCCCCTCACTATGAGAAAGACACTGAGTTTCTGAAGTGTGTTCAAAGATGGGCAACAAAGCTGGTGAAGGATCTAGAGCACAAGTCATGCAAGGAGCAACTGAGAGAACTGGGGTGGTTTAGTCCAGTGAAGAGGAGGCTGAAGGAAGAACTTCTCAATCTCTATAACTACCTGAAAGGAGGTTGTAAGGAGGCGGTGGTTGGTGTTTCTTCCAGGTAACTAGTGATAAAACAAGAGGAAAAATACTGAAATTGCACCAAGGGAGGTTCAGAATGGATATTAGGAAAAATTTCTTCACTGAAAGATTGGTCAGGTATTGAAACAGGCTCCCCAGGGAAGTGATGAAGTCATCATCCCTGGAAGTATTTGAAAGACATGTAGATGTGGTGCTGAAAGATGTTGCTTAGTGGTGGACTTGGCAGTGCTAGGTTAATGGTTAGTCTTGGTGATCTTAAATGTCTCTTCCAACCTAAAAAATTCTATTATTCTATGCTTAATTCACTATTAGCTGTGCAATAAGTATACCAGCCAAGTGTATTTTAGTCAGTCTAAATGTATTCAGGAGTTGGTCCTCTTACCAGTTAAGGCTACACATGGTGTAGCCATGATGTTCAATGCTTCAGATCAGTCTCAAAAGCCCATCTAACCTATAGTCAGAAACTTTCTGTGACATCCAGCAGTCCATAAGAAATATAACTGTTCTAATAGTGTACTGAAAGATACTACCTTCAGTTTATAAATATCTTTGGCAATAACACCTAATTTGCCATAAAACTGGGACACTTAAAATGCATGCAGGTGTAAAGCCATGATACATACCTTGTTTGTGTAAGTTCGTGTTGAGTAATTATTACTGCTGCAAGCAATCACTCAAACCTCAGAGGAGAGGTTAAGGAGGAGGAATATAATTTATTCATTAACCTTCCAAGCAGGGCACTCCTGTTGACTCTGTACATGCATCACAATGCTCCACAGAACCAGCTAGAGGGTACTTAGTCCAAGGAAAGGGTGGACTCAGGTCCCTACAGACTAAGGATCTGATCTGTTACAGAAAATTCTGACCAAAAATCTCCCTCAAAACCAATACATGTATTTATGCTATTTCTTTGGCAGAGTGTAGGAGATATAATTAAGTGGCAAGAATCACTCACAATATCTTTGGTAACATGAATTAGAAAATGCATCAACAAGAACTTATTGAAGCTGTGCTGGGTGAAGTTCAGATTGGATATTAGGAAGAGGTTCTTCACCCAGAGAGTGGTGGAGAATTGGAACAGGCTCCCCAGGGAGGTGGTTATAGCCCCATCTCTCATGGAATTCAAGAAGCACTTGGACAATGCTCTTGGACACATGGTGTGACTTCGGGGTTGTCCTGTGCCTAAGTACGAGTTGGACTCCATAATCCTTGTGGGTCCCTTCCAACTCTGGAGATTCTGTGGTTCTGTGAAGAACTTATCTACAGAGAGTGACTTAACCTTCTGAAAGAGTCATTAAAAGCTTAGAACAAGAATTTCCTGATTTGAAATTCATGTGGCTATTGGAAAAGAAAGAAATTTATGATTGCCTGCTACTGTTTAAGTTCTTGAGTGAGCAACAGACACCAAAGCTTGTGAATCATTGTAAAAGCACTAAAAAGAACTAAAAAGTGTCACAAATAAATAAGCTGCAAAAAGTGTAGTTAAGTAGCAAATCTACCCTTTTTGTCCTTAGGATAAGTCTAGTGGGAGACAGAATCAGAGATACGATCTTATGACTACTTTTGCTGAAACCTACATGTGAAGACATACAAATGTTTCCATTGCTCCCAAACTGAGGCATTCTCATTGGTTGTTCACTCGTAGATGTCAAGTCCATAGTCTAATCTAAAACTTCATGTCTGGGATTCTGCCAAAAATCTGATTAATTATTCTATCATCCAAAATCAATTTGTATTTAACAGGTGAGGTATTAGGGTTCAAAAAGGAAGGGCTGATGGATCATTATCTTTGTACAGTTCATGCATCAATAGTTTCATTCGTATTTCATCAAAATAGTAATAACTGATTACACCACAAGTCATGTGAACTTGTTATTGGAAATAAACAGCAGAAGGGGAAAGTACCCTGAGTTTTCAAAAGGTCAGTTTGAATATCTCCCAGCTACTGATTTTTATTTTTTTTAATAGATTTGTCTTTCTTCCCTAAGTTATCTTTTGTCTTTTTTGGACTAAAATTTCATCACAAACTGAGGAGGGAAAATTGGTATATCTGAAGGACTGCTACAGTGTCAAGAAAACCCTTACAACAGATTACAGCTTTGGGGTGAAATAAGGAAGTGTTTCTCTGTAGTTTTTGGATGCTCTGATTTTACAAGCAACTAGTATTATTTATCTAAAGTCAATAAAAAGCTTGCTGAAAATCAAAACATTTATAAACGGATACATTTGGTTGAAGCCCTGCTTTAAAGTATTAATAAAACAAAATAGAAAATACAAAGCTCACCAGAAATAACAGTTCCTTAATCACCTGATTAATTTTTCCTAGGTGTTATAGTAGCTCTCCTGAGAAGATACATGATCCTGTGTTGCCCAGCATTAACTCAACATCTTGAATGCTCAGGCCCCTCTTCAGGGAAATGCCTGAAGAATACAAGGGAGGGCTTCTCACTGCTCCTTTCTCAGGCAAAATGCCCACTGAATTCAATAGGATTTTTTCATGAATAAGTCAAGTAGGATTTGGCTCTGGAAGGACATAACAAGACTGAACAGACTTCGTTCCCAGTAATGGTGTCCCATTGTGCTGTGGTATGGTAGAACATGCAGTGCTGGAGTGCATTCTGTCAGTGCCTCCGACTTCCAGAGGATATTGTAATATCTCATTATTGTAAACTAGAAGAAAGGGATCTGTTAGAATTAGGACTGGAGATTATTGTAGGGGTTTTTCAGTAGTACAAAAGAAGCAAAGAAATGTAGCCATTATGAATACAGGATATTAATAGCTTACATTTGCTCTGTGAACTGTCTTTAATTCCAAGCAAGTAGAGGCATATGACATGTTTCTCAATGGTGCCTAGTGACTCCATTCTAATTTATGGATACATTACCAAAAGTCTGACTAAAAAAACACAGTTTGCAAGTTGTTGATTGTCTCCTATGAGGATCTAAGTGATATATCTCTCCCTGATTCCACTGACTTTACAAAGCTGTCGTGTTGTGGTGCATTTGAGAAGTGAAGCATCTGAAACAGGCCTTACAAAGCACCCTGAGGACTTGGCTTAGGCAACAGGTAAAGCTTTGTGTATTCCCTGGCTCAGCTCTGTACTTTCTCATCAGTGAACAGTGGACACGTTTATCACAGCATGGTCCAGCCACTCTGTCACAGTGTGATCCAAGCTCAGGTGACCCATAAATCCTATATGAAGCCTGCAACCTCTGTATCATTTCTGGAAGGGCATCAGAAATGATACAGCTGATGTAAACCATAGGCTGTGTATCCTATATGAGTGTGCTCTGCCTATTCGTAGAGCAGGCTGTAGTCTGCCTTGGGCCCATGCCAGAGAGTAGTTCAGGCCATGCTTTCTCCTGGGTATGACTCAAACCTTATCCCTGGTCAAGGGCTTTTGCCCACATGGTATAATAGAAAGTGAATATGAACACAGACTGGAACCTGAGTGAAAAATATTTGCTCAGAATATGATTTAGACATGCCCAGTTTGTTCCTATGAACAAGTCTTACTGGCTCTTAAAAATTCTAGACCAAATCTTTCACAATTCCTTGGTATTTTGATGTAGCCAATTTGCTCTAGACTTCAAAGAGACACTTGGTGAAGAACAAGTGAGTCAGGCTTTGCTAGGTCACAGTGACCTAGCAAAATGGAGCAGGTGCTAGATTAAAAGATATCTCTGGAAGGCATTAAGTCTGTTTATGACCCCACTTCAACTGTGGCCATTCTTATCTGCAGTTCTGATTATTTAAAGAAGATCCCAACAGGCACAGGAATTACACCAACTCTCAGAAAGCTGGAACTTGTCTGTAAGTATTATCTCTGAATGCTATAGTCAGAGGACTGGGGGAATCCATGTTATTTTTATGTCACTCTGGTACAAACAAAAATCAATGCTTGTCCTGTTTAAGGTATTTGTCAAGTGACACAGCTTTTGCTATTTTCTGCTCCAAAAGTATTGCATTTGACAAAGAAGTTCTTCGACACACCAAAATTTTTTTCTGAAAACACCCTGAAAGGTGATTTATACAGAGTCAATATACTGTATATGGGATGTGTACATGTGTGTCTACACATATTGTAGACAAATAATATATTTGCGAGCTGAAAAGTGGAAAATACCAAGTACACAGTGAAAACCACAAGGACCAATATGACAATGATATTATTTAAAAATGAATAAATAACACTATCTGCATTTACAGAATCCCTGAGACTAACAGTGGTATCTGGAAAGCATAACATATACTTTTATTTAACACAGACCTACCTCTTATGATCATTATTAATTGATATTTAGAGAGACATGCATTAAGAGTTATCTGGGTATGGGCACTACTATAAAGCTATCAATATATTTAGCTAGTTTTTATAGTTCCTAAAGATCAGCCACCAGAGACAGATAACAATATATATATATATATATATAAAATAAGAAGAACATCTGTGTTTGTGTCTAAATAAAGGAAGAAATGCATCTGCCTTCAGTAGGTCTCTCTTTTTAATGTTTCAGCCTACAAGAAATGCACGTTAATAGTAACTTCTTCCCTGAGGAAGGTTTTGAACTGGAGTACTTGAGAAGAAACTTACAACAGAGCAGACTAAAGTGCCACCCAGTCCCTTTTAATTAGCACACATAAGTACCCCTGCATCCAAGATATGATTGAGAATTTCTGCTATTTCATTTTAATATCAGTGTTATATGCTAACGTTTGTCAGACTAAGCTAAAGAGCCACTTCTTTTTATGTTGTTTCCCACATGCAGAGCAGACCTTTTACATTTTTGTTGGCTGCTAACATACTAAGCGTTTTTAGGCAGCGTGCGGTTCTGGACTGAAGCCATGCATGCAAGTCTTCTACAGTAAGTGTGGCCCAAAGGATTACAGATCAATGGATTTAGTTATCTGGTGAAGTTCCCCTGCCTCTCTGGTGCTATTAAAAGGTTTTGCTATTGTAACAACCACCAGAACTTTTAATTTGAAACTTGCCCAACTAAAGCTTCCACTTAGGCTACAGAGTGTGAAAAAGTTAGTGGACTTCTGCAGGCAGCTTTATTGTCATGCCACCGCAATGCAAGTCCAGGAAAAACTTCAAAAAGATATTTCATACATCTGAAGAGAAAAATTGTGCATAAGGGGGGAAGCAGGGAGGGGGAAGGGGGAAGAACCACCAACATTGCAGTGCTTTCTCGATGTAATCAAATGATGCTGTCTCAGAGAAAATTGCCTTCTAATTAGTTCATAATCAGATCCTGAAAAATGGGGTAGAGACTGTTTGAAAAATTCTCTTGTCTGAAGCACCTCAAGCCTGAGGAAAAGGAATCCTCCACCCCAAGAACTCGGGGGCCTCCAAACCACAGACCTAGCCTGTGTCTGGGCTGCCACTGGCTGTTTGTTGTCTAAGGTCTGGTGGACACTACCCCTTGCTACCGCTAGCTCCAGTGCTTTTGTGTGCTCTTCAAAGCGACTGATTCAGTCCCCAAAGTACCCACCTCCTCCCCCTTCCTCCAAGAGTCGATGGGAACAGCTGCCACAGAGATTTTCTCTGCAGTGCATGTGTGGAGATTCCTCCTGTGTTTGGCGTCCCCATACAGCAGAAACATATCATAAAGCCCTTCAGGATTTGGCCCATGCTGTGTGTGAATATCTTGGCTTTCAGGTTTGAGGGGCTAAGCAGTTTTTTATTTTCTTTTTTTAACCATGGAACTTCCTGAAGAGAGAAATAGCCCTAGCCCAGCTAATTTAGCTTTTTTTTTTTTTTTTGAAGTGAACAGAATAAGCCATTGCAGGCATTTTCCTTCATAATTAGCTCTTCTTAGTAAATAAAAATACAGCTTGTGTCCACCCTATGTATATAGGAAGCGGGAAGGCAAAAGGGAACTCCTCTACACTTTCCCACTATCTTTACCCAGGCTCTGGTACAGCTTCAGGCACTATTTTTGTAGCTATCAAGCTGTGTAGGGCTAATCTCTCCAAAAAGGAAAATAAAAAAAGAAAATTATGGGAGAGTAAATTCAACCTTACCTCCTTTATATTTGCAAGCTTCAAATAATGACACATATTGCACTGCCACAAGACTGGATGGTAAAATGGGATAAAAAGTCTTTCAGTGCACAGGACAGAGACCAGCTTGAGCTATAGGTTGACACATGTTTCTGTCCACAAACATTTTGGTGTCTGGAACTGCAGTTCACATTGGACTGTGCATTTACAGAATTTCTTGCTGTTGAAGTGACCAAAACACATCAAAATGACTTAAAATCATACTAAGATATCCCTCCTACCCCATGACTAAAACAAGAATCACCAGCAACAAACCATCTACAACTGTTAACTCTAAGTCTTACCAGGGAGACAACCAGCCTCAGCTCAAAAACTAGCATCTTTGTCACCCCAAACTAAATAGAAAAAAAAAAAAAAAAAGACAAAAAAAAATCTGATAAAGGAAAGACAGCATATAGTGGAAGAGGGTAGCAGTCCTGAAGAGGTGATCTGGTTTTGATAAAAAGTTTACTAGTCATTTTAGGATTTTTTTGTCCATAAAAACTACCCACAATTGCCAGCTGTCCTGAAAAGCTCTTCAAACAGAGTGTGTCCTGAGATAGACTATCAGGCTACTAGGCTCCCTAGGGTAGCCACATAGTTCTGCGTTGCAGAGAGCAAACTGTAAATGTACTTTTTCAGAAGGGCAGCCAGACAAAATAAGAACTAACCCAAATTCCAAACGAAGTCCAAACCATTTGGACTCAGATAAATACCCCCTAAAAGTATTGTTTGGGCATAAGAAAAGCTCCTCTAATTTTTCTGCTATCCCAAGACTCCTAAAAAAGTCCTGTCCTGCAAGAATCTGCCATTCCAAGATGATACAGGTATTTTGGAGCTTCCATCCACATAACCTGAAACTTTTGAAGCCATATCTAAACTGAATTTGTGAAACCTCTGCAGCTTTAGAGGTTCACTCTTCAATGTTTTTTAGGTACTTCTAGATTTTTTTCGTTACCAATAAAAAAGACACCTTGAAGTCTTTGTATTCATTTCTATTTTTAATCCTGCTGAGCCTCTGAAAATTGTTGCACACATATAAGATGATAACTACCTTTGCTCTAGTCAGAGTGCACTGAAACAGTTTTCCTCACGACAGTCTTTGTTACTGCCGATAGTTTGAAGCCAGGGATGCAAATGCAGATCTGAACTTTCTCAAAATTGGAGCTGGTTTGTGTCTGAGGTTTACCCCAGCACAGTATAGACATAGGAGCCAGCCAAATACCTCGGATCTAAATGCTGTCTGCTTGGGGGAGCAACTGTGCCCTGAAATCTTCATTCCTGGACGTCATCCTTTCCCATGTGTTTCCATCCTTAAGGCAACATCCAGCCTGTTACAGCACACTCATTGTCAGTATGTACAGGTATCTCCAGGTAGACCTCAACTTGATTTTTTAATTTTTCCTTCTATTTTAAAAATAAAACTATGCTTTTTAAAAATAATCTTTCCACCATCCTTTTGTTAAGTGCTTGACATTAGCCTGCCCTAACCAAGCACAGAAACACCTATATTTACTTTATTTGTGTGTGTGCTTGCCCATCTCCCCTTGCCTTTGGTGCAGTGACCTCAGAGTCCTAAACCATGAAAACAGACTTGAGAAATGCACAGCACTATGATGGGCTGCAGACAGTGACAAAGGAAAGCCAGCCAAAGTTAACCTCGCTGCCAGTTGCTCTGGTACTAGTGTTGCTAGAGGAAGAAGCACAGAATTAGGTCTGTGTCTTGGTGCCTAGAAGTGAGTTTATTACCTGATCTGTACAATCATAAAGGATATCTTCTGTTTCCTCAGTGGAATGGGTGAATATATCAATAAAAAAAAAAAAAAGAAGGCAGCATATGTAGTGTCATCTAGCAGCAAAGAATTAATGAAAAGAGGTTGTCTAGTCCTTAACTAAATGACATCAACAACTTTCAGTTTTTGTTTGTTTCTTACTTACCAGTTCAGGAATTGTGTTTAATTTTAAATTTCTCAATAGCTTACAAAGAAAACAAATCTAGCAGCAAATGTTCAGACCTGTTTTCTTCTAGTAAGTGACTTATACTGATATTATTCTCAGTCCGTGTTTGTATGTTAATGCAATCATACCTATGTCCTTCCCCTCATTTCCCAGCATGTCTTCTTTCACTACTCTTCTTGTAGCACTCCCCAAAGATTTGCCTCTATCAGTCCACAGTGACTGATTTACACACTAGAAAGTCTCTGAAAGCATAAAGATGCATCATGCATAGCACTGCCACAGTTTAGAGCAGGGACATGCACAAATTAATTCCCATGATATTTATGGGAACTTAAGCATAGAGGGGCAGAGAATTAAAACCAGTGATGCTCCCTAGCAGGCAGGGAGACTGCTGGCTAATATACTCCCTTGGATGAAATCTCACTAGGAAAGTGTTTGGAGCCTAACCCTAGTCTTCTCATGCCAAGTTCTTCAGTCTGGTGCTATTCTAGATGTACCAGTCCAATCTGTGGCAGTGCGTGACTCAGCCAGACCTCACACAGCTGAACTGAGCTTGGAAGCCTCTGCCTATGAATTCCTGGTTTAGACTTCACTTTCTCTGCCTGTTTTCTATTAGCTCTGTGGGTTTTCAGGCTTTTATGGCAATCCTCTGACTGAAAATTACTGCTGCCCAAGACAGCCTGACTGCCAACAAGGTTGCAAACACAGAGGATCTTTTTCAGTAATTCTTTGGGGCATGAAAGGTTGGTTATTTTCAAACTTTTCATTAAATGTACATTTCTGAAAGCTGAAACATTAATTTCCATAGACTCTTCTCTCTCTTTTTCTCTCTCCCTCTCACTTACTTTCCTTTTTAAGCTGACATCAAGAATTCAGGCACACAGAGAAAGAGGGAGTACAAATATATTTTTCATGTAAGTCTACTGAAGTCAGGGAACTTACACTAAGGAAAATCTGGGTCTGCTCTGTTTATTTTCTTATTCTGAGCTTGCTTAATTTCATGCCACTTAAAATTACATTTAATTGCAGCAGTTCTCTATTTCATTTTCAGTCACACTCCTTTCCCAGTGTGTTCCCCAGGACATTGGAAGAAGAAAAAGACTGAATCAGTCTGGAAAAAATATGAATGTTTCTGAACGTGTGGACACTTCTGTCTTCTCAAGCGTAGGAGGAATATTTTACTGCCCACCTACCCATCACTCAAGTGTCCAGATCAGTTTATTGAAATAAATTAACCTCAGGAATAATTATCTGAAAAGAATAATTGTCTTCCTGCCTCAAAAAGCACGTCTACTACTGCATAAGCATTTTTACCTAGGGATCATAAAGCCAGGCTGGTTTCACAAAATAAAATGAGGAATGCCTAAACCCTCCGAAACACCTGCTCCTGAGTATGTGATCGATCTGATTTGACTTGCTGGCAAACAAAACTGCTCACCCAAACCTTTCACTCTGTTCTACCTGCATTTTGCATAAACAGCAACATATACCATATGAGACATTTGTACTCTGAAAGCCAAGGCCACGACTTGTCTGGGAGGAAACACAGGTTGTGGATTTTGCTAAAAAGCCTCTTGCTAAGGTTCCTCGGTACTCATTAGCAGAACCTCTTAGACCACATTCACTCTTACTTTCATTTGCAAATTGGGTAAACACCCACATGGTCCATCTCAATTCTCTAGAAAGTTCATGGCCAGCAAATTTCAAAGTCACACATAGGTATTCAAAAGCATAAGTAGTCACATAGGAGATTTCTCATTCACTGGGGACTGAAGCAGTGCCACGTGATTTATGGAAACACTAGTAACTCAATTACACATCTTGAATACTGTATATGGAATATTTGGAGACAGCTGTTCATGATTAACCCAGAAAAGTTTTAAAATATTTACATTCTTCCTCATGGCCCTTATTCAGCAAGGTATGCAGGCATATGTGTAACTAAGCAAATAAATAGGACAGCATGGTAGGAAAGCACAGTTTGAGGAATAATCGAGATGTTTTACTTCTCCTATTGGTGGATATCCCCTTTCGATGGATAGATGAAAAGAAACTTGATTGTAGTGAATATATAGGTAAGTAAAGAACAGTGGCCTGGAAGTGGTGTGACTTCTTCACAGATCAGTGCTGGTCCTTAGAAATGTGGAAAAAGTCACACAAGAATAGAAAATACATGGGATAATTCTGAAAGAAGACCCAATTTAATATATTTTTAATGCCAAATCCCTTTGTTGCAAATGAGTTTTTCTTGTGGATTTTTCATGAGCAGAAAAAGAAGATACATTCATTGGTTGATTTATGCATTTCAAGTTATTTACTCAGCTCACTGCAGGATGAATTGATACGCTGCAGAAATCCATATTACATCTATTTCACCTTGCAGTAGCTTTGAGGATACATGGCAAAACAGCTTTGCTTAATGCCATATTCATGTGTCCTGTGGGAGAAGAACTATTTTTTTTTTCTTTTTCTGCATCTGTGTATTCATTAAACACACGCACACACACACACACATACAAACACACTCAAACTGACACAGAAGCATGGAAATATGAAGAGATCCCCAAAAGCAAAGCAAGCTGAGATGGAACATATTTCTGAATTTGTTTGCAAACCTGTGACAGAGAACAAGTCTCAAAAAATGATACAGTTAGGTGAGGCTGAAAAGTTTTGGGGAAGTTCTTTGAACACATGCAAACATGATGTGCGTAGGCAAATGTTTAACTTGCCTTTTTTGCTTCCACAAATTGTGTTATGAAATCTCTGACTTCTTAAGAATGTCAAATCAATGTATTCCTTCAAAACAGATAATTGCAGAGAACTGCTCTGCCTCTCAGCTTCTAGAGTTTTGATTGTTCCACTTTCAGACTGATAATGATCAGACGCTTCAGTTGTTTTAGCAGTTCATTTACATAATACAGGTAGTTTGGGAAACATCACCTGCAGCCCCAAATATAGTGTGTTAGACACTGCAGATGGAAAAAAAAGATGCAAACACATTGAGTTTATGCAACTAGAGGACAGAGACAAGCCTTGTGCTTTCATCCACTGCCCTTTGATCAGAGGGACCTATATTTTAATCCATCCTAGGCAGAATCATGGAAAATGTATTTGATCTGATAGCTGTATCAGCACTACTTTAATACACTTCTCTCTCAGATTCAGGATTGAAGCATCTAGATTTAAAATGTCCTCCTGATGCCAAAAGAGATTGAATTTGACAGATTAGGATTTATGAGTACTGCTAACATGTAGCAGAGGTCATCTGATATGGTCACTCCTATATTGCTCCTATGAGAGAATGCTCTGTAGTGGTTTGGAAGTAGCAATATGGAAGATATAGTGTATGTCTTGTTACCACACACATAATTAGGATCTTAATGAGAAGCTTTCTATTAACATCATATTAAGGCTAGTGACCTAGAGTGATACAAAGTCAATGGACCCATTACATTGTGTGCCATACTGTACAAAGTCCTACTGAGAGCCACAGAATATTGAAGGGCCATCCATACGATGCCCTCAGGGTCTATTCTCCCTTCAATGCATATGTATAAATCTCATTAATGTTAATAGAAGTTACATCTGAATAGTTAAGGGATAGCAGACCCTCTGTTTAATATGGAAGTGTACTTGGAGGTGATTCCACAGGAGCTCCGGGATCCAAAACAATGTCAATGAAGTTACTACAAATCAATAGGTGAGCACCAAGTAAATCAATGGGATATTGTGCACAGTTCACACTATGTGTCAAAAATACTCCCCTCCTCCAAGCCTCCCCAAGAGAGACCTATGGTATGTTTTAAAATGCAGGCCATCTAAACCATCTTTCTTATTCTTTATTCATCTCTTGCTTTTATTTAATAGGCTTAGGAAATTATCCCCATTTTACAGACAAGAAACCATCTCATCTAACTTTCATTGTCTGAAGATCAGTTCAATCTGCTTTTCTAGACTCTCTGTGATTCACAGGGACTGTAAGCTACCTCAAGTGGGTAACAGATTCTGGTTGTGTTGAGACAAGATGATTCATCCTTTAGGGGTGCAAATTTCCCTCTGCTGGCTACACAGGAAGTGTAGACTTAGCTGACTCACATTACATGAGATGACTGCAACCACTTTGGGGTCATACAATATGTATGCAGCTGTATGAAGTCTTGAACCTTGGTTTTCAAGGGTCAGCCCACCTGCTCTAGCTACTAAACCGCTTTTATTCCTTGACAATGGCTCTAGATCCCTGTAAATCTTCTTATCTTTGAAAATGTAGTGTTTTCATTAAAACAACCTCTGGATATTCAGCAAGCTTTCTCTGAAGAGTAGCATATTCTCTGTGCAACTGTAGGCATAGCTATAGAGGCAGTGCCTGGCAAAGGAAGTATTCTAAACCTTCTCTGTGTGTATACTATGAAATAATGTTTTAGATTTTTTTAATTTAAGAGTGTAACTCTGAAAGTTCTCAACACTGGACTAAAGGCTGCCATTGAACACCCTGGGAAGATTCACTTTGGCTGCTAAGGAGCATAAAGAGCAGACGACTGATAGCTGAGGGGAAGCTAGGGGGGGCAGGTGTGGGTAGTAGCCTTATCAGTATGGGAGACAGTCCCACAGCATCCAAGCTAGAAGAACACAGCAATTCCAGGGATGGTTATGGAGTTCAATCGAAGTTCAGTAATTATCCTCAAGTCCATATAGGTGAGGTAGGTCCAAAGTCAAGCCAGAAAATCAGTGTAGCTCAGAGACAGGCTAATGGCAAGGGCCTGAGATTAAAGGTAGTTCTGAAGCAAGGAAGGACAGGGCTTCACTAAGACTGCAGGATAGACTTTTGTACCATATCTGCACTGCTTCTGAGACCACGTAGCCAAAATCCCAGGCAGGACTGGGACAATGCACACAAGGACCCTGACAGCTGTTTCTTCACAGTAAAAACTTCCAATTTACATTTTTAAAAATTTCATGCTGTTACATTTGACTTTGTGCTTGCAATAAGTGATAAAAGTCACTCTAAAGTTTGGAAAGAGATATGGACCATATTTCCAGCTGTGGCTAGAGGAAGGCCCCATGAAGGCATGCATCAGCCAAACCACCTTTAAATCACAATGAATATGAATCACCAGGTCCTACGTCCCTGAGGCTTTGTGTTACAGCTTTCTTCTGCTAGCACCTAGGCTGGCAATAAGCCACTGTGTATTGTGTCACTAGACCACCTTGGAGGTAGGACAGAACCAAGGATAGATTTGAATTAGTGAAGGATGACAGAATGGGAAGGTACTCTGCTGTCACGCCTTTTCCTTACCTCACCAGCATATCTGGCTACTATTACTTCATTTAAGTATCTTACCACCCCTCAGGGGACATCTTATCTATGATTACTCTATGACCATTTTATCTTTAATCAGACCACTCTCTGACTCACCCTACCCTGTGCTGTGCCTAGAAGCATGTTCCCAGGAAGCCAGGACTAGTCATCAGCTTCAGCTCACCTAAGGTTCAAAGAAACTTCAGTTCCGTGCATACTGCATCTCACCTAAAAAATCCATTGAGCAGGCTTGAAGGCTTTACCCACATGCAAAAAGCCCTGTAGCGAAGGGCAAGGTTTGAAATGGCAGGTGAAAGGTGCACTGGAAGCTGCAGACCCAACCCTGCATGCAGGCAGTTCAGGATATTGGTCATTTGAGACTGATCGGAGATGACAGTCTCATGGGGCAGCACCCTGAACGACCAAGCAGCCTTTTCAACACACCTAGGCAAGATCCTCTCACTGCTTTGTGTAACCCCTGAGCATGAGAGCAACTATCCTACAATTGTCAAGCTGAACAACACGTTAAAATAATTACACATTAAAATGCTCACTGGAGTCTCTAACATGGCTATGAGGACTACATAAGTTGTTACTTCATTGTCACACTACACCTTTACCTTTTCTCATGTAAATACACATATTTGTGAAATACAGTCCCTACAGACAGCAGCGAGACGGAGGATTAAAACTCTAGAAACAAGAATTTCCACTCTAGTTAGAAAAAGAAATTTGTGGTTTGGAGTTTTTCAGTGTTTCATATAATCGCAGTCCTGGTGCTTGTATTGAAAAATACATGCAAGACTGCAAATTTTTTGAACAAAAAAATGCTGAAGAGGAAAAGCAAAGGGCTGTGTATATATATGTGTGTAGGTATCTGCATACAGTCATATCTAAATTGGGTACTGTTTTTTGTAGATATGTCCTCTCTCTTTGTATGACTATACATTTATACACACACAGCCACTGTGTATATATACCACATTTAGTTAAAAAATAAAGGCTTCTATTCATATCTGCCTTGATAAATGCATAAATGTACAGACAGTTTCTTGGCCACAACTACTGCATGCTTGACAGATATGGTCACCTCATACCAGACCTCACCTAGACCTGGGGCAAAGACAAATCCAGTTTGATTGATTGGGATATTGTGTATTCATTCATTAGTCCAGGCTTTGGCAGACAAGACCTGGCAGGTATCTTCTTGTAAGCAGACGGCTTTCCTGGTGTGGTCTTGGCTTTTCTGGCAGCTTAGCTGTGAAATTTTATACACTTCTGTGGAGGGGATTAAGGCTATCAGGACTCCAAGATTTTTCACGTATTAGACAGCATATGCAGGCTGAACCCTCTTACTGTATTCCCTGTTCCTAAGAAAATGAAGTCTGCATTGCTGCTGTTGGGCTTTCCTGTGTAAGGTGGGCCTGGGACCCATTTTTCCAAGTTTCTTTTCTAAAGAAAGCACTTGAAATTCACAGCAAGATTCATATAATGATCTCTTCCAATTGATTTCATCACAGTCCCCAAAATCCAGAGTGGGTTTTCATGAATAATTAAAATGAATAAAAGAACCAAAAGAGATAACCAGAAACCAAACTAAAACTTTCAATTGTAATGTGTCATTTATAAGTCAGTTATGTGTCAGAGGTACTGATTCCCAGGCTTCAGTAATATCTTACCCTTAAAGTTGGTAGGAAGATGTGTACACTGAAATACTCCGGTTATTGAAGAAGACAGCAGAGGAAAACACAGCTCTATTGGCCATTTAAATTCTTTTTTTCATTCATTATTTTCCCTACATCATAAATCCACTGTTTTGTAAACCTGTCAAGAAAAATGTAAATTGGATCACACTGCAGAAGACAGGATTTGTTCAAAATGAGCAAAGTTCATCAGTTAAAAAGGGCCAATGAGACTAAATTAAAATAAGTGTTCACAATTCTTATTTTCAGAAAGCTCACTTTGTAGTATTTAGCTGTTAAAAAATACATTTACATCTTTTAGGTACTGCCAAAGAGGAATAAAATGCCTTATTAGAAGTAAAAAACAGGCATAGAGTTTTGAGATGGCTTTATGTGGGTATAGATTCCTGCTGTATAAAAGGCAAAATAAAAATAAAATAAATCATGTTGAATAAATTTGGCCCTTCCTTTTAAGGAAACAGTTAATACAAATTATGTACTTACACTTTTAAAGTTGTCAGATGTATTAGAATTTGAGAAGGAAAGCAAAAGCTTCTAAATATTGCTGATCTGCTTCTTTTTTATTATTCAGTTAACGTGTAGTCTTTGTTTTTAATTAAAGCTGACAGTATTATGTAGTCTCTTCACTCCCACCCACCCCATGGCAGATCAGAACTAAGCACAGTTTTAGGCTCTGAACTTGGAAAATCTTAGATTCATACTTGTATGATTTGTCCCGTTACCTTCAGTGGATTGTCTTTCATACAAATTCTCATTTTGCAAGGAGTAAGGAGGTTTGTAAGTAATTACAATCACAAAAACTTAATATATTAATTGAGATCAGTATGACCTGATCATACTGATCATATCTGATGATATTAGATCATACTGATCATATTAGAGGAGGGAGACCAATATTCTTTTCAAGACGCTCAGGGTTGTTGTATTATTATTAAATAATTAAAAATAACTAAATGATTCATGATTTCTTTAACTCAATGTTTAACAGGTAGGATTTTCTGTTACTAGATTAAAGGCAACCACATTTTCTGAGACAACATACACAAAATTATTGTGTAGTATTATCAAATTAAAGATTTGATAAAACAGACCTTTTGCCCCGCTTGCTGAACATACCTAATTTCTACTAGTGGCACCTTTATTCAGTTTGTTTCCTCTAGTAGCTTGGGCAAATGATCTTCCACTGCACTGGCAATGGCTGTTCTAAAACAACTTACCATCTGGGTTTAGTAACTTATGATGTATGACTGGTCACTTTTTGTTTTAATTTGTTTGGGGTTTTAATTATTATTATTATTTATTTATTTACTATGTTTGTTGTTGTTGTTTTATAGCTGTGAGATGAAACCTCCCAAACAGCTGTAGTTGGTGCTTGATCACATTTCTAGAGAAAACTTACTGGAATATATTATAATTTATACACAAATGTGTTCACTGAGAATTTTGCCTGTTACTGTGTATAACACCCATCACAGACACCAGGTACCTTAATATTGTACCTTAAATATTGTGAAAGCTACTAGCTCAGCAGCAAATGAAAAAATTAATGTGATTTATTTTTTATTATAATTTATTATAATTTAAGGCAATCCACTTGCACTCTGTAGTTACATTGATATAACAGTATGTACAATTGACTACTTATGCATAAAGGATATTTTCAAAAATACCTAGAACTGTTGTCTATGTAGGTAATCAGGTATTTGTGCATCAAAGGACAGACAAGGCCACAAATTAAATGTAGTTGTACAGGTAGGAGCAGAGATAAGTATAACATGCCTTATTTATTACGTGCTTGCTTGGTAGATAAATGCTGCATACTCAAGTGAGATTCATGAAAAGCCCATAGAAGAATTTTGTTATAAACCAGACAAAAGTACTCTAGTCTGTGTCTTTAATGCTTTAGGCTTCTTCTTTTTTTAAGATGACTAGCAGAAAGTCCTGGTTTTTTAGTGCTGCACCAGAATATGCGTAGCTAACATAGACAATATTATGTAAATAACAGTATAATAAGGATGAGTTTCAACAGTAAAATCAGACTCCCTGCTATATATTTGTATTTAACTTGTCTCATTCTGAACTCATATTTTTTCAAAAGCAGCAATTCCAGGGAATGGACATGCAGCAAGCAGGGCTGTTCTTAGAACAGGCTACCCCTTGGAGTACTGAAATGAGAGAGCTTTGGTTAGTGAATGTCACTGCATTGCCAGTTCATCACCTATTATTATGGGAGTGGCTTATCTAAGCAGGGCTGCACTGGAAGACAGCCCACATAGAGAAAAATAACATCCTAAGATAAGCAGGGTGGTTCATTGGGTACCCAGTCTAAATTAAAAATCTGAAGAGAAAACAAAGATCTACTCTCCTTCCTCCTTCCAAGCACAGAAGACATAAAGGCAGTGGTGACAACTTTTTCCTCTTCATTGCTTTTCTAAACAGCAGAGGCTTGTCTGCAAGATAGTGGGGCAGGGATAAATTGTATTGTTTTTCACCTTGTGAACACAGATGAGGACCAAGAAGACCAACTAGGTGGGACATGAAAACCTGTTATTTTTTCCTAGTTGCTAATGCTAGACCATTCTGGAAGCAGGAATGGGTCCTGATCAGCAGAGCTGGCACAAGGGCAATCCTGCCTGCAACAGTGGTATAGCAGCAGTGCCCTTGCAGAGTGTCAGTGCGTTGTGCCTGCTCTAGCACGGTGGCTGCAGGAGGTCCTGCTACTCTGCCGCTCCTCCTCCTCCTCCTTCCTCCCCACTGCCCAGTTCCCAGTTATGTGGACTATGATTTAAAGTCATAATTGACTCTAATCAATCCTCTTAATACCTTACTCTAAGTGCATTAGTAACCCTATTTTGCAGGTGGTGAAAATGAGATAAAGTGATTCACACATAGCCACTGAAAAAAATCTCTACTGACTGGGATTGGTCCCAGACAGTCATGTGGGAGTGACTCCAAACATGCAGGATACTCTTCACTCAAACAGTTCTGTAAGTATGGGTAACAGTTTAACTTTGGTCTGCTATCTGCTTTTTCGTATTTTTTCCTCAGTTAAATTTTCCTATAGAATTGCTAAGGGGGAAGAAACTGTGAAAACTTCATGTAGGAATATAGTATTAGTGAGCCCTGTGAAATGAGTTTTAGGGCATCATCACTTTAGAAAGATAGTGATTTCCAAGGCCAAAGGCTAATTCTGGACTGAGAACTGAGGCATAAACAGCTCTAATGGCTTACCCTAGCAAGTCTGTGGCATTGCTGGGAACTGAACCCACAATTTCTGAATCCCAGTCAAGTTCCATAGCCACAAGATGACTTCAGGACTAGTTGTAACCTACAGCTGCCCCTGCCCAAGAATTCTGTCAGGCACTTCATATTCAACGAGAAATACTTTATTGCTCTTGATGAAGCACAGATAAATATCTAAGTAGGTGAGTCAGTAAAAACCTAGCAGTTTTTCTCAAATGAGACATAACCTTGCCCATAATATATTAATCTGCCTTCTCTTCCAGAGCAGTTTGCTTCCTTTTCCAGAGATATGTGAGTTTTTGAAGCTCCATCTAGACTTGAAGGCATACAGGGAAAACGGATCCCTCTTGACTCAAGATAGAGGTGAATCTTCTGTAAAGAATAATCATTTATGTTTCCTTCTTACAGAGTTATTTATCCAGGAATGAGAATACATCAAAATAGTTTTAGGAAAAGGCAACATATGCAAAATATTTGCCCGAGTGTTTTATGACCTTATGGTGAGGCTTTCTTAAGGGTCAAAATATTAGCAAAGAATAATGTAAGATTCTCTTAGAGAAATATTAAAAACATACATGGTTAAAGGTGTCAATAGAGAGTCAATCAATACATCTTTAAAAAGATTAGTGTTCCTGGGGGAAAAATATGCCAAAACAGTACACACACAAAGAAGCTTAATAATTTCCCAGCAATGTATTTTACAGGAGTGCTTGCCCCTACTGAAGATTTCTTAATCTTTAACTAGGTCTAGTACAGTGCCTGGTTTCTCTGCAATAAGCTAAGGTGATCCAATTCCAGTGGAACCAAATACTTCTGTAAATGCGTGGCCTTGAACTCATGAATACTCCCACCAATTAAATATCATGCTAAATCGAGTCCAGGTAAGAAGCAGCGGTGAAAATAGGGAAATCAATCAAACAAAACAAAACACAACAACAAGAAAAAACAAACCAAATAAAAATCAAACAAACAACAAAAAACCCCAACAAACAGAAAACCCACCAAAATACAAACCAAAACCAAAAAAAAACCAAACCCCAAACAACAAAGAAACAAACAAACAAGATGTCACCAAAAATGCTAAGGAATACAGTGAAACCCTGGTTTTAATACACAGCTCTAAGGCTGGCTAGGAATTTTCATTAAGAGTCTTTTCCATTTCTTTAAGAAAAAAGAATTTTCTTTTAGGCATGACAGTATTGAGTTACATAAAATTCTTTCATGGTCAAGCTGCAGTAGGAATACTCCAGGCCTTTTTCATCCTTTAGATCCATTTTCTTGGAAAACAGAATTGTAGGAAGAGGAGCCTCAAGTAAAAAATCATTGATAAAATCTTAACAGATTCAAATTACTTTCCCCTTCACTTTTATGTGCACCAACACTTCTGTGCATGAAAGATAATTCATAAAAAGCATCTCTTCAAATACATAAGGCAAGGTCAAGCTTAACAAAAAGAGATTGCAAGTACCAATCCTATCAGTTAAGTGTTATAGGACAGTGCCAGGCAAAATCCAGGACATTGCTTAGTGATGTCTCTGAAACCTGAATTAGACCTTAGGCTCTGTTTTCCATAAATTGCTTTCCATGCATAATATACTGGAGAAGATGACATCAATAATGCTGATTCAGAAATACCTTAAAAATTAATATGGGAAGCTTTATGGAAAAGGTACTGGAAAGGTGAAATGAAGATAAGAGGGAGGAAGAAAGAATGAAATAAAATTATTCTGTTCCCCAGTCCAGAATCATTGTTTCAATGAGACACTTAAGCACTTGTTTAATTTTCACTGCGTATGTGTTTCTATTAAATTCAATACACTCTGCTGAATAAGACAGCTCATTTCCACAACTTCTATTTGTGATGCACTGTAAGGAAGAAACATATTGATATTCAGGTTTGCTTGGCACACCGGGCTGTCATTAATCTCACATTGTAAGGCCACAGTGTCTTTAATTAATAGAAAATAATATTACTAAAGTTAAGAATGAAAATTACAGTTTCGTTTGCTTGACTTTTATACGACACCCAGCTACTAATACAGAGAATACTCAACTGGCAGTTAGTTCACATAATAACCACAGATTCAAGAGATAAAACAAATATTTAATATGATGAGTATAAAATATGTTTACCAAAATAGTTCTGTAAGATGAGTATAAAATATGTTTACCAAAATAGTTTTGTAATATTTTCAATAATGCTAAGTTTTCATGAATAATCAATTGACATTAAGGATGACAGGATAGATTCTTTACTTACTTATTTGACAAAATAGGGTATTTGAGTGGTTAGAAACAGTTGAAATTTCACCATGCGTTTTTATATGTCATGTATTCAAGATTACTTAATGACAGTGCTCTGGTATTTCCTCTGTTTAGAGTAGGTTCTATGCACATCCATATGGGGCTCATCAAAATCTACTGTGGAGTGGTTGATCCACATTTTGGCTGAGTACAAAAGAAACTGAACTTCTCCTGTAATGCTGTAAAATGAAATGAGTAATGTTACAGTCAAAAGTAATTTATAGTCTGTAGATTTAAGCCTTGTTTATATACATAGTTGCTGCAGTTTAATTAAACTGATGCCAACCTCCATTTGGACATCCTTCTGTTTTGGTTGGTTTAGTTTAAGCCTATTTTAAGTGACTTAAAATAATGAAAAATATGAGTGTCCACACAGAGCTTTCTGTACTATCTTAACCTAATGAATTTAAAGTCAGTTTTTTTAACTAACACCAATACAGCTCCACAAGTGACCAAGTCGTAGATACAGAAGAGACTGTGTGGAATGCTGCAAAAGTTGAAAGTCCACCTGATATCTATTAGTGGTAAGTGTAATTCAATAATTTAAAAGTAAGTGCTAAAAGGAGTACAGATGGAAGACATTAAGTGAAACTAGCAATAATTATGAAGATTAATAATGAGAACAGAAAAACTCAAATGAGGTTGAATCAGACACATGGCCAGATGTATGTCTTCTATATACTGGTCACCTGAAGGCAAATCCCATGTAACTATAGGTAGGTATGTAGGGATGTCTTCACCATATATACTTCCCTGCCTTCCTTGCTTACAAAAGAAAATTTGGAAGATAGAGGAGTCTGTGGTAGAAGCAGCAGGCACTGGGATGAAATTTCTATAGGCTTCTTACTTTGTTATCCCTGCTTAGCACAGCAACAGCACCTGCTGGTAGGAGAAGACAAAGGTTTTACAGAGAGAAAGCTTTTGTCTCCTGCTAAGTTACAGTTCCCCTGGGGCAGGGTGGAAGACAGATATTTATAGCAAGCAATAAAGAGTATGCATAAAGTCTGTCTGGGGCAGGCCAAATATGTTTTATCGAATCAAATTACTCTGGATTTCCCTGAGAAATCTGTAACTCTGGCCTCTCTTACTATATGGGCACAAATTCTTCATCCTGATGGCAATAAGGTTGTTCTGTGTATGGCTGCACAAGAAGCTACTGAAGAGCTCCTACAGGCCATTACTTCTTGTGAGCTCATTCACTTCTGTCATTCCAGCCTTGCTAACTGTGAAAGCAGGATGCCAGCACATGATGTCAGAATTTTCCAGAAATATAAGGGCTAGTGCAGTTTCTATTCCCATCTAATTCAACAGTGATGCTTTCCGCTTAGTGCCAGATGGCAAATACTCTAATTTCCATTGATGATAGTGGGAAATCTTGCAGGCTCAGAATGTAGGAGAAAAGGATTACTGAGGCACTGACTGAGATGTATTCTAGCAGAGACTTTCAGAAGCTGATCAAATCAGGAGATCATCTTTTCAAACCATTAGGAAAGAGAATCCAACCAGCTGGACTGTCCTGATAATTTATGATATTACATCTATCCTGTGGGCATATACATTTTATTTTAAGTGGTAGCAATTAAGAAGTTGAACAGTTGTAATATGGGTACTTAAGATCATCATTTATGTACTATAGGGTCCTCAGCATACCTTGCTTCATGAAGGCTGTACAAAATATGAAATCATTCAACTGTATCAGGAAGGCACACATACATAAGGTCACACTGACAAAAAATTTAAACATCTACATACACTGAAATATTTACTTAAGAATGATTCTTAGATGTCTTCCTAGAAAGCACCCTTTAAGACTGGAACAGAGTATTAATATCATATATATTCTCTCTATATATACACACATGATATGTTACTAAAGACACCAAAACCATCTCTCAAATTATTGCTTGATGGTAACAAAAAGGACATACTGGCTAATTAAGTTCAAAAATTGCTGGTCAGAAAAGCGTTTCTGTGGTAGAGATACCTATGGAAAGTGCTTTACAA
Organism: Galbula dea; assembly: GCA_013399015.1. Lineage (NCBI taxonomy): Eukaryota > Metazoa > Chordata > Aves > Piciformes > Galbulidae > Galbula > Galbula dea. The sequence continues at coordinate 1,832,924 of VWZX01009335.1, forward strand.
AACAAGAATCATGTCGAGAACTCTATAAAATCACACCTCGATACTGTCTTCCTTGTCTTGATGTAATTTATATATTGGCTGGCCTGACCCACTAAGGAATACATACTTAAAGAATATCCTACTATTGTCAGAAGCAAAGGAAAAAGAATAACCCAGGTTTTGTAAGTATTTGATTTTCTTTCCTAAGAAGTAAAGAGGATCAAATCCTATGATTGTATTGACCTTAAAAATAAATATGCCAGTCTATTCACATATTGCTTGTGTGTAATAAATAACAGTATCCTGTTTTAAATAGATAAACAAGTAATGTTTAGCACTGTCTCCTATGGAAAGTCATATGTTATACCAACACAGTCATAAAACAATATTGCAGGTTTTATTTTAATCGAGATTAATGTTAGGACATATACACTCCTTTGTCAAGACTGCTTTTTACTTTCTGCAAGCAATTGGATTTTTGCACTTGGAAGAAAAGGAACAGAAAGGATATTGAACGGATTAATTTTTTTCCCTACATTATTCTTTCAGGTATATTCAGTAGATGCTGTCCATTGTGCTCAAAATTAAAAGTTATCATAAGTTAAGGTACAACTGAATCGAAGTCAACATATGCTAATAAACTGAAGTCTAGAAAAGTCTTAGCTCTACATACTCATGCTTATTTCTACAAGCTGCTTATGTAATCTAAACCAGGACATGATTGTGAGTGTCCAGACATGAGAGAGATAATTTTATTGAATTGGCAAAGGACACAATCTATTTTGTGTCTGGCTCAAACTGTTGTAAGTGTATCCACTTTTCAAACTAAAATGTCAGCCTTTAGGGAACAGAAAGCAGTGGTGCACATCTTCTTGGCCATATGGGTGCCTGCTAGAATCCAAATCAGGATTCCTTAGGATTATACTATTGCTCCTCTTCAGCCACAGCAGCAGTGAAACTGCTGATTCCCTCCAAATCTGGCAGCAGAGAAGTGTGAGCCTAGAGGCGATACTTCAGGAATGCAAGGTGAGATTTTTGATTTTTTTTCTTCACAGGAGTATTGAAAGGTGGACAGAAATTTTACCTCAGAGTATTTGCATTTATAGTTCTGGTCTTGTCCTGAAACAACCACCAACATCCAGGAAAAATAGGTGGGCAAGCTGTCAGTCATGCTGATTAACTCTGGGCTGTTTTCCACACTTCCTTCTATCATTCTGTTTTACTGAGTCTTATATTTGGACTGCATGATTTGGTGGGAGAAGTAGGCTTGGAGAGAATCTGTTCTGTGTTTGTGCATTGCCCAAGACATGGACAATGAAGTATAACATTAGGCTACCCAGGAGGGCTACTTTACCATTACCTCTGTTGACACCAAGGTTGACAACAGTGACACTATGTGAAGGTGGTTTATAAACAGAAAAATCCAAAATTGTGTGGCTGAGTCATTTTCAATCCTCTTAATTTGAATGAGAATGCTACAGCAAACCCAGGAAACTCTCAGCCTGCAGGCTTAGAGTGCACAAAAGAGAAAGTTTGTTTTCAGACAGCACAATAATTAAATCGTGAAACTCAGTCATATCAAGTAAAGATAGCAAAAAGTAAAAAGGCAGTTTAGACCAGATTAGACAAATTTATGGATGACAGGACAGTTGGTGTCTATTAAACTCAGTGGGGCACATGCAAGCCCAGGCTTATGAAATTCCTAAGATTATGTCTGTGAGAAGCTGGGCAAGAATACCTGGGGGAGGATCCTTTTGCATAAACTCTTTTTTTTTTAGTTTTCTTTCCTGTGTACCCTCTACTCAGCATTATTGTAGACAGAACAGCAGTCCTGATAGACTAATGTTCAGACTTTAGCCTGAATCAATATGTGCTTTTATGTACTTAACTGCATGAATGTAGTTAAGATTTAGTCAGATAGGACCAAGAAAGGGAATTGTGCTTTAAAAACTAGATTATGTGCCTATTTCAGTCATGATCTTGGTCTTTTTTTTTCCACACTTGTGTTGTACCACGAGTGTCACAGAATCACAGCATAGCAGAACAGTTAAGACTGGAAAGAATCTCTGGAGGTCACCTTCTCCAATCCTCCTGCTCAAATACACCCACTTAGATCCAGTTGCCTAGAACCATGACCAGATGACTTTTGAATATGTTTAAGGATGGAGACTCCACAAATTCTCTGCACAACTTGTGCGTGCACTTGGTTACACTCCTAGTGAAAAAGCATTTCCTGATGTTCAGAGGGAAACTCCTGTGTTTAGGTTCGTGTCCATTGTCTCTGGTCCTGTCACTGAGAACCACTGAAAAAAGCCTGGCCCAGTCTTCTTTTCAGCCTCTCTTCAGGTATTTGTACTCATTGATAAGATCTCCCCTGAGTCTTCTCTTTTCCAGGCTGAACAGTTCCAGTAATTTCAGCTTTTCCTCATGAAAGATGCTCCAGTGTAGTCATAATCATCTTCATGGCCCTTTACTGTTTTCCCTCCAGTAGCTCCATGTTGCTCTTTTAGTCGCATGCTGGGAAGCCCAGAACTAGACAGTGTCCCAGGTGTGGCCTCGCCTGTGCTGAGCAAAGAAGAAGGATCACCTGCCTTGACTTGCTAGAAATACTAACTCTGCGGATGCTTTTGAGAAAGCACGCAGGATCACCCTTGAGGAGAAAAGACAACGCAGAAAGTATCGTGCCTTGCAGAACACACCATCTAAGGAGTCTTTCTGCTGTGCCTTTTGCAACCGTGCATGCCTATCTCGTGTTGGCCTTTTTAGCCACCAATGGTCTTGCAACAAACGTGGGTAGAGCCCTTCCCAAATCTTCATTTGCGAAGCCTAGCCATGAGGTGAGGTGAGGTGAATGCAGCTCAGGATACTTTTAGCCTTCTTTGTGACAAGGGAACATTGCTGGCCCATGTGTCAAGAGATGCAGACAATATATAGGAGAGCACACAGTGTCTCAAAGAATTTGATGGGTTTTTTCTTTCCTTGTATGACCAATGGAGTTTTTGCAGTGGTAATGCATAACTGTTCTGTGCAATGACAAGTCATCAGCTCAGCTGCAGGATGTGTGTAGAGTGATCAAGTAGCCTAAGGGCATCATATTAGGGATACTGCTCCATCTTTACATACATTTTAACCTCAGTGTCTCTAAGGAGACTGGCAGCAGGGCCAGCAGTTAATGTCATCTCTGGTGGACTTCTGAAGTTAACTAGTAATTCAACTGCTAGCTAATAGGTGCAACTTGGAAGTCATGGAACCTTGTGGACTCATAACTCCCCATTTTGTCCCCATTCTAGCCTTTCCATTTCACTGGGTTGTTTCATCAAGGGAAACAATTATAAAAGCTAATAGCAATTTTCTCTAAATTGTTGGTGGGAGGTGTGGAGCAAGGCATCAAGTGGTTGCACTGAGTGACACTCTGTAATGATGTGATGTGGCTATGTGATTAAATACTGGCTTCCTGCCGAATCATTCTTTCTGGGAAACAATTGTCACTGCACTTAGCATCTCTCCCCATTTGAGAGTGAAGTGCCCTGCTTTCACCAGAAGGGAAAGGCTTTTATTGCTAAAGGTGGAAACCTGATATCTTTCACTGGTGCCTTCTTCATATAAACTCTTTCTTAAGCCAAGGATGTGAAGGTTTGTTCTCAAGGTTTTGTCTTGGAGTGGGTTACCATTGAAAAACATAATCTATGCCATTTCCTACCTGGTCTTTCCACTCATTTTTCTCTCCTACTCTCCATATACTTTTTACTGTCTTTAGTCCAGAGCCTACTCCACATACCTTCTGAGGAAATGGCTCTTTTTTAAGGCCTGCTTCCATATTTGCTAGGACTCAAAGGAGCTATCCAAACCAGTTCCAAGCAACTGCACAAAATATGAGGCATAGTACACTCCTCTGAGGTGCAGTGTTCCCCTTTCCACCTCTCCTATGACCAGTCACTCTTAGTCTCCCCAGTCCTCTGCCAGGCTGGCTTTTGAACAAGAATATAGAAGATGCTTATATTGCTGAGAAAGAAGGTTAGTTTCTGTCAGACTTGATAAAGGACAAACCTCTTTCTGACAAAGGTGAGAGGATACCAAATTAAAACTTGTGGTCTTCTGCTTATCTTAAACTCTCTTGAAAATACTGCCAGAATAAGAGAGCATGTTTGTGTTTGTCAGAAATCCACACATAGATGCAAGATAAATCCAAACCTCTGGTAATTCCCTAATTAATCCCTATTGACCTATTAACCTTTAGGGACAAAGCAGCAACTCTGTATTCCCAGGACTCAGTGGAAACATCTCTTGCATCGAGCCAAAGCACTTGGGATCCTTGACATCTCCAGGTCAGAACTGGAGAAAGAGGGGGCCACCTCTCTTATACAGCTAGCACCATCTAGTGACAGCTACTAAAGGGACCTCCAGTAGGCTACAACAGCACGTACGGTATCCATGAAAACTTATTCATGGTGCTAAGAGGAATGCAAAAGTTTATTGAAAAGAAAAAGATTTTTATCTGCCTGCACTGTTCTACCTGTGTCAAAACAAGTTCCACATGCACAACTATATGCATGACTTCTGCAGTCTTAAGGCTCCTATGTGATCAGTGAAACCTCCACGCAGATGCACAGCTGTCACGTGCTTTCCATATAGGCAGGCAGGTTGGAAATGCAATGAACACTGCTCACATATTGAGTGGTGCAATCAGTCTTGCAGGAACTGATAGGTGTGTGTAACTGTACAATACAGAGAAAAGGTCTGAAACAGAGCCATAAGAAACAAGGAACAAATCCTATGGCATCCAAATCTATCACTCACATCGGTCTAGAAATGTGCCCAAAACAGTATTCCATCAGTGGAGCACATCTGTGTCCTTTCAGGATAGTGTACTGTCTTAGATCAGTTAAAAATGCATTTATATGAACACACAGAATTTCTGATTTTCATTGAAGAGGATCACTCTTATTAATGGGCAGTTGTAAAACATGGTGGCACATAATAATCTACCAGGGTCATATTACTAGCTGTTGCCTTTGAAAATTATAGGTACAGTACATATTGAGTTAATGTTTTTCTTGGCAAATTCTTTGTCTGTTCCTCGCAGTATTCTCCTGAACACTTCTTACTAAACCTACCCCAATGTCATTGAAGAGGATTTTCAAGCAGTGAAACAGGCCACATTTTCCTAAGATTTCCTTCACAAATAAATCTAACTTCTCTCTGTTAAACTGATATAATTCTTTTGAAATTTTGAGTTTATTTGAAATATATCCTTATATCATCCTAGAATTCTATTATTTCTGTCATGTTACCTCAGGAATAAAAAGGCACACTGTGTATACTCATTAAGGAAGTTTGGAACATACTAAAACAACCCTTTATGCAACCCCCCCACACACACACATTCTGCATTGCAACAATTTTTCTGTCTTAAAAAGACACATGGATAGAGGGAATACTTTCATTTTTCCAACTTTATAATTGTAATTCCAAGTTAGCTGCCTTACCAAATTTAGAATTATGACTCTTCTTCTATCAGGACTTCAGAAGTACATGCAGGAATGATTTTGAAGGCCAAAAATGGGGAGGTGACCCTCCAGCTCTGACACTCTCTCACATTGCAATTGTTCCTTGTCATGCGTCTGCATCACTCCATGCATTGTGCATAAGCAGTACTGTTATTTCTTTTGCAGCAGAAAAAATTACCCCTGGCACCAAGCATTTAAACTAAGAGTGAAAAAAAAAAATTAAAAAATTATATCCTACTTGACATTGGACCAGAATAGATTCATTTGCTATTGATTTCTTTATTCAGAAGCTTGATCTTCCTTATTCATTTCTCATACATAAATGGGAACCAATATGCCTCTTCTATATAAAAGAAAAGAAATTATAGTATTAATCAAAATCAGATAAATGAGGCAAAAAAGCTCAACCCTGCCCTTGTGCCTAACTAATTATTTTCAACAGCTCTGGTCTGTTCACCTCTGTGCTGTGTTGGTAATGTATCCCCCTCTGGTCGACTCCAGATCTCTAGCAACACCTATGGGAGAGTCTTTAATTAATCCTCTGTTACTGTTGTAATTGCATTATCCTGAGGGAAGGCCTGACTAGCCAGGAATATTATTTTAAACGTATACTGTAAACAACGTATGTCCTCAAGAGAGTTCAGTTAATACAACCATTTTGACCCTTTCACTTCTGGGTGTTTTAAGTTTATTTTCATAACCACTATAAAGGACTTTTTCCTTTTCATGTGGGGTTATTTAGACTTCATGCTTAAAAAATATGTAGTGCAATTACATACCTACCCACCAAACAAAGTAGGTGCTTACAAGCTGCTTAAAGTATTTTCAGCTAAATGAAGAAGACAGTGACATTTTGCTCTGTTCTAGTCTACTGCCTCATTACAAAGCACAGCACTTTGTAAAAACAGGTTTCTCTAACAGTGGCATAACCTCTGCCTCTGCTGTACCTTCCATATACGCTGGAAAACAGTATGATATAACCCAGCAGGGTCTCCTTGTTCTCCTCATTTCACTTACATATTTGATATAAAGGCAGGATTACATATCCTTGGGAGAGAGAGTGGGAGCCTGGAGTGCTGCTTCCAGTCTCCCAGTTCTTCCATTAATTTTGTCAATTTTAGAAAGTTAGCAAAATTTCACGTCTGCATCTAAATAGTTGTATTTCTAAAAATGTGAGGACTTTTTTAGTGTTCTGAACTTTCACTAAAATGGTGAAGGAATTCCTCTTCAGCAGGCTTCTCCATGCTTCATTTCACAAGCTTTCTGTTGTCAAAAATGAGACACTCAACTTCTTTGCTTTCATTTACTGAAGACAGAAATGGATAAGGTATTGCCTGCTATTTCACCAGCACTCTGAGAGCCTGTGTTCAAATCTGTGAAGTGTTGGACACTCTCCTGTGGACAGTGTTATATAAGCGCAATGTATTTTTAACAAGGACATGAATAAAAAAAAGCAAACTAGGGCTTTGAGGCTTTTCTTATTACAATACCTTGGCCATCATTTAAACCACCTCTTTTACCTCCCTGATCCACAGATAGCAGGTATGACAGGTGCAGTGTAATAAGATCAACATGTTAGCTTAAACACACAGGACTATGGAAGGTCAGTCTCTGGCACAATTTTAAAGCCTTGGCTTATTTTAGGCACTATCCAATGATGTCTCTAAAGTATGGGTGGATTCACTTTGTTTCTGATTTGAAAGAATGATATGACAGCCACAGCTGGTCACTAATTTGTGCACACTTCTCCTCCTAAATACTTCTCTTTCTTGTTTGTGAATTAACTGCCCTGTAAACAACTATTCTGTGCAGCCATTGCATCACCTCAGTTAATACTCTTCTTCTGCATTTTGAAATCTCAGCCTGTTCCAAGACCTGAAGAGACTATTAACATTTGTGTTCAAATAAATGCTCAAGTAAACTTCTTCTCTTGTTCTTTTTCTTCTTTTTCTTTTCTTTTTTTTTTTTTTTTTTTTTTTTTTTTTTTTTTTTTTTTTTTTCTCCCCCCTGAAGTGTTTCAATAACCTTTCCACAAACTTCAAAACAAATATTGTTGGCAGGACAAAGACAACAGAATAAATTTTCTCACTGGGCCATTTTGGGAAATTAAACATTGATCGGATTGCACCCAGAAAAGCATGAGGAAAATGTACATCTAGAGATAAAGCAAAACAAAAGTGGCATAAACTCATCACCTAGATTGGGTGGATTAAAGGCTCTTAGCCACAGTAGGACTAAGCTGAGCCCTTCCTCATGACTCTCCCCCCAGAAATATTATCTGACCAAGAAAAATGATGGCAAAAAGTAAACAACTTAAATGACTTGTATAATGCCAGAAGGACATAGTATATTGGGGGGAAAAAAAAGTTTTTGTAGTGATATCATATTTTCCACAGTGTGAGAAAAAGATCATGACCACAGTTAAATCATACAGGATTAGACCATAATGTATGAAAAACCTTTCTACAAACAGAAATATTTTCCCTGGATTTAGTAATATCTTCAACAGTAATTAATTAGAAAAGGAAAAAGCTAGCAGTACATTTCTTAAACTAACAGTCCTGAAAATATTGTATGTGTACCTCTCTTCTGGAAAATTTATTAAGCATTGTGAGGGGAGGGTGTGAGAGACAAAAAGAGAGAGGCCAAATTGAATCTCTCTGTTCTTACCAGTTTTTGCTGTTGTGGTAAATTATCACAAACTTCATAAATGTAAGTAAAATGAGACTCTTGAAGTCTCAGTCACTTTATTTCAACAGAATGTAACCATATTCCAATTTGCACTTGAATTAATGGGAGACTACATAGCTTTGAAAGTCTTAAAGTGCATGTCACACCTATTATAACACATTTTATTAATCAGTGACTTACATTAAGAAAGACCATCCAGCTCAGCTTTCTGCAACTTTTTCAGGAGAATAAAAAAAAGAAAAAACCCCACAAAATAAACGACCCTTATTTTTTCTTTGCATACAGTAGCTCAGCAATATCACAAGCTAGTTCTGTTAAGCAGACACATTAGGAATGTGCTATGTTGAACATTCGGCTTTACCTAAATCAACTTCACCAATAGTTAATGTTAGATTTTTTTTTTTAAGAACACTAAATGTTAGTCTTTTGATATCAAGGGCTTCTTTTGTTCACTCCTTTTTTTCTGTATGTCATCCCTCATGTCCAAGCTCCATCAGAACAAACACATTCTATCTCCCTTTGATGTTGTCAAATATTAGGATTAGCTTTTGACAACATTGATATAGTGCTGTTAGTCAATATTCATGGGTGTAACATGAAATGTTTGAGAAGCACCTGATGCATAATAGGAACACTAGTGATACACAGTGTGTACCAATGGGAAAAAAAGAAAGATTTTTTCACATAGAACTCAGAGCAATTCAGGTATCATTACTTTGGGTGCCCTAGTGCTGGTATATTTTCATGAAGTAGAGAAATATAAACAGTTTCCTCCTGTTCTTTCCATCTGAATGCCTGGGAGAGAAAGACCATGCAATTTCTATGAATGTAATAGCAATAGTATTAACAACTTCTGTGAGCATATATTATACATATTCATTATAACAAATATAGAATAGAGAAACTATAAATAGAAATCTCTGCTTTGCCGGAGTGCAGTGGGAATATTGGATCTACATAAGGAAAAGAGCCACATAAAGGGATTTAAACTGGCAAACAGTCCAAGTCTGGGAATATTTATACACAGGAGCTTTGTCTGATAATATTTACGTACATTAGGCACAACAGCCCACAGAACTCTTCAGAAACTTTAGTGAGCCATTCAACAACACTTCCAGTTGAAAAATAAATATATGTCCTATTACCTGGTCTCTTTTTATAGGTTTCTCATTTTCTAAGATACACCACTATCATTCTTTGCAAAATGATTCAATGTTTCTGTCAGAATGTCTGCATACAGCCGTCAGGTTGAATTCTACCCTCCCAAGTATATGAGTAGCCAGGACTCATAGGTGATAGCCTGTAGAAATTAGAGCTGGAAAAAATTAAATAGCAGGGCATTTCCCAGTGCTATACAATTGAATTGTTTTGTCCATTTCAAGTTCAACTTGAAGCAAGGAACCAGACTTATGTTTCCTCCTTTGGGACCATTTCCAAAAGAATTGAACAGACTTTTCTGCCAGAAAGGTTTCCTGATACTAATTCTAAATCTTCCTATCCTCAGGTTCATCTCTTCTCTCCCCATCTTTCAATATTGATATTGAGTAGTATTAATAAACAAAATAACAGACAAAGAACCTGACCTTCCAAAACTGTAATTTATAGCTCTTTCCACAATACAGTGTGCTAAACAAACAGACAGACTATAAAGACAGAAATAGATGTTTTTAATTTTGTTTATTATTCATTTGTTCATTCTGTGAGGCCTCACAGAATGTCTGTGGCTGACCTTGAATTAAATTACATTCTCACTCTGCTTACATTTCCCTTATACAGCCAGCAAACAGAGGAACACAGAGCATGGCATTTCGGCATCTGTGTTACCTCTACATACAGCATCAACTGAGCCATTTCTCCTTGCTTCTTGTGGAACATAGAGAAGATGTTGAAATCTCTTACATCAGACAAATGGACTTTATTATACAAGAGAGTGCTTCATAAGTGCAAACCTATTGGGATGACAAAAACCCACTGAATTCTCTGCTTTCCACCAAAGCTGCCAGCAATTTCCTGGTTTTGGCAGACTTACTAACAAAATTCTGTTAGTGAAGGCAGAAACTCTAAGCCCAGGTCCAGTTGCTGCCAGTCTGCCACACACAGAAAACAGATCTCAACTTTCCACATCTGATCATTTTTTGAAGGGGCATTTAAAAGCTTACATTCAGGGGAATTTCTTTCTATTAGCAGAACATTTAATCCTACTGATATCCAACCCATTCTGAAAGAGAAATAGATTTATGGCAGAGTCACTTCAAATTAAACTGATGTGTTATTTCATTTCTTAGGTGAAAAACGAGGGCCTGATCCTAAAAGACGTCAATCATACTCAAAGCTGAAAGGTGAAACACATTATTGAAAATACTTAGCACCTTCCAGGTTAGAGCCCTTTATGCTATTAAAAATGTTTTCACTTGCTACATATACAGGAGTCTGTGTGCTTTAACCAGTCATAGACTTTCCAGAAAAATATTCAGCAGAGATTTTTAGTGATTTATAATGACTAAATTACCCTGTTCAACTTGAACTGCAAAACTGATGTTAGTGAGTGTGGTTAGAGATGGAGATTATAGCAAAATCAAAGACAGAACAGATCTGTAAACACTGCACCCCCCCATCCCCCAGGGCCCTCACTTTTAACACAGAAGCAGTATCTTTTGAGTGGTCAGTTCATTCATATATGGTCAGACATACCAACAGATTATTTTATGTAGTCATGCATGCCAGAAGACAAGAGAGCATTAATTTAAAAAAAAAAACAAAACAAGTAAATCATTTAGGAAGAAGTCCTTGTTTGTTACATAGAAAACCATTCAATAGATTGGTTTGCTTTTATCCTGAAGAAAGCTACAGAATATCCACTTCCCTTATGAAAACATAGTCTTTTACTTTGTAAGGAAGTGTTTCTGGAAAGGTTCTCTGTATGTAGAGGTCAGAAAACATAGCTGCCAGTCTAGACCTAACCCACTGCTTTTACAGACAGCTCATGCCATTTCTCTCTAAAGTAGGCATGCTGAACTTTGTTAAAGATGTCAGTCTTTTTTGTGGCACAGCACTCCAGGCATGTCTCTGGACCCATACTTGACACACTGCTATTGATTCTACTGTGTGTAGATGTAAGCTGTGGTGTGAATAAGTTGTGCCACTTAACTGGGTTCAAAATCATTGTCGTATAAGCTATACAACACCTAAAAAGATTGATAGTTAGAGATGCAGGAGGACAGAAAGGGTTCCAGAAATAAAAATGAGACCTGAAGCTTCTCTGGTAACAGGAAGTTTGATTGGAGCAGGCTAAAGAAACATACAGTGTCTGGAGAAGGAGAATGGCCTGGAATAAAAATGCAAGATAAATATTTATAATCTAATGGAAAAAGTAATGTAAGGGATTTGAGTTAGTACCTTAACTTATCTGCCAAGGTTAATTTTTCTTTCCTGAATTCAAAAATGTGTGGCTGCCTAGTTATGCAGAGGGGTATTGTACCACTGTAGAAGTATAAGCAACAAATAGCAAGAGTTTGAATATAAAAGACAAGTGCATTAACTGAGCATCTCCCTAAGTGTTGTGTTTGGGGTTTGGGTTGTTTTTTTTTTTAAGGATGAAAGAAAAAGCCAAATTCAAATTGTATAAAGATCAATGAATGGGGTCCTCAAGAGGACTTGTCAAATATTTGGCTGATGGATCACAAAAGTTTAGCTCATTTGGACTCAGGATTTGAAGAAGGATTTTTTTTTACAGTCTTCCTAATACATTGGAATTTGTGCTGGATTCTCTATATCTAAAACTGTCAAATAAACCCATCTTCCTTCTTTTTACTTATTTGCAGCACACACAGAGAAATGAAAATGGAAAATAAAGACCAGGATACATATAAAATCTTAGGGTTTAGACTTTGTAAAATACTTCTATCTAAATGCAGATTTCTGGAAAAATATCCTAGAAAATTTACATCCAGCATGCAAATCTATGCTGTGTGGAGAATTTCCAGTCAGAGTTCTTTTAAATAGAGTGAGACTTGCATTATGTTTTGTTTTGAGTACCCAGGAGACCTGAGAAATGTCCTGTTTTCTAGTTATCTGCAACTCAAGTTCCCTGCAGCCAACATTAAGCTTTTCTGTAATAACCATGACTTGTATGTTGGTTTAGATATAAATGAGTCCCATTCTTAACATGCTAATAAATTTGTTGCCATACATACCACCACATTCAAAAGCAGATCTATCAGCCATAGAAAGAAATTAGTAAAGAAATAACTGGTAAAAATCGTTCTTGTCATAACTACCTCAGCTTCAAAGGACTTAGACCAGGTTCAGAATTTGTCCCAGGTAATTTTAGTATTTAGTATTAATAGTACAGGACTCCTATTTCAGCACAAAAAGCTGGAGGAGCAACACTAGACTTCCTGGTAATTTGTGAAATCACTGGACTTCATTATGTGCCCATTTGCATAGTAAAACCTGCAATGACTCCTGCTCATACCTCTTACACACTACTGCAACTACTGATCTCTCCTTTGGTGATTTTTGCAAGCATGACTTATATTTCCAAAGTTTCCTTGTATTTTTATTCTTCACATCTCATTCAAGGTAATGTTTAGTTGTTTGGACACCATCATGGGAACAAGATTCTCCTGGATTCTATTGGCTTCGTTAGCTATGATTTATTTGCTGGCTTTAGTTATTTTGTACACCAACATGTTGACTCAGTGACACATGCCAATGGGCTGCTACATTTGTTCACAATTAAAAAGGCCACATCATCTACAAAACAGGATGGCAGCATGTAGTTTTGAGACCCCAGCTGGCCTCCTCAAATAGATGTAAGAAAAAAGAGGTTTGTTTGAGAGGTAGTTTAACTGAATTGCCATTGAAAGTAGAGTCAGAAAATGTCACTGAATCATTTTTAAAACTACCTTACAATCCTGAAATTTAGTGTAAAGAAAATTGTAGGTGGTTTACAAGTAAGTGTATATCACTCTGCTAGAAAATGTCCGATGTACACAGTCCAAGCAAAAGCAACATCTAGCAGAAATACTGGTGGCTAGAGTAAAGTATACTGTCAAGTTAGGGGAGCCACCTAAAAGATAAATGATTCTGATTTTCAGTCAAGTTTGGATAACGTGCCAAAAAATCCCTCTGAAGTCGATAAAGATTGGCTCCCTTATAGCGTCTATAATCATCAGGTCTTTCTCTGATCTTGTTATCAGCTCCTGCTGAAGTGCACCCAAAAGCCTGAACATCTTCACAAATTACAACTGTGAGACACACAGAAGAACTGGGTTGGCTAGTGCTGATTCTGAAACACATTGAATATTCAGACAAAAGAAAAAGAAATTATACCATATCAAAACAGTTTTAGTTTAAATAGCTGCAATTTTCAAGCCCAAATTCAACAAAGCACTTAAGCATGACTTCATTGGGGCATAAACATATGCTTATATGGTTTTTGCCAACATAGGTTTACAGTAGAGTGTAATATTATTCTTCAAAGGTCTCCTATAAGAACAAGAATTTTATTAATCTTCTTTTTTTCTCCTCTGATTCTTTAAATAAAGGTTTTGTGACTCTGCAGCCAGTACAGCTTGTGGCACTGCCATGGTATAATGTGAAATCCATGCCCAATTGGACATGATAACTTGACAACTTTGCTTTGAGTGTGAAAGTGTTCATACAGCTCTACCATCTAGCACCACCAACACTTGCTTATTCTCTCTCACACTGCAGCTGTTTGCATGCTGTTTCTTCCCAGCTTCACTGCTGTTCTCTACTTTCTGCCTAGCCAACTAGTGTTGGACCCAAGTGCCACTCGAATGCTTTTCCCTTACCTTCTCTGGCAACAAAAGTGACACAACCTAAAGACTTGCTTCCAGTTTCAAATTCAGTACCGAAGTCTGAAAAATTCCAGTCTGACTCTATCAGTCACTAAATGACTGACTGGGTTAGTCACTAAATGAGAGAGTGAGCTTTATTCCTGGCACCTCGTGCAATTGCTTCTGAAGTTGAAGGGGGCAACGTTCGGTAACTGAGAACCCTGTTTACCCCTCACTGTTTGGTAAAGTCATGTGATCTGATATCAGTTCTAAGAGACCAGCCCTCTTTCTGGATTTATATGTAGATAAATATCTCAGGTGGACAGAGAGACAGAAAGGCCACCCTGAAAACTGCATACTTTGTCTTCAGAACATTTTGGGAATTTTTTTTGCTAAATACATGGAAGTGCTGAGAGTGTTGTCATCACTTCAATATTTGCAGTAGTACATTCACTACCTGCACAGGTTATACCCATTCTGCTTCTGAAAAGTAAGAATTAGGAAAACACATTTTGTTTCCCTTTTGGATCTTCTGCAGTGTATACAGGCAGTTATTTTTCAGATGACACTCACCAACTGTCCTCTTCTAATATTTCCACCTCCACTCGATTTCCGCACAACACATGCACATGTACACACATACACACACTCTGCAGCCCTTGGAATCCACAGTGAGATTTGATTTTACTTACAGAGGATACTCTGCCATGACTGTCACCAAAGTTATATAATTGGAAGGAAACAATAAAATGACAGATTGCTTGTTCTAAATAATTGGATAGACAGGGTAGCAAACAGTGAGTTATGAAAAATATTCCTCAAAGGATGTCAAGCTTCAATAACTCACATAACAAAAAGACACTGATATCTGTCCTCCTGTCACAGTGAAATATTTTTAAGATTGAATTATAATTTTCAACATCAATTTTTAAGTCTTTTTTAAGAAATAAGGAGAGAAAAGCCTGAGGATTATTGCTGAACTTCTATTAAAAAAAAAAAGACACTAAAATACTCAGCTATGTGTTTAGGGTAGAAAGTTTCTAACCTTTAAATAATGTGAAAATTTCAAGCTCAATACTATTAATTAGTTTTCAGTCAGCAGAGTACACAGAGACCCTGACTGAAATCACAAGTCTGGTGTGAGAGGAGTTATCCACATTCTTTGCTAAAGATAGTCCTTTCTTACAGAAGATTTTATCTTATAGACTGTTATTGGGGTCAAAGAAAAATAAGTGTTTCATTCCACTCAAGAGTGTCTGTAAAAGAGCTTGGAATAAAACCCAATTTTCCAATTGCCCTATCAGCTAAACCACACTCACTATCTGTCACTGGTTGTTTATTTTTGTATATCCTAAAAACTAGGAATTGTACAATACCCATGAGGGTAAAAGGTACCATAATTGAAAGGAGTAAGGTATTTCCATCGCCCAGTTTTGCTGTTCACATTTTAGAAACAAGCCCACAGGTTTGCATCTTCAGTTACATCTTTTCAAGTGCTGCAGAAAAATCTGGAAGCAAATTCCACAATCAGAGGATAACTGCATGGTTACCTCTGGCAGCATGACCAACTGGCTAGTTATTGGCAGCTCTTCCTGGTCCTGGAGAGATCCATCCTTCTCAGATGGAAGCTTTTTTTCCCTTTGTGATTGCTCCATCACAGATTAGCAGTTGTCACCACTTACATATACATAAATCAAGAGTCATTTCACTGAAGTTCATACTCAGAGTTAGAAAATGTGAACTCTGAAATAAGATTTTATCTGTAGTTTCTCTCTGATTTTACCTGGATCATAAACCTATCGGAATACATGCAAAGACTTCCAGTGGCATCAATATTCTCCAGAGCACCATCCACTCCACTCTGCATAGCATCAGGCTTTTTGCCAATGCAAGTTTACTTATTCAACAGAAAAACATTTTTTTAGCACATAGGTGGGTTTTAGTGTTTTTCCTCTACTGTTACTTCTCAGATTGAAAGCAACATATGCATCAGGCTTTAAAACCATGTTCCTATTCTTTACTTCTTCATTAATATTTTCTGTAACTGTACAGAGTTTTACACATTAATTTCTATGGTAAATGAGAGCTGGAAGCGTAGAAGCTCTGTCATCTCTTTCTCCTACGTGCTCACTCCTGGAGTGAATCTAACTTCACTTGAAATTTTGATATGGCCAAATATTAAACATACTGTTTCCTGTAAGCATCCATTTCACACAAAGATTTTTGTTTGTTTGTTTCATTTGGTGCTCTTCTGTGTGATTATCTCTAAAAATATGCATGCTAGTCTGGTTTAATTTGCAGTGCTATGTCTTCTTAATTGAACAGAACCTACTAGAAAACAATGTAAATGGAGGGAAAAATGATGAAAACAGTAGTTTTCAATGTGAGGTCTCAGCCCACTAATGAATCTGGACTTAGATTGCAAGTTGTCTAAAGAACATGTAGAAGAAGAGCTTTCAAAACTAAATCAGAACACACAGAAGGCTGCAAGCCTCTGAAAAAAAAGAAAATGAAGGCAAGTAAATATAATTCACAAATCAATTACATTAAGCTTATATTAAGCCAACTCTCACAAAAAAATAACAACCTAGAATCATAGAATACCTCAAGTTGGAAGGGACCCATAAGGGTATATCAAGTCCAGCTTCTCCTCACAGGACTACCTAAAACTAAACTCGATGCTCCTTGAGCTCTGACAGGTTTGGTGCTGTGACCAGTTCCCTGGGTAGCATATTTCAGTGACTGACCACTCTCCCAGTAAAGAATATTTTCCTTATGTCTAAACATACTACCCTTATAGTACTGCACTACTTTTGACCTGGAAAATGCTGGACTTTCCATGGCTTTATACAGAACTTGTCTTCTGCATTTCTAAGGTGTGTGCCATTCTGGGTTGTGGACAACTTAACTGATATCACACTATATATAACTCAAAAGCAGCAGCAGCTTCTTGTAGACGCAAATATTGGTAGAAAGCTCTGTAGACATTTTACCAGAGAACAACATTTGGGTGACTGCAGAGCAAGATGATCATAATTCTCCTGGATTTAAAAGCAGTGAATCTCAGTGCCTTAGAGTATCTATTATTTGCTGTTTGGAGATCCTAGTAAAGGATTTCATTCTTTGCACCTCACTATTTCATAGTCACTGCAAAGCAACTTCCAGCACAGGACTGATCTGATACCACGAAAAAAAAGAATAAAGAGACAGAACATGTCTCTGGGCAGAAGGTATGGCTCCAATAGCCTGGATATGTTTAAAATGCTGTTGTGTGGTAACATGAGCGATATAAGGTGGTGGTCCATATGAATTGCTCATCCCTCTACAAATAAAGTGCAATTGCTGCCAAGATACCATGGTAGTTTGTGTTAACTGCCAACCATGGTTGTCTCTAATAGGTTACAAAAAACATTCATGTTTAAGATATATTAATGGCACTGCGCTATCTCATAATAAAGTACTTGCAAATATGTGTCATTGCTGCACACCCACATGGCATCCTATTCTAGGGCATATGGTACTGTATACTTTTACTAGGCAGTGAGTGGACTAATTAGATTGTGCCTTAAATAGGTATTTAGTTTTAAAGGGCTTCATGTTATTTCAGTATACATTTGGTTTAGTGAACAGAAGATGCATTTTCTAAACTGGATTCCACACTAGTAATTCATACTTCTGACCATGTATTTTGGTAAGCTTCTCAGAAAAATGAGGTGTTAATTTTTAGAAACAATTACCATCCTGACCTTGATGATTAAGTATGATAATTAAAAGACGTTGTGAGTAATATGTTTTATATCATAAACATTCCTTTCCGGTTTACTTACTGAAAAAAAAATGCCATTTTAGAAAAGGACTGAGTATTTTTTTTAACATGATTAACAAGCCATCTGTTGACATTTCAATACAGTCTCTTATGAAAGTCCCTAGCTTACTGCTTCAGTTTTAACATAGGAAGAACCCAAAATAGTAATGCCTTTTGCAGTTAAATCATAATAAGGTGATTTAGAAAGGGCAGATTTGAGAGAAGAATAAAATGCACAGTTCCTTGAGCTCTGCAAAACTTTCATAATGAAGCCTGAAGACAAGGGGAATTCACCCCGTTTGAGGTGTTTTTTTGGTTTTTCTACTGGAAACTGGTCCAGATTCCACAAAAAGATTAGCTGATGCTGGCAGACTTTTCAGCTAACCTCATCAGAGTTTCAAGACATCTTTGCTAAGTTACAAAGTCTCAGCCGGGGAGCTGTGTAGGTGAAACCCATGCAAGTGTAGAGTTTGCCTGCCTAAAGAGGAAACTATATGACTGAGTAGAGACTTACGTTATATTTTCTTCTCTTCCGTATCCCCCGCGCCGAAGGGCAGACAAAGGTGTTTGAGCAAAAAGATGCTTCACGCTTCTGTTTGAAAGTCGGACAAGATATCTCACAGTCGATGTGTGCTGGAAGTGTCCTCATGAAGCACTCACACAACAGCTAGATAGCAGTTCGCAGCTTCACTTAGCACACACAGACTTCTCCCTAAACACATGCTGAAGATGAATGAAGAAAGACTGAAATCAGTACATCCTTACTCTTCTCATAATTATACACCAGTACTATCCCAGCGAGACTACTAGTAAATTCTTCAAGCCTGATCTACCACTGTGGTCATTCACTTGTGGAAAGTGGAACTGCCCATATGAAAACCCTGTCAAGGACAGAAGATTCAGCTGAATTTTACTTTGAGATTTGAGTTTTGTTTGAACCTGAATCTCCAAAGGAATATCAAGCAGAATAGGTGTATATTATTCCCCACATTCTGTTTGTGTCTGCACCCAGCAAGTGCAGTTTTATAGGTCCAGCATTCAGCATTAGGGAATAAACTCAAGAAGATAGGGTAGAAATGATCAGTGTGAAATAATCCGAATCTAGTGCACCTCGACCTAACAGCAAGTCCCCAGCGATACAGCTCTTTGTTCTGGGGAAGGAAAAATACATCCACAGAGCTCAGAGTCCTCTGCAGGGCTTCAATCAGGAAAATCTGACCTGTTTAACACTTGCAGAAACAAACGTTTTCCAAGGGCCTGTAAAACAAAGGTAAACATAGAGGCAATATTCACTTTTATAGGTTTCAAACCCACTTTCAAATGGCCCTGATTCTTGTTTAAATAAACTTCTTTTTTTTTTTTTTTTCTTTTAGGGAATGCACTATGACAACCTACTTCCATTTCTGAAGCATGCAGGAGGCTAAATGTACTTCTCTTCACCCATTCTGATTTCGTGATATACTTCATATACAATTTTTCTTCTTCCACCCACACTCATTCTCCCCTCCCCTACTCATATTTCCTATTTATAGGAAGTTATGCAGGAAGTGAAAGGAAAAAGCAGTAATCAGTTAGTTCACAACTGGAAAAGGAAAACAAAAAGAGGAACCGGTGGGTTTTCTTATTTATTTATTCATCTTAATTTTTCACATAAGCATCAGTTAAGCAGATCTTTACAAAGTCACTGTTGACTTTCTTGTTGTCTGTGAGACTTTTGCAGAGAGAGAATAGCTCCAGGGCTATTCTAATCTCCCCAAGCCACCCAATTAGCATTCGACCCATTGTGAGAAGCCTGTGCATTGAATTTTCAGTCACCTGGGCCTGGCGGACATCTGTGGATGATGAATGTTTGCTTGTTCTCACAATACAGGGGTCCTGAACAAGTGGACAGCATATGTACCATAATTTCCTGGCTAAACCCTGCATTTCTTTGCTAATTATTAAAGATCCAGAAGCCTCTTTCTCTCCCCCACCCTGTCGCTCCCTCTGCCTCTCTCACTTTCTTTATGTCTTTGTTCTGAGCTGCAGCTTCAGCAGTGGAAGAACGGCAGTTTAGATGCCACAGTGTCTTGCTTGATTGAAGTGGGTTGAGTACAATATCCTTTCGTTCTGTTATATTTACAAACCAGAACAGCTGAACTCTACATCAAAGAGCAGCCAAAACATTTCTTCTGTCACTTCACAGGCACTGTATCTCACCAATGTCTGCTTGTATAAAATAAGCAATTTAGATTGCATTGAACTCCTCTAAAATACTGATACACCTACTTTGGTCTTCAGCCTCTCTTAGATCCAATCATCTTAATCTAATCAATTCTGTGGTTTGTCTTTGTGATTTGCTTTATATATAAATATATATCTAAACTAATTAAGTTTGATTTATTTCTGGTCACTTTTGTAATTGAATATACCTGAATAGAATGGGATTTTTAAGAACGTTAGACAGACTAGGGCAAAAGGATGAAAGGACTTTGACCCAATGCATCATTTCAGCCATATCCCACTTTTAATCTTTTCTTCTGTGCTATTACAAGCAAGAAATATATCCCAAAATATAAAATGAAGTAGGCATTAAGGGCTCATTTATAATCCCTGAAGGACAATCAACAGAAGAACAAACTTGCACTTCGTCCCACATGTGGCTCGCTAGTATCATGACAGTTTGCAGAATGGTAGTGAGGGATGAGATCAGTCACTACCTTGGAGGAAGGGGGGAAAAGACAAGCAGTGAAAGACCTCTTGGTCCACCCCCGCATCCCACTGCTCTGGTCCTAAACCAAGAGCCAAACTATGGAGTATTACTCTGGTTGCCACACTTCACCTCCCTGCTAAGATCAGATAGCTGTGCTCTCTCCTTTCTGGCTTCCATGAGAGCTGTGCAAGTTCTGCCCAATCTCAACCTAGTGGCACCCACGTTATCACCCACGGGACAGGCATAACACTCACATCAAACCTCCCTGGAGCATGGCAGAGATTCATCAGTAAGTGCTGATCTTGCTCAGTTTTTAAGTTAGCTCGTTACTTAAGCCTTTGTAATCAACAGACCCATGCCTTAGCATATTCCACATGTGCACTGATGTTTCAGATCCAGAAAACTGTAAAGACTGCATTCCACTGAGCCCCTTTTAATGTGGTCTTTTGGCTAAGGCCAGAAGTAAAGCACTACATTTAGAGAATGTTTTAAATGCTTTCCATGTTCACTGTGAAATAACAATGTCCTCTGATTAAAAAGCCATATCAAAGCTGAAGGGGTGGGTAGCACAGCTTTCTCCAAAGAATGTTTCAATTAGATTTGAAATGGTATCAATAAGAGAAAAGATATGACTCATGAGCAGAGATTTTCCTCTCTGCCTGATCCCTTGCTGAGCCTATGCAGTTACATGCCCCATAGAAACTTTATTTTTTCAAAGGGGTTTGTTTGTGTGTGTGCATGGGGCTGGAGGTGGGGAGGGCAAGGTTAAACTGCATAGCAGCTTAGCCAGAGACTGAGCTCCTCCTAGATTTTTAGGTGACTGATCTTCTCTATTTGAATGAGTTTTTAAAATTACACACCTAACTTTTTTGGGGTCACATGGCATTGTTTCTTGTTGAAACAATAGCTTTTTAAAAGAAGCGTTACAATACCTTTCTTTGTAGAAGAGAAAAAATGCTGGTAGCTGGCTTCGAACCAACAGATGACTGTGGACACAATTATCACTGCTCCTGCAAAGACACAACGATCCATCCCTTACCTTACAACTGACCTGCACAAACAATGCATCAGTCAGAAAGCAGATCTGTCTATATACCTACTTGTCTGGCTCTCATTGCTGCATGGCTCTGATCATCACAGTAGTATGAAACCTTTCCTAATCCACCTACTGTCCCTCCTCTTTTCTCATTCATTTTGACAGTGATAACTGTTTGAGTCTTTCCTGTCATCATTTGCCCTTGACTCTGTGGAAGAGTTTGGAGATCTTTCAAAGGCTTGGCCTGTTGTCAGCATCAGACTGTGGCAAGGAAATAGATGGTAACAACATACAGAAAGGTCTGTGCTGTGGAACTTGTTCTACAATTAATTCATCTACTCTGCCTGAAAATTAACAATCCTGAATCTATCTAGGAGCATAAACATTTCTGAAAATAGACATGATATTGAATGGGCTTTAAAAATGTCTCTAGGACCATCAAGCAATAAATTCTGTTTGTCTGGAGATTATTACAGCTTATTAAAATATTTTTCTTTGCAGTATCTCATACAACCCCATAAGTCCACCTTTGTTTAGAATATTTGCCTCTTTTTTTTTTTTTTTTTTAGATGACATTGCAGGTTATTGCTGTTTGATGCAGTTGGAGTTGGCGTTTTAAAATATTCATTTCAGATCAGAAGTGATGTATTTGCTTCAGACGTGAGTGGTTTATAACTGCCAGCATTGACTTTAAATTTAATGACACAAAGAATGTCACGTACATGTGACACAGTCATCATTCCCTTCATTGTAATGCAACTTTGTGGCACAGACGACATCATTTGTATGCGAGTTTCCATGCAAATAATGTCATTTGAATCCTTTTAACAGGAGATAATGACACAAATTCCAGGAGAACAGGGAACAGGCCATGAAATAAGGACTTTCAAGTGACAAATGGCAAGTTACCTTCCTTATTTACATTTCTCTAATTTTTCTCCTTTTTCTTATTGCTCGAGGCCAGTTGCACCCAAAGGAATGGTCAGGCAGGGAATTAGAGCTACAAACACCTTAATGTCCCCACTAATGCATAGTCTGGATAGAGGGGCACTCCCATTGGGCTGCACTCAAAAGTTACTCTGATAGTTTTACTTCATTCAAAGTTCAAAAAGAAAACAACTTTAAAAAAAGCCCCAAACTTTTCACCTTTCACAACAGAAATGTCACCAGCCTTTACCAATACAAGCTAAATGCACACAGCCACGATCTCAGCCCTCCTGCTAGAGGCAGTAAGTACCTCAGTGTGTGGTAGTTCTCTCCTCTTTGTTCTGTCTTTATCTCATTATACACAGCATAGCCAGATTTCTTGCTCTCATCTAACATTCTGTTCCCCACATTATCCCATTACATTTCCCTCAAAGTGAGGTCCTCATGTTTACCCTGGCCCTGTTTTGTACAGCCTTACCCCCTCGGCAGTGAGCTGAAGGCTTACCTCCTCCAGAGGGGTCCTTCCTTCTCACCTCACAAAGCTACCAGCAGCCCTATGGATCTGAGGACGTCAGATAAATGACTGCAACACCCTGGAGTCCTCATCCCATCACTGAGAAGCAGAGCTCTCTGTGCCATCATGCTTAGGACTGATGCGTAGACAGTGCCTTTTGGATAGACCGGTTTCAGTTAGTCCTTGTTTATTGATTCAAGCATGTTTCTTTATTTCTGAGTGAACTGAAGTGCATGATTAACTGAATGAAAAAATAACACATAAAAGCACAGCTTTTTTTTTGTGGGATTTGTTTCTTTGTTTGTTTGTTTCCCCTGTGTAATTTTACCAGCTTTAAGCACAATGGTTTGTAGATAATACTAGTGAACAGAAGCACTGTTTTGTAATTTTTCTCCATCTCCCTCTTTAATTTATGCACACATATCTTTCTATCCTCAGCTATCTTTTGAGCAGAAGACTGGTTATGTTACCTCTCTTGTATTCTGCATCCTGAGGTGGGATTTGACATAAGGAATCAAACAATTGCTCTATCATGTTTCTCACAATGTTTCCAAGGGTGCTTGATGTATCAGTGCCTGAGACAGAAGATGAGGCTGTTCCTTTTGTCCAATAGCTGCATGTTTAAACACTGCTCTACTCTATGGACACGTATATTGTCCATAAGGAGCCACATTAGGGGCTTGACACAGTAAGTCTCAGCATCCAATTTGCATTGCTTTCTGGCACAAAAAGTGGCTTTCCCTATGGAAAGGGAAGGGGTCAGAGAATTACATGGGAAAGGCCACTACTCACAAAAAACGGTTTTGTCTGTTATGTCATGTCTTTCACAGCTGTAGGCTCCAAAACTTCAAATATAGTGAGAAACAGCCCTCTTGAGGTAAAAGACAAGGTTCAGCACTGTCACTTCACAGGATGAGAGAATAAATCACTTTCCTCAAAGGGGTGCCAGCACACTCCAAAACTTGAAGCTATTTTGAACATTTACCTTTTTTGCCAAAATTCTCACATCCCTGTAAGAAAAATCTCATGTCCTCTGCACTGTTTGGGTGGTTATCCACACAGCAGTCATAATGCATGTGGGGAATAATTCTCCCTTCGGCTCATATGACACTGCCTGCATACAGGAAAAGGCCACCCATGGGGTGTCCAAAACTGGTACAGGCAGCAGCAGTGCCACTGCTCAGGTACCTGTTATTCCCAAGGCATCAAGCATGCCTGGAAACAGCACGTCAAGCATGATAGGCCATTGGTTGATTCCTTCTGACAAGTTCCATCTCAGAATGCAGAGTGCAGGGTAGGCAACATCGCCCTGATGGGAAAGGAATGGCTGCAGCATGCTATGTTTCAGGTGTTGGAGGCTTCCAGTTCCAGTTAACTCACCAGATGTTGTAAGGTGATGTTCACTGCTGTACAGAAGGTGCAAACCATGCCTCATCTTGCTCCCTTAAACTGCCAGCTGTCTCTAATCTATGTAGCACATTTGCCTTGCAGTGTACCCTAAACCCCAAATACCCAGTGTGAACACCTGACAAGATTGCCATAGAACCCTTTGATCTATTAATTTAGCTTTCTGTCCTGAGGAGGTCATGGAAAGGTAGAATCAAGAGCTATGGCTGTGACTTTAAAGTATCTCAGGCACACCAAGGCCCCAGAAGCACAATCAGTTTTAAATTGAAAGCATATGAAATGCACAGATTTCAAGGCAGAGCAGTGCATTTCCAATTTTAGCTTGTAGCACTGGGGCAACTGTTGTAAATTTTGAAATCGGTGTAACCTGTGAAACACATCCATTTTTGTCATGGAGATAACAGCACAGAACATCTCTTATGCACTAAACTACGGTAACGTAAGGCAAGCTGATCCTTAACCTACAAGTCTAGGAGCTTCCCCAGCTTCTGCATGCACCAGCTTGTTACATGTAGGTTTCTCAACAAAATGCAATTAAAAGTGCCTGTTTTGTGGTCCATATGAAACAGAGATGTATGCTGCCTCTCATTTTTTTCCAGACTTCAAGGTCAGACAGTGACCAGACACGCAAATAATGGTCAAATTATACAGGAAGTTGTCAAAAGGGTCCTAGCAGAGGCAGAAAGGACTTTTGACCTTCATGGTGTCAAAGGTCTGGTTCAAGTTTCTTTATAGTAATCTGTAGCTATGGCAATGAAAACAGACCCTTTGAGTGAATCAGTTTGTAGATTTTGCTTTGAAACTTTCTTTGACTTTCAGATTTGAATTGAATTTTAATTAAAAAAAATGCTTAAAGCTATAACCAAAGAAAGACTTTATTTACAATATCAAAAAAAATGAGTTTCACATCTGTAAGGCTGGGCTCAGGGAAAAAAATAAAAAGAAAGAAAAAGCACAATGATACCTTCCCACACCAGAAACAGACCAAAGTTTCTTTTTTTTCTCTGTCTCTTCCTCCCTCTCTCCCTCTCCTCAAACACTTAAGGAAGAGGTTACCTGCCTCACACTTCCACAGAGCTGAAAAATATTGTCAGAGATGTAAGTAGCCCGTGCGAAAATCAGTAGGATGTGCTGACGATGTCTTCAAAGTCAGACAGAAAGAGAGAAGGCTAAAGGCAAATTAAAATGGTTTGCAAGGAGCACAAAAAAAAAAAAAGGGCTGTTTTTTTCACCTTCGTGGCCACTTATGGTAGTCAGAACCATCTTTATTTTTTTTGTTGCAGTGGTAGTTGTTGTCTTGCAGATTCATTAATGCAAGCATAGGAAAAGATTAAAAGAGTTTAGATTATGACACAACTATCGATATTGGTGCCTGACAGTAATATTATCACCTCATTGATATAAATGCTGAGCATAGGTGATTTTAAAAGTGTGACTGATTAAAGTAACATAAATAGTGGTCCTGGCACTAACGCTGTCAAGCATAAATCTGAGACCTTGACAGTATCCTGTGAACTCAGCCTCTGACTGGCCTGAAACTCTCCATTTATGCCTCATCGAGAACACTCCTGTCACCTTTTTTTTTTTCCCCTTCTTTTTAATTGAGGACTGCAAAATTTTTTCTCTTTTAAGTGGGTAGTATCAGAAGATTAGCAATTGGCATTTACTGTGTTTCACCTGGTGATATTTTTCTTCTTTAAAAAATGGAAAAACGCTGGCAAATGTTCTTAGTAGTTGCCAAGACCATGCTGGCAAAAGACTGTGAGAAGGAATTTGTAATTTATGATCAAGACAACGTTTATCACTAGGCTACTACATGTCTGGTTTTTGGCTAAATATCTATTTTTTCCCTCCTTGGAAATTCCCTGATAATGGCTACCTGAGCATATGCACATAATCTTAATAGTGCAGATGATATCTGTACAATACATCATGCCCTTGACTCATCAAATGCATTGGGTGCATGTGAGCCCTCTATGCAGCACATGTAAGAGTTGGTCTCAGGTATATCAGAATCACTGTGCATAAATACCCTAGAGAGAAATTTAGGCATGTGCTGTACAGAACACACTTATGTTTTCCCTTCACAGCTGCCCAGAGAGGTTGTGGAGGCCCCATCCCTGGCAGTGTTTAAGGCCAGGCTGGATGTGGCCCTGGATGACCTGGTCTAGTGCATGTGGCATCCCTGCCCATGGCAGGGGGGTTGGAACTAGATCATCTTTATGGTCCCTTCCAACCTGACCCATTCTATGATTCCCCTCCAGCCAAGAGCAGCTCAGGTGCACAGGGGAAGCTTCAGCAAGTGCAGGTGAGCATGGTGGGGATAGCAAGGAGCAGCCTGTGCTCTGCTTGCTTCATACATTGGACTCAGTTGCTGCTTGCCAAGTATTGGAGAAAATCTGTGATGAAGACCATAGCTATCCACAAGACATATCATATACAGACATGGAGGGAAGCATTCAGTGTCCAGGTGGCAAAAACATTTCATACCTGTGGTCCGGAAGCCCTGGCAAGGCCTGGTCTCCTCCTCAGCAGAGAAGAGATGCTTTGAGCCATAGATAGAGCTGTGCTACAGCTATGGGGAGAGGAAGAGGTGGGTTAGTGTTTCTACATCTGCTCTTGTTCCCTTCTTCACCTCTGTAGGTACAGAAACAGACAGTGTCCCCCATAAAGTACCTGAACTGACAGGGTAGGAGTAGAGGTTAGGAGGCTAGTTTTCTATGAAATAATCATCCAAATCTGTCCAAAAAATATCATAACAGGGTCTGTTCTTTATTTCCCATTGCTTTTAAGATTGGGTTATGGTCCTACTGTTTATCACATTCACCCTCCAAAGATAGCCAAACAATTGAATCAGACACCCGGATTACAAAAAATACTGGAAACCGCAATATCCGTGCATCATGTGGCACAGAGGAAATGGTATTCCTGAGATCACTAGTCCTAATAAGAGCGAAAATGTTGCCTTAAAGTAACATATACACACACTAGGGCTCTTTACAGTGCAAAGGTGCCATCAGGTATCCAAACACACTGAGTTTAGTCCCCTCTACTTATACTTTACAATCTCTTCTGTTTCAGGATCTCCTGATAACCTCGTAATTGCAAATGAAATTGTTTTCACCCCCCACCCTGGAATAGTTGCCATTATTCCTCTTTTGCATATAAAGGGCTGACTTCTGACCTATGTTATGCCACAGACCTTGAATTATTTTTTTGAAGTGAGAGATCTGGTAGTTATGGGGACTCTTGGCCCCTGATGAGGCACAGGGTGAACCAATATTTTTTTTCCTTTTACACTTTCCAAGATAAAATGGAATACTATGTGTGTTCCTAAATATTAATAGTCTTGAAAGACACCATCCCAAGCTACCAAAGGAAAGTAGAGAAGGGTAGAAAATAGTTTCTTTCAAAACAAGTAGTGAAAAAACTCCTGCATGGAAATTAGCCAAATTTGCTAGATATTTTTCAACAAAATAAAGGAAAAATAAGAGCACCCTAGGACTGTGACACTCCTTTACATGCTCCCCCTAATCCAGAATGTTCTTCTGTTACAGAACTGACTTGGGACACTGAAGATTCATGTTCAGGTCTTCTTAGTGCCTGAAATGGTGTAATGATTTTAATCTAAGTTTCTTCCACTTTGATGAATAACCACTGAATTACAGGTTATTGAAGGACAAATATCTGAAGGCTTCC
Source organism: Galbula dea (assembly GCA_013399015.1). NCBI lineage: Eukaryota > Metazoa > Chordata > Aves > Piciformes > Galbulidae > Galbula > Galbula dea. Next base: position 1,860,985 of record VWZX01009335.1, read on the forward strand.
TCCCACAAATTCTATCCCAGAGGAGAGAAATCTTTTTGGCTGATCAATATTTTGAGAGGCAGCAGAGAATATTGAAAAATCCTGACCAGTCCCACTTCTGAAGTTTGAAAAGATTAAAAAAATCCCCTCCAAACAGCACCATTTATACCTAAAAAATCAAAAGATGACCATTGAAAATCATGAAGCACAGAAAAAAATACCCCAAACACTCAGTGGTTGAACCCTTAGAACACTAGTTTTAAAACCTTCTTCTGTGTGTTTTAAAAACATTTTCCTTTGCTTTCTGTTTTAAGTTACTAAACAGGAAGAAGACTAAACTTATATGACCAGTGTTGGAGTATGTGACTCTGACTGTATTTTGACTCAAATAATTAATTTCTGCTTTACTTAAACATCATTCCTAGTTTTACTGTTTCCAATGCAAATAAGACATGGCTTGATGCTTTTCAGATTGGCTTTATGGCCTTTTTTTCCAGATCACAGTAAATTAGAGGTGAACAAGAGCCAAGGTACATGCATTGCCTTATGCTAGCCTTGGACTAAGAAGCTCTTATGTTTCTCTCCCTTCTATTCTTTCATGTCTCCAAATATAAAAAGCAAGTGTTTCATCTTGTGGTTTCAATAACACATAGTAGCAATGTAATGACAAATATTTACATGGAAACTCACTATAGGTGTCTTTTTGATTCCTGGTTCCTTGAGTTATGTACTCTCAAGATTTTTGTCATTACAATAAGTTGTCTGTAGTTGGAAAGTTGGAAGGAAAGCACCTGTTTTACACCAGGAAGAAAGTTAAAAAGAGAAAGCAAAATTAAAAAAAAAAAAAAGGTTGCTGTTCTGGTTTTTTTTAATTTTCTTTTTTCTTTTTCTTTTCTTTTCTTTTTTCTTTTCTTTTCTTTTTTTCTTTTCTTTTCTTTTCTTTTCTTTTCTTTTCTTTTCTTTTCTTTTCTTTTCTTTTCTTTTTTCTCTTCTTTTCCTGCTTTCCATGTACAGTGGCTAATTGCAGTTTTGGCAGGCAGCATGTTATGGGACAGACCTTATTTAAAGTGCCCCAAACAGCCTTCCGCTAGACAAACAATAGCTGTCTTGAAAGAAAACATTTTTAGTCCTTGTGCCAAAACAGAAAGCTGATCTTATTCAACTAATCAGAGTACTAAACAGTGTTTCGCCTGGTAGATTTGTCTACTGCTGTTCTGCAGAAGGAGAGCAGTCAAGTACAACCTAGGCTGTTACAACTGCAAGACTCATCTTTTGAAAGGATGGTTAAATCTAAACACACACTGATTAAGGTCAGGCAGAGAGCCCAATTCCCCAAAGTACTAATTTTGCATCTTGAGGAGTAGAGGTGGTGCTGTGTGTAGTTCCTGTAAAGTGGCTGAGAGTAGGAAACCTTTTATTTTCAATCTTAATTAAGAACTCAGAATCAGAAATGCCTGCCTCTCAGTTAAGATTAATTATAAAAATGTACAACTTGCATAAGCAAAAGTATGTATGGCTTGCAAGTTCCCAACCATCTGATTTCAGTAAAATGAGGAAGTAAGACACTAGTTAAAATAAAATCTCAGGTCAGTGTTTTAATTTGAATCCTGAGAAAAGCATGTCAAGCACCTTGCAGTCTACTTGGTCTGTTTGATGCTCTAAGTGTACAGCAGGATTCTTTTACAGAGGTGTCCTTTAAAACACAGACCAGTAGATAGACATTGAAACTGAGGGGACTAAAGGATTCCTGGCACTGCTGCAATACTTTCCAAAGTTGATTTTACTCTTTTTGTTTGTTTTTTGTGTTTTTTTTCCTGTTTGGTTTGGGGTTGGTTGTTTGTTTGTTTGTTTTGCTTTGTTTGGGGTGTTTGTTGTTTTGGGTTTTTGTTTGTTTTAAATAAAATTTAATAAGAGGGTGAAAGCCAATAACAAAATTTTGAGTGCAGGAGTAGTTCTGCACCAGTGTTTTCTATCAAAGCAACCTTAGGTAACTTAGGACAAATTCCAAGACCAATGAAGTCAGAAGAAAACTTTGATTTTGGTGGATGAAGGATCAGTTAGTTTGATTAACTTTCCCACTGTATGTATCTGTATTGGTCTCCAAGGTCAGTGCATCTAACAGTTTACAGCACTCTCATCATGCAGTTTTTAAACATACTTTCACCATATTTTTTGAATGCAGCTCAGAATTCCTTTTTTTGTTTGTTTCTTTCTCCATCTTTATGATTTTATTGTTTTCTCCCAGTTCTTAAAATCTGAGATCTTTACTATCTAAAACTCCTATAGGAGACTGTGGGTAACTTCTCACTGCAGTAACTTAGTAAAGGCCACTGCTGAACTGTCAGAGAGCTCTGACAATCCCCACTTAACAGAAATGTACTTTTGATCAGTTCTTTGTTTCAGTCAGAAATTTAAAATTATTGTGATGAAAGTGGGTATATTTTCTGAGGAAAGGAAGTAAAGGAGTTAGTGGAAAGATACCTGAGAGGGAAAGGGAAAGATTTATATTTAACAATCAACAGATTAATGTTTGAAGTTGCTAGAACTGGAGAAGTACACTTCAGTTCTTCTCCATGGCAGTGTAGATTCCACTCTTTTCTTGTTAAGGGCTTGCCAAGAAAGTTAGTGTAAATCACTAAAAGGCTTAAGTTTGGTTTAACATTATTTTAATGTTAGACTCCTGTATGGATGCTTTTATTCAGAAGCAGTCTGCCTCAGCTTAATCCTGAAGATCTGCAAGGGCTCAAAGGCCCTTGCACAACATAGCAACTGTCTAGATATTCTTGAAGAAACAGTTAACGTCTGAGGGCCAACTGGGATTATTTCAAATTTCTGTACAAGTCTTGACTAACAAGTATTACAATAATTAGACCGTAAAATCTGGAGACTTAGATTATCAAAGAATAGTTCATCTTTCCAGAGTCACTTTTCTCATGCTAAATGGAAAACTGAGTAGGATGGACAATGGGGAAACCTCTTCATGACAGACAGGTGAGCAGAGGACACACATAATGCCAGACATTGTGACATGCTGTAATATCTAGAGGACCGGGGACCCTATTTGTTTCTAGAGATCATTTTCCAGGCTGTTTTTATCACAGCCCAAAAGTTTTATATTACTGCAGCTGTATAGCTTGTAGCAAAGTCACTAGCACTAACACAATGTTCTTTGTCTCCTAAGAGTACCCATAGTCGGAAGGAGAGTGATCACTAGGACCTTTCTTTGTACACAGAGGAACTCTCACTTTGAGGGGCACCACAGAGTTGAGGTTTCTTCCCCGAGTGAGATGTCAGTTAAGAAGATATTATCAGGTTAACCCTTTTACCTTGAACCTTCCATGAATAATTCAGGCCCTTCACATTTAATATTTATCCACATAACCTCAGTTGTCACTCACCAAAGGCCACTACCTCCTGTCCATATCCAATTTTATTTGTCCCTGAATCTTTCCCCTGTATCTTTATTAAGTGGTCACTACCTGTGGCAGAGATGCACACAGTGTCTTTTGCCAGCTCCATCCCTGAAATGGAGATGACTATGTTGGGACACTGAGAGCATGATTTGTGCATGCTCTTTCTGCAATGAAAGGATATGAAATCTACTGTCAGAAAATCCAAGCCTTAAAACTGGCAGTGAACAGTTACGTATCACATGTGGCACCCTTTGTTGCCTCACTCTCCTTGTGGCTCTCTGGAAAGGAACTTCTAGAAAATTAGCTCAACAGAACTGTCTCAGTCTGGGTTTACAGACTGTTCTTTCTGATTTAGCAGGAGGCAATTACTCCCCGAAAATCAGGCCAGAATTCCTAACCTTACAAGGGAAGATTTTCACAAGAACACTTTATAGACATTAGACCATTTCATTAAGACATCAGATAAAGGGATATCAAAATGACAAATTACCTGTGCTTCCAAAGCTGCAAAGCTACTTGAGTTTGCTGACTCTATATAAGTGAGACTATCTCTTATCTAGTTGAAGGCTCCTGGGGGACAGAGAGAACTGTGTGAGTTGGAGCAGTCACTAGGTTATGAGAAGCATCAGCTGGAAGATGGGTAATTAAGGAGTTAAATTAATGTTGGAGGATATAACTTTTGTGAGCATTTGTCCTGCAAACAGCAGGATAAAAGCCATTTTGTGATCTGGAAGAAGTGCAATGCTTTTTCCTGAACTAGTCTCTACATTAAACTTTTGCAACATTCATTTATGCTCTATATCATGGGATGTCATACTCAGTATATAGACTGGGGGGACACAGCCAAGGTGGAGAGGCTTGCTGCTTGGGCATCGATCAGCAGGTTCTGAGAAATTGTATTGTGCATATCTTAGCATTTTGGGTTTTTTTTTCTCTTTTTGTTTTATTATTTTTCATTATCATTGTTATAAATTATTATTATAATTATGTTCTAGTTTAATTAGTTATTAAACAGTTCTTATCTTAATTCATGAGTTTTACTTCCTTTCCCAGTTTTTCTCTCCATCCCACTGGGAGAGGGAAGGAGTGAGTGAGCAACTGCATGATGCTTAGTTGCTGGCTAGGGTTAAACCAGGACAATTTGTTAATACAAAAATTCCTGTATCAGTAACATGTGATATAAGATCAAGACTGCCAGTCAGATCGTTGCCAGGCCAGACTCTAGGCATGGTTTGGTCCAAAAGTTTCTATCTTTTTCTCTCTCCCTAAGGCCTTCTCCCTGCCATCATGATGTTGCCATCGCCTCTTATCAACTATAATATCCAGGTCTTTTAATGTGCAGGGTCTTTCCTACTTTTTGTTTATTTTTTATTTGTTTGCTTGTTTTGTTTGTAAAATATTTCAAATCTAAGTTATATCTTTATGCAGAGAAAAATAAAAGAGTTGATATTCAAGTGACCTAATACTGAAGAGAAATAGCAAGTCTGGAAGGATGGAGGTCTGATCTTACACCCTAACTATAATCTTGAGATAGAGTGGCCTTGTGTCATTTTTTGAGAAGTTCTTCCTACCAGCCTTTCTGTCAGTTAGCATTAAACATGTCTTGTTTACGAATGAATAATACACAAATTCACAAATTAGTGAGGTTGATGAAATTGCAGTAAGTCAGATTATTATTTTCAGTGAGGTAAACTGGGTTAGTCCAACATAAGGAGAGAGAAACTGCAGTATTCTTGGGCTTGGTTTTGAGCCACATGCCATGGCCCTCTCTGGCAAGTGAGATAGACCATGAAAAAACAAAGATGTGTATTGAGGCTCCTGTCATTGCATTGATCCAGACACTTCAAACTAAAACTGAGATATTTTCAACCATAATGACCTTTATCATGGGTTAAGAAAGTAGCACATCTTGAATACTTCCTTAATAATATCCATGAGAGATCCGTGTTTCAGTAACCATTCACAATAGACCCACACAAGTGGCCCTGCTAAATTGCTTATATCAAGATTAATGTGAATAAGATACATTGAAAAAAAGGAGATACAACCTTGCTGAACCAGACAATAGATGGCTCAAGTGACAAACATAAACAAAGAAAATATATCTTTTAACAGTTACATGAATTTTCATCCCAAACTTTATCCCAGACAGGTTGGGAATACCCACTGAGAGTTCATTGTGGCATTTAAAGGAGAGCAGACAAAACTGATGAGTAGGAAAGTGTACCCAGAACTAGGTTACAGCTGCAATATATCATAACAATGCAGAGGGTTGAAAGCAAGACAGAATTTGCCTACCCCGCCTGCAAAAAGAAATATTTTCTGAAACACCACAAGAACCGGTGATTTTGCAACCCTATAGTTCTTCCATTTCTGCTCCCAGCTAGAAATAGCAAGTGCAGGAGTTCACAAAAAAGCATTGAAGTTAGAGAGAAAAGTGTGATCTAACTCCTGAGAAAGTGATTTGATTGGATCTGCTTTCAAAATGTGACCAAAATTTTGCACTTATTTGGTCTCTGTATTGTCTGGACTGCTTTTAATTTAACTGAGATGTATGTGAGTACTATATAGTGAGAAGAGAGATCTTACTACACTCAAGTTTGTCCTTAGAAATAGCTAGCTGTGTAAAGGGTATAAAAAGTGTAAAGGTTAAGTGTACACTGCATATTATCTTCTTGCTCTCTTTTTTTTTATTATTCCTAAGCAAAAGAAGAAAGAGGGGAAAAAAGTGTTGTGAAAGTTTAAAAGTATGACCTCCAGAACCAGACATGCTGAGACTGGGCAATATTGAAGCCAGAAACAGAAGGGGTTGGATAAAAGGCTTTGTGATATGAATCTCTGTCTCTCCTGCCCTCAGCAAAAAGGCTTAAATATCTCCTTCTTGGACAAACAGATCAATACAAGCTTTTTAATATCTTCAATGAGAGCTCATTAATGCTCTCATGATGTCCTCTTTTGTGCCCTGATGACCTGGTGGGAGCCAGGGAAACTGAACTGTAGCTTGGTAATTATCACAGGAATAACACTTCATATCGTCTCCTAGTGAAATGTGAATTGTTTTCCTAATTATTCAGGACAGTAGCCAGTGAAAGTGCAAATTAATTGAAAAGACATTATGATTTATTTGAGTTTGTGAGATTGGACCTAGTAGTTTAGGTTAAATGTTAACCAATAGAATATTTGCTATTTATTTGAAGAGTTGAATGCTATGAAAGCACAAGAACAGAAAACTCCATTTTCTAGAATCACTTCTTCATTATATCTAGTTTAGGAATTTTCTTTTGCCACTAGAAGCATCTGGATGTTTCCCCTTATCATGCTGATGCCCAGGCTATGTTCACGATCTTGAAACCTTTGGAGGTTCTGAGCAATAGGGCTGGAATCTGGGCTAGTGACTTTTGTTAAGACAAATAGTGGAAGAAGTGAGAGTATTAAATCATTGCTAAACTGAATAATTGAATGAATAACATTTAATTTGATTCAACATTGGGTAAGATTTTATAAGGAAGTTGTCCTGTTTTTTTTATAGAGACCATTTGTATTGTTTATGTGTTTTTACATCAGTTTTAGTCTATAGTGCATTTCTACACCACAGTTTGAGAATTAAGATCTTCCCTAAAGAAGAGATAGAAAGAAATTTTCAGTTTGAAATACTTTCCCTTAAACTAAAGAAAGTGGGCACAAAAGGACCAGATTAACAGAGTAAAAGATGTCTAAAGTAAAATAGTCCATGAGGTTACTCACTGCATAGATGTAACCTAACATTTGAAGTGATGTATTTGACTGAATGTCTGAGCAGAAAGGACGAAAAGAGGTCTTTGGACATTTAGAAGAATCTGGAACTTCTATAAACACAGAAAATTAGAAAATCAGACCTTCTGCATATGTCTGATTTTGAGCCCTGGAAAACTGGAACACCCAGAATCACTCTGCTTTTGAAAACTGCAGCCATGTAGTTTAAAGTAGGAATTTAATTTAGGTAAGATGTTTGCTCTTTCAAGCACCTGTCTCAAGTAGCTTCTTATTATTGACAATGTAGATTTCCACAGTGCCAAACTATTACTGCTGTATACTAGCCTGAAAATGACACTATACTCATAGAACTGGAAAAATTCTTTTCAGCTTCACAAATAGTATGCAATTTTGGGGGTGACCCATCTGTTAGTCCAGACATGTGTAATAGCTAATCAAGATAGAGTACAAAGATAACAGAACCCCAAATTGTTAATGAAAATAAAAATATGGGGAAAAAACCCTAAAAGGAACAACAACAACAAAAGCTGCCCTGATCTATTTTAGTCACACTTTATAATCATGTTTTTAGAGCAAGAATTTAATTATATGTATTTTCATCATTTCTTATACTCTGACATATTAATTAAGGATGCTATAATTCCTTTGGCACTATTAGCCTATCCGGTAAAAACATTTTCCTGGTTTTGTGCAAACACAAAAATGAAAAGAAAGGTAAAAGCTGCACCTCAGTTTGCTGCCTACATATTGCTGTTTCTTCTTGTTACTGAAATATCAGGCTAATTGTTTTATAAAGTGATAGATTCCCCCATCTGTACAGTGCTCAATGGCACTAACACTTAATAAAATATACATGGGAAAACAACACTCTCCTGAAGTTTCCTGAGCTGAAATGTGTGTCTGTCTCTGGTGGCAAAGCCATGAAAACAAGGTGAAGTGCCTTACATTTTCACTGTGGCTACACATGGCCTCTGTCCCCATTATATACTCTGAAATGTTTGTAAGTAGTAGGTAAGGTTTATGGATTCATGTGTCTTCTCAGGTCATCCATGAGACTTTAGTAACCAGAAGACACCACCCTGGGGCTAAAGTAGATAGCTAAACTTAATTTCTGTTGGTTTTGTCATAATTAGTTCAGTCTTTCAGCTAGGATCCCAAAGTATTGTGGATTCAGTAGGTACAGGTGAATGTCAGCAGTAACTAAAGCAAAGCTATGACAGAAAACTGTGCACAAACTGCAGTCAGATACCAAAACTGAAGTTGCCATTCATGATTCAAACATGCCAATATCTGCAGCTAGTGTTCCTTAAGAAGTAATGTGCCTAGCATCAACTCCAGCCATCTGAGACTGCAACTGAGGTGGCAAGGTTCCTGTAGAAAGTGTAACAACTGGACCTGCCTCACACTGCAAGCCAAGAGCAGAGCCTAGACTCATGCCATCATGTTGGCAATGTACAAGCGCTTTTGAACTCAAGAGCACAACCTGAGAATGATGCTTTGTCTGGTTGTTAGTTATTTGTCTTGTTCAGGTTAGTTTGCACTGAGAAGGCAAGGAAGAGAGAAGGGAGAAGAGTGGTGCTTTCCCATTTCAGCAATTATCCACCAGTGCTACTGCTGCAGTACATGTCAAATCAAATCCACGCTGGGCCCAAGTCCAGCCATGTCAAAATGCACAAGGGGATTGTGGGAGCATCAGTGACTAATGAGGGCCATAGGACAGTCTGGAAATTAAAACCAAAAATAATCTGATAAGTACTGAAGGGGACAACAAGGCTCACATAAACACTGACACATGCACACAAGGGAGAGAACAGAATAGCCTTGGAGTCCTCAGTACTGGCAGGTGAATTAATGTCTGTAGAAGTTGCTCAGACTATCATTAACATATACCTGATAAGTACGGCAGTGGGATCTCAAGGTCTCCACTGTAATCCTGCCTTCTCCTTTTAATTCAAAGGAAAGTGTTGTACCTTAAAGTGATGCAGACATGCAACAATCATTTAGCTGTCCCCTGTTCCTGTCAGAGGGACATGAGCTGGTTGTGAATCATTCCCTCAAGAAATCTTGGTAGTCTTTACTATTTTTGAATTTCTTAATACATTTTGATTTAAAGCCTAAATTAGACTTAAGCCAGAGATAGTGTGCCTTGAACCACTTTTGAAAATAAATGAGATATGCTGATGTCGAAATGTTGGTAAAAAGGGATTAAGAAGACTAGGCTGCTTTCCACCCCAGTGGCTTTACGTTACTATTAAGAGGGATGGATTAATATCAGATTTCTGGTATCTGGTTCCTCAGTGATACTGCTTAATTATCCAGATAAGTGATCAGAGTCAAAGCGTGAGTGACAGCATAAATATAAAGAACGTGATCTTATAATTTCTTTTTTTTCCCCTTAAAAAACATGTATATTAGTTTTAGTATTATAAAGATACATTTTTAATGTGCTCATTAAAGTTTAAATTTTGAGTAGTTTTTAGATACTTGGGTTTGGTTAGTCACCCTCTAAAAAGGCAAATGGAAGTTTATTTATTCATTAATGGGCACAGACAAATGGCTTACACTGAAAGACTTCCAAAAACACTGGCCTGCTTGCCTCTGCATCAAGCAGCTTCTCCCACCAATCCCCCCAGCCCCCAACAGCCAATTATTCCATTTTCTTCCTTTTCACCCTCATGGCCCTGTCCCAGAGACCTCACCCTTGCTGAAGGGGCTGGGCCACCCAGCTTCCCCTGGCTCACATCAGAGGCTGGAAAAATCTGGTCTCTCTCCTCAAGCTGTGGAGGGGAGGACCATGAATTCCCAGGATGCTTCTGAGCCCAGATTTTCTTTATAGCTCTGATCTCTGCTGGCTGGTAATTTTATCCAGTAACATGTTTGACACTTTCAAGTGTGTGAATGTTGTTGTGTGACAACCTCTAGATTATCAATATAGACAAGTCCTTAGACTGATCAGGATCTTAGGATGGGAGAAAAAGATTTTGCATCTAGAATTGGTTCAAGTAGAATCACTTTGGCTGTGTTTTTTTGTCCTTCATTAAGTCCTTTGTTCAAGTATCTGAGGTTGGTGTCAGTTATGAGGTGATGAGTTAAAGATGACTTCAGCAAAACTTTCTACTGGAAAAGAAATTGTGATCCATGCTTGCCTTTCCTAACTTGCCAGCAGGGCAGGGCTTCCAGATATCTTGAAACTGAAAGGTGGAGAGGAAATGTCTATGTTGGGGAAGTATCAGTTCCCCAGTATCTTAAGGACATAAAATAGAAAATTCTTGCTGGGGCAGATCTTCTATTCTGTGAGTAAGCAGGAGAGAAAACAAAAGGTGCATACTTACCAGTCTTAAAAAAACCCCCAAAAACATAAAACCAAAGCAAACCAAAAACTCCATATGTTTTGACAGCACTCTAAACCTCACTCATACAGTTTCTCCATTCTGTAGGTGAAGAGACTATTTAACAAAGACTCAGAAGCAGGGAGGAAAGACTCAACATCACAGTGGTTCAAATCTGAGGTTGCAGTGGGAGAAGAATTATTGCTATGGGTCTAGCACCTTCATGCCTGCAATTGAGGTAAAGTAAAGGCTCAAGAAAAGATCATTTAATATATTCAGTGTTTTACATGGATTTAATGCTAACAGGCAAAAGATAATGTGAACCCAATATAAAATATTATCCCTGTGTGTTAGACAGGTCAGCATGTTGGCAGGTGAACCTAGCACAAAATGCAAAATAAAAATAGAAGTGTGTGCCAACAATTTCTGCCAGTGGTCTACATGGGATATTTTAGGTAAGAGGAATCCTTCAGGATTTCTTCCATGTGACATATTTTTCTCCAAGGTCCATCATACAATGGCTGATCTCTTGTCAGAACACAGATTCCTCAACAGGTAAGTCTGGCCAGCTGGTGTATTAGACAAAGCCAAAGAAAAGCCCTTTAAACTGTTTTTTATTTATCAACATTCACCTGAGTTAATATCTCAGCATGATGTAAAAGACTCTTCTAGTGTGGAAAGTAACATCTTCTGAAGATTACATGATTAGTTCTTAGACATCCTCTGCCATTCATCCCACTGTGTTCTCTAGAATGAATGTTCATATGTCATTAATTAATTGCAGTTAATTAATTTCAGTGCCAGGAATAAGATATTGCAAATGAAAAAGTTTCTTCAGTCCTTTCAATGGGTCAGCTCTATTCTCTTCCTGGATTTTGTATGATTTATCCTTGTGAGGCAAATACTGGAACTTCCCTAGATTTTCACAGATGCTACACAGGCTGATGTAGCTGACCAGGAGACTTAAGCGCTCACAGTACACGTTCTTTACTCTCAGCAGTAGACAGCAAGTGATCCCTTGAGTACCTGTCATCAGTTTCAACACAAACATAAGACCATATGGCTTTACCATACCCTTGAGTCATCTGCTAATGCCACCCCTTAACAAAATGCAATAATAAATAACCATCAAGTGAAAGCAGTAAAGCATTGTTTATAGAAAGATTTCATGTACTTTCTTATGAATCAGCTAGCACTGTCATTTAAGAGAGATGATGACCTAGGTAAATATTGCTGAGTACTGCATAAAAACCTCTTATGTAGCCTAACTTGAAAATAGTGGTTTGTGGACTGCTGGTCAACTCCCATTTAACCACCTAATCTTTCTCAGGCTGTTTTAAACTGAGAATTTGTTTCACCTGAAAATATGTTGGACTCTCTCTGTCCTTGCTGCCCTGGTAGCAATCAGGCTGGCCAAAGGAACCATCAAGCACTCCAGTAAATGTCTAGTGGTGAGCTCCTATGACACCTCCCATCTGCACTCACTAGACACGTCTAGAAGCAAATGAGATCTACTGTTCTCATCATGCTAGCATCCAGACAAAAGTAGTAGAAGTCAACAGCTGAGCTAGCTGGTACTATGTGTCTTATTTTCCTTTCAACATGATGTAGATATTTTTCAAAGGCAAAAGTTTGAGACTTCGGGTTTTCTTTTTTATTTATTTGAAAGTTTGTAAATACTTTTCATTACAGCTAGATGTTGATGTTATCTTGAATGGTTTCCATTTTCTATATGTGAGACTTTCCAACTTTCTTCCTCCCTCTGGGCCATTAATTCAAGCTTGAGTGACAGTCAATTGGATCACAACAACAAAGGAGACCACACTCCATCAGGAAATGAAGCATAGGAAGGAGTCAAATGTGAAAAAATCTATAGGTGTCCTTATTCACCTGGAGAAGTTCTCCACTACTCTAAAAAGAACCTGTCTGTTGCACATGCCTTGAAATGTAGCCTATATCTTACAGCTCTCACCTTTAGTTAGATGTATTGGACCCATAAGAAAGTGCAATCTTCCTAGTCTTTCTGAAACTACTCCACCCTGTAAAGGGAAATTTGGCTCACCTTACAATGTTTGCATCTCTCTGCATAAACTAAAGAATGCCAGAACACAGGTTTGAGTATTGCCTTGTTTACCATGAGTATTTCTTGTTACCATGGTCATTGGCACAATTTTGAACTGCACCATCTAACATCCATTAAATAATGTCTAGATGTGGGAATATTATACCATACAGGAGGGACATCAAGATAGCTTGATTACTAGAAACTGTTTGACAGGACTAGTGTGTACTTCTATGTTACCCAATTATCCTGCTTTTTACCTAATTTATATACTGCCACATCAAAACAATTCCAGGACATGAGCAAGTTTATCTCAATCTTAGGTGTATCCAGAGACAGAAAATAACTTTCTGTGCCTGAAGGATAACTTATGTAACTCTTAAATTTCACATAAATAAGAACAAGCAGAAAATAGATAAAATTATTAGCTGTACTATTTTTAATTCTTCAGGTTAAATAGATATAAAGAACAAACAAAAAAATTTCCTTGGCCACTAACAAGTGTTGAAAATGCCCAGTGAGCATATTACATAGCTGTAAGCACCTATGTAAGCACCATACTCTACTAATGTTAGGTATGTTGACATTGCTGTATATATATACAGATATTTTCAATACACAGATATAAAAACTACAATAACAGTATCATAATTATAAAATACAAACTGGAGACATATTAGTAAAGGCAGTCTCATCACAGAAATACTCTCACAGTATTAGCCAACTGTGAAGCAAAAGATTAAATACATTATTTCTTCCTGAGCAGACTAGCTACAAAAGAAGACAATTTCCCCATAATTTGTACAGTTGTTTGTGTCATTGGTAATTTAACCAAGCTTAGGAAATAGAAAGAACATTTTCAAGAAGTAGCACACAATATTTTTCTCAGTTTATTTTGAGCTGTATCCAACTCATCTCAATGATGTTTTTTGAACACTTTTAACTTCAGTTAAGTACAAAGATCAACTTCTCCAGTCCAAAGTCTCTTTGTATGTTGTTTTCATTGGTTTTGTTGGAATATTTATTTATTCTTTTCTTTTGCATTCAACACCAAAACACCATGGCAGAAATTTTAAGCAGTCACAACTTCTAGAGAAGACATTGTAGGAAGGATCAACCTATTGGGACTCCTACCTCTTTAGTGTATCACCATAAAGAACAAAATACAAGACTAGCTGCTGAGTGTGAGTGTCTGATTTTAGTGGAGATGTACCAGATTATACCACCTCTAAACCTAGAGTGTCCATAATGGTTTTGTTATCAGAAGTAGCAGTGACATTTGTGATAGAGTCTAGCTTCTATGATCATCCAGAGATTTGACAAGGACTCAGTGCTGAAGTAAGGCTAACAGAAAAACTGATGCATCAAACTCTGCTCCCCTTACACTAATTTGCAGCCCAGATGTTGTGCTGTGTTCTTCCCTTATTTTGTGTCTATTGGTTTCAGAAATGGCAGTTTAGAGGAGGAAACTCACACCATGGTTTGTTGCTATGCTCTGATACAGCAAAACAACATTTCAGTCTCCAGAACTATTTGCCTAAAAACTTTCACAAGCCCTAAAAGAACTTTAAATCAAAATGGAGACAGACCCATGGAAGTCTGATAAGGAAAATGATTTTTTTTCCTGAAGAATTTAGGATATCAAGAAGTGTCATAAATATTTTAGAAAAGGCTTCATACAGAAGGCTCTATGAAACAAGCATAAAAAATATCTTACAAATTCTGATCTCTCAGTAAATGTTTCCTTTTTTTTAGCAGATTCACACATTAAAGTTAGATCTAGGGCTGATGTAAAATCCATTTAGCTACATTGAGGTTAATGAACCAAAGGTGATATACACCCATTGAGAATCAGCCTTTGTGTGTGACCAGTTACAATACTATTTGGTTTTATTGGCTTAGCCACTGATGTGTTACTATGTGACTCTGCAAGTTTGTTTAATCAATAAGAGTTAGCATACTTGGAAACTGTGCTTCTATGGAATTAATGCCTGAAAAAGGCTCTCTTGAAACCAGATTTCATTTGAGATGGAGATATGGTTATATAGTACAGAAATCAGAACATTTTTAAGTGAATTTTCACTAAATGAGTGAGTCAGCACACATTTATCCTTCCTGAGAAACAGGAGAATATTTGCAAAATGAGTGCATCTTTCAACCCTCATAAGAGGTTACCTTGGATTAGGGGACGATTAGGTGAAAGAAATATCTCATGCACATGAGATTAAAAAAAATATAAAATTTCTACTTCATAAATAATGCAAAACAGTATTAAAAAAGCAACATATTATGAATAGACTCCTTTGGAAATAAATTTCAGAAGCCTCCAGAGAGCTTGAGAAAATAACTAGCTTGCACAGCATTAGGTGGAAGGAGTTCCCCTAAGGGAATCAAGGCATTAGAGATATCCTTTCTTGGTTATTCTTTGATAAGTTTGCATCTGTGTCTTTTTCACACTGCTGGTAATAAGCTGAGAGATGCGGTGTTACATGGAAGCAAATGGCAAAATTGTTTCTTAGACTGAGAATGCTAGAAGTGATTGATTTCATTGGCATTACATTAGGACAATTTCACACCTATTCAAGATGCACTGGGGGAAATGGATACAGGGTTTGCTTTCTCCCCTTCTCATGACCTCATTGTGTAGCCCTGAACAGAAACACTACTAACTACTAAGCACAAAATAAGTTTGTGCTGATGAAACTAAATATAAACCATTTCTCTTTGCTGACATCTATTAATAGTTTTTACAGACCTAGAGAAACATCACTCAGTTTCTAAAATATACTTTTATAGAGCAGAGAATGTCAGCACATTTTTGTAAGTCAAAAATGTTCAGAATTCTTGTGGGTAGACAAAGAGTGCAGGATTCATCTCATCCAACTTCAGGCATGAACAGAGTAGATGTTTTTCTGTGAACTAGTCAGTCTAGAGATCATTTACACTCAGTAGAGAGAAATAAGGACTTCTAAAGCATGAGTTATTTGACTTATTTCCAACATCTACTTTTTAATGACTTACTTCTCAAAAAAAATACCTGTTTCCTCCTGTTAACTGTAAAGGAAGCTATATTGATTAACTCAGAAATACATTTTAGATATCCACATTTGATTAGATGAATGTCACTTGAAAAGACTGGAAAATAAAGCTCTCCTCAACAAGTGACCAAAAAAAACCCTACTAAATGACACAGAATCACAGAATCACTAAGGTTGGAAGAGACCTCTAAGATCATCAAGTCCAACCATCAGCCTATTGTTACTGTGCCACTAAACCATGTCCCTGCATACCACATCTATGTGCTTTTTAAACACCTCCAGGGATGGTGATTCCACCACTTCCCTAGCCAACTTGTTTCATTGCCTAATGACTTTCAGTGAATAAATTTTTCCCTTGTCCTACTGGCCACACCATTTCTGATACAAGCCATGATACTGTTTGCCTTCTTGGACACCGAGGCACACTGCTGACTCATATTTGTCTGTTGACCAACACTCCCTGGTCCTTTTCTGCCAAGCAGCATTCCAGTCACTCTTCCCTAAGCCTGCAACATTACATGAGGTTGTTGTGACCAAAGTGTAGGATCCTGCACTTGGTCTTGTTGAACCTTATCCCAACTGGCCTCAGCCTACTGACCCAGTCTATTCAGGTCCCTCTGCAGAGCCCTCCTACCCTCAAGCAGATCGTGACTTACTGTAAATAAGTACAATACTATAGAATCAAATGAATCATACTGTGAGGTCTAAAAGCCATCTAGAAGATGGCTTTGTTTGTGTTTGTTTCTTTTTGTTTTGGTTTTGTTGGTTTTGTTGTTGTTAGTTTTTGTAGGTTTTGGGTTTTTTTCCTGGGAGATTGAACATTATCAAAGCAGTCATCCTGTCTCCTCAAGTCCGAAAAGTATTATTTTATTTTATTTTTAAGAAGAGGAATGTATGCATTTGACAATGTCTCAGTCTGGATTCCTTTCACACCAGAAATCAGTGAGAGTGTTCCTCTTTAAGAAACAAACCAGACCAAATACCTATACATTCATAAAGCCCAAGACTGAAATAAGACTTAAATCTAGCTATTCAACTCTGTGTACTTGTGACCTCTTATTCTGAGGAACTGGAATACATGAAGTCAGAGATCTAAGACAGTTAGTATACTAATAAATAGATAAAACATAACATCTATGTCAGTTAACATAGTATTAGAATTTGCCATTCTGTAAATTTAGCTGCAAAATTAAAATGGAACAAAATCCACTGAAAACACAAAGAGAGACAAAAAGATGTTGTAAAAATAGGAAAAAGCAATTTGATTTAATCAAACACAAGAATTAAACATGAACATTTTGAGCTTTGCATTGCATAAAATTGGAAAGCATTGATTTTGTTTGTTTTGTAGAAGAGAACAAACCTCTACTCTTATTCTTTAAGCAAAAAGAAAATCAGTTTCCTTTCTACCTTGTTAAAAACATAAACCTATAGTGAAGGAGAGAAAAATTGCACACCTAGGAAGCCAGGAAGTCATTTAAACCTATCCCCTAAAGACCTAATTTTTATGGCTCTAATTCCCACAAAACATTTCCATGTGACATAATTTATTTAGCTGCTAGAAACTTCATAAGGACATGGAAACAAGAAGTATGTAGAAAAATACATGAAAAATGAAACCTCCACAGAAGCCTTAGCATGTTAATAACATATTCATGTCATAACTGGAGAAAATCACAATATGCACAGTATGTTTTGTATGAATTATTTATTTTACCTTTATACATATACTAGTACACAAAAATTTCTTCCTAAATGATTGCATGTTTTTAATGGGGAAATAGTACATCATATATTTTGGCAATACCTTTCAAAGTCATAGAGGCATTTTTATTCACTTGAAGAATTCAAAATGACTGAAATGGGGGTAAAGTTAAGAATGGAAACATTTACATGTGGCAAGCATTGAATCTGACCCAGCCCTATATAAATGAAGTTAGGAATTACCAGGCACATAGTGAATGCAACAGCACGGGAATATGTCTCGTGCTCCCCTTCCTGGAGCTTGTTATAAGAGGAAGATTGTAGCAACATGGAAACAGTTCTGGCATTGACTGAATTTCAGTCCTGAAGTTTCAAAGAAATCCAAGACAATTGTCAGTATTGCCAATAATAGTCAGGGGTCTGGAAAACAGGTCTTATGAGGAGAGGCTTAGGGAGCTGGGGTTGTTTAGCCTGGAGAAGAGGAGGCTGAGGGGAGACCTTATCGCTCTCTTCAGCTACTTGAAAGGCCATTCTAGGGAGGTGGGTGTTGGCCTCTTCTCCCTTGTCACTAGTGACAGGACTAGAGGGAATGGGCTTAAGCTGAGCCAGAGTAGGTTTAGATTAGATATGAGGAAGAATTTCTTTACTGAAAGAGTGGTTAGATATTGGTAGGCTGCCCAGGGAGGTGGTGGAGTCACCATCCCTGGAGGTTTTTAAGAAGAGGATAGATGTGTTTCTTCAGGGGATGATTTAGGGGTAAGAGTAGTGTAGGGCTATCGGTTGGACTAGATGATCTTGAGGGTCCTTTCCAACCGTAATGATTCTGTGATTCTGTGATTCTGTTAATAATGTATCAGAATTTAAATAGGCTCACAGTTGTTACTTCCACCTTCCTGATTTCCATTCTGTACCACTGTATATTGCCCTAATTCAAACATTTGTCCTACATAAAAAGGGAGCTCCCAGTGAAAAACAGCAAAGCCATCACAATAGCATCAGTACATTTTTTAATGAGGACAGAAGGGAAAAAAATATTTGGAGATGGACAAACTGGGGTATCGCTTTCCTGGCCTTCAAGCAGGAGCTAAAGGGTCACTGACAAAAGTCTTTGCTATCTTTGACAGCAGCCTGATTAAACTCAGTCAGGCCTGGATGCATTCCCCTCAGATTTTGCCCTTTATTAGCCTCCTTAAAACTCATTAGTGACATCAAACTTACAGAGACTGTTTGTTAGATGAAGCTGCAATTGCTACCCACATATCTCATATTCTGCTTGCACTTCTCTCTACCATAAGAATATTATAATGATGAAGATAGGAGGTAAGCTCTTGTTTATAAGTTGACTTCAGACAGATTTCTATCTTATTTCAAATGCAAATCTAATGTCTAAATGCATTATCCCAGCTTGGGCTACTTTGTGTTACTTGAATGTAGCAAACAATTTCAAAACACTATGTACGTATACAAAGAGAAATGCAATAATACCTGAGCATCATATGCACTCTCTATAATTTATTTCATTGTATAATAAAAATAAACGTAATTTTACAGTCTTGAACCAATACTGCAGAATGTTTTTCGTGGTTTTATAACAGTTTTTAAAGGTTTAAACAATTTCTATTTACAAATGTATTTATATAACCCTAGTAAGTGTAGTCAATGATAATAAAATAACAATTATGAAGGAAAGTCTCTTAATGTTTTATCTTATAGGCCATTCTTGCCAAACAACAGAAGCTGAAATGACCTAGTTACATGAATCCTTTCCTTTCTGCATCCTGACAAGAATCTACAGGCCCTAAAGGATCCTGGATCAAGCATTTTCTTCCCTGGAGAAAAATTATTAACACTAATCCTTGTCTTTGAACACTGCAACCTTTTGATTGGTGTAATTGAGCTACATTACCTCACTTTTCTACTTCTGTCACAGCATCCTATAGATGTAGCACAACTGAATTCATGAGCTTCATACAGAAAGGGTCAGAGTATTAATATGTTAATAGTGTGCTGGCTTGCAAATTATGTTTTTTAATAAAGTCTCAGTTAATTACATTGCAAGGTTTTGAAGCCAGACTGAATTTTACTCCTGTAAATTTGCAATGCTAAGTTTTCTTAAGTAGAC
Source organism: Galbula dea (assembly GCA_013399015.1). Lineage (NCBI taxonomy): Eukaryota > Metazoa > Chordata > Aves > Piciformes > Galbulidae > Galbula > Galbula dea. Next base: position 1,880,385 of record VWZX01009335.1, read on the forward strand.
AGAATGAGAGAATTCCATAAGAATTTGGTTAAAATACTTGAACCTGATTTTTACAAATGACGTCTGGTTTTACAAATGTCAAATCACATGTGCCTAGCTCATTGTTACATGCCTGAACATGCAAAATGAAACGCACTTGCTCCTTGGCCATATTACATGTTGAAAAGAACAACCAAAAGAGTGAAGATAGGAAGGACTTAAACTCTCTATCACTTTCCAGCCTGGATGAGTGTGCCATGAGCCAATCCATCTGAAACTACTGAGCAGTATTTTTACATCATTTTATAGAGAGATAAAAAATAACAGCAAATACTATGTGGTATGTCCACTGCAGTGCTGGGATATGACAAAAAGTTACTACAGCAGTTTCTATGTACCTTATTAAAACTGGAAATAAATAAATAAATAAATAATGTATAATTCAAACTCCCTCTAATATAATAGTGTCCCACAGGCAAATGAGGGCTGTGAGTTGAAATAAACGTTGAAGTTGCATATGTCCAATCCACACTTATCTGGAAACCTCCTATTTCCATGTTAACCAGCTTTGGGAAGGATTTTTGTGCCATGGAAATGATAAGGGCATCTCACTAGAAGGGCCAAAGTCAGGCTGGACACGATTTTGAGCAACCTGATCTAATGCAAGATGTTCCTGCCTGCAGGAGACTGTTGGAACTGGATGATCTTTAAAGGTCCTTTCCATGCCAAACCATTCTGTTAGTCTATTAAACAAAACTGCTTGGGGGAAATGACCAATGTTGAAAATTGCGGGGCAGGAATGGAAGTGTAAGAAACCTGGAGTGGGAGGTTTCCCATCAATCTATTCTCAAAGTTGCAAAAACACCTCTACCATTTAGTGAGTGTTGGCCTCTTCTCACTTGTAACTAGCAGTAGGACTAGAGGGAATGGGTTCATCTTGTGACAGGGCAGGTTTAGATTAGATATTGAGAAAAATTTCTTCACCAAAAGAGTGGTGCAGTATTGGAATAGGCCGCCCAGGGAAGTGGTGGAGTCACCATCCCTGGGGCTTTTCAAAAAAAAAAGTAGATGTGGCACTTGGGGGAATGGTTTAGGGATAGCAAGTCGTGTAGGGTTATCAGTTGGACTTGATGATCTTGAAGGTCCTTTCCAACCACGATATGATCTTATGTTTTTGTGTTTCTGTGTAGTGTAAGATGGCTTCACTCTGAGTCATATGTTTAAAGAATATGAAACCTCTCTGCTTAGAATCCATCCCTACACACTCTTGATATAGACAAATCTCTTTGCAGGTGTGGTATCAAAGGCACTTTTTAACACATATACCTTTTTCTAGGCCAATCTTCACTTTTCATCACTTTTTTTTCAAACTTGTGCTGAAGGCAGCATTCAGGAAAGGGGAAAGGGGAAACCTAGAGTTACTTCTGATGAAAGGAACAAGCCAGGATCCCTGTGTTTAAAGTCAAGCAACCAAGAGCTTAGTTTAGCCATTGCTTCAAATGTTGCAGATAATATAAAATTATGTTCCAAAAAGCCAGAGTGGACAGTCTCATGCTTCCTGGCAAGCAGTTGAACTACAAATCTATCTCTGCTCTTAAACTCACCAGAGAGCTCTGCTGTGACCTGAGACAGGTCATGTCACATGGGATTGATCTCATTTAACTTTAAAGATCTGCAGTGCAGGAACCTGGGCCAGTTACCCCTGAACCTTTTACAGTCAACTGAGAGAAACAGCCAATTTTAGGGAACAACTTGATCTAACTGTGTTTCTGCTTCAGGAGGAGCTGTGTTGTTTATGTTACAGTTGTCTGCACTTGATTAGACTGCTTCCACCCCTGGATTTTCCTTATATCTGGACCTTTTCCTATGCTTTACCTGACTTTGTTATTTAGATTCTCTTCACAACAGACAAAAAACCCCACAAAAAAAAATCATAAAAGTATGTTTTTGTGTGCCACCAAGATGCAGCAGGTAAGGTTAGCTGTTTTCTATACTCAGTTGGAGAAGAGGTAACAAATGTATTACCTGCAGTTCAAGAAAGATTTTAATTTCTTTTCAATTTCAGATAGATAGGAAGACTGGAAAAGAAATCTTTTCTGATTTTGGCTTGTGTAGGAGTAAGAATATGTTTATGTCCAACACATGGCACCAAAGGCATTTGACTGTAGTTCAGTCAAGGAATATAAATATTATTACTAAAAGACATGTAGGTCTGCTACTACTATGTATTTCTGTATCAGTGGAATTTGAAATATTAAATTCATCATTCCATTTAGTCTTTAAAATAGTGGAAGCCTTACTTTTACCTTGTGTTTCTGTTCTGATGTGTCTTCTAAATAATAGTGTTCCTACTATTCTAAAGAATTTAGAAAGGGCTCTTCTAATCTACAGGTTTATATCCTGGGATTAACCAAAAAGGAGCAACTGAATATAAGTTGGTGCATTAAATTTATAGCTGATCCTTGCAGATGCTTTTGAGCTATCGGTTGTGAGGCTCAAAACAGTTTGTGTCCCTTCCATGCATGAGTCTGAAAGCCTTTGTTTCTCTCTCTAACTTTCATCTAGCTAATGTGCAAAAATTAGAACTCAAGGATTGCCTACGATTGTGCTTATATAGTGCCTGGAACAAGGAAGTCTGAACCCTCCATTATGGCCTCTGTTGTGGTAGTAACAGTGTTTCTGAAGATCTATCAAAGAACCTGCCACTGAATTGAGACGAAGTGTCTGTGATTGTTAAACCATGATGCAATGTATATTCTTACAAGGCCTGCAAAAACTGGAATTAAACTGTTGGAGCATAAAATGATGTTCTACCAAACACAAACTGCAAAAGTCTCCTCTTTCTACTATGATATTTGAGCATTAATGGGAGATGGTCAAAGTGGTTTTCATCCTTACACTGTCCCCCTGGCCTTCTCAGAGGATCCTGTCACCACTGCAGTGACCTTCCTGTTGTTCTCATAGCAGTTGCTACTTCAACAAGTGGAGCCCAGGACAAGGATATATCTTAAAAAATACTCATCTGTGAGGCCTCTTTCATGGGAAATTACCTCTGAAAGGAAGAGGATGCACAGCAGAATGTGGAAACCTCTGCAGCCATACCAGGGAAAGCTACTCCTCTTCGTGATTACAAGCTCACAGTGTCAAAAAATACTTCCCTCACTGGTAGCATATAATTTAATAGATGATTTTCTGCTCTGCATAGCCTTTAAAAACTATATCAAAACCAACAGCCAGCAACTTTTTACCAGGTGTTGATCTAGGCTGATGGTTTTAGTGGTCTTACTGATTTGCAGTGTCAGCTGTTAAGCAAAAGCCATACATGGTAAGTGGGTTATTTTCACACCACAGCTAGTCTGCTGAATGACATGCTAAAATTCTGTTAAAAGGCAATAGGCAGTGGAATGTCAGGTTGGCCCACTCCTTAAGTCTCCTCCTGGTGTTGACAGGTTTGGGTTTAAGGTGTATAATAGGAAGTGTACAATGTTTGTCCATGTTATGGTCATACTCTACCACCACAACCACCTGATCAATAATGCAGTAATGAATAAGACATGAAAACCTGAACCATGCTATTTGTTAGGATAAAATGCCTGGAAGAAACAGGAATTTGTTTGTTATGTAAAAAAAATATGATTTAGATTTGACTACGAAGGCAGATTAAGACATGAGTCTGTGATGGATAGATGAGGTCTGGAGCTGAATATGAAGATATTACAAGTTTTATAGATGATGCAGTAGGTCACGGTGCTCTGTGGTTGTATCTCTTTAGGGTTAGGGCTGGATTGACTACCACCCAGCAGCAGACACTCCTCACTAGTCCCTTCTTTCCCTCTCTCTGCCACAGGGTGAGAAAGGGAAATAAAAGAGAGAGAGAAACACTTGTGGATTGAATGAAAATAGTAACAATACATTTTATATATATATATATATGCAAATCTATCTAGAACCAGCACTGAACCCAACACCCCCTTGATGGTAACTATGTCACCATCCCCAGTAATACTGTGACAGGAGGCCTTCAGCAACAGACAGTAATTAGATTCAGGGGCTGGATCCTGGTGCTGGATCAAGAGAAAAAGGGAGAGGGAAGTGGCAAAGATGAGCCCTTGAAAAGTGAAAAAGCAGGAAGCAAGAGAGAGAGAGAGTGGAGGGAACTGCCCCTCGTCTTTGTATTGAGTATGATGTGTATGGAATGGAATACTTACTTGGCCAGATTAGGGTCACCTGTCCTGTCTGCTTCTTCCTGTAGGTGCAGACTTTTACTCTGCACCCTTCAATGCAACACACAAAAAAATTCAGCTGTGGGCCAGCTGAATATGTGGTTTCCATATCAATCCTCAGCAGTAAACCCAAACATTAGGCCTAATCACTGCTGGAAACAGGCACTGTTTCTGAAAAACACACTGCCAGCTTCAGAAATGCAGTCACTGAAAGGAGCTTTGGCTGGAAAACAAAGTCATTGAACAAACTCAGTTCTTTTCTAACCCAAACCAGGACACTGATGTACAGTATGTTCTGCTCCCTTCCTCACATACTTATCAAAACACCTAACATAATATAAGGGTACAGAATGAAGCACAATGCTTTTGAAAAAGATTGCAAGTCTCAGAGAAACTAGCATGTTTCCTGTGAGCCATTTAGTTTGAAGATATATATGAGTCCCATTTTGCACACTCGATGTCAGCAGTTCTGATGCACTTGAATAACCACAATGACAACAGGTCTGCTTCTGTGGATAGCTTTTATATGAACATAGGCTTAACAAAGCCATTTATCTGTGAACATTCTGATAGCGTCACCCCACAGTGTGGGGCCCAAGCATCTACAGCTTCAAACTACCATTTAGTTTCAATATATCATACACCAGTATTTGTTTGTCTAAACACATCATTCAAGAAAACACATTAGTGGTTTTAGTCAATTATCTACTCTATTTGTTTTCTTAGCTGCATGTGCTTTTGAATCGTTATCTCAGCTTGGTACTGTGGTTCTGTGAGGTGTGTCCAACACTTAGAATACAATATTTCTCATGCTCACTGAAGCAGAGAAAAAATAGTTGAAATCAGCAACAATGAACTTCACATTGTTCTGCCTCATACAGCATGCATGTTTGGGTCTAAGACTTCGATCCTTTCATATTAAATGTTCCAAGGAAATCAGAGACAGTCTTTGCTGAATCTAAAAGCTTTGTAGGATCACTCCTTTAACGAATACTTTAATGGTTGTGCAGGTGTACTGAAGATAACTAGGTGCTTAAGGATTTCTGACTAGTGCTAATACGACTGATACGTAATTCTGTGAAATCATAGAGCTTTGTTTGTGAATAGAACTTCTTCAGTCTTGAAGTCAACAGCAGCTTTTCCTAAGTTCATAGAAAATAAGACTAAAGGACTTGTGCCTTCTAGTCCATCATCTTGCAATAGTGCTGATTTATTTCCCCTCAATGTTAGCAAGAGTAGAACTGCAGGCAGATAAAGGTCAGCCCTAAGAGTTAAGTTTCCACAGGATTCTCTTATCCTTCTTGTAGAAATTGACTCTGAAGTGCCACAAAAACACAGGGGTCCTTATCTTTTCCACTGTTCAACAAGCTCCAAGGAGAGAACACCACATCCTCTTCACTCAAGATCTCAGGATGGATTTGAACTGCAGTAGCTGAGGTGAAAGGGCTTGACAAGGCACACTGCTGCCTTCCCCTAAACAGCTGGAATAACATCAAAATCTTTTATTCTATGCATCTCTCCTGCACTTTATTCTGGAGGAAAATAATACACTCTCCAGTGAGCTGCATTTTTTAAAGATAAAAGCAAAGTATCTCTAATTCAAACCAACTGAACTAATTGGACAAAAAAGGATGCAAACAGCCCAGCCTACCATACTGTATTTAAAACAATTGTTAGCAATCAATAAATTCTGCTGGATTGTTTGAGTTCATTAAAGATGTATCTGTTACTAAGCAGCTGGCACCCAAACAGCTGCTTTAAATATAGAGAGATTTTTCTTGCTCTGGTTTATCATGGTCTTCATTATTTTATTTGCACATTTGCAAAGACAATGACTACTGAATAGAATTAAAATGAAGATAAGCCTATCACATCCTCATCTGAGCATGTGGTGGGTCAGAGGAAGGCATAGAAGAAATGACAGCCTGCTTCCCTTTCTACTAACCCTGAACATTGTCTTTCAGGCTTTCAACAGTCAGTCATGAGTATAAAACCAAGCCTGTGACTGTCCCACTGATTAAATAATAAGCTAAAGATATCATAGCTTCTTTTCAAAGTCCTGAATTTGACTTTCTGTGAATACTGACCTGAACATTCACATTCTTCGAACAGAATGGTCACAAAATGAGGATTCCCTGGTGTTATAAAAGTGCTGCATAGTGGAGTTAGTTCCTTTTAAAAACCACTTTAAAGTATATTTAAACTGAACTGTATCCAGATGATACCTCTACTCTATTATGTAACACATATAATGAAGGTAATAGTTTTTGTATTACATTTTGGTGGCAAACCAGGCAACCTTACTATGTAGTTATGTTGTCACCAAGCAAAAAAATAACCAGCCAAGGCATGGATGTTCTAAACATGGCTTTTAGAAAGGAAAGCAAAATCAGATAATAAAACAGATGCAAATTTAAAATCAATCCCAGGATCACATAGGTGCATGCAACTGAGCCAAATTCCCAGTGTGGAATGTGGAAGCAAGATATACTTAGATTTTCTTGATTCCCAGCCAGATTTAGTCACACTATGGCCATTGTGATACCCGCAGTTCTGCACTCACATCCTCAGGTAGTAGAAGCAGGATTGAGTGCACCCTCAGCAAGTTTGCCAGTGACACCAAGCTGTGTTCAACATGCTGGAGGAAAGGGATGCCATCCAGAGGGAGATTGACAGGATGGAGAGGTGGGCCCATGCAAAACACATGAAGTTCAACAAGCTCAAGCACAAGGTCCGGCACACGGATTGAGGCAACTCCAAGCATAAATGCAGGCTGGGCTGAGAATGGATTGAGAGCAGCCCTGAGAAGGACTTGGGAGTATTGGTTGATGAGAAGTTGAACATGAACTGGCAATATGTGCTTGCAGGCCAGAAAACCAACCATATCCTGGGCTGCATCAAAAGAAGCATGACCAGTACATGGAAGGAGATGATTCTCCCCCTCAGGTCTGCTCTCATGAGGCCCCACATAGAGAACTATGTTCAACTCTGGCACCCAACATAAGAAAAAAATGGAGTTATTGGAGTAAGTCCATAGGAGGGCCACAAAATTAGAGTGCTGGAGCACCTCTCTTATGAGAACAGGCTGAGAGAGTTGGAGCTGTTCAGCCTGGAGAAGGGAAGGTTCTGGGGAGACCTTATAGCAGCTTTCCAGTACCTAAAGGGGGCCTATATGAAAGATGGGGATGGACTCTTTATCAGGGAGTAGTGAGAGAGAGTAGATTTAGATTAGATATAAGGAAGAAGTTCTTCACTATGTAAGTGGTGAGACACTGGAACAGGTTCCCCAGAGAGGTTAGAGATGCCCCATCCCTGGAATTGTTCAAGGCCAGGTTGGACAAAGCAACCTGGTCTAGTGAAAAGTGTCCCTGCCCATGGCAACAGGGTTGAAACTAGATGACTTTTAAGGTGCCTCCAAATGCATAGCATTCTATGATTCTATGACAATCAGCAGAAAGACCAAGGTCGCATTTCCTGCAAGTTCTGAAGCTTGACATCACTGTTTGGGCCTAGAAAGGTACATTTTTACCTCTTCCTCATCTTCCAGTAAAGATGGACTTTGGAGCTATAGATATGCTTGCAGCAGTGCTGTTGACATGACAAGGGACAAAGGTGTCCTTTGTTGTCATTATTATTTCAGTCACCTCAGTGGTGTTCTCAAGTAATTTAGCAGCATGGAAACTAAGTTAGGATCTCAGAATCAATTTAAAGTCATAGTCAAGGCATTCAGAATACAGTTTAAGACAGTGGAAGGTTTTTCTTTCTACACTAATTATTGTTTGAATTGCAGAAATTGTGTAAAGCAAAACCCAGCATGATTGACCTAAAAAGCAACAGAAAAAAAAATAGAGGCAAAACTGTTAGAATTCAAATCTCTGTTAAAACAGTCACCATGGACTCTTGCACAGTACCAATAATATAGTTAAGTCCATGGTACCTATGTGGCTCAGGTGATATTTAATGATACAGATCAGCACTTTCCCGAAGTTGCAAGGCACTTGGATCAAAGGTGTTTTTTTCATACTTGTTTTCCAGCTGTCCCAAGCAGCTCAAACCTGAAAGTAAACCCAAATTAGACTGATCACTCCTTGAAGATAAAAAAAGACTGAACTACATTGATGCTGATAAAATTATTTTAACCTCCCTTTGAATTTTATGAAGCTGATCCTGGGCTGGCGTCATTAGAGCTATGCTGATGTGCATAACCCCAATCCAAACAAAACTCAAAAGCCTAATTACTGAAACATCACACAAAGGTTTATTCTTGCAACATTTCAGATGTTTTGACAATGGGATAGGTGGCAAGAATCTCTTAAGAAGAAAGCTTGACTGTCAGCCCTGTTTCTAGACTAAAGAAGTTTGGATAAACAGACAAACTTTTTAGACTCCTATTGAAAATATTCTCAGGTCTGCCCAACACTAATTATGTGTCACATGTCAACCTACGGCCATGCAGGTTCTTTGCAGCCAGCCACAAGAAAAAGGAAGCAGTAGGTACTTTTTTAATACCCATCTATTCCTCTGTAGTTTGAAAAATAATAGTCCTATTTTAGACAGGCAGAATGTTTCGATGGAACTTTAGATTCATCCTAACATCTTCGGCCCTGCTGTGTTGACCCTCCCTTCTCCCCCTGCTCTCTGCAAAATTTGTATGCAAAACCCATGAAAAGATTTTGGAACAGGCCATACATCCAAAAGCTTTTGACAAGGAACAGGGACTACTTAAAAAGAAAGGTCTTCTGAAGCAGATTTTCTTTTCTTCTGCCCCTTTTTTTCCCCTGCATTCATGCACCCCTTAATGACTTCGCTGGTACTTTAGTCTGTGTGGGCTTCATCCAGCCCAAGAAATGAAAGTTTGCAAAATCTCTGTGTTTAACACACTCTTGGAAGGAAGAGGCTATGTATGCCTACGAAGAAAATAGATTGCTTAGGAGGTATATGCTATGTCCACTAGTTATTAACTCCTGTTGTAAAGCAGAAAACAACATATTTTCATAATAAAATACAGCTACTATGTAACATTTTTGGCCAGGTGTTTGCAAAGTCATCAATAATAATTTCTTCCACTGAAAGCTGAGCAAGAATGACTTTTGAGTAAGGATTGAAAGAATAACTTTTCACATATCCACACTGATTAAGTAGAGTATGGAGAATTAAGGCAGGGCATCTGCCCACATCAGGTTCAGGCAGCTAAATGTTACAGCTAAGGCTTAATCTTTCAAAATTTCACCCACTACCTACAATGTGCATCAAAAAATTAGATGTGTCTCGAGGGATCAGATCACATATGTATATATGTCCATTTCCCTAGGTCAGTAAAACAGCAGATGACAATGCCAAAACAGAAGGAACTTGCATGCATTATGTTTTATTCCTGTCTGGCTTGGAGCATGGCTGAGTCTTCTATAGCCTCTTAAACCCTCTGTGTTTTGCCTACCCTGTAATACCCCAGTAGATAAAATAAATTACATGCTGAAAGTCTAGACAACACAAAGCAGTAAGGAGCTCAAATAAGTATAAAAGTAAGTTAAAGTCATCTTTGTACATACATTATGCACTGAGTTTGACTGCAGGTTATGCTTTGTCTGGACCTTATGAGCCCTTGGAAGTGTTCAAGATCTGGCTGACAGTCAAACTTGTTCAAAACTGACCATCAGAAATTCTCGTTGATATGATCTACAACACTGCTCTCTAATAAACACTATTGGTGCACTTTACCTGGCTTAAACACAATATAAATTGCACCTCCATACACAAAAATTCTTCTTTTCAAACCTCAGACATACAGTTAAGTAGACATAGCTTAACATGTTAATGTGTCAGTTAAGCTGAGCCACATACATGATGTTAGCATTTGAATATGGATATGGGCTTAGACACTTAAGTGATTATCTCATTCATTTGCATTTAGTGTGGTCTAGCTGTGTCCAAGGATGCTTATGACAATCCAGTTTATGCAGTAATCTGTTACATAATAGAAATATATTCTTAAGTCCCAACTTAATGGTGTTACTTTAACTGATTGCATTCAGTCAGTAAAAGACCCCTGTTATTTCAGTTTAAAGGTCACATTTGTCAATTTAAATTAACCTATTAAATTTAAGCTGTGTCAACAATAATCAGACTACAATCAAAGGAAAAAGTGTCCATTCTGGTTTTGTTACTGCTTAGCTTGCTATTTGGACTTTTCCTGAGAGAGATGTCATCTTTTGATCAGTGTTACACTGACATGTTTTCCTCCTTGACCACATGTGCTACAACAGTCAGGTAGAGTCCTATTCAAGGATATGTGTCCAGAGCACTACCAGAATATTACAAGGACTGGGGATATTACCACCTGTCTCAGAGGTGGCAGAATAACCATGTGTTTTGTTGACCCCAAATACAGTTTCAACAACGTGGTTTGGCTTAGGATAAATCAGAAATGCTTAAGCTAACACAGGTCTTTTTGACAGGCTCATCTAAGTTTGCAAGTAGGCATGTCTTCCAAATAAGACAAAAGGAACAAAGTTCTGGTCACAGTAAGGAATTTAACTGAGATAGAATAAAAGTACAAGCTCAGTTTTCCAGTGTTTACAGCTATTTAACTATGTTGAAGAAAATGGAAGCCAGGCTATAATATTCTGCCTCTCCACAGGTTCTCATGCTAACCAGCTTAAAGCTAGGACAGTGTGAGTTCACACCTGTCTACAGTATATTAGCAGTCTATCTGGAGTGAAATGGTAAGAGGAAGAAATTAAGTATGCCAAATTTATAGGAGAATATACAACTCACCTCTGCATGTCAGGCCAGCCACAAATATAATTTATTATATGAAAACATACTGTTCTGTAAAGCTCTGTAGATCTGATTTCCTCCTGACACACACTCATACTTTTACTCACTTCCCAGACACTCAGATTTAAATAAAACTATAGTGCTTCCTGAGCCTGATTCACAAAAGGCTCATCAGTCCTACAGAATTTAGCAGGCAAAAAGAGAACAATTAGGAGGAATGGTTAAAAGCATCCTTTTCATAATACTTTGGGGAAACCTTTTTTTTTTCTAATTTCCTTGATGATGTGTTGCATTGTGCTGTCACTTTGGGGTTTGTCAGTCACGTCTGCTAATGTAATATAGTATGACTGACACAACATGTGACATGTCACCATGAAATACATCACTTGGAAACTTTGGCAAACATGTAGAAGAGAAGGGATTGCAGCAAAAAAGGCTGGCTATTAATTTTCTGTATTTCTTTGTTTCTCTTCTTCCTTTCTCTCCCCTTTTCTTTCTTTCCTTGCTTCTTTCTTTCTTTTTTTTTCCTTTCTTTAGTTCTCTCTCTCTTACACTTCTCTTCTTCCTCTCCCTTTCTTTTTCCCAATAAATGGAAACATTTATTTCAAAGATAAAAGCATAACTAGCAATAGCACATAGAATTATTTTCTGAAAGGGCTTACTAGCTCCATATTAGCTGTGGGAGAATATTGTGACTTCCTAAATAGGACCTGCAAATCAGCAGGCTGAGAAGTTAATTTCCAACAGTGACCTGTAAAAAACATGCTTTTTAATCTGCCATTAAGAGGTCTGAAAAAAGATATTTTTAATTGTCATAATAGGTAGTGAGGCTTCTATAAAAGCAAATTCTAGCTGTAGTGAAACTGCTAATACAGACATGAAGAGAACCTCACATCTTAACAATCTCATCCTAATAAGCAGGGTGGACTTTAATAGCCAAAGAAGCACCCAAGTGTGAGACTGACATAGACTCCTTTAGGCTTATGGAAATCAGGACAGTTTTCATTTGTTCTTTTGACAATCCTAGAAATTCCCTGGTTATAAGAGATGGTGGAGACTTACCAGGAGGATTCCATATTTCACTCTGTAGAATGTAAGTTGTTTAAACACACAGCAAAGTGCATTTGTAAAAACAAATGTATAAATATCTCAGCAGATAGCAGACAGGCAGACCAGCATAATTTAATTAAGTTGGAGAAGTTAATAAGCTTCTTTCCTGAATGCCTTGCAAGATTGGGTGTATCGTACTTAAATTATAGTAGTGCCTTAGCGAACTACATAGCATTATCCAAATAATCCCTTTTGGCCCATTACTGGCTAGTTTTGAGATCAGATCTTGTCCACATTCCAGGGCTGTTCATTGGATACTTTTATATGCCTCTTCTCTATGGAGCTCATTACAAATTCTTCATTAGCTGAAGGTACTATCCTCTACTCTGCAGTAAGCATAAATAAGGACAAAACAATGTGCACAAAGTCCAGGAAGAATCCCTGACAATTTGTTGTTGTTCTTAAAATTATTGCAAATTTTACATAATTTTCACATGTTGTTTAACCTTACATCTGGATATTTTTGCCTCTGTAATTTTGGAACTTGTTCCATAAATTTCAAGAAATACTCTGGGTATAGAAATATCCATGCTATATATCTTTCTTGATGGGATTTTAAATGTAGCAATTTAATTCAAGTTTCTTTTTTTCTTCTCTTTCTTCCCTTTTTTTGTCCTTTTTTTTTTTATCTTTCTTAGGCCTTTCACCAAAGCTCTAAGGCAAACATATTAATCAAGCATTTGTGCACTGTTAAGTATATTGTTGTAAGGAAAGGCTCTTGCATAGTCTTCCCTACTTACTTTAGGGGAATGTTAACAGTATATTTCAGAGTTCAAGCTATGAAAGTGAAATATTAAATTGTTTGCTTTATTTGGTCTATGATGTAAAGTTTGGACAGTGATATCTGAAAGTAGCTCTTCCGTGAATAGCAATTTTTTCTGCAATGTAGCCTTCCTTTTTTCCACTGTACTTCAATCAGCTATTCTTATGTACGCTGTGCAATTTAAAAAAATTTTTAAAAAAAATAGGATTTTACTTTGTAACTAACTGCAAGAATAAGAAACACCTTTAATTTTAACTGTCTTCATCCATTACCGTGTGAACCACATCTTGCAGGTTTTCATAACAAACTTTTCTTAAGAGGTTCGTGGGAAAGATATGAGGAGGGTTGCACAGAGCCTGGTAAAGGAAGGATATTGAGTGCTACTGTTATTACATACTTGTACTTTTATCACTTCCTATCATCTCACTGGTTGTTAACCTCAAAAGTAGGACAAACTGCTCAAAGCGTTATTATGAGGCACTTGCAGGGTATCACAAAACTGGTTAGAATCAGAAACCAGTGCAACAGTTAACAGCTGTACTACCAGCCAGTGATTCTCAGTAATCATAAAGTCCACTATTCCTTACCACCCAGTGTGCTCTCAGTTGCTTTCATGAAGCATAGGAGGATCTTGCTGAATGCATAACAGCTTCTACGCTCTTAATCTGAAGTTTACTGACCAGCTCTCTGTTTCTGCTGTAAGAGCCTTTCTTGGGTTTGCAATAGCAGTAGTCCAGAGGGCTTGTAGCTTTTTCTAAATGCAGTGGAGTGCAAAAGTCACCCCACACCTGTGCAAATGGTCCTATCTCTTTAGTGCTGCCTAGGGATGGAATAGGTGTGGGGAAGAGGGTAGATATTAAGGTTTATAGAAAAGGTGTGTGGAGGAGGTGGTTTCAGTGGATTAAAACAAAAAAAAAAAAAAAACAAAAAAAAAAAAAAAGGAGAGAAATGTTATACAAGGAATAATTCCTGAATACATCCTTTCCTTTTGACTGCAGAAATGGCAAAAAGTGTTTCCTTGTAAAAAAACCTCACAATAGACTGAAAGACCAAAAATGGAGTCTCTCTGCTCTGGGTAGGATCTTTATAGGAAATTCCATGTGAATACACGTAGAAATTTTTTCACGGTGAGGGTGACAGAGCACTGGAACAGACTGCCCAGAGAGGTTGTGAAGTCTCCTTCTATGGAGATATTCAAAACCCATCTGGATGAGCTTCTGTGTGACCTGGTCTAGGGAATCCTGCTGCGGCAGGGGGGTTGGACTAGATGATCTTTCAAGGTCCCTTCCAACTCCTAATATTCTGTGATTCTGTAATTCTGTGATTCATGGTGTGCTGCACTTGGATCCAGGTCCTATTTGATACTACACCACCCAGGGCTACCAACATCTAAAGGGCTCAGTGATTATTCTGAAGGATTCCTGTGTTATTATCATCTTATAGTGTTAATTCTAATAAATAACATTTTAAATTATTTCTCACAGACTCTTGTTCCTTTCTTATTTAACAGACCTACACCACCAGGTGCAAAACAGAAGTTAAGTTGCAGACATGGCTCAGGGGATTGGGGACCAGCTAGAAGTGGCCAATGCAATCCCCTCATTCAGGTTATGAGGAAGATCATAATGGGGGAAGAGATTCTGAATATGTAGGAGCAAAGTCATAAACTGGTGGCTGCTATTCAAACCATGAGCTCTAAAACATCTTCTCCTCCTTCTGAGATGGAGGATGTGAAACTCCATTCCTGTCCTTGCAATGCAAAGTGCCACTCTAGACCAACCAAAGAGCAATTGTGCTCCTACATCGGACACATCACCAGGTTGTATAGGCTCTATGGGCCCTGGCATGCAAGTGATATGACGCAAGCTGTCAGAAAATGTAATGCTTGGATTTGCCCTGAAAAAACAACCAAGTTTCCAGTTTCCAGCCTCATAAAGGGGAATAAAATCAGGCATGGGGAGATCAGTGTCACTTGACTGCTATTTCAACACTCAGCAAACCATACGTGTATGAAAACAATTGCCTTTAAATGAAAGAATGATGAGTGCATTAAGTGAACATAGACAGTGGAAGATGACTCATAAAATATTCCATTGTCATTAATGCAAAGAGTGGTTAACTAGAGAAATAAAGAATTAAAAGGTTGGACCTCTCATTAATACTAATCTTGTCTGCATGTTTCTGTATTTTACAGCTATCTGGTATGCTTCCATATATTTCATTTAAAGTGTGGGTTAAGTACAGCCCATTATAGCTAAAGTTTTTGTATAATCATATATTCCTGAAGCTTATTTTGAGACTTAAACATTTCAACATTCGTTTTTGATCTATAATTAATTTATGTTGCAAGGAGACAGAGGCTAAAATCTCTGAAACTAACTGATATTTTAGTTCTTTTGTTGTTCCAAAAAAATTCCATCATAGCTCACGTGTACATGCTCTGTTGTTTTGGGCTATTCTGAAATCACAATTTTTCAGGATTGTTGTTGGTTTATATGGTAGTGTTTCTAGTTGAAACAAAAGTTTTCTTCAGCCTAGAAGAAAATGTTTCCCTTAAATTTGAGGTATTTTTAATTAAATAAAAAAACCCTTAGGAAATGAAAGACAACCCACATAGTGAGATTCAAGTACTACTCACACACAGAAGACGTGTCTATACTTCTGCCAGTGAGGTGAGTCCTGAGCTTTATATGCAAAACAAAGTTTCAGTTGAATATTAGGAAAAACTCTATGAGGACAGCCAAGTAGTGGGACAAGACAGGTTGCCTGGAGAGTTTGTGCAGTCTCTGTCCTTGGAGTTTTTCAACACATGACTGAACAAAGCCCTGAGCAACCTGGTCTCAGAGATGACCCTGCTTTAAGAAGCAAGTTGGACCACAGACCTCCTCAGGTCCATGCCAGTCTGGATTATCCTGTAACCTCATGGTCTTGTCTAGACATTCTACTCCCACCAACTCCATTGAGACCTACAGTTTCTCAACATTAGTATGAAAAGAAATTCAAAAAAGGTTAATGAGATCTGGTCTTGCACTTGTGTAAAGTGGCAAGCAGTTGCTAAACAAGCAGCATTACCTGGAGACTAAGATACTGTATCAGGCCTCAGAAAATCTAGGCATCCCCTGTGAAAGCCTCTGCATCATGGTGCTTCCAGTGTATAATAAAGCTAGGTTTCAGTTTTACTGAGGACTTCCTTGCTCAGCTATTAGGTAAACAACAACAATGCAATGCTTTCAGTGGATCCATGACAGTTTCACAAAATCACAGAATCACAGAATGTTAGGAGTTGAAAGGGACCTTGAAAGTTTGCACCCTTTTAAGGGGTAGTGAAAGACATAAGGATCATATACTCTCTAATTATATACTCTGACCTCCAAATAAAGATTTTGCTCAGTACTTAAGGCAGGATTGAGGCCAGAAATAATATACTCTGTATTGTTTCCAAATAAACATTTCCAAATTTTAATTTGCCATCTTAAGTTGTCTAAGCACAGGTTACAAAAGTCAACCCAAAACTGAATGTTAATGAAAGGCCTATCCATCAGTCTCAAATAATTGGTATCTGATTTAGATTTGACAAAGATAGGCATTTTTGAAAGTTGACTAGTGACTGGAAAAGACAGCATATTTCAAATATTTGCCTGCAAAAAAACACATGCAAGTGTATTGCCTGTGCATCAACATCCGTGGGAAAAAATCCTGCCCCTCATCAAAACTAATGACTTCACATGCAAAGGAGGGTGACAAGCAGCAAAGTGGGACTGCTATAGGAATGTGTACCTACAGAGTTCACATCTGAAAAATTGTGTTGCCTGGCAGCCTGCCTGCACAGAGAAGGATGGATCACACTACAGAAAGGTGAGGACTGAAATTATGAGATGGTTTAGCTTATCACTCATCCTGGCAGACTGTAAATACTGTAAAATCCTCTCTGACCACAGCTTGCAATAAGGTATGTAACATAGTTCTATATTTGCTCAGTGTCGAAAGAGGAAAATTCCTCTTGCTTATTTGCCCTTAGAAAGCAACCCAGTCATTAGACTACATGCTCAGTAAGATCTTCTGTGGCTCAAACAAATTGTAGAGCCTGCACGCAAAATTTGCAAACTCTGTCCTGTCGTTCCTTCTTCATGTCAAAAGTCTAGTTGGCTGGTGGATTAGCTTCAAGGTATTCAAAAATCAAAGACTTCTTATTGAAATAGTCCACCTTTCTTAAAATCATATCTACAAACATGTGTGTCTATCTTGCATGGATGTATGGGCAGATGTGCATGGCCAAACTATTTCAGCATCTATATGTGGTTTATGGTAAGGCATAGGACTTGCATGAGCTCCATTCTGAATTAGGAGCAATTTAGCTCAGAACAGATACCACCTAAGGTTCTGAGCATACAGAATTACCTGGGTAGAGACTAATTTGTTGAGCTTGAGGGAAGTCCTGTCAGCACTTACAAAAGACAGATAGGCCTTATTCCTTTTCAGTCTAAGAAGTAGACAATAGACAGATATAAACTGAAAGAGGGGAAAGCAGAAAGTATACTGGCACTCAAATACAAAATCTGGATAAAACTTTGCATCTGCAAAGCCTTTTGCCATTAGTCAGTCTTTAAAAAGCATATATCAAGTTGCAGTCATGTTCCATGCAGTCGTCAAGTTCATAGAACACTCCTGCAAAGAGATCTGATAGCTATGGGCAGGTTTAGGGATCATAATGATATGGACTGCATTTAAGCCTAAGACCTGAACACTCTTGTCAATAGATAATATCTGCTTAATAGAGTTTTCCCTAGGCTGTAATAAGGCCAGTGGAGGAGATGATAATTTGGAAGTCATAAACAGTTCGCTAGTAGTTCACTTCTTGCGACTAGCCAATACAAACAGACAATTTGGTCCAAAGTGACAGTAAATATTTGAAAATGAGTAGGTGAATATTTCATCTGTTGGATTTTGGTTTGAGGTTTATTTGGAGTGGTGTCATATCCCAGGCATAAGTCATGCTCCTTTTACAGAGTTCAATTAAAATGTTGTGTTCAGAAGCATTATGTAAATCAGTGATTCAAAATTACTGAAGAGTGGTTACAAATATTGTCAGGTAGCTTTGTGGTCACTTATGTCTTTCATTCAGCCTGAAATACTCTCAAAGAAATTTTTTTAAATATAGTACAGAAACTTTTTTATAGTACTTCTACCTGTTATTTTCCCTAGTTTAATTACAGCAGTCTGAGATGTCAGTGACCATGGAAATACTGACAAGAAGAAAAAGAGAAGGGAAGAGAGAGCTCTCTAAAAGGAAAAGTGGGGGTAGAGGAAAGTAAAGTTAAAATTCATCTAAGGAATTAGTCTCAATTTCAAAGTAATATTCATAGACCATTTAGAATGTCACCATGCTTCTTAAAAACTGTGATTGATGGTATCTCTTGGCAGGATAATGTAACATGAAAAAGAATATTGGATTGTGTCAGATTACTTTTTCCACTTCTTTTTTTTTTTTTTTCTCGTTTCCAAATTTGTAGGTGAATTTTAATGTGTAAAAGAGTCAGGGCACTGTTAGGGGCCAAGTGTGCTGTAGGCAGGAACTGAACAGGCATCTCCAAAGGCTCTGCCACCATGTCTTATTTGCCCCTTCACAGACCTACACATGCTGCTCCCCAGTTACACCCCACCTTGATCAGTGAGTCATGGAGGAGGTTGGTTTTGCTGGGTGATGCCAGCTCAAGGGGCGATGTGATGATGTGATCAAGTGTGAACTGGAACACATGAGGTATCTTTACTGAAGCATTATTATTGAAGTTCATTCTTAGATTTGTAGATGGAAAAATCCAAATGGTTTATTTTGCAAACATCTAAATCAACATTTTGTTTCAGACTACTGTAGTTTATATGATTAACAGACTTAGAGATTTAGAGGTATTCCTCATTTTATTTCAGCATTTGATGTGACCCTACCTTGCCACCTTATGGACACAGGCACTTAATAGAAGAAAAAAGGGGCCTAGCAACATTTATAAATGAAGGACTTTGCTGCCCCATTTTCAAGTCCTTCCTTTACTGTTTCCCCTTCTGATCTGTATAGTCCTATTTATTCCTTATTCCTGTGGTTCCTTCCCCTTACTACCTTTCTTCTCAACCTGTTCCCCCTTCTCCCTAATTTCTTAAAACTTCTGCTGAAAGGGATACCACATAATGAGACTCCTTTCAGCCACTGCCACAATTTCTTTCTTGCTCTACACCCCATGTACAAGATGCAGGTGTTTTGCCTGCAGGTCGTTGTGTGAGACAAAGTTCACAAGCATCTGTTAGTCACAGACCAAAGTACTGAGAGAGACCCTGGTAGGACAGTCCTAAACTCACTGCAGAGACTTGCCAGGATTTTCCCTTGTGTCTCATTTCCTCTTTGGTGACAGCATCTGGTTTGTAGGATGTATCAAATACTTAGACTACTAAGCTCCATGACACTGCCTGAATGGATCATGGGCTCCCATGAAATTATGCTGGCAGTCAGAAGACAGAGATGTAAAGCCCCATGACAGTTAAGTACATATGGGAGCTTCCCATTGCCTTCTATATGTGGTATAGTAACTGGAAAACAAGTGTCACTTGAGGCCTTGGTACAGTGTCACTATTTGCACAGTTGTATCAGAAGAAGAACATGACAAAATAAGTCCATGTGTCATGCAGGTTATCTTTGCAATTTCATTTTTCAACCTGAAGGTGGTGAAGAGATGGTGGGGGAGTAGACAAGGATGTTGTGGTTAAGACCATAAAGGTGTTACAACCAAACAGCTGCCTTTGCACCACAGTCATAGGCAGACTCCAAGCCAAGAGGATCATCTTGAGCCTTCACAAATAGAGTATTCCATGGGAAGAACACTGTCGAGATGAGTAAAGCAATATTGTTTGTCAGGACCAGTTTCATTCATAAGTGATACAGGCAGCTACACTGCAAATGTCATGCTGGGCTTAAGAGGAGTGCTCTCACCACTGGCAAGGGGATTCAAGGTTTCCGACTAGAAATGCAGAACAAAATACAGACATTGCAAACCCATGCAAATTTAGACTGAAACAAAGGTCAGTGCGAACCCTTGTGAACTCCTGTTAATCTATGAGATTCTCAGGGCTCTGATTGTGCATTTTAATATGCTGGAAAGGTTTCCAGTTTTGCAGAACTAATCAGAACACTGACTGGATCCTACACCTAGAGAATCAAAAACCTTTTTTCTCCCTTGACACTGCAAGAAGAACCTCAGGACAGTCAAATCCAGTCCTGCAGGGTTTTAGTGATTGAAATCACAGAAATTCTGCATTTGCATGCCAATTTCCCAGCTGATAACTCTTAGAGTTGTCAGGACAAAAAGACCTGAAAATGCACATATCTAGATAACCATCAGCGTATAATTAGTCCACTAAAATTGTCAAGATGTTACTTTTGGTTAGTTAAAAGATGCATCAAAAATCATTCTATTATTTAACAACATAAGGCTCACTTCTTTACCACAAAAAGAAAGCAAGCTTATTCCTTCACCTGTGATTTATGGTCATGGTTGTGTTGCTGTTATAACACTCTATTGACATGCTAAAATTGTTAATTTCAGTGTATGACTCCAGGTTAGCTAAGTCAAAATCAATGAGAACTGTGCTGGTAATGTGTAAAGTTGAGCTAAATTTTAAGCCCTCTGAAAAAAATCAGACTCTAGATTGTTCATTGCGAACATTCAAAGATATCTTTTGACTGCACCTCAATCCCCATATGTAAAATGGAGATGATAACAGCGCCTTAGCTCACAAGGTTTCTGTAATGATCAGTTTGTTCAGTTTGTACAGAACAGAGGATCCGAACTGCCAGTGCCCTGAAGCTCCAATCTTTTACATTAAACAGTGACCTGGCCTCAGGCAGAACATCATTCATGCCAAGAATCCTTCTTAATTGGTGGCCATGTAACTCTGACATGTTGAGGTGGTTGTGCTGTGAGGTGATGTATCATGAGACACGTACATTTTCAGATAAGAAAATGTGTTGCAATGCAGGAGATTCTTGTTTTTACATCAACAATTGCATTTTGATTGTGGTTTTCATTTTGGAAACATAGTTTTGAATGAGCAATTCTTGTGTTCACAAAGCTTGGAAAAAGCATGCACAGCGTTGTAGGAAGCTAAAAGAGCTACCTGATTTGAATTCATAAGTTCCTTTTATTCCTTTTTTTTCCCTGAGTTTTTAATAGATAACCACTAAGAATGAATGATTTGCAATCATCTGCTGTGTGAAGCTTGCTCTATATGCCTGATAGTTTTCCCATGAAAAGCTTTGTTTAGAATGCAAAAATCTACTTGTGAAAAATTACACAGATAAAATTTCCAGCATATTTCCAGAGGATAGCAAGACTGCTTCTGACAGTTTGGCCCCAGAAGTCCCAAATCTGCAATGCTTGTTTGGATGAGTTTGTTTTATTTTTGTCAAACTTTTTTTTTCCCTATTCAACTTGTACAAACTCTTTGCATATTTTTTTAATACTCATGAATAAAAGATATTCCTGTGGACTGATGTAGTACACAGGCTTTCCAGATCAAATGTTTTCCTTCTCCAGGTGAAATGTGGAAATGAGAGATAGCGTTGTCATTATACTGTATTATTTGTTTGTTTGAACAAATATGGCCACAGCAATCATTTTCATCGATTTTCTAAGAATAACAGGGTGGGTTTTTTCAACAAAAATCAATAAATGCAAAATTTTCCATAAAGCCTTCAGTGAAAAATATTCCTCCCTCAACCTCATGTATATTAAAGTGCACAGAATATGCTGACTAGCATAATGCAATAAAAGTGATTACTGGGAGGCAGTGGAGGTGATTAAATATCACACAGTAGTCAGAGTTACCTGAAAATATTATGCATCCAACACTCAGGAGAGGGGAAAAAAAAAAAACATCAAAACAAACAAATTCTTTGGAAGTTTGCAACTCCCAGCCAACCACACTGTTCTATACATGGCTTTATGGATGGAGTTTTAATAGATGCATGACAACAGCAGGCATTGTCTTATACAATGTGAAAAAGTTCATCATTAGAAGGGAGACAGCTGAACATCCATTGTAACACCCATATTTTGACAAGGAAGGTTTAGGTTCTCCTGAGAAAACAACATAGGCAAAGAATCTGCCTGTTTACAATTGACATGGTTAAATATTGAGGAGCTTGTTCTACTGGTTGCTGAGTGAACTGGAGAATTTACTGTTGGCACTGGGGACACTAATTCCTTACTTGATGACTAGCTGACTTAGCCACACTTTTCTAAGTCCAAAATACAGAAATGATTTAAAGCAGGGAAAAACCATCAATTAGTCATTTTCAAACTCCCTTGAGGTATTGAAAGTATGGAAACTATAATTTGTAGTGTGGAGAAGTAACTTAAGTCTTAGAGTAGAATATGTTGATGATGGCATGAAACTTTAACAAATACAAGACTCTTTGGTCTTCTTACTAAATTTATTGTCGATATGGGTGAAATCTGAGAAGGGAATATGAGTAATGAACCACAGATCAAAGAAGTCCCCATAGATACCCTTCTATTCATTAGAATACACATTCTCTGTTGAAAATGTACATACTGGAGTGGATTGTTTTTTTACTGGACCTCTTCCTCACATCCTCCATCTCCCCATAGTGCCAGACTTCAGCTTTTTGTCTCATTGCAGATCCTCACTTTTAATGTGCTACCAGATTTCCAGTCTAGGTTTCTGTGGGGGTATTTTTGTTGTTGTTGGTTTGGGGTTTTTTTGTTTGTTTGTGGTTTGGTTTTGTTGTTGTTTTTGGGTTTTTTTCCAAAACTCTCCAAGATTTAACTTATTCCAGATCTTCCTTTAAATGAGAAGAATGAGAGAAGTAACATTAACAATGGGTCTGGTCCTAGGAGTTCTTGAACAACTCTCAGCTCACCTTCTTTGAGACCTGACTCCTGATTATTCCTGAAAATGTATGTTTACCCCAGACTGTTGATCTTAGATCTCCTCTATTTCTTTGCATAAATACTCTCCAGTTTATTTAACTGAAGTTGTCTGTATTTTAACTTCCTGATGTCCCTGTGAATTGACTCATTTGGTCAGGATTTGCATGAGCAATATTTCTCTGCATAGATTTCTGTTTCCTGGAGCCCTGAACAAATTTATAGATCAGAGTTGCTCACAAGAAGATGTAGGCTTCCAGCTGTCTAAGCACAAAAGCATATGTTTAACTTAAGTCACACTACCCAGGTTGGTAAAACTCTGTGCAGCTGCTGAGCACTGCAGACCTGCGTCTGCCCAGGCATGGTTGAATGACTCCATGCTCAGCTTCCTTTGGGAATCACAGACCCACATTTAAATTCCCTCGAGTGACGAGCACAGCTGTAGCCCAGTACTCTAGGCATTTGCATGGTGCTCCAAGAACTATCTACACATTCTACTAGGTACTTTTTAAATCTGTGTTTCAAAAACTACCCTGGAAGAAGAATCTCCAAGTCAGAGGTTCACTTACAGCATCTAGTGGGAACAAATGTTTAAGAAGGGTTAAATGAGATTATATTTTGCTTGAAAGCTTAAGACAATCTGGAAAATCATCCAAGATTAGTGAAAGCTAGTCTATAGGTGTCTATTCACTGAACTATGTATATTTTGGATTTCAATGGGGAAAAAAGTCATATCTGATTTTGTCTAAAAAATAATTTAACATGCTAAACAGAATGTTAGGAGTTGGAAGGGACCTCAAAAGATCATCTAGTCGAACTCCCTGCCAGAGCAGGATTCCTTAGACCAGGTCACACAGGAGCATGTCCAGACGGGTTCTGAATATCTCCAGAGGAGGAGACTCCACAAACATCATCCTAAAGCAATTGCTTTCAGAAAAGGCTTCCAAATGCTTTATAAGCTAAAATATGAAGAATATTCTGAAACTCCAGTGTATAATAGGGGATATAAGTATCTTGGCATAGGTCTTCCTTACATTTTTCAAAAACACAAATGCTTTTTAGAAATTATTTGATAACTTTTGGGGGTTTTTACTCTCTACCACATAGACATATTTTCTATGCCTTATTATTATTACCGTTATTATTTGTTGATACTGCTAAGCGAATCTAATGACCAGAAACAAATCTAAAAGACACCAAAGTCGAGGGCTATATTTTTCTAGCATTCTTTCTTCATGGTCTCAATACTATTCTCTTTTACCTGAAAATTAAATAATCTGAAACATCTTTATAAATGTAAATCTGGCTTTCTTTCTGTAAAAAAAACAATGCCGTGCATGAGTCCATATTTAAACAGAATGAGACAATGACAACAGCAAAGTTTTGATTGTGTTCCTCCTTTATCATAATAGGATGATAACTTTAGATAATAGAGCCTGTCCCCTCTTCCACTGAACTCAATGGTAAATCTCTCACTCATTTGGAGGGGACATGCCCTGGGCCAAGTGAATTAAAAACACACATTGTGTTCAAATAATTGTTATGAAATGGTAAAATAATTCATGCTGTTTCTCTGTCTTTTGCTGCTGGATTCAAAGATTTTGCTTGTATTGGTTAACATAGCTGTGACCTAGTAGAAATACATGAGAAGAATGAGTCTTTATGTACTGCTGGGCCTCTTTGAAAAGGAAACTGAGCTGAGAAGGTGAAGTGATGAGCCTGAGGCATTTCACCAGTATGAACAGGGTGGATTACAACCACCTGCTCATATGGAAAAAACAGAGCATGTCCATACTCCAGCTTAGATGAGCACAACCATAACTGGACTACTTTTCAGGTCTGAGGGTAGCAGTCCTGGAAGTCTGGGCCGTGGATGGCACTAGTGCATCCAAGCAAGACTGCAACTTGGGTAATCTCTGGACTTCACTTGAAAATAATAATGACAGAACAACTGAATTTAACTCATGCAACTTCAAACCTGAATGCCAGCTGGAGAAAACAAAACAAAACAAAACACAAACTTGTAAGGACAAAATATTTTTCTGAGGTACATCTGGAGAGGTGAAGCTAAATGAAGACAGCTTTTGATTCCTTTTACAGTTTAGTCATAGTTTTTGAGTGAGACAGGACAAACAAAAAATCATGTCTCAACATTATTGAAGAAACCATACCATGAAGACAGAACTCCAGTTGTCCTCATCTAGAAGACAAATAACATAATCCTGATTTCTGTATCAGAAGGATTTATCATTTTATTTTTACCCTTCTTTTGAATTTTTTTTTTTTTTTTTACAATTTCCAAGACTAATTCAGACCCATGGTATTTACTATTTTAATAATGACTTTGAGCATTATGTCTTTTCATTATAATAGCAGTTAAAACTCTACAAATCATCCCATGGACAACCAAATTTGTAAAATTTTTTTTCCAAAAGGTAAAAGTTCTGTTCCAAAGTCAAATTTCCTTCAGTGACACTTCTAGTAGGCCAAACTACAAGAATAGATGACCAAGCTCTGAAGATCTGAATGTTTGCATTATTCACATTCCACAATGCTGGACGTGGATTATTCTCAACCCAGAAGGAATATAACCATTTGGGTGCTGCACTGTGCCTGATCTAACCCACTTTCCTGAGATTCAAGAGGGACAACAAATACTGTTTGAGCATGTGAATACAAAGTCATGTTAGGAATGCTGATGGAAAGAAGCAGTAAGGTTGCTTTTATTGAAACACAGAGATAAAACACACAGCTTCAACCCAGCTTTGTTACCAAGGTGATAAGAGTGTGAGCAACTAGATTAAATGAAAACAAAGATCAAAAATGACCCCAAATCATTCACACTACCAAAAGTTATATCCTGCTTGATAAGGCATCTGCATGTTCTGTGCCCTAGCCACCTATAATAACAAATTAATGGTCTTAAGTTCACATATACAGAGTTTTTCTTCAAAGCTTGATTTTAGCACTGACTTTTGTAACAGATGTGGAGTTATACCTTAATCTAGAGGGGAAAAAAAGGACACTGCTGAGTGGATAGATCTAAAATCTGCACTCTAAACACCTCTCATTGGAAGTTCAGACGGGTCTGGAAAAGTTACAGAAGGTTATGATGTCTACTGAAATGTCTCCTGAACTACTCACCAAATGTATGTACCAAAACTTCTGCACAAACAGACAAGTAATTTCTTAATTTAAGCTGTTTTGAAAGTTCAATCATTTATATATTTATAAAATCATCAGTTATTCCTTTTCACATCAGTACTCTGGGCTTCATTCAAGCATATAGAAGATCACTGTTTTCATATTTGTCTAAATAAGGTAATAGTGTACCAGATAGCCACAGAAATGGGGCAACTGTTGTCTGTCTGTGCTATGATGTGGCTGTCTGAGAATACAAGATGAAGAGAGTTGGTAAATGACCAAGCACAGTCTTCTCAAACAAATTGTTTGGAAACAGCTTGTATACTAACATAAGAACAGCAAAGGAAATGTTAAAACTTACAGCAGGGATTAAGTGTGATCTGAACTCCTTTCAAGACAAAGGGAAAGATTCCTGTGAGTCTAAATGGTTTGGGAACTTGGTTAAAAGCAATGTGTCATTAGTATAGATGAGAACACTTTGTGTGAATAGGCACACATTGAAATGAATTAAAACTAGAGCAGGATATATGATCACAGAATCACAGAATATTAGGAGTTGGAAGGTACCTTGAAAGATCATCTAGCCCAACCCCCCTGCCACAGCAGGATTCCCTAGACCAGGTCATACAGAAGCACATCCAGACAGGTTTTGGATATCTCCATAGAAGGAGACTCCACAACCTCTCTGGGCAGTCTGTTCCATTGCTCTGTCACCCTCACTGTGAAATGAAGAAGTACGATTGATATTGAACTGAAGTCAGAAAATTTACTTCTCATATAGAGTAGGATTTTGAGAAATGTTAAAACAGTATAATCTTACATGTTCAATGGATGAAGAAAATATCTTACTAAACACAATACAAACACAACACTTTAAAAGAAAAACATTAATAAGAAAATTGTGAAAATTACTATATGGTAACACCAACTAAGGAGTAGCTATCACTGCTGGACCAGCAGTAAGACACTTCCTTTGTGTAAGCTACTGTAGTAATACAATAGTTTCTGCAGAAATGCAGTTGACTCAAGAATTAACATCTGGTAATTTACTACAGAATTTCCTTGTTAATCTAAAAAGCAGTGCCATAACATATTTGTATTAGTTACTCGCACCTTCCCTTAAAAACACCTCAGTAAACTTTTGCATACCTGTTTAAAGATTGTGTGTTGTCTGGGCATCTTATAAGACAATCAACATAAAACACAGATAATATTTATTAAAGTCTTGTTTGTTTTTTTGTTTTGGTTTGGTTTGGTTTGGTTTGGTTTTGGGGTTTTTTTTATATCTGTCATACTTTTTCATGGAGATTGGATTATTTAGTATAGAAAAGGAAAGAGAAAGCATGTAACCTACTCTAATTTGTGTAAGTGTTCTAGCACAGTGTCCCGACTCTTTGGTACCTTGCCCAATCTTCATATTTATGACTTGTTACACTGACAATCTCACACCCTATGGTTGTGTAGAGCAACATTCATTTCCCTTATTACTGGTCAGAGATGTACCTGATATTTTATTATTGAAAATGTCAGTCACGTTTACTGTTATGAATTATTGTTTCTATATTGCATGGAGCTGGGCTGGCAAAAGTGTCCTTGTTGAAAAAAAGTAGTAAAAGAATCACAATTCCTCACTCGTATTTCTTCAGTATGATCGAAAGAGCCACATTTATTTGCACTATTTTAAACTCCAACACAACATTTTTATCCCTTCTAGCAAGCCACAAAGTCAGGCCTATTGCCTGAACACAAAAAACTTCCATGCAAACTTCATATAATCCTTAACATTCTAGAATTCAAATTAACCTTTGACATTATGTGTCTTGAGAACGATGCCAAAGACTTGAAGCTCCTTATTGCAGGTTATTTAATAAAAGGATTCAATATATCAAAAGCCTGTTGGGTGGAGTGATAATAAATAAAGGCAAATTACCTTCCTGACTCACTTGAGGTTCTGCCTTTCATGACTTATGAACCACTTTCTCTCTGGTAAAGATTATTTGTAGTAATGATATATAATAGATTGGCTTGCTGTTATCACATATACTTTTCATTATTAAAGATGAAAAGTGTAAGTGTGCTGTATAGATGCATAAACACATGTACATTACAAATGGTGAGTACTACACATACCTTGGAAGGTAACTGAGAGTTTCTACTGTGTTTACAAAGACAAGACACTAGAACAAAAGCATCACCTAAGTACCACATGTGGTCAATAATGAATAAACCTTCATAACCTCCTGTTCTGAAGGGCACAAAAACTATGTAAAGACAGTCTCTGTAAAGACCGTACCTTTCATTTACAGAGAAGTTCCCAAAAATTATGTTGGGTGAGTATAAGGAGATTCTAAACCCAGAGAGTCAACTGTGAAGGAGAAAATGAGCTGTTAACAGTAGCTTTCAGGCCTCACTACCAAAAAAGACCATAGATCTGCAGGACTTTCTGCATAAAGCTAGCCTTGTGAATAAATGCCTTACATTGTCTGTACCACCAGTAAGAGACAAAATATGAGATGTAAAAGCCGTTCGTAGAAGCAAACACAAATCCCACTCAAAGGATATCCAGCACAGCCTTTGCTTTATGCAGCCAAAGTTAACAGATGAAAAAGAGGCAGAGGATCAGAAGGCACTATGATTTTCGCTTATACTGCTTGCATTGAAGTTCATGAAAATACAAATATAATGTATAACATACGATTCCCTGACCCAGCTTTTTTTTCTGCTACTGTTGGCTGGTGGCATCATGGGGCTGTACACGGAGTCAGACTGGTATGGGAAAACACAGCAAGGGCATGTACATTTTATCACAACCTCTTCAACAAACTGAGGCTGTTAAGCAATCCTTCCCCAGTTAAACTGCAGGCTCCTTTGAAGACTTAAGTTTGTTTTTCAGACATATAAGTATTAAAAAAAAAAAGTAGATTTCCAGTTGGTCTGTTAAGAGCAGAGGAAGAAGGAAAAAATAAGGAAGCTACTGAGGCCTGTAGTGTACAGGGAAAGAACGGAGTCAGACAAGAGTACAATGCCATATGTCATTGATTATCATGTTGGTTAAAAGTGAGTTCCTTGACTTACCCCACCCCCCACAATAAGCCACTAACCACAGCTATTTCATAGGGTCTTTCTTTGCCCTGGCCATTTCATACAAAGACAACGGTTGTGGTTCAGTTTACATTTGCTGTGTTTGTAAAGTAAGACATAAAATGTCTCACTGTTTCCTTGAATATGCTGTTGATGCAGGGAGAGTAGAACTGATTTTAACTACTGGGATGCTTTGTTGCCCCACTTGGTGAATATCTACACTAGGCTTTGTTTGAATGCTGAGGGATTGGAAGGCTTTCACCATCTGAGTAGCAATGAACTGCCTGATGAGTAAGAGCTTTCCACATGCTACAGGCGTGCAGTTAAGCACGTTAGCTCTCTGCAAGAAAGATCACAGTCGTGTTGCTTTGTAAGCTCTGGAGGACTTACTGTAGACATAAAGCAAAGCTTGAAGCAAAAAAATCCGAAAGCAGGAAGAATAACATAAAGAATTGCTTTTAAATCCTGTGGTAGGCATCACTTTGGCATATTTTCAATGTTTATTACACACTTAAAAAATGTTACTGCCACAGAACTGTGTTATGATGAAGTTATTTCAACAGAAATAGTGAATAATAACTATATTTTGAGGGACTTTTTGAGTTCGAAACTGGCTCCTGCTACTTGTTTATATGCCTTATGAGCCACTTTAATGCCTTTGAAAACCTGATCTTGGTCTTAAAATCCATGTAGTCTTTAGTCAAGTCATGGATTCTAAATCTGAAAATTAATGATCATAATGAGTTTCTGCTTTTGTCACAGAGTATAACTCAGTGATTCAGACAGAGTCCTATGTGGTTTGAAAGACAAAGTGTGCAAGCAAAAGACTTAGAGAGAATAACCTCTCTCAACATTTCAGGAAGATTAAGGAAAATAGCTGCACCCATGTAGCAAAAGGAAGTGGAGAAGAAAAAGTGGACAATTCTTGGGAAGAGACCATACTCCCCAGTGCACAGCAGAGCAAGTCAGCTCTTGCTCAGCTTTCCTGAAGACACGACCACACAGATCCTGAGAACTAAAAAGGTAGCTATGTCGGGTTCCTTGGATACCCTCTTTTTCTGTATGTCCATGTCTGAGTTGAGGAACAGTCCTACCAGTCAAGAGGTGATTGGTGTCAAGGAATGTTATGTCAGTCTCAGATTACACAAAAAGTGATTGAAACTGAATATTTACATTCCTTGTTACAAATGGATACTATTTTAGTCTAGAATAGTAGACAAGAGAGGCCTTGACATGAAATAAAGAATCCAGTTTGGCATATAAACTATAAAAGAATTTTAAATTTATGGAAGTCCAGCAAATAAAGAGTTAGGGATATAACAAGATTTGCATATGAAGGTTGCAAGAGGCAGAGTGATTTACTGGTGAAAAAGAAACACTAGACGGGATTTAATTAAAATATTTAAGATTATGAAGAGTAGAGTGAAAAACTAGCTGGTCCATCTTTTTAACTGTGTCTCAGAACACCAGGACAACAAGAGGGTCACTTGAAGTTAATGACAGGTAAAGGTAAAACAGAAGAGAGAAAATAATACTTCACACAGCATGTAATCAGCCTGTGGGATTTCTGTCATGAAAGGTCACTGTGTCAAATACTTCA
Organism: Galbula dea; assembly: GCA_013399015.1. NCBI lineage: Eukaryota > Metazoa > Chordata > Aves > Piciformes > Galbulidae > Galbula > Galbula dea. Next base: position 1,910,997 of record VWZX01009335.1, read on the forward strand.
GCTGAATTTTAAAAAGGGGAAGGTAGTTTTGTGGCCAAGATGATAATTTTATGAACAATGGTATTTATGTTTGCTAAAATAAGGATCATTAAAATTCACATGCCAGGCATAAGACTATTACCAGGAAGGAATTCATTCTACCTTATTCACTCTTCACTCCAGGCTTCTCCCACAAGTCAAAGGTGTCAAAGGATGTTTTCTCATTCCATCACTATTGTTTGAGACATTAGTTGAATGTCATCTCTAGAGTGGGAGATTGTCCATTCTAGTGCAGAGACACACAAAACCTGGACTTCTGAGTGCATCATAAACCAAATATTATACAGTTACAATTCTCTGTAGCTTTGAGTATACCATGCACCAGATGTAGTTTGGGTTCACCTTACTTGAGAAGGCCTATCACTGAAATGTGTGGTGTCTATCAAAGAAAATTCCGTGTAGACTCACTATAGCAGATAAACAACTTCCTAAAATAAATACTTCAACTGAGCTGGAGGTGAATGGACATTATGCTGGTTACCTAGAGACCAAGGAAGAGTAAATTCCTCTGGTTCAAGAACTGAGGAATGAAATGTTATCAATCTTTTGACAATAGTGATCTGAATAGGCCACTATAATGAACGTTTCTATAAACAGCAATTTGCCATTTTGTCTTTCTGTCCTAGTGTCTGTTGATCACATCAGCCTTCTTAAGAAGTACTTTTCACTGTTACAAGATTATTTGAGAAGTGAGTAGATAGGGAAACAAGTGGGGATAATTCATATAAGTCAGCAAAACTTGATTTATCAAACCAATTTTTAGAATACACTTTTCCCCACTATATTTCCATCTCTGAAAAGTCTCCTATTTGTATATCTTTAGGAAGGTTTCATGAATCATTTGAATACACAGTTTTCAGTGTGAACTCTTAAATGTCCAAAAACTACTTCTCAGACTTACAAAAGGCATCCTAATGTCTTCTTTGAAGTTTGTAGATAAATCATCTAGAAAGAAGGCTGCTACTGTTTAGATGGTGTTTTGAGGAAACCAGCACAGAAGACAGCAACAATTATTTTCAGGAACATAACTGTGAGTTGGTCTGTACTGGTACTTAAAGATATGGTAGGAAATGATTGGTTCCACAGCACAAACCAGCCAATATGTTTCATTATAGCTTTACTATAGAAACAAAATTAATTCCCGTAAATAGATGTCCATTAATTTTGAATTAATGTTGTAAATATATAGCAATTATGTAAAGGAAGGTAAATGGGGATACCTTACTGAAATAACATGGAACATAAAAATAAAAATATTTAAATTCTCAGCTTCACAACCTGGATTCTGATCCCATGATAAAAACATCATTAATGTAATGTTTAATTACTAGGAAGTAAAATAGTGGTGATTATTAACATAAATCTAAAAATCCATTTCCCTGGATGTAATTTAGATTGTGCTATTGTGCCTATAATCCTCCTTATTAAAAAAAAAAAAAAAAAAAGAGGAAAATATTTGTAAAACCAAAATACAGTTGTTATTCCAGAAATAAATCAATAACTAGGGAATGAAGAACTTTACTTGTTCTTTCAGTAATTTCAACAAGGTTGTGAGTTCTGGGTTGCCACTGAGAGATGTGATTACAAGCCAGTGCTGCTGCAGTTGATGACTTTTCAGTGCGATTTGGATCACAAAGTAACTTGGCCCCAGCTGAATTTAAAAATATAATTGTAGTATTGACACCAGAAACCTGTATCTAACTGCTACACCACTCCCCCCGTCAGACAAAGAAAGAGAGTATGTAATTATATTTCCAGCAAACAGGGTTCAAAAATGAGCTGCAGATCAAGAACTCTTCATAATGTATTGTCAGTAAAGCAATAAGAGCAAATGTATTAGAGAAAATCACAGCATAATGCCAAAAAATTCACAGAGGCAGAACTCATTCAGTGAGCAATTTGTTAAAATACATTCAGTTCTGGTTTATGCTTACATGAAGTTTTTAATATACATGAAAATATATCTTTTTTACTGCTCCTTCTTTGTTTTTAAAGCAAGTTAATTTTCTTCATTTCCAAGAGAGCTCTTGCTACATCTTCAGTCATACTCTACATTTTACCATGACCAGTTTCTACCTATAGGGAAAAAAAAGTTTTTGTTCATTTCACGAATCCTTTTTAAGGTAAGCATCATTGCCCACTTGCAGATTGTGATGTTTGCTTAGAAAAGTTTCTTTTTTGAATGGAATGACCTTGCAACGATCAGTGAAAGTGCATAAAGTAAGTTTTTAATCTCTGAGGACCTGATTCTATTAAAGTAAGTGCAAGTGATTCCATTGACCTCAGTGAACTTTTGATATTGTCCTAAATTGAGAAGAGTTTAATGTGTGTGAGTATGAACAGATGAAACATAAGCTGTCATACAACTAAGGCAGAGAAAGTACCTTTAGATGATCTGAGAAGTTCACTGAACAGCAGTAAGACTTCTAGAATGACTTACACAAACATCTCCCAAGAATGACATAGGTGTAGTTTACTGTGCTCTAATAGACATGTTAATGTCCCAGTACAATCTAGAAAAAAAAAGACTTCAAAGAACCATTGAAGTAGAAGCTGAAGTATTCCAAAGAGTTGATTTTAAAATACGGAAACTATTAAACAAAACATAGAGTGAATTAATGTAAAAGTCTAGTGCAAATATTTTATCAAGTGTACATAGAATATAATTTCATAAATGTAGATATTTTTTTTTTAATTACTACTGGCATTTATCAACTTAGCAGCAGTTCTTAAGCTGCTAGGAAAGATTATTTGACAGCAGTATATTACAGCTAAATTCTGCCCAGGCCTCATTTGAACCATTTAAAGTTTCCTCACGTGCAGGGGGGAACCTCAATATGAACACAGGTTCAAAGCAAAAAGTACGTCAGTTCAAAGCAAAGCCTTCTTATTGTTATCTAATTATGGCAAGTGGATGTAGTTAATTTGTCATTCTGTCTTTGAGCAGACTAGATCTAACCTTTAGCCTGAGTTTTATATCTTGTGGTTATCTAAACCAGTCCACTCTTGGTCTGCGGTCAGTTCTAGCTGTCGAGGTGAAAAGTTAATTCTTTCTACAGTCTCTTGTCTATGACCATTTCCTTTAATTCATCTTTCCTTGACATTTCTTTTTAGCCTTAGCATAAAGCTGAAGTTATGCAGCGTTCTAAGCCCTCTGAAGATCTACAGCAGTCTCTCAAGATTACCACATCCCCTCAATCATTCTCTGTATACCTTGCCTGTTTTTAAGGTTAAGAGCAGTCTTCTTCCTCTGAATCATATACACCTGACATAATAGAATTTTGGTTGTGATTGGGGTTCCAGTTATTGCTAAAAGCTAAATGATTTCTTGTATCCCCTCCGGTTCTATTTCTATGATGAATAAATCAGATTGTGGAGAAAACTATTCTGAGACACAAAAGTAAAATGCAGGAAATCCTGAAATGCAAACTTTTGCTCTACTTATTAGCCTGTGACCTGCATTCCAGTGATGTCTCTGAAAAAAATCAGAGAATGGGCACTGAGAACAGAGAAAGGTTTGAAGTCAGCAGGAATCAGGCCCAAACCATGTTAGCTGCCTGTTTCTGAAAAACACCAGGCTGAAGTCTGTCTTTGAATGTGTTTAGTGTTAGTATTGTTCAGTTTGAAAGATATCAACCATTACCAAGGAATTTAGGACCCTCTCCTGCAAATGTTGATGTTGCTGTTCAGTGGCAGATAATCCTATGGATTTAATGCAATTGTCAGTCTGCCATTAATCCAAGCATAAATGTTTGAAAGATCAGATCATTAGGCAACAAAGTAAATAGGTGCTGTGGGACCAACTTCATCCCAAGCAGACCTCTGTTTGTGTCATGAATCACCATTCATTTCATCCTCATTGCTGTCAGACTCTGCCTTACAGCAGAAGAATGTGGTGACTGGAGATTGAGTGATCCAGCACAGCTGCACCACAGCAAAGCAGGACAGAGCCTCAATGGAAACAGGGAGCTCTACCTCTTGTTACTACTTTTACACCATCATGCATGAAAGACAGAATTGCTAAGTAGATAAGGGACTGAGATTTTCCCTATTTGACATCATAGTTGTGCACCAGCTTGCTCTCTCTGGAGAAGGTGGTCAAAGAGATAGAGAGAAGCTATAATGCTGGTCCAGAAGTATAAGGCTTCCTTACTGCTGCTGGAAGGTTAGGAGATACCTCTCCATTTGAGAAAGCTGGATTCATTGAACTGTCCTGGTAAATCTGTCCCTGACTGGCCTAGCACCTGTGGAGACTTTATCAGCTATGTGCCTTTCTTGTGTTTAGCACTTTTCCACCATGATCATCAGATGGTTAAAGTTGTTACTTTTTTGCTGAAAGCAAGAAAAATGAAATAAATATAAATAGCATCCAGATTCTTTTATACTTTTGTTCTTATCTGAACATATATCATAGAACTTTAAGATACTTTTGCAGTGACAGAGCAGCTCTCTGCCCTCACAGTTCACATACTAGTAACACTTTAGCTACCTCTAAATTAAAAATTTGACAGACTCTTTTCCTCTCCTTGTAGATGGTTATTCCAAGAGGGAAGAATGCTGCCTCAGGTAATGTAGGGATTGTTTTGTTCTGTTTGGTTTTTTCTCTGGTATTTATTTTTTCCTTGATTCTGCTTTTCTATACTGTATATTTTTATAAAATTTTTGTGTCATTTTCTAGAATATACTCCTTTCAGAAAATTTATAGGATTTTTCCATGCCTTTGAAATTCAAGCCAGACATTGAAACTTTAATTCTTCTCAATTTTCATTCCATAAATTATTTTTACTGGTTTTCCATCTGAAACTGTTTCACTCTTGAAGCAACAGTCCTTCTAAAATTGGCAAATAATTTGTATGTGGCATGCTACAGCTGTATAAGAACATATTACTGCCCACTCTTCTGCATATTTTTCTGTGCTGCTGGAGTCCCTTTTACTCTCTCTTTTCTGCTCTCTCACATAATTCTTGTTATAACTTAACACGAATTGTTTAAACACAAATAGAGAAAATATTCAAGTAAGTTCTGTGTTAGGTTGTTTTGTGGCATATATATTAAAAAAAATGTTAATCAAGGAGATTTTTCCTATGTCAAATCCAGCTGGACAGGAGCTTAAGGAGGAACTGACGATGCTGCCGATTATGCAGTAGAGCCCCAAAGTAGCAAATCACAGAATCAAGCCACAGTGATGCATGATGTTCACTCACTGAGGTGAATATGATGGCTATACAGCATAGTAGGTTCCTTTGTTGGATTTGCATTCCTGTAGGGATATTAACATTTCGAATTGCATTGAAAAGTCATTCTTTAACTCTCAAGGGCATATGTCTGAACTTGTATGGAAGATCTCATCCTTGCATTTTTTCCAGTGATGAATGAGCACTCTGTAATGAAAATCACAATATTTTTTATTGGCAGCCACTATGCTGGCAAAATTTTATACTGAAAGCTCTCTCCATGAAGCAGCATACATTCCACCTTCATTTGAATGTGGTCAGAATGTTCTGAGAGGTCAAAACTTTCTGGTTTAATGGAAATGTTTTTAACCATGTTTACTTTAATTAAGAGCCCATGCAGAACAGCTCCTTGACAATGCTTTGAACTCTCATTTTTCTGTGCTGAAGATGATAGTTAAAGTTATCTGCTCTGCACTTTAGATGAATAGATGAGAGAAAATGATAATATGCTAACTGCTGACATCACTTACCACTTTGTTTCCAGGTTTGTTAACCTTTCTGTGCCAGCCATCATCCAGGGAATGTACAGTTAGGGAAGTGAATATCAGGCAGCTTTTCTTTCCTCTTTTTTTTTTCTTTCTTTTCTTTTTCTTTCTTTTCTTTTTCTTCCTTTTTTTTTCTTTATTTTTTTTTAATAATAAAATGAATCCTTTGTATTATTATTAGTACAGTCAACAGTAACATATTTTGACTCTATGCAAAACATTCTGGCTAAGATCTGAGGATGCCAAGGTTGTTCTGGTGTTCATTCAATGCCAGTAAGAATATTAAACTTAGTGTGTGGCTGGATTTTATCATCTTTAAAAATGGCATGTGATAGCTCATTCCCTGAAGAGTTCTACTGAGTCAATGCAGATACCTATAAATATCACACATCACTAAGAACACAAAAATTAATGAAATCAAGGTACCAATCAAGGTATAAAAAAGAAAGATGAGAGACATATCTTTATGAGAATATATGTGAAATATTTGTCCTTTTTCTTCACAAAAACTGCATAGGAACATACTGACATTTGCACACAAGCCCACAAAGTAGCAGATTTTCACAACTTTGAAGATTCAGCTGAATATAAATTTCAAGTACCTTTGGATGAGTGCTCGAAATGATGGAAAATCAAGACATTTATGAATAACCAAGAAACACACATTAAATCAGTTCTACATCCAAGTGCTACATCATTGTCATTATTAATGTATGGCTAAATGAAATGTATTCTACTGTTCTCAGATAAATATGGATTTCTGAGATGCTCAGAGCTGGAAAGCTGAAAAAAATTTGACTATTCATCTCACTTTTTTATCATGAATATTTTCAGTTATGTTTTACAGCAATATCTCTAAAACCAAAATGTTACAAGATGTCAGAGACACACAGAAGACTGTGAAACTACTAATAAGAATTGGACAGAGAAGCTAAGATCTACCTAAAAATATATATTTATAAATTATGTGTGATAAGTCTCTTATAAAGAGTTTGAAGCATTGGTTTTCTGTTTGGACAGCTGGAAAGTATATGGACATCCAAAAGAGTTACTCCTGTCAGTAAGAGGTAGACTTTTGAGGCACAGGTACTAAAAGGGTAGTTAAGTAGTGAAACTTTTTTTAACTGTACTTGGTGGACCTTCCAATTCTTAATCTCAAACACAGACCTGAAACAACTTGAATGCTGCTGCTACAGCTGGCCAGATCATGAGAAAAGTAATGGGAAATTTCATGTCTCAGGAAAGCCACTGTAACTAAAGCTGGTTTTTTGTGTGCTCCTCAGAATAAGAAGCAATGGCAAAGGAAATCTATTTCTCTGGAGGAGACCCTTCAGATCAAACTCAAGGAAGGCTGAAGAGGGTAGAGGATACCAGCTGTTGAGTGTTGTTGATTTTTGATCAGTAAACAGAGGACACCCGTTTCCAATCTGTTAATTCAGTGCATTTCACAGGCACTAATCACATTAAAATAATGTGGAGCAATGCTTTTTGTTGAAACTGTATCATTCACTATACCAGAGGAATGCATTTTCTTTTCATGATATTAGTTTATATCCTGGCAGCAAAGTTAATGTGCTTTCTTTGACTGATGGCTTGTTTAATTTGTATACATATTTCATCAACAATAGACTCAACATATAAAGCGTATATGTATCTATGGAGTTGCAGTCAGCCACATTCTATTGTCAGCTAAGCCAGGGTAATTCAAGAATAAATGCCACTGAAATCAGTGGAGGTTTTCTGGATTTACAGTGGGGTAGCAGGCATCAGAATCTGTTCCCTTTTCTTTAGCTGTTGAAATACAACTATAGTGTGCATGAAAAAGGACCTCAAATTAAAAGTCCTGATCTTTAAGTACATGTGAATTTCCTACATCTGCATTTTGGATTTAAACAATTTTAATAGAGAAAAGAGCTGAATTATGGGTTAAGAGAAGGCTTCAGAATGATTTTAATAATCTAATTAACTGGAGGGCAAAGGGAAATTATTCTTTGAGATTTTGTGATACAGATAGCACAAGTCCCCATCCCTGCTTTTGGGAGAAACAGATCCTGATCCCTGCCTTGCTCCTCTCAAGGAAAAACCAGGTCCAGGAGTGGAAAAGCCATCTCCTTTCAGCCTTTCAAGCATGCCTGGCAGAATGAGGATGGCAGCTTGTAGTCACAGAGAGGACTTCACTTCCCCTCCATCTAGGAGGTAGTATTCTTCCCCAAAGAAAGGGGAAAAAGCTAACCCTCAAATTGTGTTGTCCTTAAAAAGAACACCTTGGGCCCTTCCTTTGTTTTGTTTATTTTAGAAGTGAACTTGAGCCATGTCATGCAGCATTTTACTACAAAACTTCAAGCACACTGAGCATTTTATAGTTCTGCAGCTCTCCATGCTTTCTTAGTTCCAGTGCAGGTTGATTCAGTAAATGACTTTTATTCATTCCCAAGATCCACACTTAGCTCTTCAGTAAGGGCCTTAATGAAGTGTTTTCATTGTAACAAATAAATTAAAAAAAAAAATATAATGGGCATTGAGATACAAAATCCCATTTTCCCTAATAAGGTCATTCAAATAAATCTAACATGAAACAAAGCAACTACTCTGTGAAGTCCCATCAGGACCTTAAGTGGAGAGCTTGAATTTACAGAACTGGTCTACATTTCTGACTGAAATGCAATGTCTTCCTTGACCTCACCCAAACAGAGAGTGTTTTCAGCAGTTTAGTGCAGTGCCTACAGATTTACCAGACACTATCTCTGGGTCTCAGTACAACTGAAGTTTCAGCTGTTGATGTGTGATCTGTACACAAAAATGTGTGTTAATGGATGGACCGAGCAATTTAAGAAGTTGCCAAGTTAACCATCTACAGGCAAGTCTGAATGTCTTTGAAATACTAGCTCAGACAGTTTATCACTGACAACCAGCCCACCCTGCTCTTTTCTAAGCTCACATCACCCTCTTCTTCAGAGTGGAAACCTATAGGCTTACATAAATGTGTGATAAAGTTTTGTGGCAACAGTTACTGTTTAAGGACATGTTTGCATGTATTCTTAGCAATTCCTTGATTTTGGTACTTTTTAGAAAAGTCTTTGATGCAGGCAGGCATTGAAAAGACTGCACCAGGAAATCCCTCAGTGTGTTCTGTTGTCTCTAGCTGAATATGAACTTGAGGAAGTTTTCACAGGACTCAGACTTGACACCCCACTTTCAGACAAGTATGACAAAAATAATTCTGTCCTGGCTTGAGGGTGCACAAAAAAATGCTTTTATGTCTACACCAGCTCTGATATATTTACTATTTTTACGGATCAAGGTTAACACTTTACACAGCATGCAAGCAATGGACCCTTGTGTGAAATGTTTTTCTGCACTCCTGTTACGCCTGTTCTGTGTTTAAATACTGTCTGTCACTTCATCTTTGTTAGTGTCTTAGGTACGCCCTTATTAAAAGCTTCCCTCAACAGAAATCATTGCAAGTCATACCTTTACAAGAACTGGATGAACTTATTGAGTGGACCTAAGACTTTCATCCTATTGTATCCTCAGCTTTTCAGGCTGTCATTCCAAAATACTGCAGTGAATGGTGCAGGTATGGCAGTCCTCTCTCTCCACAGTCTAACTCCCTCCTGAATCTAGATTTTAACTGTAAAACTTAACATTAGAGCTCTGTGAATAGATGCCTAGAGTATTGCTTTAGGGTACAGTGTTATACCATGCTGATATGCCTTTAATGTGCTTATAGTGGGTAATGATCACAAGCTATATGTCAAAAACGTCTTTACTAATGAAGCCAAAGCGAGCCTGGCATGTGCTGCTGTCCAGATACTTCATTTGTCAGATGTGAAGAAGAGATCAAATATCTCACACATCCTAACCCTCTAGTCCTGGTCCTGACTGGCTACACATTTGTACAAGTAGGACTCGAAACTCAGAGAAATGTGAAAAAAATAGATAAAACTCTGTTCCCAGTCCACTTCTTTCTTGTTGCACTGGCACTCTAGTGACCACCTTTTCTGGTTAAAGAACCTGCTCTTGTTACAGGCTGTTGTCCCAATCAACTAAAACACCCTCATCCTTCCCAGATCATGAGATCAGCTCATCATAAACATTGGAAAACTACATTTCAGTCATAAAAGACTAAGTATGAGCAGACAAGCTAAGTACAGGTTAAACAGAGGATGCTACAAGATCTCTGGGTGAAAAGAAAAGAAATGAAATAAGACTGGAGAAGGACAAAAGGACACAGAGGAGAGTATATATATATTTGTATATGTATGTATAGAGTGGTGCTGGACTTCGTTGCCTTTGTGTCACCAGAGTAATATCTTCAAGGTCTGTAAACTGCAGGTTAGGATGTTATGATTGTATCCTGAGAGTATACCTATGCTGAAATGGAGACTAGTGTTACTCCACCCACACCTGCAGAAGGAAAGGTCAAACTCAAGTGTAGGGATCACTCACTTACTGTGCTAAAAATCTTGGCATTTTGTTAAATGCTGCTGAGATAGATATTTGTTTAAGGCAAGTTTCCTCTTTTTTAAATTTTATTTATTTTTTTATCTTCCCTCTATTTTATTAATTTATTGATTCTCTGAGGAGACTTGCCAAGAGATTAGTCAGCATAGTCTGTATTCCTCACACATCAGGGATGATGTTGGCAAAGCAAATGAAGAGATATTGATACACATAAGTTTTGAAAAGAGGTCAGCTGGAGAAGGGCTGCACTGCTCAGGAAGATATGTTATATTCAGCTCACCTCCCTTTTTCAGAGAAAGAAAACTTTTCAAAAGTATGAAAACAAGAGCCATTACTCAACTATGTGAAACATTTCTTAATGTTATGGTGCTTTTTCCTTATACATGATGAATGCTATTAATTCCTTCTTTCATTAAACATAACCATTTTTCAATATTCTAGCAGGAAATCTTATTGACAGGTTCCCTGAACTTCTCTAATAACTTTTTTTACAGACTTTTTATTTGCAGCAACAAAATCCAGCTCATTGAACCACTCTGGCTTTCACTCAGGTTTTTGCCAGCATTGCTCTTAGTGCACAGTATGTGCCAGCTTTCCTCTACCTCTCTGGCTGATATTGATAAGCATAGGCTTATCATCTGAAAAGTATAATACCTCTGTCTTCTGTCCCTTCTTTATTAGCCCTAGTAAATAATAATATCTCATCACCCTTGAGCTCACCTAGGGACCTCATTTTTTATGATGCATTCCCCTATAGCAATAAAATTTGCATTAACGTTTCTTCTCCATATGTTCAGGTGAATTGTTTTGATTTGGTTTGGATTTTTTGTTTTGTTGTTTTGCAACTAATAAAAAGAATAAAATACATAATTCTGAACATGCTGTCAACTGTGTGGTCTCTTTTCCACCAATTTATCCTCTTTTTTACTACTTTTCAGAATAAGTTAGAGTTTAATTACTTCTTCTCCTCTGAAAAATTTTTAATTGACTGCCAGGTAACCTGTGCATGGCTTTTTCAAGCTGGTTATTCTCTTCACTAGCTGAACACATCACTGGCACTCCTGCCCTTTATTTCATGAAGCTGGTTTCCAGCTGCTTTGAAGTTTCTAGGTTGTGATAATGTTTGTCATTGCTTTTCACTAAACAATACATTCTCCCAAATCCACTTATGGATTCTCTGTATCTTGTACTATGAATAAAAAGCCCAGAAACAACTACTTATGTAGCTCTGAAAGGATTTGGACACAGAGAAGAAAGATGCAAGTCAAAAGAGTCTCATAGAGTAAGGAATCCCAACTGAAAGTCACCTAAGGTTGAAAAGAAACAGATTACTGCTGATGTTTTGTACGGGCACCCAAAAGTGTTTGCTATGGGTGCTAAAAGACTGCACAGACTGAGGTCCCGTTGTGAAGGCCTAAATTCCATTTAAAGAGCTGCTGCTTACTATTGTGGTCTCTTGCTCTGCTTTTGCCTTCTGAATCACTCAGTTGGATTTCACTGTCTTCACTATGCCAGCAGAGGGTCACATGTGGAATACAGGCAAGTATTTTTCATGTCTTCTGCATGCTTTTCAGATTTTAAAATGTCTATCACTTCCAATACCTGTGTACCCATTATTCTGAGATCAATGTATGACCTCAGATTTTAAGGCCAGAAAGAGATTTTGGATCATCAAGTCAGACTTTGTTTATGATTCAGACTTTATAATTTTATCCTACTCTCCCTCTACATGGAAGCATAATGCACATTCTTAAGCAATTGCTATGCATAACATGTGATGCTGTGTAATTTAATACATAATAATATAGTATATCCAAATGGCATCTCAGCATAAAAGAAGGCTGAATTCACCTTCCAATATTATTGGCCAACTGAGAATTTCAGGCATTTGCTGGAAAGTTTAATGCAAGCTTTGAAATTTGTAAAGTATGCTTCTTTGTGTAAGAAATCCTCCATTTCTCATCATGAGTTTCTCAGAAACCATTAACATTTTTTATTTAAAGTAATAAGCTCAGAAGAAGGGGATATAGCCATGAGATAATAGCCTTTGTGAAATCACTAGGTGTGCTGAGGTGAATCCATGGGTACTCAACATAATGACAGGATCATCAGCTAATGCCTACTTTTAACATTCTAATCACTTTTCCAAGAAATAATCTTTATATTTAAAGGTATAAGGATGGTCTTAGAGCCAAAAATGTTAAAATAATATTATGTTACTCTACGAATCTTGTAGACAATTATTTTTAATAGAACCTAATACACCAATCTGATTCACTAAGACAGTAAGGTTTTCAGCTAAAAGAATTACAGAGGCTATGCCTGCTCATTATATTTCAGATTTAAGCCATTTCAGATTCTCTTCCTTGGAGTCCTCAGGCTCCTCTGCTTGGTGTCTTGATTAAGATGGCAAGGGAGCCTGACAGTCCCTTGTGACTGGCATTATAATTAAGCCCCCACAGTGGCTGGGGTTCCAGTATGGCTGTGGAATTCAGGACACACATATTTAACTCCAGATTCTCACATTTTGTTCCTATACAGGAATCCCTGTCTCTACCCATCTAAAAAGACAGAGATTAAGCCATGTACGAGTGCCAGAAGTCTTAATGAAGTGAGGATTCTGCAGAAGGTTTGAGACCCCCACCAATACAAATATATGTACAAAGTGCTGTCCTTAGATAGCCTGTGAGGGAAAAGTTGTTATTATTATAAAAATAATTTCTTCAAGCACTGCTAGTTTCTTGGCTGCTAAGAAGGAGTTAGCAAAATCTCGTTGTGAAAAAGGGAAAGTAGAGTTGGAGAATATCAATGTATGCAGCCATATACAGCAGAATCCACTGTGTCAGAGCAACTACTTTGCCAGTCATTTATTTCTTGCAGGTGGGATTCCACTGTTTCTGACAACCAATGTGGTTCAAATTACGGAGAAAGTGGTTTTGTTTGCTTGAATATTTTCTTGGTGTAGATGTGCTGTTCAGAATTCACTTCTTCCAGGGCAGTCTCAGAAATATCAGATATAAACTCAGTCTGACTAACTGCAGGTAGAATACCTAACCTGATTTACTGATAGGTACACCTGGAGAATATGGCATCTCTGCCTTAGATGTCTAACACAAATGCAGTAAATAGCCATTTGAAGAAGCCTAACAGGACAAAATTAGATTAGTTGCCTAAGTTTCAATTAATATAATTAGGTGAGAAGAACATTTTACTCACTTTGAGGTGATAGTACCTCAAAAATGCTTTCTCATCCAGACCTGCAAGCAGGTCTGCAAACACATATGCACATGCTACATCTCCTTTAAAAGACCTGTCGGTGATTGTCTTCAGATATAAGCCAGTTTTCAGTTTGTCCAAATAGGTCTCTGGAAAGAAACTAAACTCAAAAAATTACCAGAAAGGTTACAACCATTTAGCAAGATTCTAAAAAAAGGTAATTGTTAAAAATAAAATGATATTTCAGGATGAACAGGCAAACTTATTCTCTCATTATTTTGCAGATCACAGGGTCATATAAATTTTCTTACAAGAGAGTTCATTTCATCTGGGATAAGGCTATGTGTAGCTGCAGAAGAAAACATGACGAAATAAGAGGGGTTTATTAACTTTATAACAAAGCTACAAATTCCTTTTACTCATGAGTTTTCAGATATGATTAAATAGTAGTCATGGGGTTATTTTCTGATTACTTCTGACTGAAAGTTCAAACATTTTTAGTATTATAACAAGGATTTTACTACACTGCTTGTGATGCTACTGAGTTACAAACATCACTGTATTAAAGTAAGCAAGAAACATAATGTTACTCAAGTTACATTTTCCACTTGAACTGGCAATAAGATTGTGCATTCTTAAGCTACAAGAATAAATCTTTGGAAACTAAAAGCAACCAACAGTACATACTGGGATGTCAATGATCCGTAAAGGCTATATATAGATTTATATAGCAAATAAATACTATGCTGTCATTAGGCAGCAAGTAAGAGTTTAATATTTGGATCCTGTGTCAGATTTCTGCAGAACATTACTCTCCAACAGAGAGTATAAAAACCTCTTCAGGAGTACAGCAAATTGAGAGACAGAGTTCTCAATAACCAAGCAGCCAAATCAACCGCACAGTTCAATGTTGGCCTCACAGGGGATCTAGCGAAATGTTTGCGATGTAAAGGGACCAAGGAAATTATCTTGATCCATTCTGACAGTCCCTGGTAAACCTAAGCGACAGCAATACAAAAGTTCATGCTGTAGCTGGCATTTCAGGTTCTCAAGGGTCAAAGGTTGTTGACTGGCCTGGCCACTAAACGAGTGACAGGTGCTCTCTATTAACCTCTCTCCCTTCCTAAGCAAAAGAGAAAGGGCATAAGGGAAGAGTCTTAGGGATTGGAAAAGAAAACAAAGGCTAATTAAAATAATAACAATTTAATGAAATATATACACATATATAAAAAACCAATACCAAACTCAGTCTCCCCTGATGGCAATTACACCACTGTCAGCACTGATGCTGGGACAAAAGTCCCAGATTGGACTCAGTGGCAGAGTGGAACAGGAAGGGGAAAGCGACCTGGGGGTCCTGGTAGGTGGAAAAATGACCATGAACCAGCAGTGTGCTCTTGTGGCCAGGAGGGCCAGTGGGATTCTGGGGTGCAGTAGAAGGGGTGTGGTTAGTAAGTCAAGAGAGGTTCTTTTCCCCCTTTCCCCCTTTTCTCTATCCTGGTGAGGCCGCACCTGGAATATTGTGTCCAGTTCTGGGCCCCTCAGTTTAAAAAGGATAGGAAACTGTCTGAAAGAGTCCAGTGTAGAGCCACCAAGATGATGAAGGAGCTGGAACATCTTCCTTATGAGGAAAGGCTGAAGGAGCTGGGTCTCTTTAGCTTGGAGAAGAGGACACTAAGGGGTGACCTCATTTATGCTTTTAAATATGTGAAGGGTGGGGTTAGGCTCTTCTCAGTGAAGCCCAGTGACAAGACAAGGGGCAATGGTTGTAAGCTGAAGCATAGGAGGTTCCATGTGAATGCAAGAAAAAAATTTACAGTGTAGGTGCCAAAGCACTGGAACAGACTGCCCAGAGAGGTTGTGGAGTCTCCTTCTATGGAGGCATTCAAAACCCTTCTGGATGTTTCTGTGTCACCTGGTCTAGGGAATCCTGCTGTGGCAGGGGTGTTGGACTAGATAATCTTTTGAGGTTCCTTCCAACTCCTAACATTCTGTGACTCTGTGATTCTGTGCTTTAGTAGCTGGATTCTGGAACTGGATTCAGGAACTCCTGGATCAGGATCAAAGGCAAAATGGACAGAATCCTCCTCAGATGATGGCCTTCAAAGAAGAGAGCTTGACCCTTGTGAACCCTCAGCTTTATAGTAATTATTATGTATATGGAATGAAATACCTTCTTGGTCAGTTTAGGGTCACCTGAACTGTCCGCTACTCCCTACACGTGCAGCTTTTTACTCTGTATCTCCTAACATGACACACAAGATTTAGCAGTGACCTTGGTCTCCATAGCAATCCTTGGTACTAACTATACATATCAAGCATTGTCACTATGAGAAGCAGGAACTGTCTGTGGAAAAATGCTGTTAATTTCAGAAACTGCAGTTACTTAGAAGAGGCTGAGCTGAAATGTAAAATCACTGAACAGAATTAGTTCTGTACTAGTTCAAACCAGGACATAAGTTCACATCAGGTGCTCAGGAAAAGTCATCTCAACCACTCCAGTGCTTTTGCTCTGAATTCAGCTTCAGCTCATGGTGGCTTCCTATTACAGAACTAGTGACTGACTTAAACAATTAATTTTTCATTGGACTTCTTTTTTTCCTTTTCTGGCAATTTGCTGTGCTACTTCCCATTGTCCCTTATGGCTAAATTAGGGAGATGTGCAGAGGCTATTTTTGTTTTCCATAACCCAGGAGGAGTTAAGAAAACTCATCACTGTAAAGGGCCAACTACTTATTTTCTCTCTTTTATGAATCTAAGCCCAAATGAGACTAATTTTTCCTTTAAGTTTTTTGCCCTTCCTGTAACCTGAATCACTTTTGCTGCCATGCACAGAAGATATAAACAAATGCCTCCTTCATCAGGACTGCTTCCTTTAAATATCAATTCTTTCTTTAAAATACAATGGCCAAAATTGTATTACTGAACTGTCTTCCAGCTGTCATGCAATATGCCTGAACACTCTTTGCTTCCAAAGAGTGTATACATCCTAGTATTCACCTATTTCTGTTTAATTTTCACTACACACGTAGTGATCAAGATCATGATACAATGGGCTTTATATTTATCAGTGGCTAAATTTTGTAGGCATTCTTGTCTCTTTTGTCAAATCTATCTGTCTCCTAACCACTGAAGTTCATACCTCTGAAGAAAGTTTCAGTTTGTGACTTGCATAATGCCTTTGCAATATTTATTTTCAGCTGTAGTCTGGGCTGGTTTCCACAGAAGATGTAAGCCTTGTGGAAGATCTGCCTCTTTCCTTGGCACGTGTGCCCATCTTCCAGCAGTGGAGTCATGCTCCTTCTTCCTCATTTTTCAGCAACCTTACAACCTTTACATAGCTTCATCAGGGAAGCATGCAGAGAGCTTGTACTTGGAGCATTTCTACCAAATTACCCCCATCTGAAGACTTTGTAAGGCTTTTGGAGGGTATGGGTTGAGGAGGGCAGAATTTTGTTGTTCATAAAGGTTGAGCTGGATGTAAGGACACATACTCACAATGAGAGAGTCTGAGTGTAAAAGCCTTAAATGTGGATACAAGGCAGCACTTTAGTAGTGAAGAAAGCCAATTATGCTGGCCTGATGGTAAAGTCCTTTACGCTATTCTAGGCTCACTTTGCAGGTAGTTTAGATAACTAAATGGATCCTGTCCAATGCATTTAGTCTTGGCTGGTCTATCACACAGAGATCTATTGATGGTGTACACAATTAAACAATTATTCTAGAACTATAATGTGAAGGACCTACACACAAGCCTCATCTTGAAATCTTATGCCTTATTAATGTTACCCACAACTAAAGTTAAGATAATGACATTATTCATTACATAATTTCCTGAACCAGTAACAAACCACAGACCAACACCTGGACAAAGCACATTTCACATTTTGGTGATCAAGAATAGCAGTGTCACCTGGGCCTCACATATAGTCAAAGCTGAAAATCCTACAGTCTGAAAGTGGTTAAAAAGGTACAAGGAAATTAAAAGAAGAAAAGCTTTCACATTTTATCATTTTCCACTTTCAAATGTTTGGGGTTTGTTTGCAAATCAAGCTTATAAGGTATTGAATTCCTTAACCTTTCACTTTGTTGTAAGAAAAACTCTTCACCTTTAAGTGCTGAGTTAATTAAATACTTAAAAATAGAATAAAATGAAAATGTAAACTATTTCCACTTTGGTTTCAAGTTATTTTGTTTTGTTGTGATGCATAGATTTTAGGGAGATCAAATCATCATTTGATTCCCATAAGTTCACACAACACTCTTGATTTGTGGTTTTTAAATCTACTTTTAGTGTCATATCAGAAACTATGTATCTGTTATTTACATGCAGATTATCTCATTGACTACTCAGCACTTCTATCAGCTCATGCAGCATTCTTAGTGCAGCGATACATGCTTATCAATATCTCAGTAAGGACTTCCTGGAAAATAAATTTCCTCCTTTTATAAATTTATAGCTTGTCATAATGAAATCAAACCACAGTATATTTTGATTAAGACCTTAAAAAACCCTCCAGATTTTGTTATCTTAGTTTAAAAAATCGAAATCAGATGCTTTCAAAAAGATGTCTTTAATCTTAATATCTGTGTGTCCACCACTTAAAACTAGTTGAAGGGAACTAGGACAGTAGAAACCACTTGACATAACTATTTTTCTCTACTAGTATAGACACGCTCCTTTCTAAAATTCACCCCTTGTTGCTTGATGTGACATGGGTTGAGAAGTTTTGAGTAGCCTTTGTTTCTCTCCCCTTAATCTTGTTTCTTCCAAAGATCAGGCTTTTGCTCAGGAGTACACCCTTCTCTTCAAGATATATAAATAAAGGGCAAATAGCCCCTGAGTGTGTGACTCTTGCTGGTGAGGTCAGCACTAGTTGAGAGCTCTCATCGATTTGTTGTGTCAGGCTGGAGTGCATGAAATTCCTCTTAATTGTGATTCAGCACCTATCTATACTTCCAAAATAGCATTCAAATAGCAAAAAGATATGCAAATCTTTATGGAAATAAATATTTACTAAGGCTCTTTTGCTAGCATACACTGAAAAAACTTTATTCCCAGATATCTTATTTATTATCAGATTTTATTGATTATTCATTACTTTTACTGCATCCTATAAAAGCAATTCATCTCTCACATGGCTAATACAGGACTATTCACTTCCAAAACAGAGGAATTTGGCTGCCTATATAGGTACTTCCTTTCCACCTAACTATGTTACTGGTTAGTGTTATTATACAATTATTATATTATAATCATGGTTATTTTCAAAGAAGCTTGCCCTTTTACTTAGGTATTGATTCAATTTTAGAACTTTGGCTTTGAAACAATTTTAAAACATCTAGAATTTTTTCAGAGAATTAGGCCAAGAAGGAGTAATGGAAACATGGAGTGTGAACTGCTTACACCCAGTTTACTTTGTCCAAAGGTCTAAGTCATAAAGAACAAAGAAAGCTGTCATCATCTTACCCCCATGTTGTCCTAGCTACTCTAACAAACAAAATAGCCAGTGTTATCATTATATTATTATTAATTGAAGCAGTATCTGGAAATTGAGATGAGAATGACAGTATTTTACCATGTGCTGTTAAAATACAAAATAAGATGCTTAGAGGGTGTTTTTTTAGTTTTGTGGGGGTTTTTGTTTGTTTTGCTATTATTGGTTTTGTTTTTAAACAAAAACTCAAGCAAACAGGGTTTTTTGTAAGAAGTCAGTGAATTAGCTTTTTAGTCTATATATTCAAGTCTGAAGCACTTAACTATGTGGTGCTTAGGGATATGGTTTAATGGTGGACTTGCTAGTGTTAGATGAGCAGCTGAATTTAATGATTTAAAGGTCTTTTTCAGCCTAAACAATTTTATAAGTATTGCCTAGATAAGTGAGCAGTGAGGTTGATTGAAAACTGTTTGAACTGCTAGATTTGAAGGGTTGTGATCACCAGCACTAAGTCCAGCTGGAGGCCAGTCAATAGTGGTGTATGCCATGGTTCAATACTGGGGCCAGTACTGTTCAACAGGTGCTAATGCAGCATGCAGGAGTGCATTATTAAAAGTATCAGGTTGACAGTGGAGACCTGTGCTCAGCACAAATATCTGGAGCGCTGAGTCCAAGTCTGGGCTTCCTAGTGTGAGAAAAACATGGACTTTCTAGAGCAAGTTCACTGAAGGGATGTGAAGTTTATTAAGGGTCTGGGGTAACCTTCATGTGAAAAAAAGACTTAGAGAACTAGGACTGTTTGTCCTCGGGAAAAAAAGACTTGGGGACAACCTTACCAGTGTGTATAAATACCGAATTTAGGGTGAGGAGTAAAGACAGAGCCAGACTTTTCTCAGTGATGCCCAGGGAAAGATGTAATGGGCACAAACTGAAATATAGGAAATCCCATTTAATCAGAAGAGTAAAACCTTTTTATTATGAGGGCAATTGAACACAGGAACAGGTTTCTGAGAAAGGCTCGGGAGTCTCCATCCTTGGAGATATTCAAAACCTGACTGGACATAGCCCTAGGAAACTGTTCTCATTGACTCTCCTCAGAACAGGTGTTGGACTAGATGATCTCTGGAGGTCCTTTCAACTGTTGTGTGGTTCTGCGATTCCCCTAGGAAGTTTTAGTGCTAGAAAGTCTGATAAGAATCTTAAAAGAAAACACTGAATTTTGCAATATTTTCCACTTCTGCAGGGAGAAGGAAAAGAAAATGAAAAAAATAAAGAAAAATAAAAAGACTACGTGACCCTCTTGGGTGCCTCTCAGTTAAAAACTGATATTTGTTTGAAGTAATTCTTTCAGAAAATCCCAGTGTGACTGAGCCTATTATAAAAGCTTTTGTTTACATGCATTAAATTACAACAGTTTTCCAAGAAATCTGTTTTCATTCAGTTATTTACTCTCAAAAACAGGTTTCTTGAGACCAGGAAGAAGGCTTCTTGTAACCGTATGGAATCCTCTGGCCATCACATCTTCCCCTTAGAAGTTCCCATCTATCTGTCTTTTGCCATTTCATATCGATCTGACTGTATAACACTTTCCAAAGCAATGAAAGTTTACTATGCATTTGGAGGCCACCACACAGGAGAAATGAATACTTTCCCACCACACTCCTCCTTTTCTTTCACACAACCCCATGTCCCTCCCAAGGAAAATTGAAAAAACTCCCAACATTATATATTTGCACTTGAACTAAAATAGTATTGGTGGTTACATGAGAGTGGAAAAGAGCAAGTCCTGGAGCTGAAGCTAACTCCAGGCATTTGGTGGTCATAAGTATTATACAGGCCTGTAAATTAAAGAGTGTATAGCTCATAAACTCAACGTTCCCCCTCCTGTCTCTCTCTCTCCTTTTTTTTTTTTTTAATTGAAACCAAACTCCAATTTCAACCAGCACAATTTCCCTGCCCCCACTACTCCATTGTTGGGAATCTCTGGAAAGGCCAGATGTTGGTGGCAGTAATTCAGGGGATGAAGGAATGCCTGCCCTCTGGAGGAGGAGCGCATGGTTGTGCTGCTGGAACCCTTCCGCTGGTTCAGGCTATAATGCATTGTATGCTTTTGTTGTGGTTTTGGCTAAGAAAAAATAGGAATTAAAACTGGGAACTACTTAATGGTGCAAAAAATTAACAGAGCCCCTAAAGGCTTGGAAATTTAAATCTGTTTGTACTCACTGATATTCTGTGGTGTGGTGTGCTAATGCATGTCCTATTTATATCTCTTATTATGAGAAATGTTGCTTATCATACCAGGGAAAAATCTGTCAGGTATAATCAATGCCTCCATGTTTAATGTAGTAGCCTTGTGGTAGCCACTCAGGCCTAGGATTTAAGAGGAAAAAAGTTTTTGGGGAGATGAAATTTCTTTCTTTTAGAAAAAACAGCACAGGTGGGAAAAACACGTGCTTTTCAGGCACAGTTCTTCAATTTTGAAATTCTGACATACTGAAATGTGTACAGATTAAGTAGATCATAATAGATTAATATCTGTACTCATATATGCAATAGAGAACCAAAATCAAATATTGTGTTTAACCATAGATTCCCATGCTACTACAGAAAGGCAGAAAAATAGTGAGTGATGAGCCAAATCCTAAGCCATAAAATGTCATAATTCTTCAGATTTACAGAAACATTTAGAGGTAAAAGTAAACCACAGTATTTCTTTGTTATAAGTTTGACACCATGAGCAAATGTTTCCATGTTTTGCCTTTATGTGTAAATACAAAAAGTTAAATAAGAGCCAAAACTGTCTTGCCACAATTGTAAGCCAAAGATTCCACTGTTTGTACATGAAAACTTAGGAGATAAATTTACCGTAAACAGTAGTAAAAATGATTGGTCCCCTTTTCATTTGGTAGATGGAAACATAAACAGCTAGAACAAATGGTAGGAAAAAAAAATGTCGGTTTTTTTACAATTTTTTAAGTGAATAATTTTCATAATTGCTATGAATTATCATGAAAGTGTTTCTTAAAAAATAAAAAGCTCTTGAAAAATGACAGATTAAATAGCCTAACAAATGAGATTTAATAAAAGGCATAAAGTCTTATATTCTGTCCAACTTTTAAGTTCCTTTGTGATCCTTACACAAAATATTACTAGGAAGAGATTTATTCTTGAAGGGTCTCATATTTAAAGCAGACTACTTGTACTGAAACTGTTCAAGAGTCAGTCTCTTAGTAATCCTTCCTGTCCCTCAGAAAGCAGAATGGAGAGGTGTGAGAGCAATTGATTGCACATCTCCAGCAGGAAGCCTCTCTGAAGACTTTTTTAACTATGCAAGTAGGTGATCCACGGCCATCTTAGGATCAAACAAGATATAGAACCACCAAGAACAGAAGTACTCCTTGTCTCCCTCCCCCAGAATATGCATGGCTTCTTTCTAGCTCCTTCCTCAATGCAGAGCTCTACTGAGACCACCCTTACACACGCGTTGCTCTCCAAAACTTGAACTGGCTTTTCTGGCTCCTCATCCCTCTTACCCTTACAGGCCTCCCTCAGTCCTCAAGACCTCCCTGCACACACTCCTTGAATATTCTGTGTCATTATCATAAGATTCAATTTTGCTTTTGGAGGAAGCCTTGGAAAAGTGGAAGTGAATGTTGCCTCCACAACAGAAAAGCCTTGAGTGGGTCCTGGCACTGCATGGGAAATTGTATCATTCAGTAAGGAATGAGATCTGTAGAGCCCTATTCAGTCTATGAATCATTTACCTAAAAGATCACAATAGACACCAGGCAGAAAATAGTAAGAACACAGGAAAAAAAAAAAAAAAAGGCAGCCTCAATCCTGAAAACACTTATGCATGTACTTAATGTAATGTGGATGAATATTGATTTCAGTGGGAGTGCTTATATGCATAAAGCAAGGCATATGTGTGCTTATAGTATCAAGGCCAAGACTGTTAAGTACTGCAAGTTGAGCTTTAATGACTGATAAAGCAACTTAGAAATACACAAAAACATGTCAAAGAAATATTCAGGATGCCTGTCTGGCTTCACTGCTTATAAAATGGTATCTCTGCACTCAGTCAGAAATAAGAAAAATAATTTGTTAGTAAATTAATAACAATCACTTTAAATTAGAATGTAATATAATGTATGAACAAAAGGAACACACATATGTGGCTGAAAAATTCCACCTCCTACTAGAATGCATCCATTTCTGTTAATATGGCAGCTATTGAAAAACGCACAAGAACATTACTGTTTGTGTCAAGAAGGTGAATGATCCTCCCATTTTCAACCACCAAGGAATATTAAAGATGGAATGAAACTGCTCATAACAGAATTCATCCTGCAAGTACACAGGTTGGGAGTTGTGAGGCCAGTAGGTGCTTATTTCAGGCTCCACTGTACAGTTTAAACAACCTCGGTTTTAATGTAGATGGACACACTGGCCACACCAGTTATCCCATGCTCTGTATTGTAGCACAATCTGAAACGCTGATCTAACATTTTGTGAAAAAATAATTTTTATTTCAGCCTTCTGTAAAAGAGAAGGGATGTGAAATGATTTTGGAAACACACACTCTGGTTTCTTTTTAAGTGCTCTCACAAAGACTCTTTAATTGCATTACCAAAATGACAGTGCAGGACAGTGACTTGGTAACTTAATGCTGGAGACTTTGAAAACCTTCATCTTATTTCCCTGCTCAGTAACAACACAACTAATTTAGCAGTGATTAGCATGGAAAACAGACCCTTAGCTTAGCCTGAATGCCTAACATATACTGTTTTCAATTATGGTGACCGCTCTGGTCTTTAACGATCCTGAGTGAGAATGCAGTGTTTGTGAGCAGTGCTGGATCGACAGCAGAGAGTATTCCAACTTTCCAGACCCTACAGGCCACACATCTAAATCTTTTTTAGGAGTATACTGCATATTTTAGAAAGCTAAGCAGAGGTGAACTCTAGGGTAGCTCACAGGAAGGAGACAACAACAGTCTCACAGGGAAGAAGGCTTGACTGAGCACTTACCTAATGCGTGCAGAGCCCTAAGATGAAAAGGCTGGGCTGTCTCCAGCCCTGAAGCTAGGTGTTGTAGCCCTGCCAGATGCGGTTCAGTGCTGTCATGGATGAATCTTCTCTGAATGTGAGATGATGGATAAGTGTGTCTTCCGATCTGGTAATTTCCACTGCTATTACCAGCTCTTGGTTACCAGTATCTGGTTAAAATGGAGTTTGGAGGAAATGTGAACTTCAGAAATCCTGCCAGGAGCTGTATGAGACCGGTATTCCTGGGATCTTTCCGTTTTGCTCCAGGATGAGCAGAAAAAATAAAAACAACTATATCAACAAATTGTTAACTTTCTGCCTCAGCATCCTTGGCCAAAGAGGTAGTGTCCTGTATGGCACAGTCTACTTATTCCTGCTATTCTATGGGACTATTGTAGAGGCATACACTCACGTTATTTTTGGCTCAATGTAAGTTCTACTCTGGTCTCTAAAGACCTCAAGAGCTCATTGCAGTGTGACTTATTTTTTTCTTCCTTTCCCTGCTATGTGCCTTCTTGCAATACAACTTTGTGACTAGCACTTACCAGTTTGCAATGCCCTGAGTAGAAGTATAAAAAAGACTATGAAGAATACATTTAAAGGCAGAAAAGACCATGCTTTTTTTTTTTTTGATTATGTAAAGCAACTATTTTAATAAAACTTCATTTGTAGTGTACAGTGCAGAGCTGTGGTGGATTTCTTCCAAAATAAAATTTTAACAGCATTCTTTGTCCTGGCCCTACAATTTTCATCATGTCAATATTCTTCAAGAAAAGAAAAACAACATAGGAACAGTCCAGTGAAATGAAACTGTTACCCCAGA
Source organism: Galbula dea (assembly GCA_013399015.1). Classification (NCBI taxonomy): domain Eukaryota; kingdom Metazoa; phylum Chordata; class Aves; order Piciformes; family Galbulidae; genus Galbula; species Galbula dea. The sequence continues at coordinate 1,935,744 of VWZX01009335.1, forward strand.
GGAAAGTAGCAAAAAAAACCCCCAAACCAACAAAACAAAACAAAAAAATCCCACAAAACTGAACCTGAGAACTTTGAGTATGGTGCTTCAAAATAGCTATGTGAACTTTAAAACTATATCTTTAGCTGATGAAAATCAGCATGCCTCTGCTGAAGCAAATGAAATGATGCCAAAACACGCCAGGCGAGGATTTGACACTCAGTTGTGCGCAACAATTCCCTGGTCTGTGGCCGCTTTACAAACAGTTGAACTGGCAGTTTGCTCAGGCAGGTTTTCGACTTGTCCATGGAACTGCAAGGATTTTCTCACCTCTTGTCAGTGTGGATCTGCAGCCAGCATCTTTAAAAATCCATCCCAATCTCCTTCAGCTCAAAGTTGTGTATTGAAGTAAGGCAAGCCCTGAGATGAATTAGAGGCGAAGGGCCTCACTGCACACTTGAACTCTGTATGTGGCTTTCATTGACGAGTGTGAGATGTGTCTGCAAATCAGTGGCCACCCTTTGTTACGAAATAACAAATCTTTAGCACACAGCCTGCTTCTGACAGAGCCAAAGTTTTCCTTTGAACAAGCACATTCTTCCCTCAGATTCTTGCAAAGACATCAACCAGTGTTGCCAGATGACATGCTCAGAAAATGAGGATGTCCTGGGCCAGTAGACAGAGACTGGTTGACGAGGACTGTGCAAATCTGGAAAAATCAAGACTTGTACTACTTATGTGAGCTACCAAGAAAAATACCACCAAAATAAGAAGCATCCTTATTTTAATCATGGTAACTAGATCTTAACAGTAATTAACAACACAAATGACAGCAGAAAAGTGTCTGAAGTGTAGGCAAAGAGTAATACAAGGTCATAATTCAAATTTCTCAACATGTACAGTTAAGGCCATATTTTGCAGGAACTCATTTAAGAATTTATAAAAGGATAAGTTCTTTCAAGCATGCTAAGCATCCAAAAACTTCTGTTCTGGCTTTGTCTGTAACCAGACTTTCCAAATGTCTTTATTTCCCCATGCTGAGAACATTTGCAGACCTGAGTCTCAGGTCTGAATATTTCTGAAATACTGACTGTATAATGTAACTTACTGACTGAAGACATAGCTCTGCTTTGGAGTCCAGTAAGTAAACACCAGTAACAGAACACGCACTCCTTATACATAAAGAAAATCTGTTTTGTTCTCTGAACTTCTAATCATGAAATGGTTAAACTCATTGAAGGGCCAGAACTATCAGTACTGAGAGAGTGAGAAAGAGTGGAAGGAGTGTGGTACTGCACTTTGCAAGCTCAGCAGTTCTTCAGATGTGGTCTGGCATCTAGTTCATAAAGTCAAACAAATCCATTCATTTCTGTCGTATATGCAGACACATATGCACCAGCAGAGATACATACAGAGATTTTAAACTCTCTGAAGAGTAAAATAAAGCTCTATCAAGTACATCTTTAGTAGGTCAGCACAGACGAATAAATGACATTTTAAACCCCCACCATTTCTTTAGGGTGTTTCAGCCCAAAAGCACTAGCTGAAAGTTTCAGGTATGTGATAGGTTTTCTCTAAGAGGGCACTGATGATATCATTTGAACTTCGTGCTTCAGTTTGACTTTCTCATGATTATAATTTTTAGTGGAGTTGATAGGAACAGATTAACAGAAAATGCTTTCATCCAAAACCCACTGTTTTGTCAGAGCAAAGTAATTTCATTGAAACAGAATAATTTGAAAATTTTTTGGCTAGAAACTTTTTGAGGTCTTTCTTGTTAATTCTGATTAGGGAAAGAAAAAGAGAATAGCAGATGGAGAGGAAGAAAAACAGAGGAAGAAAGAAGGATGCATGTGCACATTCATGTAGGGAAAAGAATTTTGGCACACTTCTGGGCAAATGGATGAGAGAGGAAGAAGTAAATTCCAGAATGTTGAAATACATTTCTCCTTAGGTCTGCTTTATTTTTTTCTTATTAGAGTACAAGATTTCTGGTTCTTCTGTGTTCTTTCTCTCAAATTTTTCATGGAATGTGGAATTTATTTCACTGTGACAGACTCAGCAATGCCCATGCAGCCAGACGTAACATAAATGCTAGATGGGCCATAACAGCTATCTAGAGTGAGTTACAGAAGGGACATTATTTTTTTATCAGGGAAAAAAAATTTGCTCAAGCCTTAGGATTGGGTAATAGGATTTGAGATGGTGACTAGGGATGTTTTTTCTAAGCAACTTGAAGATATTCCAGCTCAGCAGTTGGAGATTTATTGGTAGATTATGAGGTGAACAGGTAAATCTCTGCAGGTTGAGAAAAACTTGTGGCTTACCAGTGTAGAGAGTAGATCTCATTCCTTTTGTCAAATAATGAAAGATGCATTTTTTAATGCAAAAGAGTACAAGATGTTTGGTAGAGCCATCTCCATACTGGAGCTCTTATGAAAGATTTAGACAGAGTGAAAACATGTGTGACTTTCTCAGTCTGCATGAAGCAGCATCTGATTTTTCACACTATGTCATGCCAACTTAGAGTAATGAGAACCTATTGTTTCTACAGAAAATGGAAAATAACATCTAACAACAAAATAAGTGTATTTTTGTCTGAGAATTCCCACTGACATATTTTTGGTCATTCACATAAACAAACCTATAGGGTGTTGCACAGCCCTTCTGTAACCTGTGTTTTCCACTTCCTTGGAACAGAGCAGTTATGTTATGCTACATAAAGTAAATGTGGAAATAAAAAATTTCTGCACTTTTGGCATAGATGGGCCCAAAGGAAGCCTATTTTATAAGTTTTATCTTGCTTAGAGCAGATTGGCAACTGTGATGAGCCATAGCCACTTTTCCTTTTGACTCCTCTTTTCACCTATACCAGATGTGTGTCCTTTCTGCTGCTTGATTTCCATAAGTTTTGCATGGAGATTGTCCTAGTCTTATGGCAATTCATAAAGAACTAGGGAAACATTCAACAAAAAATGATAGGTTGTGAACTCAGCATATTCTTTGCCTGAGGAACTGATTACCAGAAGGTCACTGTAGCCCAGGGGCTGGGCATTTTCAGGGTGTACAAATAGGCCAAGAGATACTATTCCATTTGTGTGTGTATATGGATGTTAAACACATATGCGTGCATATATACATAAAAGAAATATGTGAAAAGCAAGACATGATTCAGAACTGAAACTAATGGGTAATGAAACTGAGGAAGGCACTTTATTGAAGTTGATTATTCCTCAGCTGCCCTGTTGTGCTTTCTCTTCTAAAGCGGCCTGCACAGGCTATTGAGAAAGATCATTTCACTTGCCTGACCCTGTGTGCCATTTCCTAAAAGCTCTTGGCAAAAATCATGTTCTCAGAACTTCAGTGCAAGGACTCAAGGTCTTGTAAATAAACCTAGCATGCTAGAATCCATCTGCTTTATCTGCCAACAGAAGAACTTCAGACCTGCAGCTTGCGATAGCCAAAACCAGTCATAGAGACCTCTGGGCCAGGTCAGATCATGTCTGGTTTGTCAAAGCCCTGAGTCCTTCACGGTGTTATAATGCACACTGATGATGATCGTGGGGTTATCATAGCCTTAGAAATCAGTTTAGGAAGCCTGAGAAATTATAGCATTTTTTATAATTCATATTTCATGCTTCTGCCACACAAGGTGAACGTAGCTCAGGGCCAAGCTGCTGTAGCATAGCTGAACCTCAGGTTCTCTGTAGACATTATTCACTTGCAACCTGTGATTCTGGGACTGTTGATGCTAAGACACTACATATTTCTTTCTGTCTAATATAGAGTGCCCTGATGTCACCACCTGGTTAGGTGGGATAGAGATAGGTGAACAATGCAGGACTAGGAAAGGTCATGGCTGGACCAATGAAGGTGATAATAAAAACCACCCAAGGCATTCCCTAGAGGTCACCCACCACCTGTACTTCAGTAAGCTTGTGTCCAAACAATGCTGAGATCACCTTCAAAATATGCATGATTTTAATCCTAAACTCTTTACTTATTATAACTAATAACAATTTTAAATTTAATATCTTGTGTCTAATTTTTCTATTTGATGAATTATGTTCTTTATTACCAGATTGAGGTCCCCCATATACTAGGTGCAAATTATCTATCAATGCTTCTCTTTTTCTATTTCTTTTCCCCTGCAATGCAATTCTCTGCTGTACGGCAATTGTATTTACCTTGGACTATGGAAAGAGTTAGGTAAATCAATTTTAAGCAAACCATATATTTTATGCTTATATAGTTTCATTTCCAATAAATAACCTGGAATATCTAGTCAACTTTACATGCAATCTTAATTTGAGTTTCTTATGCATAACAGAAGCAAGGAAAAATGGGACAGACTTGAGAAAGGAAGAAAGATTATATGGCTACAAGCACAGTGCGATGTAAACTCATTTACAAGGGCATCTGCATCTGTATGTCCAGTCAAGTGGGACAGTGAATTGCGAGGGGATTATTGATTTCAAAATGACTTAACGGCAGTCATGCAGTACTGAGAATACCTTATTGCTTCCCTTAGCTCTGTGTACCAATTTGATCATATTTTTTGTACATCTCAGCAGTCACACATGTAAGGCCTAAAAATAAGGTGATTAAAAAGGAAGCAACAACAACGAAAAAGAAAACCCCAAAACCAAAACCAAACCAAACCAAACAAACCCAACCAACCAACCAAAAAAAAAAAAAAAAAAAAGGCAGTCTCCAACAACATAAGAGATCAGGGTAGTTCTTTATTTTTAAAAGCCATTAATAGTATACTTACCTTTCTGAATACCTTTCTTGAAACAATTAGAATGCAACTTGTTATAGCAATGCTGCAGATCAGCTCTCTGATCTCATTCAAACTGATCTCACCCAAACAAATCTAGATTGCTTTTAAGGTTTGCTTTTCTTAACTTCTACAGGCAGCATGAGTACAACTTTCTGAATATGTGCTTAATATGGACTTAGCAGAACTTTGAAATGGCCCATTGCAACCCTTTAAAACATCCATGTGCACACAGGCCTGCTAAGTTTTAAAACCATATTTCAAGAGAAGGAGTAAGAAATAAACATCATCTTCCCTAACATATGGATTAAAATTTTTACACTGAAAGTAATTAAAATACCATGACAAATTAAGAGTTGATAAAAGGCCACAGCAAAAGATTTATGATCTTTTTTTTTTAAGCATCTTTAAGCTTTGCCAAATGTACAGTGCTCCATGTACTTCATCTCTAACATCTGAATCCAGTTAACAATGATTTTCAACTAACAGGGTGTTCCTTTGCATCGAAATGTGTAGCAAGATCTCTGTGTTACGCATGTCATCTTATGACAGTCAGTTAGCTCTCTCGCTGAAGTGCATTAGGAAACTGTTTTAAAGAGCTATCACCTTTTGTCAGAGTGGTTAAAAAACCCCAAAGACAAACCAAAAAAAACCCCAACATTGTTTAACAGCCCTGTATGTCTTACCATTATGCTCTCCACCTTTTGCAAAGGTCAGGGAAGTGTTGTTTTGTAACTGTACTAATTTATTCAGAAAGCACAGCTTAACTCTTCCTGTGACTTGTTAAAATCATGACAACACCATAATGGGGTTGTGGTGGGGTAGCAGGATTTGAAAGTGTAGACAACACACATTTAGTGAGTAGCTTTTTACTTGTGTCTTACATCAATCACTCCTGACATTTCCAAGGAAAAATCCTATCTGGACCCTAAAAATCTATTTCCTTTTCTCATGACAGCTGTGATTAAGGCAGGGCAGCTTGTATCATGCATTTCCCTAATGATAAAGGCAGCCTTCAAGTAAAATCTCTTAAAGTTGTAGCTATCGGAAATATTCCAATGTGTAATATTTCCCCATTTGTATTGCACATATTTCCAATAGAAATCAGGTTACATTATTGTTGTTGTTGTTGGGGCTTTTTGGTTGGTTGGTTGATTTGTTTTGGGGGTTTTTGTGTGTGGTTTGTTTGGTGTTTTTGTTTGTTTGGGGTTTTTTATTGTGGGTTTTTTTGTTTGTTGTTGTTGGGGGTTTTGTTTGGTTTTTTTTGTAGTTTTTGTTTGTTATTCTGGTTTACTGAACTATCTCTAGAGGTCAGTTGTAGCCAGTAAGAAATCAAATCTGGTTTCCAAAAGGTAATGCTGGCTGCCTCTCAACATGGCACCTGGTATTTCTAAGGAACAGAAAAGGAATCATAGTGCCAACTTGTCATCTGGAGCTACCTTTGCGTCACTTTGTATAGTGTAAATGGTATATGAGATTAATTCAGTGCCTCGTGTTATATTAGCGTTCTACCCAGGGCAGTGTACACACAAATCTCATTAAATATGGTTGTTTGAAATGACTTAGACATTGATGACATTGGGTCTGTATTATCAGCATTTAGAGGGGGTCCAGAGAATCACTGTCTGGGTTGTATCAATGCACAGTTTCACTACCATTCTTCACTTATCTATGAAATACCCACGCTAGCTAAAATTAGAAATGATCTGTCAGTGGGTTATCTACTGCTCATTCCCACCCATAGGTGAAGGCAAAAAGCTCTGCTTTTTATTGAGTTAATAATTACCAATCTTTTGGGGAAAGAAAATGATCTATATATTTCTGATATACAGGTCTCATTGTCACGATTCAGCACTCAATCACTAGACTTCAGGAGACAAGAGCAGGCACTATGTTATATTAGTACTCAAAAAACCTTCCTCCTTTCCCTCTCAACTCTCACTAGGCTACTAAAGTTTATACTGAAACCATCCACTAGTTACTGAACATTTTTCAGCACTTTGGCTTTAGAAGTTTTTTTTCCCTCTTTATGAAGGGCACAGTAATTCTGCTTCAGATGGGTTTTCAGCATCAACCTGATGCTGAGGTCAAGTGTGTGAATCTCAAGACAAGATCAGGACACATCTGTAGGGTTGTGCACTACTGTCCTACCCTATTAAAAAGTAGCAACAAAACAACTGCTTAGGAGTTCCTGGGACTGAGCCTGACAGTGAAAACAGATGGGTCACACTTCAGGATCTAATTTTCAGATATGATTCCCCCATGTAGATGAATGGTTGGCACAACTTATGATATTAAAACAGGCTAATTTTGAAAGTCAAATTCTGTTCTAAGATGTACAAGACATTGTAAGAAGTGATAGCCTTTTGTGTATGACATACTGTAGCTGTGGCTCATGAACTCTATGTGGTGCAATATCTCCATTGAAATAAACTCACAGAGCCCAACTGGCCGTGTCAATTTGGATAGCTGCTGACCTGACCAGTCGCCTTTTGCCAATGTAATAGGTTTGCCTCCTTTCACCCATTAAAGTAAGCAACAAACCAAATCTCATCAACATTATAGCATGCTCATAGGTACCTACTAACTCTGACACATCTTTAGACCATGACAATTGAAAATAGAAAACAAAAAACAAAAAAAACATATAAAGATAAATAGATACTAAGTGGCTACTTAAAATACTCATCACACATGGATTCAAAAAGTTGTTCACTGTTTATGAAAGGAAACCAGTGCCTTTTAAACATTATTCATAGCAAAATTCAGCCTGCCAGTCAACCACATGCCACAGTACAGGTGAAATTAAAGCCTAGGGCTTGCACAGTTTTTTTGCTGTTTTTTTGTTTGTTTGCTCGATGTGTTTTGGGGTTTGGTTTTCTTTTGGTGCTAGAACTATGTATATGCCCTCAGTATAAATATGAAATAGAGAGACTGCTTGCTTAAATATATTCGTCCTACACACCCCACACTCACATCTAGACACACACAGGCACATATACTTGCATGCATTCTTATAATGCCATAGCAGTAAGCAAAGAAAGAGAATGTATTTGCCTGAAAAAAATGGACTTATTTAATAGAAGCCAGTAATTCATACTGATGAGTTTTCTGCACTGTGTTTCAAATCAGGTGACCAAATGTTTTCTGAATTTCCCACTTGTTCTCAATTAGAAGATTTTCTTAAATCAAGTTTTATTCACTTAAATATATTTTCCTAAAAGTTATGCAAATAATATCTACCAGACCAAATTCCAGGTAGAATGATTTATCTTTGGACTTTACAGTGATATTATATCCTCCTTTTTCTGTGTAATCCCTCCAAGGTCCTAGAACCTAATGTGTGTGCCTTGCATTTTTGTAGAATAAGTTTGGTTGTCATGCACACCTGTGTAATGACTGTTGGGAGAGATGAAAGCACAGATGAGACATAAGCAGAGTCTGGACCTATAATCCCTTTCCTTTTCTGCTTCAGTTCTGCAATAATTCAGCTCCTCACGACTCCATTCTTTTTATACAGTGGCCCATGTGGAAACAAACTATTTAAACATTTACATGCATATCTGCAGTCCCCTACCTTTCAAGTAAGTCAAGGAAAGCCAAAATGAAAAAATAAAAAGTATCCAAGAAGCAAATTTTTGCAGCAGGCTAAAGAAAAGTATTATAATTTTGTTAACAGCAAGGTCTATCAGTTGTCATTTAAAAAAAAAAATATTTGTCAAAGAATTACCATCTGGGATACACACTTTTTAACAGTAATCTGTGCATGAATAGTCTGTAGGATCTTAACTCCCTTAAGTTTATCTAAGCACTATTACACTTGTATTGGATTTAAGGTGAAATAAGTCCAAGTAAGTATTACCCATTATTCTTTAATTCCTGTTGTACCTGGTATTCCTTCAATTAGCCATGTGTGTCAAAGCTAGACTTAATGATAGCTAATCTTCAAGCATTGTCTGTTAATTTTATCTGTCTGTTTCTGGATCAAGATAGAAAGCAGGGAACTCCCCATTAGATATTATATGCTTTAAGCTCAAAATCTGAAGAATAAAATACAAGGGAGAAATAGGCTCAGCTAAGCCATTTCTGTGGGAGATAATCAAGTGGTTTCAAGTAGTATCACATGGTCATCTGCTCCAGACTGCATGAATTAGAAATAAACCAACATAAAGTGGGGGAAAAAAATAAAAGATGAGTCTTATTTATTCCAATAAAGAGTCAGAAAGCTGAAGATTTCAGAGTATTTATTTCTCTTTCATTTTTCCCCAACTTTCCTATCGGAGGAGAAGGATTCCTAGTTTGGAGAAAGAGCTAACTTTTAAGGGAAATAATTCCAGAGTTTTTGTTATGAAAAGGAAAGGATCTCTTCCCCTGTTTTCAGAAGACCTCTGGTATGGTGGTTGCACAAACAAATGAGAAATCCAAGGTAGTCAAATAGATCCTCAACTTGCCTTAGGGCTTTTTCTCCAGCCCAGTGTTGCAAGCAATATGTGTAAGTAAAATTTCTTTAACAGTACAACTGTTTCCAAGCATCACTTGACAGCCATCGGTGTCAACCCAGAACAGCTAAAGTCAAAGGCCCAAGGACCTGCATAATCAAATTAGTATCACATCTAACATCTCTTCTCATGGTAAGAGTTTGTCTTCTGCCACCTGAAAGTACAGTGAAATCCAAACATATTTTCCAGGTTAGGCATATATTTCACATAAAGTGCCAAACTACAATAGTTATGAAAACCCTTATTTGTCTGAAAGCTTGCAGTAGCTGTTGAAGTTTGAAAGAAAAGAAAGAAAGAAAAAAAAAGAATTGTGTCCGTAAGCCATTTATTAAAATTTAAAATGCAGATCATATCCTCAAATTTTTGCTTTCCCTCAGAAGACATTTATTCTGATCAGTAAGAGTATCTCACCAACACTGCACTGGACATATAGCAGCAAGCCAGAAGAAAAATGTTCTGCCTCTACCAACAATACAGTTTTACATTCATAAACCACAAATAGGCAAGATTTGATGAAAATTGCAAGCAAGGATTCAACTTGTGACACTTAGAAACAATATGATTTTCAAAGTGCAGGTGCTCGAAGTCTTAAACTGCTTCCTTCCAACTCCAGACACCTCAGAACTGAAGTACCCCAAGCTTATTATCTACATTAAAAATTATGCTCAAAATTGCTTTCATCCCATATAATATGGAAAATAAGTTATTTAAAAGGTAAGTTGTGTATCATGGCTACACAACTTAACCCTTCATTTTAAAATGACAAGCACAAGATATTTCTGACCTACTTAAGTGGGCTTAGACCCCCTCTCCAATATGAGAAATATGCTGAAGAATTAGAAATGCACATGGCTGCATTTAATAAAGGGTTAAAAAATAAACTTCTGCTGAAAGAGTGTACCTGTGCAACATTGCCAATATATATAATTCTCTTGAAGGACTGCAGCCATTAAGTATCTTCAGCTGAATTTCTTGGCCAGCACAAGCTGACTCAAAGTAAGAATTAATAAATAAACTCCAAACCAGACATCCTCTTGCCTCTGAGCCCACTCAACAATATTTCTTCCAACTGAATAATTCCCATAAAGAACATTGTGACTTGTACTAATTAGTTAAATTGTGACTCCCCTCCTCCTCTCCCTCCTTGCTGAAGTAGTTGCTATACTGTAAAGTAATTGGTTCAGGGGTTAATCCCTGGCTTCCTTTCCGTCTCAGAGACAAGTGTATACAAATATGTCCACTCTTTAAAATGTTATCACAGTGCCCTCTCTTGTCAAAAGTAAATCGAGATGGACTTAAAATAGATGAAGGGAGTGGGATTTTTGGTTGTGGGCTTTTTTTGTTTGTTCATTTGGGTGGGTGGGGGTTTTTTTGTTTGTTTGGGGGTTTTTTGGTGGTTTTTCGGTGTGTTTTTTGTTTATTCAGCTGGTTTGGGGGGTTTTTTGTTTGTTAGGTTTTTTTGTTTTGTTTGAGGGCTGAGGGAGAAGGGAGATGTTTTGTTTTGGTTGGCTGTTTCTGAGTGTTTTTTACACGCCAGATTCAAATGTAAGTCTCTCCAAAGACTCACTAAGCAGAGACACCTTAATGAGTTGCTCAAATGTGTTGCTAAGCTGCATACGAAGAACAGACATTCAAGGAACTGACACCAATATCACATATGTTTGATAGCATCACATTTTATCCTTAACCCTGAAATTCAATTGTTTCCTTTAAACTGGAACAATAATTGCCTATGCTACAAATTCACTTGTCTGCAGTTGCTTAGGAAATTATAAACTTTTGGGGATATAAACAGAAAATATATTTGGTAAAGGGGAATATTCTGGCAATAATCCAAAGACTTTTAAATGGGAAATTTCTATGTCAGGAGGTTATGTCAGACAAATTTAACAAGAAATAAACTACAAATATCCATTTTTATTTTAGTACATAAACCCAACAGAATTTTCAACCAAAAAGAAGGTTGTTTTTGTTTGTGAATTTTGCAAGGTGAACTTGCCACAATGATGGCATGTAAAATGAGAAAAAAGATAGGTAACTTGGGGTGACACACCTGAAGGAAACAGCTCCCTTTATGGAGAAATGAGGATTTGAGGTATAGTCTTTTCCCTGGGTTTTTGTTGGAACACAGAGAGGTGGACATGATTGAAATTTGCATTTAAATGGAAATGGTTAAAGGTAAAGGCACAATGTTTAGAAAAATGAGAGTATCCATTTTTCTAAGAGGTAGGCATACTGTTATTGTATACCATTAAGGTGTCACAGAGCCTAAAAATGTTTAGAAATATTAGACACTGCTACAGAACAAAGAACAGCAAAATGCCATTTGGAAATGACTATACACTGTAAATGAATCTGACCAAATACTACATCATATACAATTGTCTTTAATGTTTTCTGCTGCCATTATCTAATGTGAGTCCTGTTCACTAAACAGTAGAAGATCTATTAGATAGCTTTCTGCTACTTTTCAACAGCAATATAATCCAGAATCCATTCATCATTCTATCCTGGTGATTTCTGCAGATCTTTCTCCATAGGACACCACCAGACCCTAAAATGTTTGCCTGGTACTCTTTCTGAGAACGCACTGTGAATTTTAACTGTGTCACGTGAAAACCCTGATGTGTTTCTGTGATACCAATGAGGAAATATACATTTTGCTGAAGATAATGAAATATAGGGTGCAACGAGTCATGGAATTGTTCAAATCTTGTGTTGAATGGAAAATGCCTTAGTAAATATTTGTGTGTGAATCTGAAACAGACACAAGAGAATATTACCAAGAAGCATGGTAGAAGACAGAGATTTCTTCTCTGCCTTCATTTCCCAAACAAGAAGACAGAAAATCAACCTTAACGTATGTGTGGACTCCATGTTGACACACAGATGCACAAATATATGAATAGTCTGAATTTGTATAAGTAAACTGTATAAATGTGTGTGCTTGTGTGTGTACCCAGACATTAAGAGGTTTACTCACCAAACCATCCTATTTCAGGTAGGAGGTATGGATTTGTTCAAACCTTTCACTGCAGCAAGTAAATAGTTATGCAAGTTGAAGAGATTTGGGGGGTCTAACATTTTTTCACTATAACGAATTTCTGCATTTGTCTATCTTCTTTCTTTCAACTTCTCTATCCTCTTTCACCACTTTTACAGTGATGTTAACCCTTTATTTAAAATAGCACTGGTGCAGCTAAAATCAGAAGGTATTGAAATCTCAGTCAGTAGGATCATTTTGAGAGTATTTCTTATATAGAAGAAAACAGAAAAGATCAGAAACAGATCAGCAAAATGCAATTTAAAAATGATTACACACTATAAACAAATCAAACAGATATTAGCCTTAGCTATCACATCCTAGTCCAGATTCATATTTACCTTAAACCTACTAAGAGATTTTAACAGTTTGTCTTAGACTTCCTGGATCCATAAAGGTGAGATCCAGTTCATTCACCTCTCTTTTGTATGTACTTTTATGAAGGACTTCCCTGGCTTTCTGAGGCAGTGGTATTTTTGGCTTTTTAACTCTTCTTCCCTGAAGGGACTGAATGCTAGTGTTGTGTGGAGTTAACTCATGAGGTACAATGCTTCTCCTGTCATCAGTCCTTCCCAGATTCCCAGAATATCCTGATGATAACAAAGCCACAAAAATCTGCCCATCTTTGATGTTCATGGTAGAAATCCCAGAATCCCAGAATTATTAAGGTTGGAAGAGACGTCTAAGATTGTCAGCCTAGCACCACCATGCCACTAAACCATGTTCCTAAGTACCACATCTATTCATCTTTTAAACACCTCCAGGGATGGTGACCCCACCACTTCCCTGCACAGTCTGTTCCAATGCCATCTGGCCCCACAGACTTATGTGTGCCTAGCTGGAGTAGCAGGTGACTAACTGCTTCTTCCTGGATTACAGGGGGTGTATTCATCTCCCCATTCCTGTCTTCCGGCTCAGGGGGCTGAATACCCTGAAGATGACTGGTCTAACTGTTAAACTGATTTATTTCAAGACTGTCATCCAGTTCCCAGAAAACTGGATTCAAATACCCACTATGGATACCAATTGAAGTCAGATCAGCACCTTTATGATTAACTGGTTTGGTCCTTGCACATGTGATTTCATTAGGACTGACCGCTAGAATGAACCAGGCGAAGCTACAGACTCTTAAACAAGGTCATTACTGCTGAGGAAAAGAAAAAAAAAAAAAAAAGACAAAAAAGGAATCTTCAAGTGAACTCAAACAGATGGACCCCTTCAAAAGAGTCCACATTTTTATTTAAATGTCATGTATACCCCACATGAAAAGCTACATAGATCAAATATATACATCTCCACCATTAAAGATTCCTTTTTCCTACACCTGTGAGTGTTTCTACTTCCGAAGACTTCAGCTGTCTGCACTGCCAGGGACCAAAAATCAAATTGTAATTGAAATACAGATAAGATAGAAACCTTTAATTTACCTTCTCCCTGAGCAACAGGACTTTTCCAGCTGCATCTGATACACTTTTCTTTTTCATGCCTGGGCCGGTGCAAAATTATCTTATCTTTAGATAAAATATTTTAGGGATTTAGGGATTTTGTGTGCCTCAGGACAAAGGACTGCATTTGTAAGAAGATCACTGCCCTCTTTTTGAGGCAAAATTCCACCCTTATTGAAATTTCAGTGTAACAGAAAAGCATGCCATTTCATTACCATACTATCTGTCATGCATTAGTCACTTTTACTACAGGATTGCTTGAACATCAACAACTGAGTGTCAAAAAGAATTGGTAGTAGGAAATTCCTTGAGTAGTTCCCAATAAATCCATTGGTCATTTTTCCAAGCTTTTAATTTTCTCATCAAAGTGGTTTTTTAGCACACTACAGATTATTTGTGAAACTGATTCCAAGAAAATATGATTATGTTATAATGATTATGCCTAGCTGATAACATTTCTCCTTTCGCTATACATTTGTGAATCGATAAAGAATAAAACCATAAAGTACTGAAGAGATAGGACAATGGTATGACACCCTCCCTCCCCATCACAACTGAGAATGAAACTTTTTCCACTGACTCTGTGAATAGGTTAGAAATAAACTCCTGGAAACAACTTTTAATGAAAATATATGTCTGCAAACCTTTTCAGCTAAGCAAAATACAGACCACAACACCACGCTGCAAATATGGTAAAACCAACTTTGTGGGAGTTATGCAGATTTGTAGCACCTGATGATATCAATAAATCAGCACTACATAATTTTATCTATTTGCCAGGAAACATTTTCAGAAATGATTTGTAAAAAGTAGCTTCATACCCTCTCTTTATTTCTTGTTTTATAATTATAGACACCTCTCCTGTGAGTGGGCTAGATCCTTTCTGCATTCTTGTTAATAGCATCATGGATAATTCAAAGCATTTTACTATGACAAACATCATGGTTTTGAAGGGCAAGGGCAGAGGTTTTCAATAACTCTGTCTCAGTTAATATCATACCTGTATGCAATGATGTAGTTGATTAAAAGCCCTCTGTAGTTGGAAGAACAGTTCTGAAACATCTAAGTTGGACTTGCTTGATCTTTTCACTTCTCAAAGCCATTCTTTCTGAGTTATCTGCATCTTCTCATTAGACATGGCACCAAATGAGCATTTTTTCTTCCCAACCCCACCACAACTCCTCATTATTCCAGATAATTGAAATAACAGTGTTTTAATTATAAAACCTTTGAGGAAAGGATAATTATTAGTCAGTTATTACTTTGAGTTGCTCAGCACCTAGCATAGTAAAGGTTCTCACATCAGGCAGTGCACCAAAACCATGAAAATTAATACATGCCCAGCACATGATTCCCACTACTCAGGAAAGAAATGGAGGAAGAAATGAAATCTGAGCTGGATGGTTGATACTCCAAACTCCCTAACACCACAACTGCAAGTATAGAAAAGATGGGAATAGTCACGATATTATGATTTCCCTGTTTGTATCTACAGCCTTATTCCTGCAAATATGGACTCTTATTTGCACTTCCTCATGTTTGGAACCAAAAACTCCAGTGCTAGTACCTGAATAACAAACAATCCAGCTGCTTTAACTGCTTACAGTCTTTCCACAGATAAATTTCCTCCAGTATTCACTATAGCAACCACAAAAGGGAATAAAAGTATGAAAAAGTTTTCTCTTATACTCTTCAGCAGGTTTCTCAGACACTAATTCAGACACAGTAAGTAAATACTTCTGCTCAGACTTTGTCCACACTTTCCTCTTTTTTCCAGGAAGTTGAAGAATAGAGTGGAAAGATATGACTGGAGGAGCCATTCCAAAGCAGTGGAAGAAGTGAAATACCTTTTCTGCTAATAGACTCATAAAATAAACTATTACCTTCTTCAAAGACATATAAACCACACAATTGCGTGCCTAAATATTTCACCTGTGTGTATTGATTTTACAAGTATTTATGCAAAAAAACCCCCCAAAATGTAAAAAAAAACCCCAAAACCAAACCCACAAATCCACAAGAACAAACAAACCCCCCAGTTAAACATGAATGATATTCTGTACTAGTTCTAGACTTTTTTGGAAATCAGGTGGTTTTGACTTTGGACTTCCACACTTTAAAGAATCATTTCACTTTTTCCCTGAACCATCTTCGAACAAGTCTTTGTTTCCTGTTTATATGCTAATGTGCTCCCTGAACAGTCAAAAAGAATTGTTGCTGCTGATTTGTACTCACTGTTAATACATGTAAAAAGAAGGAAAAACAAAAACAGAAAAGGGAGAGACAAGATAAGAGATAGTAGATAAAGTTCAGGGGAAAGTTTATGCAGAGAACAGGAAGAAAAAAGGGGAAAAAAATCCAAACAACAAAACCAACCAAACAAAACCAAAACAAAACAAGAAAAAAACCCAAACAAAACAAAACAAAACCCCAAATAACAAACTATTCTTCCTCCTGCTGTTTCAGTGATAGCTATTAATGCATTTTAAAGTCTTCCAGATTGGTCTTAAGAAATCAGTTATCTTGGTCCTTGTTTCAGTAGAAAGACCCATGGGAGCTATTAGCAGTAATCCAAGTTAATAAACTGTAAACTAACTTTTTTTTAAAGTAGGAAAAAACCCTATAACCTTTGACAAAATTGTTGCACCAGTCATAAAACAGCCAAATGTTGGTTAACAGTCACATCAAGCCACTGGGATGGAAAGAAGATATCCATAACTAGACCACTTCCAACAAAACTGTTTGTTTCCTCTTATTTAAAGAATTCTTTTTAAAAAATCCCTTGCAAGCTGTAAAATGTTTGAATAATATCTGATGGTGCTTAACCACTGGCTAAAGTCTACAGTTAAAATAAAGAGACAATTTAGGGCTTGATTCACAAAACACTTATCTGCATCTTATATAGCCCTTTATGTTAGAGAAGCAGGGCATTTGCATGCAAAAAAGTAACTAGCACTCCGAAACCCAATATTTTCTGTTCACAGAATAAAATCCATCATGTGCAACTCCTCTGATATCAGCTATGGTCTCTTGCCTCCATTTGTAAAGGAAAGGATAAAGTATATACCCAAAACAGGTTGTTTGGGGCTCTAAAGATGCATCTCCCCATTGTCAAATATGCCATTTGCTTCACATCCTGACAGTAGCAGTATTTACACAAACACAATAGACTGCAGTGATGGCAACTCAACCAAAGGATAAGAAGAGGGAGAAATGCACCTTGCAATTGGATCATGGAATTATATTTGTCTCATCTACATAATTCTAGTGGAGTTGGCATTTTTTATTTTGGTCATTTAAGAAAACAGTTCTTCGGGAGAAAAATTAAATTTGAATTAAAATTTTCCCATGAATAATTTGTTGTTGTTGTCTGAGTGCTTTACCTGGATACTCCTAATAATCTTCAGAACTTTGGCTGAGAAATAGAGAAGTCTTCAGAAAAAACTCTGAAAGGCTTGGTTCTGCTTCCTTCACCACAATTTCAAAGGAAAAACATTCTCTTTTTTTTTGGGGGGGGAAACTCTGGATGGAGTTTGGTCATGTTGACATCTTCCACAGAGTCATAAGGGGAGAAAATTTATAGATATAAATGAAGGTCAATCCTCCAGCACAACTCTTCTTAGCATTAGTCCATCAACACAGAGAAAACGAAAAGCTTGCAAACATATCATCTGGAAATTCCCTTGGCATTAATGATAGGAGGCACTGCAGGTGGAAAGGTGTTACAAGAAAAAGGTGTCTACTCATCTCCAAAGATATATTACTCCTGGCATAACCTAAAAGATCTTTTCAACCTTTAGCAATCCAAGGGAAGGTAAGAGTTAAAAGCTTTTTTACTTTCACATTTTGCTTACCCTTCTTTGTGCACCTACTCATAGTCTGTACAGACAGGCTAATTTTTGCCTCCCATGCTGCATATTTGGCCTCTGTTCATCAGACAGCAGCTAGCTAATGCTCATCCAAAAGTGTTAAGTATCTTTCTAAGAAAGAGAAAGAGTTGGGAATAATTTCTAACTAGTCACACAATGATGGGCTACTGAATTCTGGTATTCCAACAATATACAACAGCAATGAAGTTAGTAATCACTACACAGTGTTCTGTTGATTAACTGTGTTTGTGTCTAAATCTAGAGCAATTAAACCTAGTTACAACTTGGACTTCAGAGCCCTGTTGCCCTAAACTAAAGATCTATATAAGCAATGAACAAAAAATAAGTTGAGGCCTAGTGGTTCATTAAATTGTGTGGAAGAACCCAAGTAATATACTTGTTTTCCAAAAAAAAACCCCAAAATATCTTCACCACAGTACATGAAAATAAACGTACTAGAAGGCTTGAGGAAATGTCATTGCTAGTCTGTTCTTACTCTATCTGTAGTCAGTCATGTTTAACAAACCACGTTGTAGACCAACATAGCCTTGGTGAAAGACTGTTTAAGGCCTTGATATTGCAAGGGAAAGTGTTTCTTATTCACTTGAGTTTTGGCCTCTGACCAATATTTGCTTTATTAGGCAGCTACAAAAACAAATGCTTGACACCAAGTTTCTGAGCCCAGAAAGTGAATATTAATGCCCCAAATCAGATAACAGGGTTATAGAGATATGGTAGCCATCTCTGCTTCTTACAGGCCCACTGAGACAATCCTAGCAGAACATCCTTGTCAGGGATATTTCATATCCAGAACAGCAAATAAAATAAACTGGCCTACTTACAAGCAAAGGTAAAACTTGAAATCCACATGAAGTCCATGGCAATACTCCTACTGACTGTGACTGATTCATGACTTCACCCCAGACACACGTGCTATGGACATGTGAGGGTGTGAGTCAGTTTAGGGGAAGCCAGGAGCATCTGCTAAACCAGGGCCTTCCAATTCCCTGCACTGCCTTTCATTCAGCATGCAGACGTAAGGCTCAGTAGAAAACCCATCAAAATCAATAGAGTCTTGCGATTGGCTGCTGCTGTCTTTGGATTAGGACTACAGAGGGAAGGCAGATCATCTGTAGTCCTTACTAAGGTATTTAAAAGTTGTCCTTTAACAACATTAATTTAATATACACTGAATACTGATAAAACACTGGTTATACATATTTCTGTCTGACTCACACCCTGTGGAAAAACATCTTAGACTTTGTATCACCACTATTCCTGGGGGCTGAACATTTTGCACTTCTTGTTGACTCAGGCCACTAATATTAAATTATCTACATGGACCTGTTTGGTTTTAAAACTCCCTAGCCTCTAAGTGTGCATGAGGATTTTAAACTCTAGTTCAAGAAGTCCGAAGTTTTCTATGGGGATTATTACATTTATACATCACAGCCAATCCAAGGGTTTCTAACACCTTCAGACAACTGACACCATATGTCTGGGTACAATGGTATCTACAGAATTATCAGCAGCAGCAAAAATGTCTCATTACACACTGAGAGCTACAAACACATAACAAGTATATTGAGTAGCACGTATGCTCACAGAGAAATTAATTGACTCAGATGCGTACAGAGGGATTTCCAAAGTGCTAAAAACATATTTCAGTGAAGAAATACACTATGCCAGGCTGTTATTTGTAATATAATACATAATCCTCCTAAAATTCACTTAACTTTCACTCTGTCTAATATGAGGTTACACAGATTGTACAGAATATGCTTCATGTGACACAACACACAGAAGATAGCAAATGAGAAAAAAAAATACTAAAAATCCTTTTTCAGGTCAGTAAAAAATGTTCCAAGAATGCTGGCAAAATCTGCAGAATGAATTGTATTTGTGTTTACTCTGTTTATGTATTTGTTTGTCACATGCCGACAGAATTTTACCAAATATTCACCTCAGACACTTAGCAATGTCTACAAAATCATAGCTGTGTTTTCAGGAGGGCTGGTGAATATGAAGTGATGATTTCCATCTAGAAATATGGTTTCATGGGAAAAAAAAAAAAAAAAAAGAAAAAAATAGGATAGAAAAGTACTAGCATTATTTATTCACTTATTTTCATACAATCTGGACTAAGTCATAGAAGGAAATTTTTATGAGCAAGTTAAAAATAGTGAGTTATAAATGGAAATCATAACAGATAATAATAAATGGTAATTAGCAGTGTTTTTCACTGCAATATTATTTTTTATCCACAATTGCTTAGTACCTTAAAGAAACAGGTTATGAATTCTGAATCCCTGAATATTTTATCCACACAAGTGCATGAATAGTTCATCCATAAAAAATGTGAGCATTCCTTTGAGTAAGTGCTCCCTAACATGAAATATAAGGTCCTCATCTAGCATAAGAGATGAGCCCTCCAGTATTTCTGCAAGGGGTATGTATTAACAACCCTGACAAGTGAGGTGAGGAATAAAAAGGATATTTTGTAGATCTGGCTGCATTGTTTTAAAAATGAGAAGAGCATTAATCTGAACTGGTTTTTAAATGAAGTCAAAATTTCTTGACTGCATGTCAACTTTTCCAAATTGCTCCTCTTTTATAAAAAGATCATCATATTTATTTTTAATTCTCTTTGGTTTTATTTTGATTGCCCCAAAAGGTAAACTTTTACTTTTGGCAATCTAAAATGACTTTCCAAAAAGTCCTGAACTATTCAGTCAGTGACCAAGTCAAGAATAATATCCTTTACCTATTGAACAACATTGGCCAGTAAATTGTTCATTGTCGTGAAAGTCTCTCATGGGTTTTAATCATGGCACAAAAGTCATACTTTTTAGTTCCAGCCTGAGTAATTCATCCTGTAACTTCAGGCAAACGTACTTTTCTCATTGTCACCTTAAATGAGGACAGTAATCACAGAATCACAGAATATTAGGAGTTGGAAGGGACCTCAAAAGATCATCTAGTCCAACCCCCCTGCCACAGCAACATTCCCTATGTCTTGCGAAAATAATCTGTAAATTACTGTGCAGTTTTTTAAAACTTTGCTATTAAATAATTCTAATTGATTAATTAGAATTAATCAATTAGAATTATTGTATTAGTGCTACCACTCACAGGAAGTATCAGTTGGAGTCCAAACTAATCTGACTCTCTGTTCACAGAGGTGAATTAAGCAACTAAAAAAAGTACTTGTTTCTGGTTTTGCTGCTTTGTCTATCAAAGTCTTAATTCAAATTAAGACTTTCTTCAGAATGAAGAAATCAATCACAAACACCATAAAAAAGCACATACCTAAAATGAAATTACATTGGAGGAGAAAATGATAGCTGACCTTTAACAGCAGGAACTTGAAAGAGGATGATGATTCTTTATGCAAAACAAGAATGTACAAGATTTTCTACTAATTTGCTAGACCTCTATGCTTTGAAGAGGGTCAAAGAGGAGCTCAGGTGAGCTATACACACATAGAGAGGCATATTTCCCTCACAGTGACCACAATGAATGTGTTTGCTGAACCAAATATAAACAGAAAAAAAAATACCTGCATTGCTGATTTTGAAAGAAAAACAAACATAACCACAAACCTGAACTCCTTTGGTTCTAACATTTTGGAAGCAAAAATTTTTCAGTATCCTCAGATAATGACTTCTGTTTCCAAGGCCACTTTTTGGGCCAAAAATAGAAATCTGATTTACAGAAACATTTCAAATTCTACTGATAGTGCTGGTATTTCTATATATTGGGTCTGAATATTAAGCTATATAATCTAAACTGCAACATCTCAAAAGTAGATTGCCTTTATTGAATAGATCTTCATGTTTGCCATGGCTGCTAGGATGATCAGCTGTGTTACTGTAATACAGAAAGCCACTCAAAGAAACTGCAGAACCCTCAGCTTTGGTTTAACAAGTTTACTGTACGTTGTAGGCTGTTCTTAGAAACAGTATATGTAATTCAGATCCTTTGCACCCATGCAGACAACTTGTTGCTGTAAAGAGTTCATGATACTATGAGATCACAAACCGTTAATATATACTTGCCAAATTATTGTTTGACTTCCTTTTCATGACTCCCTAAAACGCAGGGAGGTTTTTAATAAGCACCCAAAACTCAAGCCATGTTTCTTTATTCACACTGTACAGCATGTTGTTCTTCACTATTTTTCAGGTCACTGGTGGATAAAAAGTATAAAACAATACTCAGTCTCCTTTCCATTAAAAAAGGGTTGAAAAGCGAAATGGCATTGTAATGATATATGGCTACACAACACTTTTAGTTGGGTGACCAATTATAGCAGGACCTGTTGCAGATGGATGTGCTGTAAAGTCCACTGAATAGGGCATATATTGGGTTATGACTTAAGGTACTGAGTGTCCAGGTCAGAGTTGAAAATCTGTAGACAGAAATATCTGGCAGTTTCATAGGTCATCAAATTATCTGTAGTCTTTTTGATTCCTGTGAGGGGCCTTGGGGATAAGGGGAGATGCACCCACAGAAATGAGCATGTTAATTCTATGATGTTTATAGAATTTCCTAAATTCTAAAAACACTGTCAAAGGTTACAAGTTCTAAAATAAGAGATTATTTTATTATAAAATAATCTATTTTTTTCAACTGCAGTTTGTATCAGAAAAGAATGAACTTCAGTTTGCTTAACTTTGCTCCAGAGCTTTCACACTCCGTGTGAACTTTGGGAGGGCACATTATTCCATTAAAAAAACCCTTTAAAACACATGAAAAACTTCTCAAGGTTTTATTTTGCTTCTTTTTCATGTTGCACAATGAAATAATTTCTAATATCTTGACATGTTGCAAATAGGAAGGGGTTTCCTTCCTACACAACCCATAAGTAATTGGTTCCAATGGATTTCTAGATATGTAACAGAGGTAAAGGCTGAAAAATTATCCATTAAATTGCCATTGTGAGAGACTTCTTTGTGTATTGCATTTCATTTGACTTCATTTCTTTTTTCCTTAGAACTGCTTCCATTTTCAGATTATCTTGGAGTATTGCAATCTTTATTAGAGTCTTAATCAAAGTCCACTGTTTATTTGATTTTCTACTTGTTTGTTTATGTTTTTCCTAGAAATATTAAATGCTTATTCTATTTTTAAAACAATATTTAATGTTCATGGTATTTGAGCTCTTACCCTTTAACACTTGGCTCCACATTCTTCAGACTTCTGTCAAAAGTGAGGCAGAGCGAACAGCTGACAGTGAACAAACAGGACTGATTTTATACCCAGCTTGATCATTTCACACATTCACTTTTTTATCCACTGCATTACTTTAGCTAAATTTTTACCTCCCTTCTGGTCAGAAGGTCATGCTGGTCAATGCTTGCCCCTTGGGCATTCCTTGCCATTTGTTTTCATCTTCTTGATCTTCCAGATCTTCCTCAGTTCCACAATCTTTCCTCCAGTCTTCTTTCTGGCCCACCTTCATCTTTCTGAGACCATTTCTTTTTGGGAACTCCCTGTTTCAGCATGTCTTCTTTCTGGAACCCAAGTCTCTCATTTTCTTTCTCTAAATAGTCTATATTCAGAAGCACAACAGAGGACCAACCACCTACTTGCTTTATTAACTGGAGGATTCAAGATGCACCACTTTTATTTAGTCTAGGTGTTATCAAAATTTACAGACAGTCTGTTCAGATTGAAGCCATCAGGTATCAGGGTTCTCATTGAGAGTGCAAAAGTTCAGTTTCAGACATTCACCTCCCCCCACACACATGCACCCAATTATCTATTGCCTGTTGGCATTCATTGTTTAATCTATTTTTTTCACACATGCCATTTTTCCATGCTTTTGTTGATTTTTTCTGCATTGCAGTACTTTAAAATGGTGAGGTTGTGAGGTTTACAACCATGTGGTTAAGCCTGACATTGTGTGGTGCAGAGCATTGCCCCCACCTGATTTTGACAGAGAAAATGGAGGATATTAAAAAGATCTTAGAAAAACAGCATCCTCCATTCAGGCAACATGCAGCCCAAGATGGGTCTGCCCCAGCCACCACAGACCTGCCTGTGGCAATGCAGGTGCAAAATGCAGTCTGGGGTCCACATGCCTTGCCAGGTCCCCCAAGAAAAGGAGGGTTGACTCACCAGATTTCAAGACCTGGTGAATAAAGCAGCTGAAACATATTCTACAGTAAAACATGCTTGAAGGACTTGAGTTAAATGGAGATTCATACTAGTGTAACTGTATACATTTACAGCCAGACTGTAATTGTGGAATTGAAGCCTAAGCTACATTTGAGTGATTATCAGTCAAGTCTATATTTGCAAATACCAATATTGCATTTACTAACTGGAGGACTGTGTGAAGAGATAAAAGAAAAAAAGTGGAAGAAAAACAAGCAACATGTCGACTTTCCTGATCATAGTTAACTAGCGACGCCCAGGGTGCAAAACAACAAAACCACACAGAGTTGCCTTTATCTGCACAGATAACTTTACGTAGGTCTGTGGTCAAAGCCCACGGGGGCTTTACTGTAAAGCTCAGTAAGAAAACATATTCATGCTTTTGATGTCTAACATTCTTACTACATAACATTTCTGGGTTTTTGTTGTTTGTTGGTTGTTTTTTTTCCCTGCAATAATGTTCACAATCTTCACTAATATTCCTTTCAATCAAAGCAAAAAAAAATGAAATAAAGCATCATGGAGAGAAACTTAAATGGAATGAGACATAAAAATTCAGGACATCTATGTATGATGCCATCATTAAAAAAATAAATAAAAAGAGGGAGGAGGGAGATAGAGATGACAAAGTGAAAAGAAAAAATAGAGCAACTCTTTTATGTGAAGATTACATTTAAAAATAACCAACTAACAGTCTGCACTTTTCAAAAGACTGACGTTCTGAAACGCATTTAGATTGATGCAGCCTGAGTCTGAAGTTCTCTTGCTGAGTAAACAGTCAAGTGTTCTTAATAGGAATTGCAGTTTCTCGACATCTGTTGGGGAAAAGGGAATGGTGAAACAACAATTTAGATTGAGATTGGTTTTGTTAAATGCATTTAAATTCCAAGATTAGTGGTGTTCTTTCTTTTTCAATTAGCATTTACTTGCAGAAAGGTTACAGATGAAGGGGCTGAGAAAGAGTTCTTTGGGGGAGGGGAGTTAGCTCCCAGGGCAGTACAGAATGCACTAAAATGTGTAATACAGACTAGCATAGGACTTTAACATAAACTTACAACTTATGCAAAAGTGAGTGCCATTGAAAAGCAATATGAAGGAGAAAAAAAATTTAAAAACCAGTAACCATGATTTCTCTTTGTTGAGCTCCTAAGAACCAAGGTGGAATGCATATACGAAAAAAATATTATTATTGCTTTTCAAGGGAATTTTCCAGCCCATTCATTCTTCAATTCCCCATGTTGATTAGACTGTGAGAGGACTGTGACTTCTTTGGGGTCACAGAAAGGTAAAAAGAATAGAAGGCTATAAGAAATGTTCTACCTGCTTTGGAACTTTTCAAAAACCAAGCTCTTCTTATGAGTTTTATCAAGCAAAGGAAGATTCTTTTAGCTTAGTGAAACAGTTGTTCACATTTTGGGAGAACTGCAATAATAACAAAATCTGGAATGTTCCAAGTTGTCTAGCCCTGTTCATGTTTCACTTTGGTACCAGTGTCAAGGCTTGAATCATGGTTCCAGACTGAGGCTGCTTCGTCTGCTCTGATTGCAATGTAAATATGTAAAGACGAAGAATACTCCTACCATTCAGAGGATTTTTCCCCCAGTATTATACTTTTTTCAGCGTATGGATTTCAACTAATTTCATCCTTTATATCTGTAGAACTTGCAACTATGCTTGATGCTTTTGCTTTTTGCTATCATTATTCTTTTAAAGATCTAGGATGTTTTGTTTCTTTTCTTCATTTGGAGCATTTTGGATTATTCTTCTTTGGAAATCCTGGAAATATGTATTATTCCTTAGTCACTGACAATAGACTTAGAGCTGGACAAAGATTATTCAGCCCCTGCTTCAATACTTAGGAAATGTAAAAAGAGATGCAAAAGAGGACAAACCTCAAACCATCTGAAAAACCAAGGAAAAGAAGAACTGTATAGATGCATTCTTTCTATCACTGCAAATTCAAACTATGCTTTAAACATTTATTCCAAAGCATCCATAAATCAACAAAAAGAGTCCTCTTGGTCTTGCTGTTTAAATGCAAGAAGAATCATACAGGGCAACACAAGTGTTAGCATCAATACAATGTGTTTGGTATTTACTCTGCTGGTGAAGCAATCCCAGCCTACAGGAGTTCTGTTTAAATCAGTCTCCAGACACTTAAAACTAGCTGAGATTGATTGTGCTATCTATTGATCTCATTTGTACTATCTTGGAGATTACAGCCTAACGCTAATCCGATGAAGTGCAGATGAAGTAGGCTGTGGTGTTTAGTACTGTGTGCTTTGTAGCACAGAACTGTTAAAGCACCAGTGTGAACAGAAAGTATGAACAAAGGAGTGCACAGTTGGCCCTGGGGAATATTTAATTCTCTAACCACAAGTAGATGTGATCACAAGAGACTTTACAGGAAACTGGGTTTTGGACTTGTTTTTTTAAACTGAAGTCCCCCACTCCTTCCTTTTCTCCTTCTCAGAAACCTTCACTTTTTTCTATATCTGTCTCACCTTGTAAAACACAGATAGTAACAGACATGTCCTCTGCCTTCTGCTTAACACCCTGGTTTTCAGTAGGCCTCCCCATCATATGTAAATGCCACTCAGCCTGCTGTCTTCTTCTGGTGTTATGCCCATAGCGTGATAGTCAGATCACGTATTGCAAAGCCAGGGCTGTTTCATGGGCAACAGCAGCTTTATTGATAACAGTGGAGCCGTAACAGGTTACACAGAGTAGTGTTTTGTTGTGGAAGAAACAAACAGCTTTAAGTAACTACAGCTTTTCTTCTGCAGCCATCTTGATCCACACTTTAGGGTGCTTGTTCTGTTTCATAGAATCATAGAAAGGCCCAGGTTGGAAGGGACCTCAAAGATCATCTAGTTGCAATCTCCCTGCTATAGGCAGGGACGCCACACACTAGACCAGGCTGCCCAGGGCCACAGCCAGCCTGGCCTTGAACTCTGCCAGGGATGGGGCATCCACAACCTCTCTGGGCAACCTGTTCCAGTGCCTCATCACCCTCTGAGTAAAGAACCTCCTTCTAATCTCCAGCCTAAATTTCTCCGCCTTCAGCTTGTATTCATTCCCGCATGTCCTGTTGCAATCTGACCAGCTGAAAAGTCTCTCCCCTTCTATCTTGTAATCCCCCTTTAGGTATTGAAAGGCTGCTATAGGGTCCCCTTGAAGCTTTCTCTTTTCCAGGCTGAACAACCCCAACTCCTTCAGCCTGTCCTCATAGGGGAGGTGCTCCAGTCCTCTGATCATCTTTGTGGCTCTCCTCTGGACCCACTCCAACAGGTCCACATCCTTTCTATGCTGAGGACCCCAGAACTGGATGCAGCACTGCAGGTGAGACCTCATGAGGGCAGAATAGAGAGGCAGAATCACCTCCCTAGACCTGCTGGTCACTCCTCTTGTGATGCAGCCCAAGTTACAGTTAGCCTTCTGGTCTGCAAGTATACATTGCTGGCTCATATCCAGCTTTTCATCTATCATGACCCTCAAGTCCTTCTCTGCACAGCTGCTTTCAACAAGTTCCTCTGCCAGTCTGCACATATATATTGGATAGTGCCTACCCAGAGGCAGGACCTTACATTTGGACTTATCAAACTTCATCTGATTCTCACAGGCCCATTTTTCAAGTTTGTCCAGTATTTCCTATCACACAAAATAAAAGTTTAGTTGGAAAAGTTTTACTGCTGTAGCTGGTTCCACTACTGCTAGAAGAACTAATTCATATAAATAAGGTCTGCAAGTTTCTCTCTTCCATTTTTTTGTTCAATACATATAGTCAGGTAACTTGCCAAAAATAACATTTCACAAAACATGGAAGCTGGCAAGTGTTTCTTTTAAGTAGAACTACTCATAGAATCATAGAATAATTTAGGTTAGAAGAGACCTTTAAGATCATCAAGTCCAACTGTTAACTCAGCACTCCCAGGTCACCATTAAACCATGTTCATATAAGCTCCACAATGACAGGTCTTTTAAACACCTCCAGGAATGATGATTCCATCACTTGCATGAGCAGCCTGTTCTAGAGTTTGACAACCTTTTCAGTGAGACACTTTTTCCTAATACCCAATCTAAACTTTCCCTAGAGCAACTTGAGCGTATTTCCTCTTGTCCTATCACTTGGTACTAGGTAGAAGAGAGTGACCCCCACAATGGATTGTGCCTTTTTACACAGATTCCACTTAGTTGAGTTGAGAGAAAACAGAGATGCCTGAAGAGAAGGGGCTCAGGAGGAAGAAACTAGAACTGAAAGAATCTGGGTCTGAAATTTGTACAAGTTGTCCCTTTTGGTTTGCTTGGGGCTGAATTTATTGCATATTGAAGGCTTTAATCAAATGCTCTGGGTCATATGAATGTATTTTTAATGCTTTTCTGGTGTGGCATGTTCTAAGCAAAAAGTGTCATCCCACATATATCACATTTGTCTAAATTTGCATTCTCCCAGATGGCCACATTTATTGACTTTGCGAAGTTAACTGTCTCTTCCTGCTTCTACCCAACCGTGGTCTGCTAGAGGATCAAAGAAAGTGAATCCTTCATTGTTTCATCTAGTGCTGAGAACAACCCAAAACCAAAATCTCAACACCAACACCCCCAACTGTTAGTCCCAAACTAGCAGAGAAAGCTCCTGTCGCAAAATCTATTTTCATTTTTTATACAAATTCCATGAATTTCAAAAATATTTTACCTGTGAACATGAGCACTTCTCTTGTTATCATGTTATTTGCAGCCTACAATATTAATCACATTTAGAAGCAAAAAGAAAAGCCCATTTCACACCTGCTGACTAAACTGTTTCCAGCTATTATTCTAAATATAGTCATTTATACTTATATGACCCAAAAAGGTACTTAATCACTTGCATTCCTAGAAACTAAACTTTATATAACTGGCAGAGGGATAGTTTCATTCTAGTCCTTCTAAGTCGTTTTTTTGCAGCTAACAATCTTTATTAATTAAAAATTCACAAAATTCAGTCAAATTTCTTTATTTTAAATGAAGCTAAAATAAAGCAAACAACAAAATGTCCACGCTCCAGGAGGCTGCCAATTCTTTTTCTAGTAAGTGTTTAATCACTGATTTTTTATTTTTTTTTTCCTTAAGTCCAAGTATAATATTATGGGAATTTAATCATAATTTCTATTAGTGCAACTGCTTGAGAGGGTCTTGAAGACATTTCCTTTCATTTTAGTTCGCCCTGTGGATAAGTGATATGTAGAGCATTTTGATTCTGTATTGATTTGTCCTTTACTACAGTGATCACCTTTCATTTTCAAGAATTCACCTTCCATTCATGAGCATTAAATCCTTATTTAAAAGAAATAATAGAACTGGAATGGTGGCTCAATAGGGCAATGATCAGTGGAAGAACCCAGATGACTTTATCTGGGTCAGAACTTTATTTCATTAGGTCGAATAGCGATTTCTTGCTTTTACCTTCTCTGTCTCTCAGGCAGTGACAGACCTTCCCTCTCCCTAAGGATGTGGAGACCAGCTGCCTTGAGATAAGAGAAAAGGAAGAGAAGGAAAGTGCATTTATAAAGGACACTGGTCTACACGTGCAGTTTGCAGCACATAAAAGCCCCCTGTGTGTGAATATGGGCTAACACATCAGCACATGTCTGTTTTGAAACGAAGAGCAGCAGGTACATTTTGACACAAATTCAAATCAAACGTGTGCCTTTGATATCATACTGGCAAAACTCGATCATATGCTTTGCTAATCGAGTGTGCCGAGTCTCCTATGCTTATGTTTTTTGGAATTAAATTGCATGACTGTGCTTTGCTCTGTAAAATGTGTAAATGTGTAAATTATGTCAGGACAGATTGCAAATGCCAGTTGAAGAAATAAAAAATATGCTGCGTTCATTGTAAAGAGTGCAGGGGTGTGGCCTGGGAGATGGTGAGAAGGGGTTAATGCCTTCTAGCAAAATTCCTGGAAGAAACAGATTGATTTATTAACTGTTATTTGTATTACTACTATTAGCAGCTCACTGAAGAAACACCAGAAAACCCCATTCAGGGCTTAGAACTGGCAAGACTTTGTTCTATAGTAAATGTAGAGATGTGGTTTCTACCTGGAAGGGTCGGCTGAACTAGAGTCGAGGTGGAATGAGTGCCTGCAGTAAGCAAAGGCAGAGTGTCTCAGTGAAAACAGGATGGAGCTAGATGTTGGCCCTGTTTCAAGAGAGCACTTAAATAAGAACTTAAGACAGTTGCCTTTAAGAAAAGCACTTAAGCAGAAGCTTATGCACAGTACTGAACAGCAATGTGCCCTTGAAATAAGTCCACTATATGCAGCTTGATTGATAGATTACATTTACATACATGGAATTATTTGACCATATTTTAATGTATTTTAATTATCCATTTAAGTCACAATTTCCTCTGCTCCTTCATTTTTTATCTCTTTTCCTCATTCATTTTCCCTTGAAAAAAATGACTTGGGATTACTGTCCAGATAGTCCTTTATGCTAGTATCCTATCTTATTTAAAAGGGATCCTAGAACCCAAGCATTTGTGTTTGAAATAAAGGCACATAAAGATCCCAACAGATTGTTTCCTCTTTCAAAGTTTGATCTTTCTCATTTTAGAGAGACAACAAATTCTTGTTCCTGTTGAAATTAGGATCAGCAAGAATTTGTCCCTGAGTTCAGCTGTATGAACATACATCCCACTGTGCAACGGAATTGTAACCTAGGAATGATTTCGCACATCTTGGATAAGATTCATTTAAATAGGTATCAGCTGACTGTGCTGAAGCAGATACGACTTGATTATGAGATCAGTTTAAACATATGTCACTCAGTCATATTCACTGGGAATAAACACACTGATTTTACAGACTCTCTTTTTTAGCCCCAGTTATTTGTTTAAGTGGGTCATGTTTAACCTACGGTCTTATATAATCATTTCTGTGCTTTTATTACTGAATGTTTAATATTTTATCATCAAAAGCATTTTGTAGTGGTGTTTGAACTTTTTGCTTTGATGGGCTGAACTTCAGAACTGTACCTTTTCAAGAAAGGGAAAAATCTTTTAAAACCAATGTGAAAAAACTATTCTAGGGAAAGGCCATTTACTATAAATAACTGAGTCTGACTAGATGCAACCTAATATTACTAAATTTCTAGAAATCACAGATTAAAGCTTCTCAGGGTTTATTTTTCAAACAAAGATCTGTAAGTCTCATATGTGATGATTTTCCTTCCCTCAGGAGCAGAATAGACTTATTTCACAGCAAGCTTCCAGATTGGTATAGAGCTGCTGAGCATTAATATTCACGTGGCCACAGGTCCACTTGAGCATCTAGACATATGACTTAGTGGTCTTGATTTGAGAACTGGGATATAAACCATATTTATATTTATTTGTACAGCACCTAGTAACCTCAAATACTTATTTAATTTTAAACTTGTGGATAGTATATGCAGATTATAATTATGTAGTGTAAAAAATTCCCAAGAACTGTCCCTCTACACTGCTATAAAAACGTGTGTATTGTCCATGACTTTCCATAGTCTTAATACCAGACACATTTTGATAAATTTAATGTAGGGAAACTAAAGAGAAATAATATATGAACAGTCACTATAAGAAAGTCAAAATATCTTGAATGTCTTAGAGTATCTTAGAGGAGGGTGCTGTGGTTATTGAGATTAACTGGAAAAAAGAGAACAAGAATCATTACATTTGCAGTAGCCTACAGAGAGCATCACTAGCCACAACTGCAGGGGCAAAAAAAGGTTTCCTCCTCTTCCTGCATATTCTTAGCCAACTATCCAATGGTCTGACTGGCTAAAGATCAGCTGCTCCTTTCCATACAGTTAACGAGAGGAAGAAAGGGAAATTAGATTCAGTAAATGTAACCTGGCCCTACAACAATTTACCAGGCCATAATATATTTTTCATCTTTTACCTTCAATTAAGGTAATGTAACTTGATTATGTTTCTGAAATACATGATTACGTGAAAAATATTTCATCACACATTTCATAATGTCAGGTGTTTTCCTTTAACCTCTAGAATCTGCTTCATTTTATGGCTTTGATGATTACATACTGATTATGCCAAAACCTCTCCAGGAATTGTGGAAGGCTATTTTTTTGGATTTTATGTTTTAAACCTTCTCTGTGGTGCTGCACATTTTTTTTCACTGAGATTCATCAATTAGCTGTGGAGTTTTTTAAAAAAGGAATGGGATGAAGGTGATGGGAATACATGGTAGAATGTTATGTGTCAGAGAGAGTCTGGGAGACTACAGTAATAACAATGTATTTGCAAAGTATGTCTATTAGGAAACACATTTTACAGAACTGAACATCTGAATAACTTGAAAAGGTTTTGCACATTTTAAGCAACCAAACATTGTTGAAGGGCAGAATCTCAAATATAAAAAGAATGGAATTTCTTTCTTTGGAAAGATTCTGAAGTTTTTTCAGCTGGATATGCTTCAAATTAAAAAGTCCTGCACACTTAAAAAAATTCTAAGACTAAAAATACTGAGGACAAAGAATTATGTAATCTCTTTTCTTTAAACCACATTTCATAAAAATAATTCTATAATTTTTTGATGGATTGTTACAGAGAAAATCAAAAATCTCATCTGCAATGCTACTTTAAAATTAAAGAATAGAAAAGCTTTGCTCTGAGAACACATTTATTTCTTGGAATTTCCACCCTTTTATTTTATATAACTTCACATGCTTATATATTCATCTTCTTCCACAAAGCTTTTTATTTCAAATGAGCCACACATTCCAAAGGAAAATATTGTTTATTATACCTGCGTTACCATGAACTGCTCTTCCTGGATTTTCTAACAAATTCAACATACTTGCTTTTGAAAATCTGACTTTTGATTTTGATGTTTAACTAGTTCCATTAGAAATTTTGGCCCTTCAGTCCCAGGTCTGACAGTTTCCTTTTCCTTGCAAACTGACATTCTGAACTGTTTCAACAAATTTAATGGTATATTAATATTAAGTACAAATATCTACCATGTTTCATCCCTTGATCAAAGTCTAATTAATTTCTGTTGACAGCCTTCAAGCAGCACTGAAAACGAAAAGAAAAAGAGTCTTTTTTTTCCCCACCACCACTGTTAACTATAATTCTACAGTTGTGCTTTAAAGAGAACTTGGTTCTGTTTATATGATCTTTACTGAAAGGGAGTATATGGAGTTCTGTGGCTTCATACACACATTCCCATAAAGCCCCTACAGAAGATGAAACATGACACTTCCTTTGTAAAGGATCCAAGAATCCTGCCCTTAGTCTATAGATTTCATATGTAAGTAATCAACTTTTATTGGTTTTGTGAGTGTGAAGCTTCCACTTTCAATGTGAGCACAATA
Organism: Galbula dea; assembly: GCA_013399015.1. NCBI lineage: Eukaryota > Metazoa > Chordata > Aves > Piciformes > Galbulidae > Galbula > Galbula dea. The sequence continues at coordinate 1,968,886 of VWZX01009335.1, forward strand.
CAAACTTTGACAGTGTCATTAATAAAGAACTGCATGGTTCAAATGGGGGAAGTTTATACAAAGCCTTTCTCCTGGTGCTTTCCATGATAGTTGTGTAGTGTAGTCTTGTTAGAGCAGACATACTGTGTCAGATCCCCAAATGCAAACTGCTTGGGAAAAGAGAGAAAGCTGGTGCTGTAAAAAAATCATATCACAAAAGAGAAAAAAATTGAGGGTTTCCTAAATATATTTTTCTTCTCCTAATTGTAGAAACCTTTTGGGTCATGACAGTGAGCCCAAAGAAGACAATGACAAAGATTCAGACTACCGCAGTGGTGGTAAATCAGATTATCAGTGGTCAAATTTTGAAGTTTGGTGTTTTGAAGCCTTGATGGTTTTTGTTCGAAACCCAGTTCATTATCTGAAACCCAGCAGGGACCCAGTTTGGAAATGCAAGTGGCTTTTGGGTTTTTTTTCAACATAACATATTCAATTCGTGCTTTCAAATTCAGAGGCAGTCAGAACTATAAATATTTTAAAAGGATACCAAGATTTTTGGAAACAAACATTCTATTTTGGGTATTAATCCATCCAGATCTCCAAATAAAAATACCAGGCATTGGGTACTGTTTTCAGCAAATGGTTGCTTGAATCAGAAGCCAATAAAAAAAAGGAGCAAAAAATCATTTCTGCTTTCCAATGCAGACACAACCTTCTTTTCACAATCACTAGAGTTTTACAGCTATTCTTAGTAAATACCAACCACATTCAGGTGAAAAAAAACATCTTTCATGATACTCTTATTTCCACTGAAGTAATGGTAATTAATGATAAGGAGTTTCACATATGCAATTATGTAGAAGTAAATTTAAAAAGTAGGATTTTTGTGTAGGTTTTTCTAGATTATACTGTTACTTTTATTTTTAATTTTTGATGTTCTAAAGATCATAGATTTCATGGATAAGAGCTTCACCAGCAGACTTAGTACATTTAATATGCATTACTTCACCAATACTCAAATTTGGAAATTAATTAATAGTTTTCTGTGAATATTTTTAATAATTTGTGCTTCATCTTTAAAATTTTTGTGGACATTCTGGTCTGTTTACTAAGTGCATAACTATATAGATAGCTGTAAGTACTTACCATGAATTTTTTTTCCTCTTTCTTCTTTTCCATCCACCCTCAATCAAAACCCCTCAAGAAGGAAAATAGCAAACTCCAATGATCTTGCTTGGTTCTAGAAACTGTAATTCTTGTTGCATATTTAAACATTTTTTTTCCTTTTTAATAAAATAAGTAAGAAATTTAATTTTTTGTGAAATTGTAGATTCATAGAGTGATTTAGATTGGAAGTGATGTTTCAAAGTTATTCAGCTGCCAGCACTAATCAAGGCTAACTTTTAAATTAGACCAGGTTATTCAGCACCTTTTCCAAGCAAGTATGAAAACACTTAAGGATTTTCATAAACCCCACAACCTCACTCAGATACCATTACAGTGGTTAAGCACTTTCCTTGTGAAAACTTTTTTCTTTACATTCAATCACTTGCTGTAAGTTAGGACCTCTCTTTTTGCTGTAACCATCTGAGAAAAGACCGTCTCCTCTGTAACTTCCCTTTAGCTACACATGAGCTGCACATGTGCTCTAGCTGAATTCCCTCTTTAGCCTTTTTTGTCTCCAGGTTAAATAAGGAAAGCTCCATCAGCCTCTTTTCATTCATTTTCAGCTCCATTCCCTCAATCAGCTGAGTGACCCTCCACAGGTCTCTCTTCACCTTGTCCGACTGTCTCTTGTACTGGAGGTCTTTACCTGTATCTTTATTAAATTTGAATGATATTTCAACCAGCTTTGTCTAGTTTTAGATGCCAGAACATTAATTATATGAAAGACCCTCCCCATTTTGTATCGTCATGACTTTTATGAGGGTGAGATTCATCCAACCATCTAAGTTGTTCATTGTTCCCAGAACTTAATGCTGAAGTACCAGGCACTAATTAAACTCAAATTGTTGGTCCTTTAAGGCTGATCATCCGTCCAGCTTTTCTCTCTCCTACCCTGTTTGGATAGCCCTAATCTGGATACAAAGATACCATGGGACACAGTGTTTAAAACTTTTCTGGAACCAAAGTGAACAACATACACTGCTTTCCCTTCATCCAAAGAAGGATTCCTGATTCAAGATCAGTCACATTCATTGAAAACAGCTGGTCTGTGGTAAACACATGCTGGCTGTTCCAAATACTTTCTTGTTTTCCATGTACCTAAAAAGGTTTTCCGTGAGGACTTGCTTCATAGCCTTACCTAAGATTGAAATGAGGCTGGTCAGCCTGTAGTTCCTCAGCTTCTTCCTCTTACCCTTTTTTGACATTTGCTATTTTCCAGTCATCTGGGACCTCCCCACCTTGTCACAAACTTTAAATGATGTGAGACAGCAGCCTCACAATAACATTGGCCATATTTCATTTAGCTGAGAAATCTTTGGTTGAAACATTGTTGAATGCCTCCATAGAGAGTGGCAAACGGATTCCTCCATCAGCTTTACTGCATATTGCAATAGTAACTGCTCTGAGGATGCAGCAAAAGTATGGCACATGTAGATGCAGTGAAGCCAAGAAGGTACCAGTAGCTCCTGAAAGGCCCTGTTTTTCAGGGTCCTATTTTTCACAAGCAAATAAAAATCCAAACATATAATTTAGAATGAAATTAATAGATGAACGAAATAAAGGGAATTTTAAAAGGTCTATTCAATGGCTATGCTTCTGGATAAATATTTTTGTGAGTGCATTCCTTCAGCTGTACTTTCACACAGTCAAACAAATGGAAAATTATTATACTGTGCAATGGTGTAAGGAGCAATGGATAGATTATGAAACTTATATTTCAATCTGCTACTGGGGTGAGTTTGCTAATTATGATAAGAAACAAATAAAATCCAAAGGATTTTAAAATTTTAAATTGGTTTCCTCACCTTCTTTGTTATTTATTTTTACAATTCATTCAGTTCTGACATTAAAATTACACTGGCCACTTTCTTGTTAGTCATGTTTCTAACCTCTTTGTCACTAGCATAATGCTATGTTTCAGTATAGAAAAAGAACTGGATAATTCATTTAAAAAAAACACTTGGTTTTACTGTTTGGTTTTTTTTAAATAAATCAGAAGTTCTTTCTTTGCATACTTCTAATTCATGTTGTTTTACACTTCAAAAAGACTTTCAATTCCTGCTTTAAGAGTGGGAGTGACACCTGGATCAATATCAAAAAAGCTATGAATAACTGCGGGAGCTATTTCACTAATATTCATTAATGGACAACTGCAGAAGTGTATATGGAAATATCCTTGCCCTTAGCTGAGATGTAGAAACAACAAGTACCACTAATATCTCATTCATTTGGGACTGAAAGCTTCCATCTGAGAGTCTTATAATCTCTTCTTAAGGAGTAAAACACTCTTTTATATAGGCTTAATAATGTAGCTCATGAATTGCTTCAGAAGTCTTATTAAATTGGATGGTTTTTTCCTTGCCCAGACCTAAACTGCACGTTTCACATTATCTGACAATATCCATGACTCAGTATTATTAATTGTCCATTTTGCACATTAGTGAAAAAAATAAACAAACAACACACCTTGCTTGAACAATTTTTTCGTTGCCATCAGATACCAAACAGCCTTAGCACTGCCAACTTGATCAGCATAGATTATTAATTATGATACTGCTGGTACAGTTCAATTTAATCAGAAAAGAACATCAAGGAGTCCAAGAAGTAGGGTATATAAAGCAATTTGTCTTTGCCTTGTACTGATAGGGATAACAATGATTTGCAAATTGCTTCAGCTACAAATACACAATTAAAAAGAGATAAATATCAAAAGATATGCCATATTTTCAACTCAAAGCCAAAAGTGCAGGTCTTAGTCTTAGTAGTCATTTTTAAAATCATGAGTTAATTTTTCCCTCGATGTGCACGCTTAACTCCCATTAAAATTAATGGGGGTTACACATGCTCATCGAGGAAGAAATAGACCCCATAGTGTGTATATTCTTCAAATAATAAGGATTTGGCAATTACTATATTATTTGTTCATTAATTTTCAATTTATCTTGCAAATGTGCACTCTTTGTGATCTTAGGTCCAATTATATAGCGTAATTTGTGGCAAAAGGTCTAGTAGAACATTATCTTCTTAAAGGACATACGGTTTTATAGCACATATTGACAGTGCTCTAATTCTCAAACTTTATCACTTCCAGAGTACACCAAAACAAGAGAATTTGAATCCTAGCAGTCAATTCTCCTACCCCATGTCGTCCAAGGTTCTTTGAAATCGCTATGTGTATTCCACTGACTTCAACCAGATTTGGAAAGCCCATTTTCCACTAATTGTTTTATGCCCCAGAGCAAGATGCAAGAGAGGCTGATGATGGTCAAGTGCCACAGTTCTGGGTTCCCAAGCTGAAGGTAGATTTTAGGGAATATTTCACAGAATCACAGAATCAGTACGGTTGGAAAGGACCCTCAAGATCATCTAGTCCAACCGATAGCCCTACACTACTCTTACCCCTAAATCATCCCCTGAAGAAACACATCTATCCTCTTCTTAAAAACCTCCAGGGATGGTGACTCCACCACCTCTCTGGGCAGCCTATTCCAATATCTAACCACTCTTTCAGTAAAGAACTTCTTCCTAATATCTAATCTAAACCTACCCTGGCTTTTCAGAGGGCAACTATTACACAGTTTCTGAAAAAAATACCTTCTTTCTTTGTTAGAGTATTTCAGCAAACTGAGTGTCCTGATTTGGGTTAGAACAGAACTAATTTAAATTAGTTGACAAGTTTGAAAACACAGACATGCAACTCCCTAAAAGGCAACATTTGTTAATTTACAGCATAAGGACATTGGACCTTGTAGCATTTCCTGCATGACAAAACACATGTTGTTCTGGGACAAAGGACATGCAGCTGTTCTTTCCTCCAGTTTATGGGAATTTAAAATTTTAAAGTATTATCCATAAATAATTATTATACATTATGACCCTATTCAAAATTCTTAATTACAAGTAATGGAATTTGTAGTTTGAATGGATTTACCACACTTTATCCCAAACTACCAACTGAATGGATCAGTATATTCCCATCTTTACTCTCAGTCATGCTTTATTGACAAAAGCATTACCCATGATCCTGTCAAACCTTAGCAGATGGAATCTGGCCCAAAAATCACAATGGATTTTTGATTCACAAGCCAATGCATAAGCACTGAATGCAGAGATACTGTCCTGTTCCCCTCAGAATTCCCTGATCCCTTAAAAAAACCCAGAAGTTACCTCAGGACGATCTAAGGACAACAGACATCAATATATTAGTGGAGGACTGAACTCTGCAGCCCAAACTCCCTTCCTTTGCAACAGATAAGACTCTATTTGGAGCATTTTACTTGATATAAATGTGGTTGGAACTATTTTTAAAGCAATTTCCTACAGCCTGATTTCACATTGTCATGTTTTTGAATGCTTTAACAAGGTCATACAAGCTAATAAATGTATTCTTTTTAGAAGCCTTTGGGTCTTCATCAGATGCAATCTTCTTTTCCTACCTTACCTCACTTTTTGAAAAATCCTTTCCTAGTTCTCTTACCCAGTTTTGCTGTCTTAGTTACTTCCCAAATAAAGTTGCTAGTATTTATATTATCCTCCCACTCCCCTATTTTCTGGAATTGTGTCCTTCCCACTCCTTTTTTAACATAAAATAAATCTTCAGTGCTTGATTTTGGGCTGATTCAGTACAAATTAAGTAACTGGACTTAACTAATGATGGAGACTTTCCTTTATGCAGAGTGAAGTAAACTCACATGCCTTGATTCACCTGGATGCATCTGTGCATTTCCTACATGCTGCATTAACAATGTGGATGACCAAGTTGTGAATTGATTTACCTTTGAGTGAGGTAGCACAAATCATATAAAGACCAATTCATATTGGGTAGCCAGCAGCAAGTGACTATGTAAAGATCATAAAACTGTAAAGCACTTCTGTAGCCAAAGAGACCCAAGGAGAAGCTCAAGACAGGTATCATGTGCTCTGGCAGAAGTCTCCTACCAGTCAGTGTTACTTCAAGAAAGAGGCTGATGATTAGGTTTAATGAAAGATGAATTTGGGAGATTAAAACTCGTTTTGATTCTAGCCATCAGGAAGCCAGGAGAAATTCAAGGTATCTTGAGCAGGTATTTAAAGGCCAAAAGGAGGCATTTGTAGTACCCAGTGTAAAAAAAAAACTATCAATTAAATTTATTTTACTTAAACATTTTAATGCACAAGTAGCACAAACTAATTTCTACTCATTAAAATAATAAAGAGATTATGATTCTGGGGAAGTTTATAGGTTAATAAAAGATCTTGGAGATTGGCTTAGCCTATGAAAGCAGCAGGACAGGAACACAACACCAAAGGAACAGGATTTGTCCTAAGAATAATTTCCAGAATGATTTCAGATCAATTCAGACTTGCATCCCAAGGCCTTACAGGTTTGGAGACTTGGTAACAGTTATAGCTCATTGGGAATAGTAATGTTTTGTGCTACACAGTCATTTCTCAATTATAGTTTTATGACATATACTTGCCATAAATATTTCATATTTTAAAAAACTTTCTGTAAAGGCTGAAGCATTTACTTTTGGAGGAGGAAGATATTTTATAACTTCTCTTTTGACCTACTATATTGATGTTTAGAATTATTTTTTTTTAATAATCCTTGAAAACAGAGACTATATATTCTATTTCAGTGAAAAGTGTTTATTAATAGAAATTTTTATGTAGCTGTCTTGTTTTTTGAGTATTTTTAGCATGGCAGTATTTGGAAACACAACCCCCCAAATTAATGAAGCTGTCTAAGAGTAAAAGACAATCTTACAGAGATTATCTTCTTATAAAGTGTTTACAAGTGAAAAAGCTGCAGTTTGCAACTACCTGATTGCACAACAAGAAGACAGACACCAAGCAGATCTGTAAATATATTGTATTTACATTCTTCATATTTTCTAAAGGGTAACTTAGGCCCTTCCCCCTTTTTCATGCTTCCTTTGTCAGCTTCATTTCTTTAATACTCGGTTAGGCACTGTGTCAGAGAGCTGGAGTATGTCCCTGTGTGACCCTCACCAAGCAGTCTGGTGCCTAAAAACTCAGCTCCCTTCCCTCACACTGCTGCTTTCCATACACCCACATACATGCTTGTGAATACAGACCCTGGATCCACAATTACAGTGGTCTTGTGAGAAATGAGTTGACAGGTCTCAGTCTAAGTCAGAGTAGACAGATGTGCATGCAATAAAATCTATCACTCCTGACAGGTGTTGTTCTATACCTCCAAGAACTTTTTTAAAGAGGGGCTCAAGTGTTCTGCAAAACAATTAGGATATATGTTGAACAAGATGAATCTACATGGTTGTAGATTGTAGTTCTTTTAAGACAAATGTTAACTTTACTTGTGCACTGTTATATACTGCAACATATCTTAGCTCTTTAAAAAATAGTTATTTTCATTCTGAGGCAACAGAGAGCTTCATTTGTCTGCTCTGTAGATACAGACATTCATTATCCCCATGAACAGGTTACCTGGCTTTTAAAGACAGCAGTCCAAGGAACGGTTTACAGGTTGATTAAAGTTACAAAGTCAGTGCAAATGCATGGCAATGATCTAGGTTTTCAGGCTCAAAAAGGGACATTTAGACAATTCTGACACCAGCATTTCCCTTTGATCTGTATCTACAATGTATCTCTACAGAAAAGTTCTGCAGGTACTGTATTTGCTGGGGAAGCTGAATGTAGGTCAATGAGATGCACTCTGCTTTTTTAAAATACAATCTTTTCTCAGAAATTGCATGATTTCCTGTTATGACTGTAGACTTCATATAGAGTATCATACATTCATTTTTTAAAAATGCTTTTCTACTTGTGCAAAATTCATTCATTTTGTTAAAAGTCTACAAACTCACACCTGTACACAAGTTTCCCTATATAACATACATATTTATGAATAATTTCTTTTCATGTATTTTCTATTTCTAATTTATGGCTGACATAGCAGACCACAGAATCTCAAGATCTCTATACTTGAGCAATAAATAATGTTAGCCAAAAAGGTTAGACAAAGGGCTCCATCCAGAGAAGACTTGCATACCTAAATCCTGTCTAACTCTCAGCATGTTATCTTCAAATCCCTAGCTCACATCCACCTAAGCTTAGCAAAACTAAAGCCTGTAAGTGCCTAGTTTAAGCCACAAGAGACATCTAGTCCCCCGATTTCAGTGACCTAATGTTAATCTGTTATCAGAGAACTGTGATGTAAGATCAGGGCTGCCATGGCTTTGTAGGAACAGAGCAGGCACTGCACATAAAGGGCATAGCAGGTCTCCAACACACTGACCTGGCTCTGGAAATGCCTAGTCCTCCCTTGGCTGTCCAGAGAACCCACTGTAAGCAGAAAGTCCAGGAGGCCATTTTGATGGCAGTGTGCAGGAACTGCCTACTCAGCTCAGTCAAGATAGAATTTCTGCAGAATAATCCTAGAATACCTTCCCTCTGTATACCTGTAGACTTTTGGATTTCTCTAAATTCACTTACTGTATCTAGCCTAAGCAAGAAACCAGCTGAAAGAAAGTGAGGTGGGTCAGAGAGAGCAAATGAGCCAGAAAGAACTGGTGTCCCTGCAGTTCCCAAAGCCAAATGAATGTTTAGGCATTTGCCTGATTTGAACTTGAAGGAATGTGAGACTCATGGGAGAGCACTGAAACGTAAAGATTTTTCTGACTCAGACTTCAAGTTACTAACTGTGAGTGGACAAAATATTTCGGATTTTAAATGAAGAGGATTTTCAGAATGAAAATGAGCCATGGGAAAATGCACATGGGAAAATGCAGCCTATGAGAGATCTCCCAGATTTTACAATGTGAGAAATACAGTGAGTTTGGAATACATCAAACCAGAAGAAAAGTAAAATAAAGATCTAATACCTAGTTAAATTTATATGTAATCCTCTTCCATCAACATCCTTATTTCTATTTCAGCCACACAGACAGAAAGGAAAGTCCTCATGTAGCTGAAAATGCTTTTTTTCTCTGAGCTGGTAAACGTGGGTGTTGGGAGATGGTAAAAGGTGGAATTATTTCTATTATGTTCCCCTCTGCTTTGAAGAATTTTCCTTCAAAGGTTGTGAGCTGGGTGCATGTTGATACTGTGTTAGGCCACAGTGCTCCTGGAAAAGTACCTGGCAAGCACAGACAGAAACTGAAGTTAATGGAGTTTTGCCATTGCTTAGGTTGAAGGCAGGTTTCCAGTTCTGGTGTCAAAGAGGCTCTTTTCCTCCCTCCTCCAGTTCTGCTGCACGCACCGGCTGCATGCTTAGTTTATCCCATGCCTATCACAAATATAGCAACGCAGACCTTGTTACCAGGAAGCTCAATTATTGTAATACCCTCTTAGCAGAGCTTAGAGCCAGGCTCCTCAGCACTGCTCGCTCTGAGCATGGCAGCACGTGTGCTTAGCCCTGTGAGCCAGCAGGAACGCATTACACCACGCTGCATTCTTCACACTGCCTGCCTCCAAGGTGGCAGATTGATTTTAAGTTGGTCCTTTTGGATTTTAAAGCCTTAAATAATGCAGGCTCTAGCTATGACTGATCCCCCTCTCTCTGAGCCCTGTCCTAACGGGGAGCTGCATTCCCACACCACCTGCTTTTCCTGGAACTCTACAGTCACATCGCAGATCTGCACCAGATTTTGACTTTTCTGTGCTGAACTGCACGACATATCTCACCCTCTATATCATTCCTTTCCCGTCAACCCTTTCCATTTATATACCACACTTATCCCAATGTTAACAGAGCTTCACAAAATGATCACTGCCATCTCACAAATACATACTAGTCAGGTTTTTTATGGAGGAGGCATCAGAATAAGTTAGCCAGTGTGGCTTTACAGTACCAGGTACTTGCTTGTTTTCCTCCTGCAGCCAGAGAGGAGGCTGAGCCCTCTCATTAGACTTGAGGTAATCTGGCTTTCGCTTTCCACAGGCTAAAAACAGGCAAATAGAAAACTAAAGCAGAGCAGCTGGTTCTGTTAATTTATACTCTAATTTAACTTGCAGTAACTTATTTGTGTAGCCATACCCTTGGGGGACTCTGGTCACTGTACTTCATTACTCTGTGCCTCTTCCTCCTTCGTCTGCCTAAAGGGACTAATGTTGCTTCCTTTATAAGGTACTTGTAAATCTAGGGATAAAAAATGGAGGTTTCAGAAGAGGCATTATTAGCTGTCATTTATTAGCCTGTCTGTACTGTAATCACCCCACATATCTTCAGTGTAGTACATGTTCCTTTAAATTTGATGGAAGTTATATCCTCTCCATCAATTAATACAGTTATTGGCCTCATGATAATTACTTTTTTTACCTCATCCTTTTTTCCCTTTTGAAACATTTGTTTGTTTGCTTTGAATTCTAACACAGTATATGCTGTTAATACAACTTTGTTAGTATTTCATTTAATTACAGTTTACATTTGCATATAGGTAGGGATTTAAATTGAGATATTAATACTATTATCAATAATAATATACCTGTTTTCTCTTTATTTTAAAGCATGATTCAAATGTTACAAAAGACGGATGCTGACGGTTAGATAATTAACCCAAACTCAAATTCTAGAGCAGTGTAATGCAAGCTGCTTTTTATGAACTTCACCTAGAGATTTAAGGTTTAAAATCTAGGAACTCATGTTTGAAAATCTTGACTTTGATGTACAAACACGGGGTTTATTTTAGTATTGATGTGAATGAGAGAGATGGGATAGCTGCCTTTTCTCCATCTCTTTTCCTACCTTTAACATGAAGGGCTAACTGGTACCCCAGCAGATGATAATCAGCCTATTCCCTGAACAGGAACCTTCCAATCACCCCATACCAGAGGATAAGATGGGAGTTTAATACTTTAAGGCCTGATGTAATCTATCTCCCTTCAGGTACTTAAATTAACAGCTTTTTATAGACCCTTGGTTCATAGTCAGTGGAGAGGAACATGCACCTTTAAGGCATGATTCAGCCCACCTAAACTCTGAGTCACCCTGTGGAGGCACCCCTCTTCTTCTCCCCTTCAATTAGAGTGGGTGCCACCTCTCGCCCATGCTGAAGTGTGGGTGTTCTTGGCTCAGATGCCTTTAGCTTCTTATGTCACATCTTGGGTCCTTAGAAAGATGAGACCAGCAGTTACATAAAGAAGAAAAAAACCCTGTAATGCCACAGGTGATTAATCTCTGTACTGTTTATACTGCTACCTATGTATTTGCAGTACTTATGGGTACAGCCTTGTTTTGATGTGCAGGGATTTACAGATGCAGTTCTATTAACATTAGTGGGAATTGGATGCATAGATCCAGTACATCAAAATAAGAATATTTGGTAATAAATCTTTTAATATGCATGTAACATTGACTGGATAATTTGAAACATTTTTAAAATCCAAATAAAAATTGAGTTTTCTACTGCAAGAAATGTTACCCCTAGAGATAGATAAGTAGAATCTATCTCCACATAGTCAGACCCTGTGTGATTTCATATTGTACATAGAATGATCCTTTTTTATCTTTATCGATTACTAGAAGAGTAATACAATTAAGGTAGCAAAATGCTTCAAGGTTTTTATTCTCTGGCAAAGAATCAAGAGTTCAAAGTAGGGCTCTTTTCTGATTATTAGAGAACACCCTAAGAGACAATCATTTCCAGCAATTCTCTCTTTCTCCTCCTACATTTTTCATTTCCTACTTTGTGATTTTGGGGATATAGAAAAAACCTCTGTGTATGTGTTAGCACTAGTTAGTAATATGCAGATACAAAACCAAAATCTATCCTTTCTTTTTACAAACAAAGTTATAAAATAAATACCTACCATTATTTCACTACTTATCTTCAGCATTATTTTCTTGACCCCTTGGTCATGTGAATTCATGTATGTGTAAGCACACACAGAATCACAGAATCACAGAATCACAGAATCACACAAACATAAATACACACACACATACACATAGACAGTCTCATGCTTGAGTTTTCTGATGTAGAACACCCCTTGACAAGCATTGCTTATGCTAGGAATATGAAACACAAGGAAATAGAAAAGACATTTAGAAACCATAGGAAAACAATTCATTTGGTGTTTGAACTGCAGTGTTATTCAGATGTATATAACTACTGCTGGGTGAAGGAACTGCAGGAAATATGCCAAGGAAGAAAGACAAGGGGAAGTCATAAACAAGACAGAGAGAAAAAGACAGAAAATGCTTTTGTTTGCAGACACTTGGCTGGTTGACTTGACTTGAAAATAATAATAGGTCCCCATTCTCTCTCACCAGCCCCCTCCCTTGATTCATTGGATATAACATAACTGATTCTCACTGGCGATGGATTTTGATATGTGTCTTGCTTGTTGCTGTTGTTTATGTTTACATAGTGCTTTTACAACTCAAGGAGTTTTGTTCCTCCTTTGCTCACTGTCCTGCTGCAAACCCTTACTGTTTTTCCAGCTTCCATCAGTTCTTTTCTTTTTACCTCATTCTTCACACAGGGAGGTGTGAAGGGGAATCGAGCTGTCTTGGGGACAATGGCAGGCTGGGGTCTTGCAAGTTATGGGATTCTACTTGAAGCAGGAAACTGTAAAATTATATTTGCTTGCAGACTCCTTTCAGAGACTGGGGCTTGTATTCCTTCCCTGTTGCATTTCTGCCTCCACAGTGAGCTAAGAATCACAGGCAATAAGAGGAGAAATTCCCACACCTGGCCTAGGGCTCCCAATAGAAGGCAATAAATTTTGCTGACTACCCATTTCAAGGGGGCAGCTTTGAACAAAGAGAAGATAACTGCCCAGGACAAATAAATATTTTCAAGTCTGAGCTCTACAATGGAGGACACTATGCAGAAGATCACCTGGAAGGGCTGAGCGAGGATTGCCTTACCCTGGGGTGCTAAGGAACACTCATGGAGGACATCCAACAGGCATCAGAAGGCAGCAACTGCCTAGCTATTTCCTTCACAATCACACGCAGTCATGGGGTTCGAAAGACATAGCTATGGGACAAGGAGGAACAGGAAAGAGAGGAAAAAAACTGTATAGAAAGAATAGACAGAGGACAAGTCCATCTTGGGGCTAGGGAATAAAGATCAACAAAGCCTAATAGCAAGTGGGTGGTTAAGACAATAATTTTTAGTAGAGGAGGCATTATTTTTAAAGTACTCCTGAAGTTTTTATGGCTTCAGGCCCCTATTTCATCTTAATTCATCCTTAGGGATAAAGACTCAGCTGGATGGATCTCAATCACTCCCTTCTCTTTCTCACCCCTTGTCATCATGTTCTCTTCCTTCAGTACATTTTCACCATGGTTAGAAATTCCGACTCTCACTCCCCTTCCCAAGTGACTACCGTGGCGCCCTTTGGAAGGTGCGCAGTGCCCCGACTCCCACGGAGTCGAGTTCCATTGGAACTGCTGGTAGTGCATTCATCAGCCATCTGTCATTGCAGCTGCTTGTTGAAGAAATCAACTTTTTTTTTTTCCTCTTCCCCCTCCCTTTTTTTTTTAATACTTTGGCTAGGAAGTAAAAAAAAAAAACCTCAATCACCAAAAATTAAACAACAACAATAATGGCCTGACTGTTTCCCTGACAATCCAAACACAATCTGCTGCCCACAGTCACAGCAAAATGTCACTGAGGGGAAGTGAAATTCTCATGGCCTGGTGGATTTGAATGTGTCTGTATGGGCTTTGTTTTGTTCTCCTTTTCTGTAATAAGTGTAATACACTTTTCTGATGGAAGGAAAACTCCTGTGGAGTTTCCATGGCTCAAAAAGACTAACCCATGACACATGAAACTTTATCAGCAAGTTGTCAATGTAACTTTTAGCTGAGAATCTCAAACTAAAAAAAAAAAAAAAAAAAAAAAAAAAGAAAAATTTTAAAAATCCCACCATGTGTTTTTTATTTCGTTGTATTTTCCATGATTGAACGGAAGTGTTGCAGAGAGGTGATAAAAACTGTGCAAACATAGGGTAATATTTAATGGTGTCAGGAATCTAGGCTACAGGGTTTCCAGCTTTCCAGTCTTCTTGTAATCTAATTTGATCTCTTTTCTGTAACTGTCTTTTGAAAGATAGCGAAGATGAATCTATCTTCACTTTATTTTCATCTTGAGATCTTTATACATTCAGACACCTTTCTGAGTCCCAGGTCGTGCTGTCAGCCTTGTTCATGGCCATTTCAGCGGTGACACCCAAGGAACAAGAGATCACTGCACCTCCCCAAACAGGAGGCAAGCAGCCCAAGCACAGTGCTCTTGCACAATGCCTGAAACAGAGTTGACAGGTCCTGACAAAGCAGAGAAGTGTCCACAGTCATACCATGGCACATAAATTTTCCTATGTGTTTCTTTTAATTTGTCTTTGTAAAGAAAGAAAGGGAAAGGTTCTCTCTCCTTATCTTGCCTGTAGGCAGCTGAAAGAGAAGCAGAATATAATGAGAAGGTTAAGTGACTGGTAACATTAAAATACACAAACCAATAAAACCTTTAAAGTGTAGAAAACAAGAGCATTCCCAGCATCTGTTTTAGGTCAGCACCTATGGAGTTTCTTATAGCCAATATGGGAACCCTTAAGAAACATGAACGTTGTTATGCACAATACCGTCTTTATCAAAAGCCAAATCTCACAGAGGGAGGCCATGGCACTTACAGTGTGGGAACATGAGTCTATCAAGTGGGAAAACTGTGAAAGTAGCAGAGGAAAGCTCTGACATGGCCTCTTGGGCTGGTGGCATAGGCTGATATTTTTGAGCTCCTGGACAGTGCATCTGGCACTCGTAGCAATAAAAACTGAATTGACAGGTTTATATCTCAGTCTATACAATATAACTGCACATCACACATTTTTATACTTCTGTGTATATGTGTGTATAATTGTCCTTGGATCCACAGAGACACAGAGTCTTTCTTTCCTTCTCCATTTTTTGATTTTTTTTTTTACTGGAAAAGAACAGTTGTCTTCCAGTCTTTCCAGGCAAAGGCAGAGAGATACATAGACTTCAAATCCAACTCTATTACTAGCTTTTTAGTTTTTTATCAATTTCCCATACAGAAGTTTTCAGACTTTTGTCCGACTTATGTAGTAGAAGGGGCTCTAAGTGAAATGGAAAGTAAACAAGCATCAATAATCTCAAAAAGCTTCAGATTTTTATGTAAAACTATCTTATTAAGACAGTTAGGTGTTTCCACAATCTGCTGCCTAGAATCACATCAAAGTGTCATTAAGGTGAAGTGAAATTCTTATGGCCTGATAGATTGGAGTGTATCTATATGGGCTTTGTTTTCTTCCAGATGGGAATTCTTTAAAGATTTCTCTTTATTAAGTGTACTGTTCTTCAAAATCACCTGCCAACAAACTAGAGTCAAGCTTAAACATCTACCTGAGTCTTATGTAGTTGAAAGGCCATATAGCTTTCTCCAGGAAAGAAATTTGGTTTAGAACAGGGACAAATATTTCACATAGCAATTTTTCTGGCTATTGCTTAGGAGTTATCAAATGTGCATGCTTTTGAGGTCTCTGTCCTGCAAAACCTCAAAAGCTCCATTCAAGTCAGTCATTTCTCCTGATTATAAAAAAGGTTTTATATCATGCCATCCCTACAAAGCAAAATCAGTCTCCTCACCTGTGCTTGTACAGATCCTGCTGAGAAAGAGAAGAGAGACACTCTCCTGAGGCAAGCAAAGGAGTTTTAACTTTTGCACAGGTAAGATTCTCTTGACTCAAAACTTTTGTTGACTTGCACATGTCACTTTGATTTCAAACTCTGAATTCATGAATTTTTACTTTGCATTTAATACTTCATTTTATATTTTAGTTTTAGTTTTGTCAAATTTTATTTTAAAAGTTGTCTAAATTAGTTAAACATATCCTGCAACCTCCAACCCTTTTATTCCAACTGTAATTTTCAATTCTTCACTAATCAGTAGTCCACATGCTAGACCTAGATTCAGCCAATGTTTATCTTTCTGAACTTATGCGTAGATGTATCTTAAATCACTGTTCATTTAATCCTATCCTATTCTTTGACACCTGTTATTACGAGCCCTAAAGGTTTACAGTATTTGAAATTTCTTCTGTACAAAGCTTATCATCATCTTTATGTGTTAGGATATGTATTCTTGTATTGATACATGTAATAAAAGGTGATGTGCAGTTCACATACAGTAGTTGCTGTTGTTGAGAATGCTTCCTTTGCACAGGAGTTAATGTTTGTTGTGGATGGGATATTCTGCTTGCATGAGCTTTTGCGAGTGTTTATATGGAAGAAAAGCTCAGAACTAAACTACTCCAGAGAGCAGTACCCCAAAATGAAAACAAAACCCCCTCGGTCCAAGCTGGAAATGACCTTCTCCTTAATCATGAAGTGGGTAACAAGCCAAATAGTTATAGCTCAGGTGCTGCATGTGAATGATTTTCAAAGGAAAATTAAGATATTTTTCATACTTTTCTCTTTAGGGATAAAAGCCTATTCATACTCAGGGAAAAGTTTAAATCTGAGAGGAATTAATCCAAAGAGCTATCAGTCTGAAGAGGAGCTTCTAACTGCAGAGATAAGAGTCCAGGATCTGAAAATCGAAGTTAGCAGAAAAGGGTATGTAATATAAAACAGTCCAACCTCAGAAGAAAATGAACTCTAATGGAAGTAAAGATATGCAGGATTTCACACAGCATGCTTGTCCATCTCCTTCTGTGACCAGCCATTGTTTCTATATTGCTAATATTCCTCAGTGTGTCAGTCAAATTCATTTGGGAACTAAACATATGAGTCAGCCAAAGCCATTAGTGCTGATTTTGTCAGCCTTTTGTCAAAGAAATGAGCAAAGTCACTACATGCTGGTGAAGAGCTTTATAAATGCAGCTTAAAAGCTGCATAGAGGAAAAGATGTTTAGTTCCTGAAACATGTCCAGAAGAGTTAAAGTAGGGAAGAATCTCATCCCAAGTTCTGACTACTACTAATGCTATTATTAGAATAAACAAAACAAATGAGACCATTGATTCTGTGTCCAAAGATTCCCAGCTACACTGCTATCAAATTAAGGGACCAATTCCATAGGCTTGCAGAGCAACAGTCTGTTTCTGGTACTTACACTATAACTCTTTGTCTTGCAATATGAAGTATTTGAGTTTGCACTTAATGCACAGGTATAACATCAATGAATGCTGGAGAATCAAAGTCTCTGGTTTTTTATTTTTACATTAAAGAATCATATGCAAAAATAATGACTTGGCCTTTTGGTCTACCACAATAATTTACACAAGTCTATTCTGTTGCTTTAACATATCTTCAGTTTCTGGAGCACTACACAGCACATATCTATAATCAGGAATAGCTTGCAAAGGTAGTGCTTAACGATGTTAAATGAGGCACGCTGTAGCAGCCTTAGAGCCACCCTTACAACTAGGAATCTGCTAGTGAGAGTGGAAACTGTATTACATAAAGGCTCTTCATCAAGTCAATCCACTTAGCAGGGAGGATCAAAATATATTGGTGTTATGAGGGATATAGTCTTACAGCACTGAGAATGATAGCATTGGTGGTACCCCATGTGTTGCTAACTGCCTCATCTGTCCAGGATTGCCTCTTCTTTAATCCCTTCTCTATTACAAACTTGGTGCTAAAGCGGGTTAGCGCTGCCCTAAAATCACCTAAATAGCTACGTTTTGTTTCACTTAACATGAATGAACTATGTTGTTTTGCCCTGAGAAGTTGTTGTGCTGTTTATTGGCACTAGTGTTTCATAACATCATAAAGTTCCACTCAGAGTGCACTCAACATGTACTTTTTCAGTTAAATTTCTTACATTCATGCCAATATAAGCTGGTAATATTTTCTTTTTTTCTTTTTTTTTTTCTCCTGCACTAATATAAAAACTTTATGGCACAGAAACTAGGAGCTGAAGACCTTTTCCAAAAGTGTTCACAATTATTTTATTCATATTTTTAATATTCAAAAAAGTGGAAAGAACAAAGTGAGGCTAATTTGCATTTCATATCGCACTAAAGCTACTCCACATATACACGATAACACATCCCGAGAACAATGAGATATCCTGTCACATGTATGCATTTTCTAAAACTGCACAAAAGAAGGATTTCAGGGATGCATAAATTAGCTTCCTACCTTTAAATTATTAACCCAGGCTGTTCCCTGAATGCGAACAAAAATCAAAGGGCAGCTCTCCCCCACACTTTTGCTGCCTGCAAAAAGAGCACACATGTTGTCAGTCTTTCCTCACTTAAATGTGACGACTTAAGAAGTTGAGTTATTTGGATAGTGAAAAATAGTTTTAAGAGAGGTTTTTTGCAGTTTTTTATGCCATTTTTTGCAGTCTGACAGTGCATATCGTGGCTATCGGTAAGAAGCCATGTCAGCTATCCTAACATATTTCTTTTTAGAATCAAAAGGATGAACTCTGCATACTTTGATATGTGATGAGAAACAAAGTTTAAATCAAGCTCACTCAGTTCTTGAAGTAGAAGAGATGAATGAGGCTTTTATCCAGGATCCTGCCAGTGATGAGGATGTCCCAGTAGTACTTCCTTGTACACTTTGGAGAAACAGGTGGACCTGTGCATCCATTTCCCTGAACTGGCATTGTTAAACCTTGGCCCCCACTGGAGTTAAAGTGGCCAACTGTGATGGACAGTTGCATTTGTTACCTCTATCAAAATCTACTTTCCAAATGTCAGAAAAAAGTAAAATAATCTGCTAAAGGGTTTTTGTTGACACCTTTCTTTGCAAAACCTACAGTCTGCAGACTTTTTCAGGAAGAGACAAAAAAGGTCACATTTGTGGATAAATGATTATGAAGTATTACCTCCTTTCTAATAAAAAGCGATATTAAAAACACAATCTTAATTAATTCCTTTAGGATCATATTTAAAAATTAGAACCATATATGCAAAACTTTCTGTGGGAAAACAAATTGATTAAAGTAGGAACTGAAGAGGAAATGTTCAAAATAGCAGCCACACTGCACAGTTTGTGTGTATGAATATGTCTTAATTGGTCAGCCAGTAACTTTACAGCTCCTTTCCCTCTTACTTTTCAAGTCTCATTCACAGATTGCCCTGAAGTGATCTACAATTGCTTTTTCTGTTGAAAATTTAGTGCTATGAACATGCTAGCAGTAGTTTCCACACAATCTTATAAAAAAATCTAGCAAATCAATAGCTATCATAAAGTATAAATGTGTGTTTTCCATAATTACACAGAAATCATGATTTAATAGCCCTAACTTCCTACTTTAACAAATTGAAACCATCACACTTAATATGATCTGTGAGAGATTGTATAACAATGCAAAAATTACTCTTTTCCCCATCTAATTCAGACAAAAATCAGCAATAAACACATTCCAGACATTATTCAGGGTTTCATACTTATCATCATAGAAATAAGTAATTGCCTTTTATTGACCTGAACTGACATGAATTTAAATCAAGGGAATTCTGCTAGTGATATGGGACCAGGTCTTAAAACCCTTATGCTAAATTTGCACTCCAATCACCAATTCTTTAATCTATATTTGAACTGATTTCTTAAGTAAATATTTTTGCTGTGTTCAACACTGCTTAGCTATCTCACTGTTTCATTAATTTTTGCACATTGTGTAGGCTCCTGCTCAGAATTAAAAATGCTGAAATACAAGAAGTAAAATTCTTTCATCCAGGTTTTGCAGTCTGCTCATATAGAATTATTACAAAAAACCTTGTGATGTCACCTCCCCACCATTCCCATATCGTAGCTCCAATGATCTCAATAACACATATAAAGACCCAAATGTCATGAAATAAAAATAATTCTCATAAATTTAAATGCAAGTATCCTCAAGACTGAGTTAATTTGGAGCATAAATATATAAATAAGTAAAATACTTCCTTTTGTAGCATAACTGCAAGGTACCAACACATGAACTGTGCAGTATGTGAGTGTTGATTGCCCAAATATATTTTCATAGTAGCTTGAGACTCCACACATACCAAAGTGCAAACCCACATCTGCTTTCTCAGTTTAAATTGCTGCGTGATGCTCCCTCAGTCTCTGTACTCTGGCATGTGCCAAACCCATGGCTGAGAACCCTTGCCAAATATATCCACTTTCTAAAACTATGCAAATAGAGGACTTTGGGGATGCATAACTCAACCTCCTTTCTGAAAGTTTCATTAACAATATCCCTCTTTGTCACTGGAGCAATGTAAACAACTGCAGTAAAAAAAAAAAAAAAGAGGCAAATCCCTACCTACGTCATGAGACTTTCTCACAGAGTTTGGGTAATGATCTGTAGTTACAGAAGAAGGGGGCTTCTTAAATTGCTTTGCATGTCTCTATTACAGTGGAACATGATATGGTGAGCGTGGCTCAGCCAAAACAGATCTGGGCCACCCTGAGCTGGGCTGAGGAAGGGCTGTGCTGTGGTTAAGAAACTGAACTAGGACATTCAACCCTTCCACAGACTTTCTTTGTGATCTAGACGGGTCCTTCAGATCCTGATCTATAAAAAGGTAGTCATCATACTTGTTTTCTCCCATCCTTTGTCTGTCTGATGTGTGTAGGCTGTCTTTTGCTTTGTACAGGACCAAGTATAACATCATTCTGAGCTCACTCGATACTTGTAACATTTCACTATCAATAAATAGAGCTCTCTCTTGTAACTGGTCATTAAGTTTTACTAGAAGACTGCTCATGCAGAGCTAACATAAGATTTCTGAAAATGTCTGTGTAGCCTCTGAAGTTGGCTCAAATCCCCATGCACAAGGTTCTCGGGAATTCACAGGCATCAGTCCAGTAAATAAACTATATAGAAAATACTGAAAGGACATGAGATGAAGTTTTTCACTGTCTTTGCATATCAGAATATCAACCTATAAGAAATGCTTTCTATTTCCCAGTTCACAAATCTCCTCTACTCACTATGAGATCTTTTAAGCAGAGTCTGTGCACTCTCTCCATTCTCCTGGTAAAGATCTCCAGTATCCTTACTTTTAATTATTGCTATCATGTCATAGCTTAACCTAAACCTCTGTGTAGTTCCTAAGTTTGTTGTTTTTAAGACTTCTCCCAGGCTGTCACCCTTTATCATCTACATCTGAATTCGAAAAGGAATGAGTCCCAGACTTGACTATGCTACTGGTTTTCTGGGAGAAGACGCAGAAGAGAGTTAGCTCAATAGATACTTCAGGCCTTTCTTAAGTAGTTTGAGAAAGAAAAAAGTAAAGCTTTCCCTTTAGCTCTAGATACAACACAACAAACAAGGGAAACAATATCAGTGAGAGCAGAAGATGGGGATTAAAATTCTATGGGCATATAATTCTGGAATCATGGTACCTAGTGATATTTAAGTTACATACAACACTAGTAATTCCTCTTTTATTGCCACCTGAATGGAAAAAGTCTGGGATTTTATAAACCTTTATTAGTCTTACTAGAAAGAAGTCATTAGGAAAAGTCTGAAGAAAGAAGAGAAAATGGTCTGCCTACCACTCAGACTATCCATGAGCTTATCTGAAAAAAAAAGCCAAAAAAAAAAGCCATACGCTTTCCACCAGCAAAATGCTGAGGAATTCTGTTGAGCTACTGAGCACTTCCAATCTACTGAAAGCAGAGAGAGAGCTCAGCAGCATTCATAGCTTCTCTCAAGATGCTCAACATGTTGTAGGATGGACCCAGAAGGAAGTGATCTCAAAGAGCAGGTTCACAGAAACAGACCTACACTATTGCCCTGAGGCAAGTATTTCTCCAGTAGTTAATTTACACACAGTTGAAAATTCAGTTAGGATAGTGATCAAACACAATCTTTTCTGGAGAAGAAAAAGGCAATTACAAGCAAGAAACTGTGTTCATGCAATACTGTGATTACAGTAGAAGTCCCAAATGGTCAGAGCAGGAAACATGAAGGATCCAAGAAAAACAATAACATTGCCATGATGTGCACAAATAACACTTCTCACCCCTATTTTCCCCATCCAAAAAAAAGCTAACCTAAGAGAAATTATGATCATAAAGAGGCACTTTTGCCCCACAACATGACAGTCACAGCAGAGCCAGCATCACTGCAGGAACCCCTGAGCTGTTATTGCTGGTCATGTTTCTGTGTGAGTCCTGATGTACAGGAAGAAGCAGGCAGCTGGTTATTTTTTGACATTTATTTTGAATGAGGCTGCTCTAACTTTACACCCAGCCTCCACACCTCAAATCCAACACATGCTCATATCGGACAAATCTTTACTAACTGCAGAGTAATTAGGCACCAGAACAAATGTTTCTGCATGTATGCCCAAATGCACAAAGCCTCTGTGCATGTGGTGCGTGTGTGCATGTGCATATATGCAAGCACTGCTCTGCATAAATATTTTGGGGTTTTTTTTCCCTCAGAGGGTCATAGTGGGTACATAATAATGTCTTCCTCCCTCGACCCCTCCATGCTCACCGACACACGCATATCCAATCAGATCCAAGGGACCTTGCAGGAGTCAAGGCTGGGGCTTTAATGGTTTGCTACCATTTTTGACAAGACAGCCGCCTTCTCTGAAAAGGACGAGCTGGAGCCATCTTTCAGGAGTTTTCTTTCCCTGACAGAAATCAGCAGGGTTAGAATAAACTGCATAAGTTATCAGCTCCTCAGGAAAGAACATGAAAAAAGCCCTTCTATCACTTAATGAAAAATAGCTTCTTTTTTGGACAGAACTTCATAGGCTTGCAATCAAGCCGTGGCTCCCCCCTCCCTTCCTTCCTTGACGTGCCATAGAGGCAAATCAAGTCGGCATCTATTAATAATATTTTCCCCTGCTCCTTTCATTTCTCTGCATGTCCTACCACTGTCAGGCCCCGTGATGGAGCAGCGCCTTTATCTCGTCCGAGTCTGGTCTGTCAGGGTGATAAACAATTCTAACAAGAATCAGAATAAAGATCTTCCCAGTAGACTCAGCGGAGAGATAGAGGCTTTTCTCATTTTCTAGACGGAAAAAAAAAAAAAAGAAAAAAAATTTAATCTAGCAGCTCTGGCTTTTTTCAAGCGTCACATTCAAAGAGATGCAAATTTGTCAGAGCTGAGACCCCGGCTGACTCTCAGCACTGCGTGAATGTCAAAGGGGGGACTCGAAGCCTTTGACATGCCTGCCTTTTTTGGGGGCTATCTGCTGAAATAAAAAAAAAAATAATAATAAAAAAATGGAGAGGAAAAAAAGCAAATGCTTTGTAGTGTGTGTTTCAACAATTTTCATAAGTTTTCTTCTGAAATAAAATAGTGCCGTTGGGAAGGTAAAGTGGGAAAGAGAAAGAGAGGGAGAGGCAGAGAGAGGGAATGAGAAAGAGAAAGAAAGGGGCAGAACAGGACTTAAACTTGTCCATTTGGATTTAAACATGTCATGTTAATAGTAAGATTTTTATTATTTGGAAGGAGTTAAATTAAAGTTGTGGGTATTTTTTGCATCTCATACAAACACATACAAAAAAAGCAATCAACTTGCCTAGGCCTGAGATGAGTGCTATGATGATAGCAGTACATGTGCATGTGTCTGTCCTGGTTTGTTTACACGTGCAATTTTAAATGTGTGAGCAACCATACATGCATTCAGATTTATAGGTATTTAAGAAGTGCACATCTTGTGTGTATCTGCACCTATCACAAATCTGTGTATTACTGTGTGTTCTTTTGCTATATTCTGACCCTGTACTCTCCCCTGAATGAATCAGAAATTAAGATAGTACTCTGAAGATCATGCCATCTGAAGGACAAATACAACAAATATATAACATAGTTAAGAGCTCAAGCATGAAGATGATCTGGGGGGGATTTTTGTTGTCATTGTTTAATTGTATTGCATATTTATTATTTTATTAATTATTTACTGGGGGGGGTTATTATTTTTAACATGTGTTGTAGGGATTATAGAAGAAATTAATCTTTAGAAGAGTCTTGGATAAGGAAAGACAGCTGTGTATCAGTTACAGCATGGATGAAATGTGTCCTAAATATGTGTATCTCTTTAGAATACAGTCTTGCAGCAAGGAGGATTTCCTAAATGCTGAAGTCCTGGAGTCACGTGAATTTTCAATTGTTCCTGGTTTCATTATAAATATGCCTACTGCTGTAAGTGTGCAAATGTGACCACAGTAAATCTTAAACCTTTAGAAAGGCTCCTTACCAGCTGCATGTCTCCACCGTGTATTTCTACACTTGTGCAATGGCATTAGTACAGCGCCACAGTCTGACCACTTCTGCCCAGGGCTCTGCTCCAGGACTCTAGACTTTCATTATGAGAAACATTTCTTCACAACTTTAGTATGACTTATGACAACTCACACCAATTGCCAGGAGGCTTTTGAGGCAACTGTTTTTCCTCAGTAAAGTATTAGGGGATCTACTGGCAATGAGCAGCATATAAGGGCTGAAAACTACTTTGTCAATGCTGGTCAAAAGGATCTTGTTTTATTCCTCTCACTGTGTAATAGCACTTCTGATGTGTGGACAAAATACTGGCAGTGGGTTATGGGAATGTCCTGCTTTTCACTACCGTTGTCTTCAGACTCATTCTGAATTCATTTAACACCACCTCAGTCATACCTATTTGGGTACATTACACTCTCTCCTCAAGAGTGTTGCTGAAAACTCAGATCATTAATTACTAGACTCTTACTTACAATCAATGCAAGTGCTAATACTCTCTGGTCTCCACTCAGCCTGAATTGGTTAAATAACAAACTGGCTTTTACCACTGTAATGATCCATTTGTGAGAGAGTTGTTCTAGAAGTTCCTATACATCACATAAGGCTCTATTCAAATGAGGTATTGAAGTGTTTCTCTAAGCAGCTCTCAGATCACTCACGTTTTTCTTTCTCTAGAAAAAGACATCCAAGTCATTATCCTATCTGGGCAGAGGACTTGCCAGGAGTTAGGGGCCTAATTCAGGACAAAATACCTAGGCTGTGCTGAATCTGCTAGGCTGTGTTTGGTAACCATCCCACAACACCTGGCTTGGGGCTGGATCAAGGGGTTTGCTGCATGCACAAATGTTCCTGATCAGTGGAAGTGCATACCTGGGTGGGACTGACACACTTTTCTTCCCTCAGCAAGGATGTACTTTGCAAGTCCCACTGCTATTTGTGTGCTACAATCCTGGAGGTGATTGCAGTCCACGACAAGAAGTAAAACGCCACATTTAAGTTCAGTCTCCAAAAGTAGGGAATGATGTGAAGGAACAGGCGGGTTCAATGTGCAGAGAAGCAGAGTGAGCATGGATGGGAGCTGGCCGGGGACCACTCACAGTGTAGCTGGGTTTAAGAGGGCAAAATACTGCAACCAAAAGTAATGGACACTGTAAGATTTGAGAAAGTTTGGGTGGATAAACAAAGCTTATATAAAAGCTTTAAAACATTTATTTGCTGGAAAGGAGTTACTTCTCCCTCTAAAGAGAAAATACCGTGTCTGCAACTGGGATGCCATAGTGTCAGCTGAATTAAAGAGACCTGAATGACACTCTGATATCTCAATAAGTTTCTGAGGTTAAGATGCTCAGGACCAGTTTACAGTAACTGGACACCTATTCAAGTCCTTTAAAAAGTCCTCTGTACACCTCACTGTTTCCATCCACATCAACAAGAGATTTTTTTGGGTTCCTAGGCATTTTCCCTTTTTTCTCTAGAAAGTTAGACTTCTTCAGATGCTTAGATACATTTAATAACTGGATTGTTTAGTACTGGCAGTCTCCAACACTGTTATTTCTCTGCTAAGTATATCATCAATCTGCTCTTGTGAGTTATTTCAAGAGACATGTTGGGCTACATCGGAACCCAATTGACTGAGTTAAAACTGCAGGATGCACTGCTAAGTCCTAACTACAGATCACATTTCATTCTAATGTAATGTGATTTTCCTGAAAATTAAAAGAACCCAGCAAGGATACAAAAATAAAAAGGAAAAACTAGATATATGTGATTTTTCATAACTTATGCTGTGCATAGGGTTTGCAAAAAAATTTTGTATAGAGGAAAAAAACCTTCACATACAGCATCTCCTGCTGGCTCTGGGTATGCTCTCTCTAATATATACATTTCACATATACTGAAGAAACAAAGACAAAGTAAAGCAAAGAATTGAGGAATTCTTCTCCTGACTTAAAAAGTGTTTACTCTGCATTAGAAATTACAAAAATAATAACTGTCTTGTAGTGGCAAATGTAGATACAAGGGAGGGGTATTAAGTTTTGTTGTAGTTCTGGTATGTTTCCAAGAACTCGCTTTCTTCAGTAATGCAAGGACAACAGCAGTGTGCTTGGGATTTCTTCAAAGAACATTAAGACAATGTTTACATTCAACACCTATGAAAAGTTTTTTTCCTGAGATGGTTATAAATTTGGGAGATGCCATTAACACTTAACAAATAAATAGAGTCTAAATAATAAGCTTTTATAAAACTTGAAACCGTTGCCTATACACACACCTTTTTATTCTTCATTAACTGAAACAATTCCACACCTAAAGCAGTACCAAGCCACACCCTCACCTTCCCTGTGGCAAGTCTACAGGAACCAGTGGTGTCATTGTTGACTTAATACAGCATAAATCAGCCTCAATCACAGCAGCAGCTCATTAGATAATTCGTAGTTTTGTAGATTTTGTGCAATGGGCAATTAGTTTATTATTTTTATGGGTTCGCTATAGTCATTATTCTGCCTGCTGTCCTCTATAGTAAGGTTTCAGCTACATAGCTGGGCCTGCTCTTGAAAACCTGCAGCACTTCTGCATATAAATGTCATAAGGAGGGTTTGTAGGATTTAGCCCATGGTTTATAAACTGTATAAATTATTTCAGAAGTCATATCAGGTATAGTTTATTCCATGGTTTGCTTGCAAATTTTAATCAGAAAACACAGAAGGGATATGCAGTTTAGATTGAAATATTCTTTCACCTTGTACTCTGCCTAGGTTGACTTACTGTGGGCTGATATAACCGGCAGAAGTTACAGCATGCATGATAGAGGAAGGCTGGACACAAACTAGAGAAAACACATAAAGAAACATTTATTTAAAAAAAGTAAATCAACCATAAAGATCCTCCCAGTAGACCTGGGAGATGGAAGCCTTTCTCATTTTCTCCATGGCAAAATTTAATCTAGCAGCTTGGCTTTTCAAGCGTCATATTCAAAGAGATGCAAATTTGTCAGAGCTGAGACCCCAGCTGACTTTTAGCACTTTGTGAATGTCAAAGGGGCTTAGAGGTTGAAGTGTCTTTACCTCCCTCCATCCTTAGTAATTCAAAACCAGACTGAAAATACAAAGCATCCACCTCTACCTGTTTGTTCAGGCCTCTCTATTTCATGTGTACCTGCCGGCTATAAAAGTGTTTGTTTCAGGTGTTGTTATCTGTTTTAACTAAAAGCACATATAGAAAGGAGCATGCAATTGAAAAATGTTCCACCAGAGAATCCAGCAACAGAAATAAAACCTTCCCCTTTGGAGAGCTACCCTGTCCCCCACTGTACATATACCCATTATAGAGGTTCTTGCAGCACAGCCTATTCCCAATTGACTGATTTCAGAACTGCTATTAACTGAGTAGTAATCTCACCCACTGACATGGTTCACTTCATACAGTCTCAGGAGGTAATATATCTAATAAAAATAAAAGTAATAAAAATAAAAGCAGCCCTAATGAATACTCCATACCATGTAAGGTATATACTATATCACATACCAGAGGCCACCTGGAAACAATGTCATTGGCTTTTTTTTTCCCCTGCCTCCTGTATGATGTAAATATCAATCTACTAATAGAGTTTCCATTGATGAAGAATAAGGAAGGGGAAAAAAAAAATGGCATTGAACAGATTGAGGCAGGCTAATCCTGTTTGCCTAAAAATGGAAAAAAAAAATTGTAAGCAATAGCAAGAGGATTTAAGCTCAGTTCCATGGATAAGATGTTTATTAAATTAAGTTACATTAACATATACATGATCAGTGTGAAGGGAGGCCCCTAACAGCCTTAGTGAATGACAGATTCAGTGAGTGAACCGGAGCTCTAAGGCTGGACCTAGAGTAACAGTTTCAAAGAAGTGTTTCTTCTCATTTAACAATTTATCAGTCCTTTTGATGATGAATTTACTGGAAAAGGATGAGTGTCTCTTTAAAAAAGTAGTTTGGGCAGTGCTTTTTGGTTTTAAAGTCTGGAGACAGTGGCATTAGATTGATTAGGTGTGTACATGTTGGCTGAGAAAGCTGTAGAAAGGGGAATGGAAGTGTTTGACAAGATGAAAGACTATTCAACATGTTAGACAGCTGGTTGAGTGAAAAGATCTATAACAGCACAGTAAAATATACTCAACAGTAAATGATACCTTCACTGCAAAAGCTACTACAAGTTAGGTCACACAATTTTAGCCTAGGATGACAGGTTCAACCAAACAAAGTTTTAAAACACACAATTAATGTGTGTATGCCTGGTAACAGACAGATAGCACTTGAGAAATTGAGACAGACAGGGTTTCCCTTTTCCAAATTTAATAGTGAATATGTAAAGTTCCTGAGCCAGATTCTGATCTCCATTGCTTATTCAGAGCAACTCTGCTAGTCTCAGAGGACTTGCTACTATTTTACACCAAGGTAAGTGAGATGAGGATCTGTGCCCTTCCTCAGTCCATTACCTTGCTGTAGAAAATGAACACTTTTGAGAAATAAGATTGAGAGGGCAACTGAGTCTTCTTTCTGAGGTCCTGCAGGGGCTGACAAACCCAGTAAATGGCTATGTGCCTCATGTTTTCCAATTTGCAGATGAAGGCTTTGTAATGACCATGAGATTTTCATAATTAAAAAAGCACAAAACACACCAGAATGACAGGGATAGTGAACTGTCATGCATGCTACAGATAGACAGTTGATAAACAAAAATGGATGAAGCACATTCATTTTTTTAATTAAAAAAAAAAAGAATTTATGTGGTTTTCTAGTAATAGGCTGGAAGGAATTATGGTAGTAGACTATAAAGTAGTCTAAAACCAAAGAGCGCTTTTTCTATAGACAATAATAGGACAATTGGACCTGGACACAGTTGGGTAATCTCATTTGATTATTCATGATGCAGTGATCACTCTTGTTAGCAGAGGTTGCACCAAAAAACCTTTTAGTCAGAGGTAAATATAGTGCATGATACTAAAAATATTATCAGAAGAACTCATATTACTTTATTTTTCCTACTGAGTTAAAATATTTTTAAAAATATATAAGGTAACATCAAACCAATATATTTTTCCTATATTCTTATTCTTTAGACCATTGCAGAGGAGTGTATTAACAGGTAGTCACACTTCCAGGTCATTTTACGTTGCCATAAAAAGAGCAAAGAGGCCATGTTTCAAATGCTAATTAGGCCTGAGGTGATTAGGACTTCCAAATATTAACAAAAAAAAAACCAATCCTTTTTCAAAACTTGGGTTCTTTCCTAGCTGTGCTTGTTGAGTGATAATGGAGTGCTTCAAGGTCTTTTCACCGTTTTATTTAAAAAATATAAAATATTATATTTTTGTGAAATCAGCCCTTTCATTCAATATCATGTATGAGCTGTTTCCACCACTAATTTTCAGGGACAGCAAGAGGACCATTTGTTAACTTGATTCCACTGAATATTTGACCAAAAAAAAAGTATTTTTAATATTAATGTTAACACGTATTTCTGTAATTACAAAGCCCTAAAGGTATGTCAGACTGAGTAAACCATTAGATTGTCAGAACATTAATAATCTATTAGTGTATATAAAGTTGCTCACGCAGTGCAATGGGCCAAGGGGGTTGGTTTCAGGATTTATCCTCAACACACAGGGGTATCCATTGCTAGCTCCACCAGGAACATACAGAATGACCTAGAAAATGCAGCCTAGTAGTCATCTGCCTCAGTTTGCCCTCTTGTAAAAGTCTAGAGATGCTTTGAGGTCTTCAGATGAAAGGCGCTATTGAATGCACAAAGTATTTATTAATTAATATTATGCTAAGGAAAAGACATTTGTGCTTCTAAAGTGTAAATAATGCATTAACCCCCCCCCCCCCATAATGCCAGTAGTGCTTCTTCATAAGCAGATATTTATGAATTAGATGGTGTACTGAGAAATTATTTAAGTAATCCAAATGATTAAAGACAAAACAAGATTTCTGTGGAGTGCCCCAAACATACAAAATATTTCATCCTCTCAGCTGTACCCACAGTGTTTTGTTTTCTTTTTCTGGCATAGGAGGATGGAGATATCTCTCTACAGGAATGCTAATGATTCTGGTCAGATATTTTTGTGGGGAATTAGAAACAAAGTTTCAGAGTTAACATTCTAATATATTTATTAATGCAATCAACTCCTCCCCCAGTCATTATTCTTGACAAATTACTTTTGCAAACACAACTATTGCTTTAATTGTTTTGAAGCTTTGCCTTGGCTAAAAGTCTAAATATCTCAAGTTACTTTTGACTCTGAGAGTTCAGCAATTATAAGTGTAGATACTGTACAATTGAAATGGAAGGTACAGTGCAAAATACAGGAATTTCAAAGAGAGAAATTGTTGAGCACCTTATATTTGTAATACAAACCATTTCAGGCTATAAACATCCAAAAATAAAAGAAGTGTTGAAGCTGCTCTTTCAGCTCATTAATACAATAAATGAGGTTAGGTCTGTGACACGCCCAAAGTACGGAGCGACTTATGGATCACAAACTACATAAGGTTTATTTCAAAGATAACTCTACCTCTTGCAACGCAAGTGGAGCGAGTTATCTATGCTAGATATCCAGATCCCCCAAAAAAGCTGAATGAAGACACCAGGTTGTTGCTTGGTCCTTGGAAGAAAGGATCAACATCTAAGTCTTACCTTTTTAGGACGAATGGATTAGGAACCACAGCAGCTTTAAAATCAAAGTTTCAAGTGGCAAATACAGTAACCTACAAGCAGCATGTTGTTTTGGTTGGGCTACAGGAAGACTAAACTGCCTTCTTCAAAGGATGTCTGCATTTTGTCTCAGAAAATGTCAGCTACTTTTCCATTACTCCCTAAAGCATCCTCTGGCTTTAAGGATGCCTGCCCTGCCTTTAGTACATGCTGAAGAGAAACAGAGGGCTTTCCTAGGCTTTTCTTCTCCTGTATTGAGATGTTCTCCCATTCCTGTAGGAAGTCAAGCAATGCAGCAGACAACTCTGCTACTCAAAATGTACCTTCAGTGTCTAATGGCTGAAATGTACCATCTTGACTAAGTACTCTGTTTTGTTTGTGTTAAAGACAAGGAATGTAACTGGGTTTCTGTGCTCAGTGATGCATACTCTTTGATGGGGATAGCAGCAGAAACAGTGTACCCTGGTCCTGGGGTATTCAAGGCAAGATTGAAACATGGATTTGTTCCCATGTGCGCCTAAGCTTTTGTGTGGTGAAGGATATAGTTGTGGACCCAGGCTGAGACAGCTAGACAGTTCCTCTTGAAGAAGTGCTGCACTCAGCACATGCTTTCCTAAGCCAGTGTAAGTTTCCTAAGCCAATGTGTACAGACTGCCAAGCAGTACTACTGGTAATGTTTAAGTAGTAGAAATAAAAATCAGCACTAACAAAAGAGTGTTTAAAAAAAAAGCTACAAATTTAACTAGTTTATATATAGAAAGCATATAGATATTATGTACATAGTTTTTTACAGAGAGAGAGATACAAGAGGTTTTAGCATTTATTGGCTGTTCACATTAAAATAAACATTTGTGGGATTTTTACTAAATGGTACAGTTAATTATGTTTTATGAGATTCTGTTTTATGAGATGAAGTATCAGACTTCAACTTTCACTTTGTTAACCTTATTGCATGCCTCAGTTAAAGCCTACCATTTTATCACTTCTTGGGGGTAAAATAATCCATCACAAACTTTCTTGGTTACAGATCACTAATTAATTGGTAACTGGAATAGAGTTTAATCACTGTTATAGACCCAGAATTTCTCACATCACTGTTGCAGAACTTCATAGTCAATTAAGCAACAAGAACCTGCCTATTTTACTTGGTTTATTATACTAATGCCTACGGATGTTTGCATGAAATACATAAATTCTCTTGTATAGTAGTTAATTAAATGCAAGACCATGGTCTGTAAAAGTCACCTGCCTGACATCTGAAGAACAAATGGGAATCAATGCCAAAGACCAAACCAAAGCAGCAACTGCTTAAACTAATAAAGTAATTTATGTCCTTCAAAGAGCAGAAATAGAGAGAATGCAATATTTTTTAGTTCCTTTAAGTTTTATTATGACTTTATGATACCATTCTTGCTGGCAAGAAAAAAGGTTGGTGTCAGGGGACTGGTGCTGTTTCCAAGAGTATCTGTCTCAACCAAGTCAGACAAGAATGACAAAAACCACTTTTTTGTCATTCTTTGCACAAATGAAAGAAACTTGTCATTCCAACTTCACAAAACAGCACTAGAGATGAAATGCTCAACTCCACTGGGACAACCATTTTTTTGCTGTTATTACAGAAGAAAATTATAACCATAAAAATGTCCAATTTAGAAAAAAGGTGCACTTTTGTGTCATTTGCATAAAAGCTGTTACATACAAATTGTTATAAAGACAAATGTGTAGTGCTCTTGTTGCAAATTGCTTATATCTTAGTGCTTTGCCTGAAACGACATAAAGGCCTCTTCAAACTGAAATTCATTCTCAGGTAAATAAAGCTGAAAAAGAATTTTCAACTATTTATATGTACATGAGCAGTTTTCGTATTGTCTTAAACAGATTTTGACATGCATTTCTCCCAAACTTTTAAATTCCTTCCCTTCTTAGCCTGCTGGTGGCCTCCATTACAATAACTTGGCTTCACAGATGAGGGCAGATGAAAAACTTGTCCTGTGTACAAGCTGATAAATCATCTAAGATAACTTTCTGTAAATTTAGTGCAGCTGTTACTTTCTTCTGTTAGAGGTGCTCACATACACTCCACTTCAATGAGGCAATCACTGCCTGGACCTGAGATGGGTTACTGATGCCTCTGTCACTATCACTGTTATCTACTGACTCAGAGAAACTTATTCATCCCTTCTCAGAAAGTCAATGAGAAGTTGCTGTACATACCGAAAGTAGGCTAGTTCTCAAGAACCAAAACTCAAATTTTAGTACCTAAAAATGATTCGATTAAGTAGTCCAATTAAGATTACTTTTTATTTCTGACAAGTTTCCAAGACATTTATTTATATTTGATGTCAAACACTAACACAATGTAGATTAACAGGAAATCCAGATTAAGGTTTATAGTAAAGTCAATCATCAGAGATATATTATTGTAGTTGAGAATGTGAGGCTAATATGAATGAGAATGCTAGTAGAAGATTTTCAAGTGGTCTGATACTCTTTTCATGTAATTGAAGAATCATTAAATTAATGTAACTTGGTTGTAAACAGGAGATACAGCTAACAGTAGGATATCGAGTTAAGATGTCTAACTCATTAAACCTTCTACATGCTACCATGTACCATATTGATATAGTTATGCGCAAACACTCCATTGCGTCTGAGGTGAAGAATCAAGGCAAAATGTGTTACAGTACAGAATCCATAAGCTTTGTTACCCCTGACTATGAAACCTATAAGCACACTGATGATCCAGTAATATGTTGTACAACACTCTATCTTATGTGGAATCATATGCAGCAAAAGTAAAAATAAGGTGTTCTCTTGAACTATAGACAGTACAGGGCCAACAGAAACAGTATACCTACAGATACTTTCTCTGCTTTTCAAACAGAGTAATTACTTCCTCAAGCAAAATAAATTAATTAAGGAGAAAAACTTTGTTGATACGGAATTGAGTGTTTAGTTTTTCAAATACATTGCAAGCACTAAATTGAAAAAGGTCTGTTTTGCGGTTTTGGAGAGCACCCACAATTCCAGGTGAGGACAAAAATGACTACGTGTATTTTAAACATTTGAACACTGACTGTGAATGTGTAATTTTATAGTTTAAAAGCAATGCAAAAAGAAAATTGTGATAAATTCACATTGAAAAAATACTAATATCTTACTTAGTCTTTCTCATACCGAGATCCTGAAACCTTCTGGATGGGGGGGTTCTGCACAGCAGTGTGGTCATGACCAGGTCATAAGAGCTGGAGTGTCTCCTTAAATGGCACCTCAAACCACCATCTTTCTGCACTATAAAACAAAATACCCTAATTGCTTTCTATACAAGGAAGTACAAGGAAGTATGTTTTTCAAAGAAAAAACACAAAAATACAGGTGAATTAAAAGTGTGTTTAGTGTTTAGCTCTAGTTAATATTATTGTTAATTTGTTAGAGAGAAGCAATATTTTCACCAAATGACATCCTCCCAGGATAGTCAGTCTATACTGAATATTTCTTTTTATTACCTTCTGAGATGACCGAGTTATGTGTACTCTTTCTCAAGTAAGAACACCCCTTTAACATAACTAGCCTTATTAAAATCAATTAAAGTAAGTATAAACCCAGGAAATACCCATGGGCAGTGTTATTACAAGAATAAGATTCCTATGGTTATTATTTACCACTGCACTGGTAAAAAGAAACAGAACAGCAACAAGAAGAAGCAAAACCAAAAAAAAAAACAAAACAAATAAACCAAACACATAAAACCCCAAAAATATTTATTTATTCTTCTTTCCAGTTTTAAACATGGCAGAAATATTGCAAACAACAAATTCTGGCTATTAAAAGGTCTGCAAGAGAAATAACTAGTGAAAAACACATCCACACAAGTCTTCTGATGCTCCTGTATTCATAGTGCACTATAATAGTTGATGTGCTTCTAAGCTGCAGAAATACTCTTCATTCTTCATTTCCGAGAAAGCAGAAAACATTCTTTCATCGGGAATGTTAACACAGTAAATTTCAAGCTAAAGACGTGATGTAAGTTTAAGCCCCTTTATACCTCACAAAAGACCTACATGAAAAAACTGGCCGCCAGGCATGGTGTGAAAGGGCTTCATATAGGAGAACCCGTGTGAAGGAGAGTTTCCCTTTACAAATTTCTCTTATAGTTTTGTTTTCTCTTGCTCCATATTTGGTGTTGATGATGTGGACCACCTCTCACAGCTTCGTGGTTCAGAGTACTTGATTTTTTATTTTTTTTTCCTGGACTGAGTAAAGGAAAAGTAGGGAAAGATTCCTCCTTGTGCCCTACTGTTTTGTCCCAGGTCTTTGTCTTTGGACTGTATTCATAATGAACTCTGTGAGCAACGTGACCAGAATTGCTGGAAAACATGTTTTCAGTTACTTCTGCTCCTTGTTTCCTCCTCTTCCGCCTCCTCCAAATTTCTAGCCTGCTCCTAAGAATTTACTGCAAATAAGATCTGTTAGTAGGGGACCCATGGTTAGATTTGTCTCAACTTTTTGTCTCCCTTTTATATACCTCTATTTTTGTAATATCTATGCAATCTTTATGTCACTACATTAACAAATATGCAAGCGCATTATTTAGAGAAGTTCTTCTCTTATATCACTGCTTAGTTTTTGCAATTCACATACAGAGAAGAAAGTTTC
Source organism: Galbula dea (assembly GCA_013399015.1). Classification (NCBI taxonomy): domain Eukaryota; kingdom Metazoa; phylum Chordata; class Aves; order Piciformes; family Galbulidae; genus Galbula; species Galbula dea. Next base: position 2,004,505 of record VWZX01009335.1, read on the forward strand.
CCTTACGCATAGCTATTTTCTGTTTCTCCAAATAAAATACAGAAAGAGAGAGTAAAAGACAAAAAGATGTTGACATTAACAATGCCTTCTTGAAAATCTACAGTGACAATGAACTGAAAGGCAGAACATACAAATGGAGCTGAAAATTTGAGCTGAAAGCTGGATGAAAACATTTGAAGCCAACCAATAAAGTTTGCTACTGATACAATTATGAGGCTCATTGCAATAGCTCTTTGGTCTGAAATCACTTCCTTTCCTATTAAAATGAAACAAAAAAAAATGTACTACACTTTGATGTGGATTTTCCACTGAGTGGTAGATATCAGAAATATCAGGCAACTTTTCTCAAATCTGACACAAATTTTAAATTAGAAATGAACTTTTTTCTCCCCCAAGATCTTTATTGAACGTGCCAAATGTTAGGTAGTAATCATTCTAACTCTTTGCTACAGTTCACTTTCTTCACAATATCTGGAGACTAGGCAAGCAAAGATATTTGATAGTGTTCTTGATTGTTTAAAAATAGCTTACAGTCTTGTATTTTTGTTACTTTGTCTCTCTTACCCTGTCCCCAATAACCTACTTGTTTGCTTCCTTTATTTGTTGTATCTTGTGCTATGTTTTCTAACAATGGAAAATGGAAAAGAATATAAACTGTAGCAGCCTAAACACAAAACCGAAAGAATGCAGGAGATACAAAAATTTGAAGAATAACCTGCTAAAGGCATAAAAATAATAAGAGGGGTTTGGGGTTTGTTTGTTTGTTTGTTCTTGTTGGGTTTTTTGGTTTTGGTTTTGGTTTGGATTTTTTTTTAAATACATCAGAAGCAGAAAACCTGCCAAGAAGTCAATCAGGCCTACAGGTGTAAGAAAAATACTGAAGGAAGAAAAGGCCATGTTAGAAAAGCTAAACAAACTCTTTGCATCAGTGTTTGCTGTAGAGGTGCTTAGGGAGGTTTCCACACTGGAACTATTCTTTATAGAGGGAGAAATGTGAAGAACTGTCTTAAATTGACATGTCAGTAGAAGGGGTCTAAGAACAGATCAATAAAATGAATAGTGACAAATCATCAGAACCAGATGGTGTTCATGCAAGAGCTCTAAAGGAACTCAGATATGAAATTGCCAAACTAGTCACTGTGGTGTGTAACCTAGTGCTTAAATTGGCCTCGGTAGCAAAGGAATGGAGGTGGGGAAATATGATACAGCTTTTTAAAAGCATTTTGGAGTGAGGAGGGAGATCGAGGAAGCTGTAAAGCTGTAAGGCTGATTTCTCTATTGGGTAAATTGGTTGGGGATATTGAAAGAAAAAAAGCCACAAATTAGCAGCTTTACAGAGAAATTAATTAATGGGGATACTATAAACAACAAATAAAAAAAAGGCGTTTCCAGCCAATGATTCATTCTGTTTCTCTTAGATGCCTGTCATAAGGCAGATCTAGCTCAGACAGGGTATATGATAGCTTCCGAGTGTTAAGTTTAGATCAGAAGAATACAACAGAGAGTATCTGGGTGCTGAAATGGAGAGTAAAATAAAATGCTAGTCTATACAAAGGAAAAACCTCCAAAGTAAAGATATGTGATGGTAGGTCCTGTAACTAGCTATTGTAATTTTTTAAAAAGATGACAAAGTAATTTGGATTGTCGGTCTGAAGTGGAATATTAGGAGACTATATTAGGGAAGAACCTATATGTGTTTTCTTCTGAAATTCTTTCTTTAAACATCCATTGCAAACTATTTTTAAAAGACATTAGATTTGATGGACCTATGATTTCTTCCTAGTATATCCACTCTTATGTTAGATTTTGTGTAATTTAGAGTGATATGACCAAGGAAAATTTCCAAATTGTACAAGGATTTCCTGTATCAAAAGTTTGCTCCTTTAGAGCAGTAATGTGGTAAACACTTCTTTTAAAGCAGTGAGTTTTTCATTAACTTGAAGTACTTTATTAACAATCTTGCTTAATGCAATAGGAATAGCCAGTGAGGTTTTTACCAGTTCTGAAATAAGTTCAAAACCAGAAGACTTGCCTCTCACCCCCTCCACAGTGTGTTTTTACCAGTCTTTAATCTGTGTCCATCAACCTACAACTTTATCTCTGTCACTTTGAAAAAGTGAAAGGGAAGGAGCCTTTCTCAGGACTACCAATAATTCCTCAACCCCAGACAGAAACTGTAAAGTATGTAACTATGGATTGAATTTTCTTCTTATAGATGATTTTTAATGATTAACAATTTCTCTAATGTGTGAAGTACAGTAAATACATTTGAAAGAAATCTACCTTGCTTTTAGGATCATTTAGCTCTAAGTATCCCACAGGTCCAGTTATTCGTGTCTTTCTAGGTAGCTTGCTGATATCTCTGGCTACACAGGAAGTTAGATGGCTTACCACACATTCATCTGTCCTCTCAAAACCTACAACTACTCACTCCATTTGGCAGGATGGATGAACATTTTGTTCAATTATGTTAAAGGTTTGATTTTAATTGTTTAATATTTCCATTAATAATGTCTCCCTAAGTTATCTGTTCAGATTTTGCAATCTTAAATTGTCTTTGAAACTTAGAACAAATGCAAATTTTTTTAAAAGGGGCTAGTTAGCTCTCTACCTGGTTTATGATGAAATGTTTCTGTATGTTAATGTTTTGGTTATTAAAATGTATAAGGACAGGAAAAAAAGCATGGAACAGGCAGCATCAGGGATTGCCTTGAGAGTATCTCTCCTTAGAGAAACAGCACTTTGTATCTTTCTGACAGCAATGACAGATATTCATGGCTGAGATGGCCCAGGTCACTGTAAGCCTAGAAGAGAACAAAGACAATACTCTATATCTGTAAGGAAAGCACAGGACAATGAAATATCTACCCAAAGCAAAGCTGAGAAGATAGTAAATTAGCCATTCTGAATCTGACCATACTAGCACACAAGCAGAGGGGAGCGGGTGTTGAAGGCAGGAGGCAGTTTGTTCTGGGTGAACTTCTCTGAGTTTCCTCAGGGAAATGAAGAATTTGACCAAAACTAGTTCCACAAAACCAAGAAAGAACAAAGGAAAAACAAGCTGTGGTCCTTTCCTCTGAAGAGAGGAAGCTGACAAATAAGGAGTGCAAGCAGCTATCTCCAACTCATGTAGGAATTGGAAACTTAGTCCAGTGCTCCTGTTTTACAAGACTGCTGAACACATCAACAAATTAGGGAGTTTGCTTATTTTTATATCATTCAAATGAAGATGTTTTTCTCAAATTATCCCATCAAATTGCATCACCAGGCATTGCTAAAAACATAAATAGAAAAAACTGTGATGGGTGCTGGAAGTGTGAAAAACCATGTATGTCAAGGTGCCAGTTTTCTGAGAACTCTTGTTGGAGTTCTTGACAATTAAGGTCCAGACAAAACCATTTTACAATGTAAACTGTTACTGTCTCTGTCACCTTTGGTAGCACATGTCTAAGACCAGCTATTTTGGGGTTTAATGCTCTCTGGATTTTTAGAAACACGTAGAGGTATCTGGGAAAATGAGGGGGGAAGGGGACCAGAAACTCAGAAAGGTTTGAGGTGGATTTTGAGGAAGAGAAGAAAATTGGAGAGGAAAAGTTGGATGGAATAGAAGGAGAGGGGTCAAATAGTGAGAAGAAGAAGAAGAAGGGGAATAACTCAGTACCTGTGAATCATATGTGTGCCAGTGTGTGTATATATAAAGTACATTTATCAAAATTACTTTTATTATTAAATAGCTCCTGCCCCAAACTGAAGGTTTTATCTTGGAGATATGCACCAGTGATGCTGACAGATTTGACACTATCCAAGGGGAATTCTTCCTTTGGAGATTCAAAGTCCAAGGCCAGTTCAAGGCACCTCTCACAAGATCCCATGGAAGCCAGAAGATTAGATCCCTGTGGTGCCAACAGCAGTGGCTCTTGAAAGTTTTCTCTTTTGGAAATGAAACTGGCTAAGGAAAATTCATCCCAATAAACTGAAAAGTCTTGCCCAAATGTAAAAACAAAAACAAACATACAAAAAAAACCCAAACCCAAACCCACTAAAAAAACCCTGAAACCCCAAACCAGGACTATGAGGAAGTGATTGAACTGGAGGGTTTTTTGACAAATATTCATACTTTATGCTCAGAAAAACTGTGAGCTGAAAGCCTGGAATATCTCTGAGCTGCCTCTTTAAACACAATACCCTTTCCCCTTTTTTCATTTAGTTATCTCCTTCTCTGCTCCGTGGCTCAATCTGCATATGTTATTGGCCTTGATTCCCAGGGCTGCCACCTTAATCTGAAGTAGCTAATAGTACAACCTCACACGTGGCCTGGGACCAGACTCAGGTTAACAAGAAATCCAAAAGCAAATGGCTGGGGGAGGTTGCTATAAAATAACCATTTGAAAATTCAGTCTGTGGTTTTTCTCTCACATTTGCATGGAGGACGCAAAGCTTTTAGTCTCAGAGGTTCAGTCAAATGCATTAAAAAAATGAACATTTTAGTTAATGTTCTAAGAAGATTTCTAAAAGCAGTTTTGATTGTGTTCTATTAGCATTAATTAATTTTTATACTGAGACCAGCCGTTATATTAGCAGAATGCATATTTTAATCAATTTCTACTTGCTGTTTTGTGTGAGTTAAAGGTAGCTTTGTGGTTTGTGCCTAGTTTATACAGTGCATTTAACTCAATGTGCCTTAGGTAATGCTCATCTGAGGTTCAATGTATACTCTAATCAGAGCATGATACAAGAATTATGAATGAAAGCCCAACAAGTAATAATAGGGTTGTTTTCATTTTGGACCATAGTGGAATATACCTTCTCTAAACAGGTGCTTGAATGAATTATTAAATAACACAATACTCAACTGCACTATCATCTAGAGCAGGCATAAACAGTTAGGATTAAATCTCTTTTCAACAGCAGTTTACTTACATCTGAAAGCAGTATTTTGATGCATATTTACTATCTTTCTGTCACTAATACATTTAAAAGGATCTTGTCAATTTATTTTTTAAAAAGTTTTCAGGTTATTATTTTAGGAAAATTTTATCATTTGTCATGAGCAATGGAAAATAAAAATTAACTTTTGAATTAGTATTTTTTCTCACACTTCTTTGACAATGAGACTTTCTGCTCAGGATTGCTAAACATGTTTGAAATCAGTTCTGGACTGATGTTAATTTCTGTAGTCAAATATATTACTCATGATCCAGGTGACAAGATGCTTACACTTGGAAAGTGCTCAATGAAGCACCCACTCCATATTGTCCAGCCTCAGTGACACCCTCTCCCCTTCATCCCTTGGCACTTCCCTCTCAGCCTCCCTTCACTACCCAAGAGAAAACATGTGTCTCCGCACCAGAGAAAGGGGAGATCAGCAGGAGGTCAGACTTTGTTGTATCAGAATCCAAAATCCAGTCCCATAAGTGGTTCTTCTGGTTTTAGCTATAATCTCATCAGGCCTTCTCCTCAGACCTCTCTGATCCTAAAGACTGCAGCTTTTTAAACTATTGATTCAGGAGATATGAAGTCCTGAAAGAGAAAGAGAGGGTGAGTAAAGACAGTAGGGGCTGAAAAAAACATAAAAGAAGGGAGTATAATGGGGGCTAAGAGACATTTGAAGAAACTTTCATACAGGGAAATGTATGAGAATCAGTTTCTCACAGCAGATCCACTTTCACTGTATTTCTATCCTGCCTTCTCATGACAGCCTTTCACTTGTTTCCACAGTGCCCAGGGCCTGCCATGCCATGTCACCAATCAAGGGCTTGGTCCATCCCCACTGCACCAGATTCACTAGAAAACATTGTCACTACCTAACTCCTCTCAAAGGACTTGCTCCTTGTTTTCTGTGGAAAGTCATTCCTCACACTCACAAGGGATGGTCCTGTGATCCACTCCTTCCCATGGTGCCCCATTCTTTACACTACCACTTCAGTTTTTTCTCCTCTTGTCTTCATTGCAAGACTTTTTGTTCTTTAGTAATTCTTTGAGGTCCAAAGGGAGGTCCAGTTCATTGTGTCAGGAGCTCTAAAAACACTGTAAAAAACAGTCTGCCTCAAGCTGCTTCCGGGATGAAGAGACTGGGCAAACAAACGTTGAAGGGGAAAACAGAGGCACAACTTCACAAATTGACAGGAGTGCCTCAGGCTGATCTCCTGCCTTTCAGATCAGAAGTGCTTAGCTAGACTAAGCACTGTGACAAGTGCCTGCCCACGACAAACCCTATTATATTTCCCATCCCCATGAATGTCATAGAGCAAAGACTTCTTTTGAAAATACAGATATGAACAAATGAGCGGAAGAAAGAAGGGCTGCAAGAGTATGCTACAGATGGACTGGAAAAGAGTTTCACTGGAACAGGTTGCCCATAGAGGTTGTGGCTGCCCCATCCCTGGCAGTATTCAAGGCCAGGCTAGATGTGGCCCTGGGCAACCTGGTCTAGTAAGTGGTATACCTGTCTCTGACAGGGGGGTTGGAACTAGATGATCTTTGAGGTCCCTTCCAACCTGGGCCATTCTATGATTCTGTGATAAAATGAATGTATAAGCAATATTTGTTAGGCCTCCTTCAGGACCATCTGACCAACACAAACCAGGATATATTGACATATCCCCTCTAGCAGCATTGTCCTGGCAGAAGCAGAGCCCAGTGCTGCTACACCTCAAATCAGCACATCCATGATCCAGGCTTCAAAGGGCTAACCTATTCTAAAGATCCTGATAAGAAGTAGTGATCACTTCAGTTTCCACCATGACATAAAACAGGGCTGTCAGTCCCTGCTCAGTAGATCTCAAAATCTAAGCACTATTAAGTTTTTCCTGCATTAGTAACTCATATTACTGGTTAATGATAAAATAAGCATATTTATGTTGGAGGTATCAGGCACAAGCACCAGTGGATTGCATATTGGCTAGCCGACAATGATGTTAAGTATTTAGAAGACACGAAGAAAAAAAAAAATCACTGTAAGTGATGCCAGAAAAAGTTGCCACTTTGAAGGATTCTGAGATTGAAATATCTAGGAAAAATTCAATGACTATATAAGCAACTTGCCCATTACCATTCCAGACCATTCAGCCTCCAAAGACATTGCATCCCTGTCCTTGCTAAAACCTTACAATTCAGTTTTGATGCCCTTTCAAGCCTGGACTTCTGGCTGAGGGTAAAACCTTGTTTATGAGAGAGGAGCCCAGCCACTGCTGCACACAGGCTTTCAGGAATTATTTTTAATCAATCACCTAAAAATGAAGACATCACTAGTTCATGACCAGTTCCCTGAGCCATCCAATCTCTCCAAATGCTTCATAAAACTTCTAGTTTTCTAATATTTAAATTAAGGATTTCAATTACCTAGTACTTAGCAAAGTTGCTTATGTTTCTCTTGATTTTTCTCTTCCTACATGGACTTGGTTGGAAAAAACTACACCAAATGTATATCTTAATTAAAGATAAGCTGTTTTAAGTGCAGGAAAATTTAAAAAAAATCAAAGTTATCATTTTTCTGTCTGTTTCAAAGATGCAAATACCAAAAAAGAGAGCAGTTAAACTTTGAAAGAAGAATTTATGAGTATTTCCCTCTTGGTACTCCTTCCAGTGCTTCCTAATTAGGGACAAGCCAATACAGTATCATGTACCAATCTGGTATTTATTAACAAAGCTAGTAATGATTTTTAACTGATTATTGCTCAGAGGATCCTCCCCTCATTAATATAAATGAATTAGGAGGAATAGTGCCAAATGTTTCAGATGGGAATTAACATGAGACTGCAAGGTATAATTAGTTGAAAATGCTAAATACATCAAAGTATTAATTTGTGTGTGCATATATATATGCTTATGTATGTGTAGCATTTATACATTATCTAAAAATATTATGTATATGTACACACAGTGCACACATCAGCCTAAGTGCAACTTACAGATGGATGCATCCACATTTTATTATATCATACCCTGCATCTAATAAAAACTAGGTATCAAGCTGAAAGAGGATTACAAAATCCAGGGAACAAAAAGGAGAGAGATCTGCACAGGATAACTTTGACAATATATGTCATTTAAAAGCAAGAAGTCTCTGAATCAGACACCCTTGTAGGTACAATATCACAACTTCATTGTTTTGTTTTCCATTAGTCTCTCAATTATGTAATATTCTCTCCTTTCCCTCTGCCATTTCTGTGCTTGTATGTGTGTCTCTGTGTGTCTGTGTCTGTATGGAATTGCTAGTGTGTAAGTGCTAATACAGCGAGGCCAAATCACCAAAGCCCTACATTTCATTTATGTTATACTTCTTTTCAGTGATTTTGACACCTTCTTCAGCTGTTTAGGAGAGTGTTAAGTTATTTGGGAAACAAATAGCGGGGTCAGAATATCAAACAACATAGAGGAAAATCAGGACCTGTAACAGAAATATGTTCACCTTTATTTTTTGGCTATAATCTATACTCAGCTGGAAAAACAACCTCTCTTTTCATCACCTTCTGAAATCAAAACACAAGCCACTCAATAAAGTGTAATGATTATGGCCCAAGCAAGCTGAGAGCTGAACTGCTACCAGTCTTGGTCCTGTTGGACCTGCTAATTCTACACAAAGGTGTAATCCTGTGCTAATAGAGAGGGTGGCCAAATGTTGCTGCAAGAAAAGGCTTTGTCCAGTTTCCTGGATTGATTTTCATGTTTCAGAAGGAAGTCACATTTACTGTGAACCAGAGAAGGTAGAGGTGGATACAGAAACAGTTTAAGTGGGTAGAGGAGGATGGATGGTGCCAGTTCCATGACTGCAACCGCATGTCATGTTGCAGGAGTGTTTGTTGTACCTCATAGTTGTCGTGAAGGGCTAACACTTCTATTCTCAGACCACTCTTTGGTTTTGGACTAGAGTCTCTAAAATGTATCCAGGGTGAAAAAAAGGACTAAACCTTATCACCACTATTCACATGGGCTGACAGCCACAACTACACACAGGCATCACCTTCTGTGTGTGAGAGCTGTTAAACTGGGTAGGACCAAAGGTACATGTATCCAGTCTTTGACTATTGATGGTATCAGATGTTTGGGGAAGAAACATAATAGAATGTCTGTTCCCTAAATACACCCTCCCTGCTTCCAGCACTTTGCAATTTACATATTCCTTTTAGGCACTTACATCAGGTTGTTGTGTCCAATAACCCCAAAAGGAGGATGAAGTAATTTTATATTGGGCCTGCATGACTTTGCCTAACATTATTTTTAACATTTTTTTCTCTATTTGTCCCCACAATACTCTCTAGTACCCAGTCTCAATTTTGTGAGAAAGTACAAGCAGCTGTCCTTTTTTTTGTTTTTAAATTGTTCCCTATTTTTTTAACTAGTTGCCCTATGATTCCTCTTCCTTGAATGTTTCTTCAGTCTCTACCTTCTCCAAGACATTCATGACAGTAGTCTTCCATTCCTTGGTTATCTTTTTGCCCAGTTAAGTAGCCTAGTGTACTTTGAAATTTGCAAGAAATTGAAGCTTCAACATGAAAATAAACAACATAATTTTAAATAAAATTTTTTCACACCATGCCCACATTCATTCTCTGCTACACCTTCAGTAGTATTTATCTACTGTCTTAAAATATGCCTTGGAATGTGTTTATAAAGTGAAAGGTTAAGAGATGACAAGCAATTTGAGGTAGACTATTTTTTTTGTGTGTGTAGTAACAGGTATGGTGGTGAGGCCTTTAAATACAACAGCAAAAAGGATACTAAATGAAAACAAATGTATGGAATAGTAGTATACATGCAAAAACAGTTAACAGTTGAGCTGTTCTACTATAAAATAAATGTAGGTTCATAACATTTGATTTCTCTAGAGAAGAAAACCCTTTATGGGCTTAGTTATGTAATACACACTTGTGGTCATAACTGCTTCACTGGTGTTCTAACCTTCAAGATTTCTAGGCCTCTAAATATCTAATTAGTGCTGCATTTTTAATAGTTTTATAAAAGCATCTTGGCAAGTGTGCACAGAATGGCCTGGTGCCAAAGAACCATAACGTGCAGGAACAGTAATGACTCTCTGCATTGACTTTCTGTGATAAAGTATGATCAGAAAAAAAAAAAAAAGAGAAAAAAATCAAATGCAGAGCTGACAGGACAGCTCACATTTCTGCTAGATTTCATCAACCCTACTCAGAGTACAACTTCCAAATCTTTAACTGGCCTTTTTGGTTTTTTAGACACAGAATATGTAATTTGTTCCTTTTCTGCCTTTTTCCTCTTCCTGTCGTCCTTGACCTACACATATTGGTCATGTATAGTGGTCAAATCCTATCATCCCTGTGAGGCATCTAGACAGGAAGAAGACCTTGACATAAAGGAGCTTGTCAAAGGGATACTGTATAGAATCTTGGAAGACATTTTCTACAACAGAACATCTGAGAAACTTGATTTTGCTCTGGAGCCACAGCCTAATGCACTGCATAGGATGTTCAGCAGAAGCCGTAGCCACTACACTCAGGTAGTAGCAGAAGTTAAAGCACTGTGTATGTTCAGAAAGAAAACCTTTTCTGTTCAATACCTTCTGCAAAGAGCCCTTTTTCTAAGCATCTGAACAATGTTATGACTTAATGCAGAAATCCCAATAAAGTGCTCAGATTTTGACCTAATGCTTCCTCCCATTTGCCCAAACTAGTCCTTAGCCCATTCTCAAAATCAAAGTATGAAGTTCTCCACTTCTGCTTCCTCTAGCAAATATATCTCACACACCATCAAGGCCTAGCTAACATAATAGTCCTTTGGTGCCACAAGCAGTCCACATAATTTACAGTCACCCTCAGATTGCTCTAACTCATGGCAAGGGACAAAAGCTGGCTAATGATCAGTCAGTGCAAGGTGGCATCTTTGCTCACACCTCCCTCCCAATTAGCACTCCTTGCTCCTTGCCTGCAGCAGAAAATCTGGGCTTTTATATTATTTTCCCACAACAGCAGCCTCCATCATTAATTAGGATATGGAAGCTCTGGAGATCCATTGGGAACAGAGGAAAAAAACATCCTCCTGTGACAGTGCTACTCATGTTAACAACTCCAATACCCCTCAAGCTGTCAGTGACACATCCTTGAGCTTCTGGTGACCCTTGCACAAGACCTTCCTTTGGACTCAGAAAGAAACAATGAGACAGACAACTCATGAAGCTTATGGCTTCCTGACTCATGAAGGAATGATTGTATTCTCTGTATCTAATGGGATTCAAGACAAGTCTGAAGCCTTTACTAGTGCACTAGTAATGTCTCTGTCCCATGTGTACTTGTGTTGACTAATGCACTTTATCTTACAAAGATGGATCTTTCTCAGTAGGGACCTGATTTGGGTATCCCTTCTCTGTTTTTCCACTTACTTTCCTTAAACTTGTGGGAAAGCAATGTCTTTGGTCCTTAAAATCACCATCAGCTGATTTACAATAAAAAGTCAGAAAAAGAAAAGCGCCTGAGGAGAAGAAAAGACCAAGCAAACCCAAAGTAAATCTGAGAAAGGTCTGTTCTTGTGCTTTGGTTCCTGTAGAAAATCTGGCTAGACTAGAGATTTCTCAAGAAATCTGGAAGTTATAATGATCTTTTAAATATTTTAAAATAACTGTGGATAGGATCAGAAATTTTAGATATCTGATACAATTTTCTGTGGTTCCTTATTCACTAATAATGCCACATTTACATTCTGCATAACTTCAGGTACCAGAAGAAAGTATACATGTGGTATTTGTGCAATATCAACCACAATCACTATTAAAAGTACATTAGGAAACAAGCAAGGAATTTCCCACTAACAATTAGTTTTCCAAAAGTATATAGGTTTTTGTATAGCTGCAGATATTTGTCCGGATTTGCAAACATCTTTGCTCGGGGAAGAACAACACCAGAACATATGCGTTTTTTTCTCTGTACTTTCATTACAGAAGGGAAAGGTCCAGGCAAACTCAGCATCTACTCAGTTCAGATCATGGTTGTACTACCAGACTATGCACCTTGTACTGATTAGAGTCCCAAAGTCCTAGTTTGACATCCAATTGGTTCAGTTTAAATCTGCAAATGGTTGGAGGTCAGACCTTTTGCTGTTCTAAGGTGCCAATCAGCAATCAGAAGGGGATATCCCCAGGGTTTTAAATCTATCGACCTATTGACATAAAATCTCCAATGGTTGAAAAAGCTGTCTGTCATGAGCAGTGGAGTCTCTTCTAAGCAGGATATGAAATAAAACAAGGATGTTTTTGCATTCTTCCTGAGCAGTAACCCCATTCAGAATTTTTTGTTGACAAGCTCTTATGATAAAGGTCTGCCAGTAAAAAACAGAGTCATGAGTCCAGACCACAAGGGAAAATTAAACATCAACTTAATTCTTCAAAAGTTTAGCAGTGTTTCTGATATCAACAAGTATCAAGAAAAATTCTGGATTCTCTTGTTTCTATTCACGTTCTTTCCCACCCTTGTTGCATTAATGAAGACCACATACCAAATGTGTCTGATTGGTACTATCGCATATAAAATATGTCACCTTCAATCCCCCTCTGTCCATTATCTAAGCATGTATGACCCTGGGCAGAAGAAATTTCATACTATCCCCTTCCTTCCTCCTTTCTCTCTCTCCACCTTCTACATCTGTGCAAGATTGCAAAAGAAAGTTCTGTATCTTACACAAACAAGCATATGAAGGGCTGTAGATGAGTGAATGATGGAGAGGGGATAGGACCAGGTCAAAAGAAATGTACAGAAGGCAAAATATTTCAGCTGCCTTTTAAAATATAGAAAGTTAACTCAGATCAAATTGATTCCAGATCAGTGTGCATTCTATTCCAACAATATCTATTGCCATATGGGACTTTTAAATACTGGGTTTGGAAAGGAAAGAAAAGAACACAAGGTAGCCTAGTTAAAAATGCACCAGAAGTATGAAGACAGCAGCCCAGTCTGTTACATGATATTCAAACCTTCTCAAAACTTTACTGGGATTTTTTTTTCTTCTTTCTTCTTTGGGATTCTATACTGTTATGATCAAACACTTGACAGCCATTTTCAAGTAATTTTGCATGATTTCCACACTGAAGAAGTATTAAATGTAAGATTCTAAGAAACTAGTCAGACTCTGCACATTTTGTTATTTTCTCCAGTATAAATACCCTAACCAGTGCCCTTAAGTATAGCACAATATCATACTATTTTTCCATATTTTCTTCTCCTCATAGAAAATTCAAAGCTTTTCTATGTTTTCATATTTGTTATACATTTGGATCAAATATCTCTTGAATATGTAGAAGGGAACAATGAACAACAATATTCTGGAGTGTATTTGGCAAGTCAGTGTTCAGGTACATCTGCCTATCCTGTTACACCTTTAAATTCTCTTCATGGACAGCTTAGAATAAATAAGGTTTTTAGCACTATGTCTTGGAGTTAAAAAAAATATACAAGTCAAGTAAAAGTATGTTAAAAAGTAAAGTACAACTGTGAAATAACAAAATATATTTTAAAAGGAAAAAGTGATATAGTCTAACTCCAAATGAGTCATCTTAACGGCATAAGGAGAAAAAACATACATGCATTTGACATTACTGTCAGCATCAATTGTTCTGGTAAGAAAGGATGGGGAAAGAAAGAGAAAGACAGACTTCATAGGGATAAGTGCTGCCTATCAGCAGGGAAACAAGTACTCTACCTTCTGAAAGTTACCTTTTGATAGCATTTTGGGGCTTTTCAGCTGATAAATGTAAATATTTATCATTGTCTTTCAAACTACTACACTAAATTTTTATTTTACTTACATCCCAGATTAAAGCACTTATATCGAAGCAATTGCACTCTATTCATTAATTGGAAACTATTCTGCAGTGATTATGTGAAGTCTGCCAAAGCATTTTCAAGGTTGTTTTTGCACTTTTTTGGGTGTGTAACTCCAAATATTATGTAACACTGAAATATCTTTATCATTCTTTAAATCCAGTGAAAAATCTTTTATAAATATAAACACATCTCATACAAAGAACAGAAAATCTATTTGTCTTTTTATTTCAGGGGACTCATTTCTATCTCAGGAACTTCTTTAAAGGTGACCTACAAATAATTTACCAGGAGGTAGTTTTATATATTTCATACCTCATGATGAATTAATGAAGAATGTCAAAAGGTTTGTTTTACTCTTGTTACTTGACTGATGTTTTGGGTTGTTTGTGTTGTTTTTTTTTTTCTTAAAGATATTTTTAAATGTCAGTTTTGATTTTCCTGTATTTTAATCACTGAAGTGATTAGTGATTTGAAAATATATATCACCAAGGTTGAAGGTGATGGAGAAAGAAGAAAGATTTTAAATTTACCCTCTCCAAAAACTAATGCTTCAGCACAGACCAGTGATGTTAAGAAAAGAAAAAATACAAGAAGTAACACAAATTTATCACTAAAACTCCTTTACTTTCCTTGATTCATTCCTCTCTTTATCTTTTTGCCTGTTATGATGTCATCATTTCACTAGCATTTCAGGCATAGATCATAGTAAATGGAGTCAGATATATATTACAGGAGAAAGGAGGGAAAGAGATGGCGGGGGGGAAACCTAACCCAGAATTGTTAAGCCTTTTTACATTTAATAAAGTGCCAAAAAGTAAAATCTAAGCTCACATTCACTTTTTTCTTGTTTTATCTTCAAATTCTGATTTTTTAAAATCTTGTTTTTATCTTTCAATTGCTTTTTAGAAAAGCCCAAACTTACTGTCTAATGTATAGAGATATGATCTCAAGAAGTTCAGTTTTAAGGAGTTTTTTACCTAATAGTCCTTTCTGACATGGGATAGACTGAAGAATTATGGCACCGATTTACAACAGCAAAAGATGTGTTTAAGCAATTCAGTTTAACAAAACATGTGAGGGTGGTTAGGTGGTGGAACAGGTTGCCCAGAGAGGTTGTGGAAGCCTCATCCCTGGAAGCTTTTAAGACAAGGCTTGATGGGGCCCTGGGTAACCTGATCTAGTAGATGATGTCCCTGCCAGGCAGGGGGGTTGGAACTGGATGATCTTTGAGGTCCCTTCCAACTCGCACAATCCTATGATCCTATGATCCTATGTTATGTGTAATGTGCAAGAAAGTCCCTTTGCTCCTTTACATCAACACCTGGAACAGGTATGGATTCAGCATGCTTAGATATTGGCAAGGAAGGAGCAGAATGTCTTATAAAATAAGGTCCCCATCTGTCCAACAGCATAGAATATTTGGCATGAACCCTAGTTCAAGGACTGCAATAAGGATATCTTATTCAGCCAACCAAGAGTACTTTTTGTCTACCTTCTCCATGTCAGCAGCCAGGAGTCTGAGGCCTTCTGGCCTGAATACCCAGTAGCCATTACTTCATAGCCACTGCTTAAGATGGTGCACTTACGAAGTAAAAGACATGATGAAAAAGGGATGCAAGGTAAACTATATCCAGAGGTATCATGAGCTTTTGAGAAATGCAGGAGACTAGTGACATCCTTGTTGCTTGTTTTCACTGCTGTAGAAAATCTTTTTGCATTATATATAAAAATAAGCTAATCTTGTTTGTAAGGCTTTGCAGATAAAGGTCCACAGCTGTGCAAAATGCTACAGCTCTGGATGGAGCTGCATTGCCAAAGCTGTGTGAAGCAGTTTTGCATAAACTCAAGTCCATAATATTCTAGCTTATAGCTGCTGCTACCTGATGTGTAAATGCTGCAGATCCCTTCTTCTTGCTTGTCTTAGTGCTTTGAACTAATCAGAACACAAGTCTATGCTTCTTGCCTGTTTTAGTTTCATGCTATTGCTTTATCCCAAAATATCACCTAAAAACCTCTCTAGCTGAAGATGTATCAGCATCAATAGAAAGCTACTTATCTGTTTGGAAAAAGAAGTGGCTGATATTTTCTTGGATCATTTTCATTACCTTTAACTTTAAAAAAAGAGAGAGGAAAAGAGGAAAAGAAGGAGAGAAGGAAGGCAGATCAGTCCTCTGACCAGCTCTCAACTGATCCTTGGTCAATCAGGGTGTGTTACAGCCTTCGATGGAAAGCCTATGGATTTACACCATTAAGAAAGAAAACAGAGTGCCTTCAACCACGAAGACAGATTTTTTTAAGAGCAGCCCTTCTGGGTTCTAAGATTTTAGTCTTGAATTAGAAAGGTTTGACCTACAGAGGGTAGGGAGAAAAGGACAGCAATACATTACCTTACTTTTTATCAGCTACCAGCCTTCACCTCTCACACATCCTGCTGCAGTGGGACATAAATGCAGCACTGGTTCATTTACTCTGAGCTACACTCTGCTCCTTCTCTAGCCTACCAAGTTGTTTAAGGTTGCTCACTGGAGCCATCTTGCATGTATTTGCCACCAGCTGCTTCCCACAACCTTGTTGCTCCCCTACGCACCTCCAGAGTGCTGCACCACACTGCAGGAGCCCATAGTGCCATTTGCCAATGCCATCTGCCAGACCTCCTGAGCCAAGATTACCTCCTCTTAAACCCACAACCTTTCTATCAGGGTTTCAAAGCCTGCAAACAAGGGGTCACAGTCTGAAAAGAAGGGCTCAAAAAATCTGAAGCTGCTGTTCTTATTCCCAGAATCTTTCTTTCTCTTTCCAGCACACAAACATCTTCCTCTTCTTTCAGTAATTTTTTTTGGGGGAAAAGAAAATTCCTGTACAACTTTCATC
This sequence comes from Galbula dea, assembly GCA_013399015.1. Lineage (NCBI taxonomy): Eukaryota > Metazoa > Chordata > Aves > Piciformes > Galbulidae > Galbula > Galbula dea. The sequence goes on from VWZX01009335.1 coordinate 2,021,163, forward strand.
TGTTGTTTTAAGCACACAACCAGCCACATGAGGTGTTAGTCTTAATAATATCCTGTCTGTCTCCACACTGTCCCCACTCAAAGAACTGAAACTAAAGAATCAGATCGTGGTCATGTATACTTATACCTGAATCCCAGTGTCTCTCTGTCTTTGAAAGTCTTTTCACAATAGTATTTAAAAGTTGCCTATTCCTGTACCTTATGCTTGTGAGATATTGCTCACTACACATCCTTAACCTCCAAACATTTCTTGTTTACGTATTTCTCCCTTTTATCTCTAAAGTATTTGCATGATATTGACCTATCCCATCAGTACTGAAGAGTCTTAGTCTTCCTTTATTTCTAGTCTCTCTTTGCTGAAAAAAAATTCTACTTACAAGCCCAGGTTTTACCACATCTTGCAGCAGAAATGTTTCTCTGGGCTCCCCATAGACTTATCAAGGACCATAGTCCTTCCATAGCTTCACTGAGCACAAGAGCAAATTCTTGACTCAGTTTGTGAGGAGAAAGTCTACAAAACCTGGGCTTTACTTGAAAAAAAAACAAACATTGAGTTATCATACTGAAACCATAGGGTCTTTCTTCCATGTTCAGTTCACATAGATCTAAAAATGTAAAGAATAGTTTTTTTCCTTTGTAGACCATATTTTCCAATGGTTTCAGTCTGCTGTTGGAGAAAAGAAAGAGGAGACCAGAATCCCTAAATTCCACTTCAGTTTTTGGCTCTCAGCCAGCTGCATGATTTCCTCTGTTCCAAGAGCCAAAGTATTCCTCAGTTAACTAATTTACGAAGTTGATACAATAACAGTGATGTATCCTCCTGAACATACAGAGTAAAAGCAACTGTTTGGAAAAGACTTCAACCCCTGCAAAAGAAAATATTGGGTAACTTATTCTTTCAAATTGAAAATGTGATAGATTATTCACATATCTATACACAAACTCAAGCCATGGATCTCCTTGTAAATGAATCACTCCTACGTGAACCCTGCACTCTGTTTATAAGGCACATTGTTTCCTTTATATAGCCTACAGAAGCCAGACTTTGATTTGAATATAATAAAATTGCAGAAACAGCAGAAGCTGGCCATGTAACTCCTATTTTAATGAATACCTAAAGTAACAGTCCTCTAAGCCATTGTGTCATCTTTCAACTCCTGTCCCTCCCTCCCCCTTTCTGCACCAAACTCAAGGAAAAGAAAAACTGATTGGCAGGTACTGTAGCTGGCGTGAATAACCACCACTATATATCTTGTCAAAAATCAGCATGTACTTTAAAAAAGAAGAAAGTAAAATATGAAGATAAGAAGAATAATCTGAGGCTCTCCCATATTCTCATTCAAATTTTTCTATTTGGGTTTCACTATATTTCCTTTTTTAACCTTCTCCTGCAGGTCTTTATATATAGGACAAAAAAATCCACTTCTGTCATTTAAAGCATGATGAAAGTACCAAAGAAAAATCTATTTTCAGCTGTTTCTCGTTAGAGCACTTTTTTGCCACTGTGATGAAAGTCGATGCAAAGAAAGACGAGTCACTGATGAAGATGAAGAAGCATTTCTGATCAGCCATCTGTTCAACCAATTAAACCTCTAGCAAATAAAGTTGTGTATATGTATATAGCTAACCCATAAAGATATACATATCTGTGTGTACACTAGCATGCAAACACATACATATAAATACCATGTAAGGTCTACTTTGCATACACTAAACTCTGCTTACATGCTGAGCATAGCTAATTAAATGCACGCATAGAGAAACACTGCAAATGCAAAATAGAATTTGGCCTCGTTGAAGAACAAAGCCTTCTCTATTAGCATCCTTTTCTCTTAATGGTCCTTCTGCAGTAAAAATAAAGTCCAAACACTATAATTTCATGCCCAGAAAAGTTACAAATAGTGTAGGTATCTTTAGAAACAGCTGCAAAAGTGGATTCACTTCTGACAAGATTGGTGTTAATTACCAGTAAGGACTTCAGTATAATACTATTTAAATCATTTTAAATTATCCCTCTCAAAAATTAATTTTTCATCAAAGATTACACAAAAAAAATCATGATATCATCTCTGCAGCTGCGATTTAGTAATAATTTCATCTATTATTACCAATGTCAGTTAGATAAAAGAAAAATGGCATCCTACTGTGCTGATTCCAGCATAGGCCATATATAGAAATTTTTAACTATCACTTATAATCGCCTTGATGAGCTTAAACCTCCTCTCAATTAACACCCTAAATGACACTGAGACATCTTAATGGAGGATGTAAGTGAAGGAAAAAGACTTTAATCAAAGAATAAAAAGAGAAGTGTCAAGCAAAACTAGGAAGTCTGGTGCACCTCTCAGTGTCCAATCACACTAGGGTCCTTTATCTTGCCTTGAACTTCTCGTCATCTTCATATTGTGACTGTAACTTCACAGCACAACAAGAAAAAAAAATTGTGTGCATACTGTTATCTACAGTTTGCATCCATATCTGAGGAAGACGGTAGGGGTATACACCAAGCAGGCAAACATAGATTAAATGAAACTGAGGAGGCTGTGAAAAATAAAATTATTATAAGTTACAATAAGCTTTACTCCATTTTGGTCTCTGCTTTAATAGTGGTTTAGGGCAAACCTTAAAGACTGAAATATAGGGTTGCACATACTATTCAATAAACCTTGAAAGAGCCTAACATCTTGATTTGAATAAAAGTTTTGCTTTTACAGCCAAAAGGTAATTATACTTCTAAAGATCTCAGTTGCCAGACAACCACAAAAATATGTACTTAAATGACACCTACAATCCATACTATTAAGGGCATTCTTGTCTCTTTTAGCATACCTGCCAATGCAAACATTTAAATGTGTACAAATACTGAGTGGTTGTGACAACACTCTTCACATTTCAGAAAGTCTAAGAAGTAAGTCTGTATCTAGTGTTTCCCAAACTTGTGAACCCAACTTTCAAACCATTAGAGTAACCACACAAATTTATTAACCTGATAATCTTCAGCAAGCCTCTGCAGTCTTCTTGCTATACTCTCGTGTAAAAACCAGTGGACAACGACTACAGGCTGGAATCTGCTGGTTTAGGCTGCAAGTGGCTGAAGGGTGTTTTTGGCCTGGTAGATGACTCAGTGGCAATCTGACAGCTCTGACAGGGAAAAGGGGCTTGGGAATTGTGGTCACAAATACCTCTGAAGGACTTTGGGAGATGCTGTGAGTGCCCGGGAACCACAGATCTCTGCTGTAGCAGCTAATAAGGCAGTCAGGTTTTGAAGTATCTAGACAACAAATAGAAGTTTCTGTTCACTGTGGCTGTTCCCATGTCTATAATTCAAAATATATATGTAACGTTTTGTGACCTAATATTTTCTCAGTCAATTCACTCATAATGAGAAGCAAATTAATATCTCTGGGTTCATTAATGGTAAAACAAAAAAATCTAATTAAAATCAGCCATGGTATTTCATTTCTTTCAAGTGTTTGTTTGCCTGTTAGAGCTTCACAAACTGTTAGCTACAAATTATACCAGTTAAGTATTCAGCTCGTTTTGATTAACAAATAATTGCAAATGGGTTTTGCTTTTATTTGTCATAGGTATTTGTTGAATAGTTCACCCAACCATTTCAGCTTGTGGGTTGTTTGTTTCAGCTTTTCACTAGTCACTCCAGTTCTCGTACTAAGCACACAGTATTTATGACACACAAAGTACTGTTAAAAGAGCCCCTCAGGTAAAGGTAAGAAATACTCCAACCTCTGCTCCATGGCAGGCACAGTATCCACTAAATTTAGTCACTGCTGTTACAGAGAAATTGATCAAACCCAGGGAATTATTTCTTCTCCTGTGCTAGATGATTTTAGATGCATGAATATTACATAGCAACTAATAATAAGCAATGGACTGTGTATTTTTAGGGAGAAATTTGCAGATGTGCAGTGATTCATATTAATATCTGTGCAACTTTCAGCATTCACAAATACTACCCTGCCATGGGGCAGCTGTCTGAATATTTCCAACTAAAGAGCTTTCTGTGACTCACAGAAAAACCCCAGCCTTCCAACATTCACTCTCCAAACTGGTTTTTCTGCATTTTTTTTTAACCCCATTTGGACTTCTAGCCAAACAAATTTCTTTCTCTAATTAAAATTTAAGGAGGGTTGATTTTGCATACATAACACATAAGGTACCAGCAAAGTAATGCATGTAATTAAAAAAAATTTCTAAGTATTCTCTGATCTGAAGGTTGACAGTCTATCAGTTTATAGAAAAAATTAAACTAATAGCTTTACAGAGAGAAAATACCTTGCATGGAAAAGAAGCATCACTTTCTGCAACTGCTGCTCTAAGAGAAACTGCTGTATGGTCCACTGTGAAATGCTAAGCACACCATCTTAAAGACAACAGTCCTTTTTCTGTGTGATCAAGGAAATGTTTAGTTTCTTATCCAGCAGCAGAACTCTAACTACATTGCTTTTAACTTGGTCTCCATTTCACTGTTTTACCAGTATGATAATAATTTCTGTTGATTATGAGCCTGAAAAAAATGCCTTTTCTGATCAAAATGTCTGTGGCAACAAGAAGCCTAAGGCAGACTTGGTAATGCTGATATCAAAAGAAAGTCCTTTTCCCAGAATTGGTTTTGAGCTGCTTCAGCAAGCGACTCTCATAAACTGCATCTCTTCAGAGAGATGGGAGAGTGCCAGTCAAGTCACACTGAGAAATACTTTCAAGTGCAGACAAGCCTAAGAGCTATGATATTAAAAACCAACTAAATAAATGCACATTTCAGTGTGGATGGACATTGTTGCACTGGTTTATCATTTTATGACCCATGTTTAAGCCAGCATTAGGAAGTTATTGCAAGACAGTTAAGTGAATCTAATGCTGACAAAAAGAAAAAAAAAAGAAAAGAAAAGAAAACAAACAAAACCCCAATGTTTCTACTCATACCCCTTGCTCTCAGATGTACACTGCTGCTAGAGACACTGGTGTTTATCTGATCTCTACACTAACCAACTTAGTTCACTAAACTGGCAGAAAATGGTGCATTGTTTACTGTGTTCATTTTCTGCCTGTAGAGTGAGCTGAAGTAGCTTACTGGGGCATCAAACAAGCTCTAGAACTACCATGAGAAAGAGAGAGAAAGGCAGGATGTTTTTTCTCAGTAACAGTAGGATTTTAAAATTGTCCTCTGTGGATACCAGGTCCTTAAACAGTGCTATGCCACTGTACTTGAAGTTATCACTTTGGCCACGCCAGAGGTATTGTTCTGACTAAATAGAGGGATCTCTGGTAAGAAAAGGATACAAGACTTCTACAAAAACAGCTGGGTTTTATTAAGGTGGAATAAATTACTCAGAGAAATTCAGAAGCCTGGCAGATGATTTTTGCTGGCATTGCTTGTTGATAAAGACTGTGAAGAAGAAATACAAAACAAAACAAAAGACTAAGAACAAGCAAATCACACTTTCCTCTCCTAACCAGCACTGCTATGACAGCAAAACCCCTGTTGTAGATGCCATTTTATCTACAAAAAGAGTACTTTTACCCTATACTTATCTTGTTCAGGAAGTTGAATCAGTTTATCAGTTTTTTGTGCCACTGTAAACTTAGCCTCCATTGGAACTGTCTGACTGTCTAGCTATATCACAAGCCCTTTCTAGCCAGGATATGATCATAACAGGAAACTTTTGGCTTTTGATTACAAAGAAAGCCTGTATTTCAGTGGATACTCTGCCATGAAGCTGCATACCTGCTATAGGGGTGCTATTTTTGCTTCTTCAGTCACCACCTTTCCAAACAAAAAAGAAATTCTGCATGTGCTGTGAATAACAATAAAAAGAAATCTATTCAAAATGGCTATTCTGCATTTGTGTCCTTTTATTTCTTTGCCAACAACAAAGGAGTTCACTCAGAAATCTCCAACATTCTGTGATTGCTTGAGAGCCAGGACAGTTCTCAAGCCAGGTCTAAATTATAAAGTGTTGTTGACAAAGCTGTTTCAGTCACAAGCATGAAAAAATCACACCCTTAATTGATATAGATACGCCAGCAACACCCTCTGTATAGATGCAAGAATCCCCTTGCTGGCATGGCTTATGTCACTCAGAAAGGTAGTTGAATAAAAAGACTCCTTTTGCCAACATATATTCTTCCTCTGGTACAGCTCAGACAACAAAGCCTTTATAACATGGACAACCAATTCCCAAATTTTCTGGAGTCGAGCCTTGCTTGAGAAAACTGACAATGTACAACACCTCCCTGCAACTAGCTTCCTTCCTTAGTTCCACTTTGTGTCCCTCTTTTTGCTTCCTATCTCCTTTGCACTTATTCTATGGCCATCTTTGTCTCCTTCCCATTTCATGAGTTCCCTCCTCCTTATGGGACCATTTCTGTCTAGAGTTACTGAGACATAGCTACCTCATATGTCCCAGCACTTCTGCTTGTGGCTGAACTCACTGTCTGGGAAACTTTAGTGCAAATTGTTACAAACCTCTCAAAAAGAAAGCAAGGGAAGACTTTCCATGTTATAAACTAGTTTTGTCATTCTCACCAGTGATAGCCAAGGAATCTCAGGATGGTTGAGATTGACAAGGACCTCTGGACATCATCTTATCCCATCCCATGGTCAAAGAAGAGCCAAGTAGAGTAGGTTGTTAAGGATCTTCCCCAGTCAGGTTTGGAATAACTCCAAGGATGGAGACAATGGAAAACTCCATGTTGGAATAAGTATCATTTAAATCATTCCCCCATGGAAAATATCTCAAAGTCTGCACAGACTCCAGCAGGTTTTTCTCATTTAGTTCCAATATCCTGTAACTGGCAGAGAGACAATTACAGATAAAGAACATGCATGGGGGGAAAAAAACAAACCAAAACACCCCCACCAACAACAAAACCCCCCACAAAACCAAAACCAACCAACCAAAAAAAACCAAAACCAAAAGAAAACAAAACCTCCCTCCCCCCCCCAAAAAAAAAACCCAAACCAAAACCCAGCAAACAAACAAAAAAACCCACAAACAAACAAACAAAACCCCCCAACCACCACCAGGATTGGAGGTCCTCTTTTGATAAAAGAAGAGATGTTTTAAAGGTAGCTGTCATTTGGGGGGTTAAAGCTGATTAATTTCCTGTAATTTCTCTATCTTTCTGTATAGTCTTGAGTAATTGAAAAACTGTGTCCTCTGTGTCTTTTTATTGAGGTTTCTACCTGACCCCTAGTAAGCTTGAATCTATTGATACTTTAGAGAACTTGACCAGGTATAACAAGAAGGACTGATTCTTATTTTGCATTTGAGATTTACAGGCACATAATTCTGCTAAGTAGACTGAGGTCATTCTTATTTTTTTATATTAGAGTCAAAAACATACAAACTGCTTAGAAGCACAAAGAAATCAGAATGAAATACAGAGTTGTGTTTACAGTGTAGACATAGCCTTATGAAGACATGTTTAAATCCTCTCCCTCTTTTTTCTTTAACTTATTCTCAATGGGGTAGCTTGCCAGACACACCCTAAGCCTCTTTAGGTTCATTTAACTGAAGATTTAATCTTGCAGAATGGAATCCTCCTACACTATATCTTACACTTGGATGGATCTATGACTAACTGGACAGGTGCAAGGATGAATGATAATACATTACTATATTAGCAAATGATGCCTTCACACACAACTTTTTGAAGGAAACGCTGGCCTATAACAATACTTCATTTACTTTGGAATTAAATACAGATCTTTACTGTTGTCCATGGAGCTGCATTTGTTTGTTTGGTTGGTTGGTTTGTTTTGTTTTTTAAATGGCAAATTAGAAGAAAATTAAGTTCTGCAAAGCTAAGCATAAAGGAACAATATTGTATTTTTGCTTTATGAAACTGTATCTTTGATCTTAAAAGTATAAGGGCAGTAAGTATAATTTAACAATAATATTGTCTATTTATATGATGAATTGGCTGAGCAGCTATTATGTACAACCCAAACAGAATTTGTTGAGAAGGTAAAAAAAAAATTCTTGATTTCTTCTTCAAAATTAGTTGAACTATGTGAAAACATTCTTCTGTCTCTCTATTATCCATGCCACAACATTGTAACAAACCATTGACAACATATCTTTAATACATATATAGATTAGAAACTTTCTTCTTAAAAGAACACAAAGGTCTGTGTAGATGATGAAAGATCTTTAGCTGTTCCTGAAAATCAGCTCCATCAGGTGTGGAACAGAATAAGCACTTACCATATAAAAAAAGGATGGCTCTAAGAGACTAAAAAGATTGTACCCAATTGACATTTCAGGGAATTTAAGTGTAGAGAATGTAATCACCCAGTCAGAAGTTGGTTAAGATACCACTCTTTCAGCTGTGAGATCTTTAGTCTTTGTAAGGGACTATGAACAAGTTAAAAGCGGATAGCATACCCTTCTCAAGAAGGCAGGGACATTCATGCAGAGGAAATGCCATAGCTGGATGAAATTCTAACACCACAAAAATTCAAGTTCTCTATTCCCCATCTCTCTTGCTCACAGAGCTTCTTCTTTCCTTGAAAACCTAAATTTAGAAAGAAAGCTTGTAAGGTAAGAAAAGAAAGTATCTAGTGCAGAAGAACTAATCCTCTACCTGCAAAAGCCCTCAAAACACCATAAGTTTCTGTGCAGACTGTGTCAGCAATTATTAAGTGGTAATAACATTTTTATGTTTACAATATTTTTCTCTTTCCTTCAATTACTCATATGTAATAGGCCATTTTTCTCATTAAAATTCTCAGTAACAGTTGAGAATGGCAAAAAATCAGCTGAAGTGCATGGTAAAAGAGGCTCAGTTTGGCCTAGGATATTTTCTGGAACCTATTAGGTTGCAGTTCTGTTTCATTCTTAACATCATGACATAACAATCCCCAGAAGTCCTTAATTTGTACTACAAGTATTTGGCCTCTAAGGCTAAAATTGCAGAGTACTCTGCACCTCCATTTAAAAAAAAAAAAAAAAAAAAGTAAAACAAAACAAAAAACCCCAACCCAACCCAAACAAAAACCAACCAAATAAATAAACAAATAAGCCCACGGTCTTAGCCATAGTATCTCAGCAAGAGAGCTGCTAAAGCATCACCAAAGCCTCTCCCTGCAGGAGGGAGGCTGCAAAACCAGCCTTAGGGCAGCTCTTTCCCCAGGAGCAGCACAGAACTGCCACAGAGGTCCTAATCCAGAGCATGTTCATGTGTCCTCCATCCCTTCTTAATGTTTCTTGTGAAAGATGGGCACCCATTTAGAAGAAAGTTGTGCTAGCAGTAGATCAATGCAAACTATGCAGCTTTCCAATAATTTTAATGCTAGATCATGATTGAATAAGACATCAGGTGGACCACAAAGTAGAGCATAACAGTGCCCTACCGTTAACCTTTAATTAGTTAAGGCAGCATAAAGCCTCCCTGGAACAAGATGCTCATATTTCTTAGAAATGGAGACATTCTTTTATAAAAATATGAATTAATAAGTTTTGGGGGTTTTTTTATTTGCAAGGTGAAGGTAGGAGAGGGAGTTAGGACACAAAATCTTCCCAGGACAGCTCATGAGCTTTCTGTTCTGGGTGATACCTGAAATGCAAGTACTGTCTGAAAAAGAGCTACAAATAACAGCTTAGATACAATAGTATCAGTATCAGATACAAAAGTACCAGGAAGTGCTCTACTCTATGTAATACAAGCGCAATGCATTCAACAGGAAATAGGAAGAGGATTAAAATTGTTTGGTTCACTATTTCCTGCCTCTGCTGCTGATGCTCTGTGAGATCTTTGGTGGTGTGTTTCACACCCTACCAAAACAGACAATAAAATGTGTGCCATAAAAGTGCTGTGTGTTTTAACTATCTGCAAAAGCATTTTGACCTGCAGATTAAAAAGCTGCAAAAGAAAATGAATCTGAGACCTGAATACAAGAGAACCAAAACTGTACACTTTGGCTTGCCTAATTATGGCAATGTCTCCTGCAGCAAATTGGCAGTGGTGACACAGCCCTGCCTCAGACAACAAGGAACGCTGCATAAAAAGTGTTGACTAACAAAGTTATGGCACGAACTATTAACACATTCTTACAGCAAAATGTACTAAGTTTCTGTGTTGGAATTTGAAGTCTTTGGATATGCAGAATGGAACAATTTCAAATGAACAGCAGAGTTTATCCCAAGTATAGTCACTTCAGTTAAAAAATGAATGAGTTTGTAACACGTGGTGGAGAATAGTTAGAAATGACTGGAGTACTCTTCAGATTATTGAAGCAATCTAGGAAACCTAAAATGGTCTGCAGTGCCCATTCCCAACGCACCCTATTCACTTCCAAAATGAAGTGGTCTTAAAGAAAACAAAAATAAAATAAAGTGAAGCATTGCATTTGGAAAGGATCTGAGTTCTGGGCATGCACTACGCTCAACAATTTAAAATTACTGGAGCACTTCAGTCTTTTTTTTTTTTAACACACTTCTTTTTGGAAGCATATCAAAAAGCATTCTATCATTGTAGGCAAACTCATGAATTATTTAAAAATCGAACCTGATGTAAAACAAAAGGAGGAGAATAATTAAAACAATAACACTAACCCCCTCCTGTTCTGAAACCTGCTGAAAGTGAAAGGGAGACGAAGAAAAAAGTAAGCAAGAGAAGAAATAAAAAAATCCATACTTTCATGAGATTAAAAAGAATTGTAGGGACATCTCTGACCTGGTTTGTATGCTTTGCAGAAATGCACAAATCAATACACCTCTGGACTGATTGGACAGTCTTGGGAATAGACCACAGTGACCCAGTCTCCTCAGCTTTGGCTACATGAACTTCCTTCACTTTGCAGAAAATGCCTTTCCTACTTCTTGGTTGTATCTGAGTGCTTGCTCCCTTAATAGTTGCACTTGCCTAGGACTGCTTAACTTCTTTTGTATGGATTTTCCTTTCTATGTTGAAAGGAATGTAGCACGGGCCAATTCTAAAGATTTTGTTGTGATTTAGTTAGGGTTGAAACTCCATATCTACTGTGTGTAGGACTAGGGGGAATTTCAGCTTTCATTTAACAAGACAGTGTGTTTTCTACTCCCTATAGCTGATGATAAAAACTTGGAAATGTGTCCCCAGGAAACTATAGACTCCAAATCCCAGCAGGCAAATAATAAGCTCTCCCCCTTCTCACTCCTCCCCATGCAAACCAAACTATTTTTAAAGCTCAGTATTTAGAAACCATCTTTGCAACTACGGAACATTTGGGTCTGGCAATCTCCCTTTGCTTTGCTTCCCTCCTGGTATGCAACATTTCCTCTTGAGCTAAGATTAAACCAAGAAGCAGGAAAGGGTCCCCAGTTTGACCTATGCCGCATTGTAGGCAGTGATACAAGCCTGGATCCAGGAGCCCAGCCTCTCCAAGCATCGAGACAGAGGCATTGCCTCACCCTGAGCGGCTGCCGAGAGTGAACACAGAGGCTGACAGGCCACCGCTGCACCAGGAGAAATCCAGGGAGGGTTTATATCTGTAGGACCAAGGAATGCTGCAGGCCCTGCTCTGAGGAAAGAAGGAGAGTCAGCTTTGCTGCCAACAAAATTAGGACTGTCTTCCAGCATTCAGAAACGTACATACTTTTTTATATTTGTTACAAGGCTTTGCTCTGCAGGAGCACATGTGTTGTGGCTGTGCAATGCTGAGTGAAGAGAGCAGCTAAATTGAGGAATGTTGGGGGGTGGGGAGGTGTCAGTGGGTGGCTTTGGGTGAACGGTGGTACCTGAGGTCAGGGGAGACAGGAACGCCCATCTTCTGCCTGTCAAACGAAAGGTTTGCAGCTGGTCCCCTTTGTACAAGAGCAGAAGACCCATTATCAGCACTGATCAAAGGTGTTTGGGAAGCTCTAGTCTTTACTTTTTTACCCTGATTTTCTTATTGTCAGTATGTGCCCTGGTGTTGCTGTCTGTAGTACAAAAGCCTTAATGCAGACTAGGCCCCATTGAACCAGGCAACAAAACCATAGAAGATAATCGTCAAGAGCTTACACTGAAATCTGACAAGAGGGGCAAAGGGTAGAAGGAATGAACATTATTATTCCAATCTCAGGTCCCCAAAGTCCCATGCTAGTGTCTTAACTATAAAAGATATCCCTCCTCCTATGACTTTAGTCAACAGGGAAGCAAAGGTTGAGAAATCAGACCTGTTTTCCCACTGGTCTCCTGAAAACAATCAACGACATAATTTCCTACATACATCTGTGCTTAGGAGGAAAAATTCTATAAAAAGGGATACTCCTGACAAACACTCCTGTGGTTTGTGAATAGCCTTGGAAAACAAGGAGACAATTTAGGGAGAGTCAGTTACGAATGCAAAAGAAGGTTTTCCTTGTCATGACCACAGCCAGTATTTGCTCAGCAGAGAAGCAGGTGACACGACAATCTGCATGCAGCCGAAGGCTGATGGAAAGCTTGTGTGTGCTCAGTGCACTAGAGAAGTTGTTCGGGAACAGTTACGTAAAGATTAGCCCTGTAATGCTGCCAAAGACTTTGTGTTATTATGTGCTGTGTTTGTGCCAGGCAGCCCCACATGTCAGAGCTGCCTCATAGGGCAGTTTTAACATGCAGACCTGCATTTTCAGAGATCTCAAAAGAATAAAATAGCCATGGAGGAACCTATTCCGACCTCATTCACATGGTTGCCACCACTGATTTCTGTCAGCTTGTACCTGCCTTATTGCGACCACTGTAGAGCCAGAAAGGCACATCCACAGTATTTTGGAGATGGCTGCCCTTGTCTCCCCTCCTCCCCCTGACCCATCTTGCTCCCTCAGAGAATCCCAGCTGCATGGATAAAAAAGAGTAGCAACTCAACCATGTGGGAGCATACAAATTTAATGTTGGCTAAATAAGAAGTCTGTCTAAATTACACAATGATTGGAGCTATGCAGGTCATAAGTCTAGGGACTAAGGAGCTCACAGTGTTTCTTTCCTTTTCTCTCTTGCTCTGTTTTCTTCACAAGAAGTTCATTAAACAATGATTCTTTCTCCTTTAAAAATTTATGAAAGAATGATGTGTTCATGAAAATGAGAGAGCAAAAAACAGTGGCTGTAGCCAGATGCAGTGCAGTTTGACACTCAACAACCTCCCACATGCACCCTCCTCTCCCAATGTACCTCAAGCCTGACCCCATGATGCCCACAACCTCATGGAAGGAGACACTTGCCAACAATGTATGCAGGTATTACATGTGTGGGACCTACCTGTCCTGGCAGTGAGTGAATGTGGAGCCCAAGACCCAGAGGAAAACATTACTTCATTAGTCCATCCATTCATTTGTATTATGCAGGGTTCAGTTATGAGGATGCCACAGACACAAAGGAAAATAAGAGTCTGTCTGCAAACACAAATATAGACCTCTCTCCGTAAATTAGTATTGAAAGTGGCACCATCCTCTTCTAAGGCCCGGACACAGCTACAACAATGTATCTTGCCTGATGAGAAAGGGGCAATAAATAACCAACAGTAATGACAAGGTTTTATATAGCCCTTTTTATGGGCAGGTTTCCAGTACTTCACAAAATAGAAAGCTGCCCTTAGCTTCCCACTCATGTTCTTTCTCCATATCTATAGAATTGCTGTCTTTTTTTTTTTTAATTTCAAATATATTTTCCACATTTATTTCTTTATCAGGCCATCTTTTTTTCCGCCACTTTTTCTTTTCCATTCTCTTTATTATGACTTAGTTTCCACTTTGAGCTCTTTGTAATTTTAGTATCTCTCCAGTTTTTCTAAGATTTTACTTCTATTCAACACTTTGTATTTCTGCATCTTCTCCTCTCTACTCTTGCCTGTCTGCTTGATCTTTCTCTACAACTCTTCCTCTTTATCCATTGCCTTCTCTCTTTATCCCCTGTGATGGTGATTCTTTTCTTTCCCAGCTGTTTTCGAAGTCCTCTTCTCACATCCTGTTCTTTACTGTGATCATTTCACATGACCCATTCCCTTTCCCTTCTCCTGTTGCTGTTATTCTTATTTATATAAGTAAATGCAATAGTGCCCAGAGATCTAATCTTGACTGCCCTTTCATCACCACCAACAACACTCTTAGTAATATACATAGACAGTCAGGGGGCATTCCCTGTCTCAAACACGTTCTCTTTTCCAGCTTTCTTCTTTTACATGTGCAGATGCAGCCTGTCTGACAATGGAAATGTTAGGATTACCTTGTCCTTACAGTATGTTGGGAGAATAAGTTTTGGCTCCAAGGGCAGCCTGCCCTGGAGTCTGAATGGGCCACAGCAGTACACAATCTCCATGAAGAAAGCCAGGTCATGTTTTGCAGAGTACCTGCCAGTAGTTTCAAAGGACACCAACTCCTCTAAAAGCTCCAATTCTATAATCAGGTTTGCAGGTAACTGAAGAAACAAAACAAGCAGATTGTCTTCACTGACTGGGTGGCTTTACAGTACTCTTCTGTAGGACTGCCTTCAAGATGAACACTGTAAGTGAAGATATGTGGTCCTGCCTGGCACAGCAGATTCCACCACAATAAAAATAACTTCCATTGGAACAGGAGACAAAATGACTCAGAGTACCTTATAGCTGGAGAGTTGGACATTTTCCTGTGTACTTTGAAAAGAGAAAGTCTGGTGATAATTAGGTTTAATAACAAACAAAACAAAACACAAACACAAACAACAATAACTAAAAACACTAAACCACTGTAGAACTTTCTGGACTGCAGAGGAAATAATTCAATCCGTTTAGATGTGGTAAGGTGCAGTTCTATAGAAGCCCTTGACTTGCTTCCACTTGTTTAAGTCAAAGGTGAATAATGTTTTCAAACAGCAAACTCTGGCCTTAGAAGGCTGAATCTTTTTGTGGATTTCTGTGTCTTTGAGGAACTGAGCCTCAGAACTTCATTGTATGGGAATGGTATCCAGGACCTCAACAGAAGAGACAGCCTGCTTCTTTCTAAAAGGATAATATGTGGATAATGATTAGTTATAACACCACCAAAGGAACCCCAGGTAAGCAAAACAGGTTGAACTGCCCTTACTTTGACAGACTTCATTGTGTGTCATAACTTAGAGAGGTCTTCAATCCAGAGGGCTGTGAAAACCAGAGGAACAAAACTAAAAGAACAGGAGATGGTTGGAGTGACACAAGGAAAAAAAGTGGCTACATGAACAATCAAACAAGGTGGAGATGGAAAGATGTAGAGAGCAGAAGGAAATTGAGAACAATACATCTGTTTAAAAAATTATTAATTACAGAAAGAAAGATCCAAAAGCTGGCTCTGCAGTTGCTGCTTTTTTTTAAAAAATCTTCTTTCAATTTTCCTTTCTTTTACCATTTCTTTTTTAAGGCAAATAGGTCATAACCAGTGTGTGCTTGTTAGGTCTTTGGCCATGTACATGGTTATGACAAGCTCAGAACATTGGGGACAGAATAGCTAATAACATTGACATGTAGTACACCAACTTTTAAGTTTTCAGTTGCCAATATTTCTCACAGGCTTGTTCCATCTCCAGATGCACTTTGTATTAACTTGGCTACTTCCACAACCTTCAATCCTTTTTTATAACAGATGAAGGATATTTAAACTCTTTCCACAGTAATCTTGCAGAATAAATCAGAGGCTTCAGCCAAATCTGCACCTTCTGGCCAGGAGCAAAGAAATTTTTTTTAACATCACAGTTTTCTTTCCTCTGCTCTGTTGCATGTATGAGTTTTGATTAGAAATTTTGAAGGTCATTAAACGTCTTGGAAAGCAGATCTGCAGTCATCCCATGGACCAATACTATGCGAAGACTGCTTGTTTTGTTTGTGAGGGAAAAAAGTTTAATACTGATACAACAGTGTTTGATGCTACCAGCAAAGATATGTATTCATGCTGCACATCCTCAGATGTATAAAAAATAGATCAAGAGCTGGTTTGGTTTTCTTTATTTTTTTTTTATTTTGGAAAAAGAGAGAGAAAAAGAATGTAACTTAATACATTTGAAATATTTGTAAATTTTTAAACATAAAAATCCAGCACCCCTGTTTCCTACCTACCTGTAGCTCAAATTATTAACTAAACATGCAGCTTTAAAAGAAGCACAATTTTTATTTCACCCAGGAAATAGGCATGGATGTGTAGGAGTCTTGTAGGCAAAGATAAGGGAAATTAAAAGGGAAAAACTATGATTTTCATGTACTAAATTTCTGACATAAAGATGGGAATTTTGTCTGTTAAATGTTGATGTCCATAAAACCATAGTCAGGTCTAAATGTCTTA
Organism: Galbula dea; assembly: GCA_013399015.1. Taxonomy (NCBI): domain Eukaryota; kingdom Metazoa; phylum Chordata; class Aves; order Piciformes; family Galbulidae; genus Galbula; species Galbula dea. Next base: position 2,037,406 of record VWZX01009335.1, read on the forward strand.
GTCATGGCAGGGGGTTAAAAAAGAGAATATTTGAGAATAATGTGAATTAAAAAGGCAAGTTAGTTTAAATTTCTTTTTGGTAGGGCCTGAGGCCTACAACTCTGATGGGAATACACTGTAGCTGGAGGGCTGATGAATGTCCTTAATGAAGTTGGACAACCTGGAATACATGCATAAAATGATTTTAAATATTGATATGATGTCATTGTGTGTCTGAAGATATTGAAATGTTCATTTTCATAGCTAGGCAGGTTGCGTCTAATTTATTACGGGGAGGGGAATGATTATTTATGCTTTTTAATGTAACAATAAAACAATTATGGGATTTAGGGAGAGAAAAAAATATTCATGATTCTTGGAGAGCAAAAATGTGTGTTGCAATGGAAATGATTTGGAGGATCTTATACCAGCAGATATCAAGAAATACACTTTCCCTTTTTTTTCCCTTCCTGGTAATTGAGGTAATACACTCATAAAGTGTGTAAAGTAAAAGGACCCTTTGACCAATGTTAATTATATTTAACATGTTCTATGTATAGTAGAAGCAAAGGCTTAAATATATCACTTGGCATGCTTAACTCACCCATATATTCTCGATGTGTCTATTATAACATTTCCATGACATTGCCTAGTTTTCAGAACAATTCTTGCCATGAAGAAGAGGAGACATGGTGTTATAATAGTACGTTCAGTTCCGTTGTGATATGAAAGTTTTTACAGAGAATGCCTCAGGGCAGCTGTCTGCCTTGTGCGTTCAGTATTACAGCTGTATAACACACAGGGGTGGAAGTGTATTAAAGGCAGAGCCATTGCAGTCTGCTGGAGGTTGCTGGTGCTTAGGTCCAATCCTGATGATCCCTAGACCAACCTAAAAAAAAAAAAAAAGAATTATTTTGCAAAAATTACCTAGGATACTTTTTTTACACTTGTTCTTTTGTTCCCAGCTGATATTCACCCCTACATGCAAAGCAAAATAACTTAGATTACGTGAGTTCTAGCACAAATTGGAGCAACTCCCTTATACATGGAGGTGTTCAGGGGATGATTTTTTGTTTCTCTATAACATAAGTTGGGCACTGTCTGCACTTATGCTATGTGCTAGCAAGCAGGAGTGAAAACTTTTGCATCTCTCTGGTCCTATGTGCTCCTTCCACATCAGTAGTTTAAAACTACTGCACAGCTAAGCACATGCCTAATTCAAAGCATGTTACTGAAGCTGTTTCTCTGCACAAAGGTGGGTAACTTCGTGCTGAATCATGACCCATATAACTACAGACACAGAGTAACACCAAATAGGTGCTTTAAAGGAGATACACACTGCATAATCTTGTTTCACTTACCAGATAACAGACACTAAAAATATTGCCTATGATATAGGAAGAGCTCTGGTTGTGTCCAGCCTTGAGGTAAGCTGCAGAGTGGGCAAAATACTTTCAAGACCACAATGACAAAACTGCCAGAGAAGCTTTCTTCTACGACACCTTTCCTCTTCCTGCAGCAAATATACCAACTATGACTGGACAGGAAAAGGAGGCAGAGGGAGGAAAACCTTGAATATGCCTGTACCTAGTTGCCAAGTATGACAAAGAGTTAGAAAAGGTGGAGGGAAGAGACAGCATGGTTGAGGGTAAAGGATATGTGAGAAAATGATGCATTTTGGTGAGCAAGACAGATAACTGAGGAAGATATGACAGAGCTGTGTAAGGTCTCAGACTGTCCAGTGGAAGCATGCAGGCATTGATTACTCCTCTTCCCACGGTATCAGAAGGAAAGGGCACTCAACGAAATGAGCAAGCACCACATTTACCACAGAGGAAGACATTTTGTTCCCAGAGTACATAATAATGCATATTTTTTTCTGCAATATAATTATATGAAAAACACTAATAGATTTTAAAAGATTAGACAAAATTGTGGAGAATAGCTCAAATCTGTATATAATTGCTCATTCAGAAAATTACTAAATTATTGATTGTCAGGAAAAAAAAATCACTTTATATGTCTCCTGTTTCCTCTGTTTTTCCCCTAACCATCCGTTCCTGTTAATGACAGATAGCAACGAGAACTAGAGAGGCTTCCCAGTCTCTTATGAAGATGTACAAGGAACACACAACCCTTGAATGTGTGTTCATTCATCTTCACTGGCTAGTCCCTGAGAAGTAAGCTGTTTCCTGTCATTCTTGACCCATTTCATCCAAACAGGAGCAGTTGTCAATAGAGAGTGGGTTAGAGACTAATAACAGGCAGACAGGATGTGTCTCTACAGGCTCACTCTTGGTACACGTGTGAATCTCCACGTGCACATTCACAAGTTAGCCCAATCCCCAGTCTTTGTTCGTGCATTCCCAGCTTCTTTGAACAGCTATTTCACGCCCTGTCTCAACAACCATTTACTTCTTGGGTTCTACATCACATGTTACAGTTATTTGAAACTAATTTCAGTTAAGAAATAGATCAGATTTCATGACAGTTCCAGCTATCCTCTTTCCTGAAATGGTTCCCCTAGAAGGAGCAGTGTTTGGATCTCAATCTGGTAATCAAATAGGCAAAATATGTGATTAGAGTATATCAAATTAGACACTGTTCACCAGCTGACACCCCCAACTAATGCCTCCTGACACTAATTGACTTTATTTCCACTTCCTTTAATGTGGCTACCTGTTTTCAAGCTGTTAGCTGGATTTACATGCCCTTCAGCATGGTCTTTCTGATAAACATCCTGGATCCTTCCTGCTCTTCACCTATCCCTACCCTCATCTCTCCTTCTTCCTCTCTTTTCTTTTTTGTCTTGCATAGACTTCTATTCAAGCTTCATCTCCCAAACAAACAGACAGCACCATTTGGGCATTGTACAGTGAAACATTTTGTTAAAATTTAGTGTGAGAAGGCAGGTGAGCTCTGCCTTGGAGTGAAAAGGTATCCCTCAACAGAAACAAATAAAACCTAGGCCGGTGGTCACAAAAAGAGGTCAGTACTCTTTGACTGCAGGGAGTTTCCTAAGCTTCACCCACTCAGGCTTGATATAAATATGCTCCAGCTCATCTAACACAAACCAGAGTAACCCCTAGGCACCTGTAAGCATCACAAGTGGATCTGAGAGGGCAACACTTCTCTCCAAGTTGTGCTGAGTAACACAATAGCCTTACTTCTCTGCCTGTAAATGACAGGTTGGCTACATACACAATCTGGATCAGACTGTTCCCTGTATTTGGCTTAAGACTTGTTAGGTTAATGAATATCAGTCAACACTCATAGGAGGTTTGACTATACAGTATACATTGCTAAGGAAAAAACCTGTACCTGAGCATCATTCACTGCTAATGTGGGACATGAAAATATTATGACATTTTTAGAATAAAAATGTGATCTTAGCTGTCTGAAATTACATTCACAAAACAGAAAAGTAGCATTATTTCAATGCCCTTAAAATTGAAGGAATAAACTTTAATTAATTTATTCAGCTGAAAAAATTATCTGAATAGAACTGTAATTCAAAGTAAGTGTAAATATGTTTCAATTCACATTTAATTTTTCCACTTTTGTATTGTAACACATACAATTCAAAAATTATGCAATGTGTTTTGTTTCTTCTTTTACAAGACAACAGAAAAGCTTTCTACAATATGAGTCAAAGAAAAATTCTCATTCTTAAGCTTCCTAACGAATTGTGTATACTCAGATGGTCTTTTTTATCTGTGTAAAAACCCACATCTTTAATTGTTTTCTGCTAATCAGCAATCATCATTAGATATTATGGACAACAGGATTTGTGTGAATAGCTGAAAAATTTTTAGAATACATTTGCAAGGCTGACTTAAAAATCACATACTATAATATATATTACAGCATATTGTCTAGGCTGCCTTAGAAGAAATCATTGATACAACTGAGTAAGCCAGCACTGGCCTTGATGGAATAGCGTTGGCACAAAAGAAATAATGCAGTAATGCACTCTCAAAATGAGAGCTAATAGAGAGCAACATAATGGATATTACCCAGGATGTAATACCCTTATTCTCATACATACCACTTCATTCACATCAGGATGCAGACAAGCTCAGAAGAGAACTTGTGGGAGGAAAGGGGGAGGATGAGGGATGAGGATTTTTTCTTGAACAGACGAATCTGATTCACAAACGAAACCTCTCAGGCCCAAGTGCAAGGCAGAGATTCAACAACACAAGGTGTGAATTGTAAGGAACTCTCTCAAGCTAACCAGTTTTCCAGCACTCCAGATTTGCCCTTGAGTTTTGCTCCTCCTCTACATCTCTCTTCTCATCTTAAGCAGGAAACTCCTATACCGGTAAATGCCTGAAGGCAGTAGCCCTAGAGACAGATCTGAATTGGTTCAAAAAACTGTTGTTCACTCCTGAGAAATTGGGCTGGATCTGGATAATTTAGCAAAAGAATGTTGGGGGGGGGCAGGTCTCATCACATTAGTTTCCCTTACTTTTGTTGCTCTTGTGCAGCAGCCCTACCATGCTATAATTTCACTGGAGCATGCAGCAAGCAGTCCTGGCCAAAAATTGCAAAATTACACTGAAAGAGGGAAGGGCAGGTTTCTTAGTCTCTGTAAGTTCCTGTATTTTGTTTAGTGTTTTGTCTCCCAGCATCTCTTCTGTAAAAAATTCTGACTGAAGAATAAGTGGCTACAGAATCTCAGTTTAAAATTTACCACCCTATCATGGAAACACTTTCTTTTTGTGAGTGAGAAAGTAAGTGTGTGTGTGTGTGTGTTTATGTGTGCCTGAGTGCCCATATCCCTCCACACCTACCAAGACCTGAATGTTTTCATGTTATAGGACAAAGGTCTGCATCTCTGTAGTCCTTCAACTTCAGGCAGGTATTTACATCACTGGGATGCAGATGCTAAACATTACTATTATTGTCAGGCACTGTCTTACATCCATGCTGCACCCACCTAAAGGGTTCCATAAGCTGCATAGCAAGAGACAATCATCCCCCAGACTTCAGGGCAAAGTACATACCTCTCGATTCTGCCATTGATTTGTTAGAAGATGTATACTCATGTAGATGGTTCAGAAGAGGATCCTTTAGGAAGAGTGTGGTCAGATTGACCTCACTTTCACTGAGCTGACAGCCTGGTGAAGAAAGTTAAACTGAATATCAAAATCATCAGCAAAAACCTCCTCTTTCTTTGATTGTACAGTTTAAGAGGAGCCATTCGAGCTCAATTTATTCTCTACACAGGAACTTCATTGATTATCTCAGACATTCATGCAGGAAGGAAGATGAGATAAGAAGAAAGTTATTTTTTTCCCTTTTTTTTTTTTTTTTAAGTGATTGCAAGGTGGAGAAAACTGCTTTGTGAGTGTAATATATACCATAAAGTTCCCTTTGTGTAATCTGCCATTGAAAAGTGAGAAGAGTTTACCTTTTCTGAACAAAAGAAACATTAAATATGGGCTGATGATTACAGAGGGCAGAGATATGAATACTAAGATTAGGATATATATTCAGATATAAGATTGGCATATAAAAAATAAGTTTTCTTAGGGAAAATATTGCAAAGGTTCTCCTATTGTCTTGTACTGTCAATCACCTACATTGGGAAGAGAGACTGATCACTATTCATTTTTTTTTCCAAAGGATATTCTAGTTTGATCCTCGGCTATCAACCATAATGTAGATTTCCACTAACTTAGAGAGGGAATCAGTCCTGATTCAAGACAGCTGCCATCAGTGGAGATGGGTGTTCAGTTATGATCTACCAAAGTCGAATGAACACTCCACCAGTCCCATTCTGATGGGGAGGGAACTCTGAGGCTGCCAATCTGAACTCCAAGGGCATGCAGAGGCACTGCATCACCGGTTCACACAATAGCAGGTTACTGGAAAGGGTGAGGAAGCAGTGTATGTTTTATCTGAACTTCAGTGGTTGTAATATGGATTGAATGGATTAAATATAAACATACCTTGGGAAAGTCTCTGCTCTCAAGACAGTAGCTTAAGTGGAGTTACCCCTTCACAGAAAACATCACACTTCCTAAAGGAGTCAAGACATACACTTTCACTTGAGGGCAGTTCTTGTGCATTGTTAGATGCAGGAACTTTAACTTTATAGATTTCTTAAGTCCATCTACAGAGTACCAAAAAATCTTCAAAGACAACCTCCTATGTAGGTAACCTTTTATGGGCACACGCTTCATAAAAGCTGTTTCAACTAAGTACAATTATTTATTGCATGGGAAGAAACTGTAGGGGATAGCAAGGCTCAGTTAAAATGCCTTTGGTCTTTTTTGATCTTGGTATTGCTCTGTGTCAGTTCAGTCCTCTGGCATAAGCCAAAGTGACATGTGAAATGTATCAGTCATAGGCAGTACTAAAAGTTAAAATTTGTGCTCTTTTTATGAAGAAAGGAGCTGAGGACTGGCATAACAGTCCTTAGAAAAACTCCACCAGAAAAATAGTTACAGTACAGCCCTTAATGTCTAGCTGAGTGGCCTTTAAATCTCCTTTACAAAACACCTGGAAAGAGAGTTAATCTCACCCATATCTTAAAACAAAGAGTATCCATACTGCTCCAGTTAGACAAACCTGAACTAAACTATCAGAATCATTCTCACTTCACAGATCACTTCAACGGGGTCACAGTAGAGCTGGTTGTAGCTACTTCAGGAAGTAAGAGCTGCAAAAGTTAAGTGTGCCTCAGGGAGGAGCTTTGGACATCAGTAGATCATCACTGTCAACACCAGCTTCAGGGCAGGTAAGATTGCACTGGGGAAGGATCCATAGCAAAAAGGGTCAACAAAAAGCTCTTTGGGGGGCTTTTTGAAGCCAGGATAGGCCCTGACCTTGTGCTGGGGGCTGTCAGTTGGTGGGCAGGCTGCTGAGATAGCCTGGGCGGAGCCAGCACCACCCATCCTTGATGAGGCTATAAGAAGCCTTTGGGAGAGCAGCAACTAGTCACTGCCCACAGAGGATGGGGTGAGTAACCAGTGGGGTTTTTTGTGTACTCTGGTGGGTGTGTCAGCTGGCTGCAGTTCAAAGAGCAGGGTGCTGAGCCTCTCCTAGTGTACAAGGTAAGCTCAATTCCTTTAAGTGGTCAGAGGTCAAGAGCTATCATCCCAACTAAGCCTTGAATTGCAAGGTATCAGTTTCTTGTAGAAATTCAGCCATGGTTGTTAACTGGCTGAAAGCTGCTGTTAGAAAATCCATGGGCACCCTTAGAGAGGCCCCATAGAGATATGTGGGTGCTGGGGCTGCTGGCTGCAGAGAGTGCCAGAGCCTGGCACTTGCAGTGAAGGAGAGTGGAGACAACACTTGTTGTCAGATGTAAACAGGTGAATGATCTGCTCAGTCAGGAGGCTGAGTTGAAGGATGAAGTGGAGAGGCTGAGGAGTATCAGGAAGTGTCTGAGAGAGAGAGAGAGTGAGTGGTGGACCTGCTCCCTGAGAGAAAGGAAACAGGTTGTCCCCATCTGCAGTAAGATGAGCAGGAGGGGTAGAAGACCGGCTTGGCTGGACATATAGTTGAGACTTACGGAAAAATAGACTTTGCCATCAGTGGAAGAAGGAGCAGGTGACAGAAACTGTTAGGTCATGTAGAGAGGGTATTTGAAAACCAAAGGTCCAGCTCAAGCTTAATCTGGCCATCAGAGAAGCACCTGGGCCTGCTGATTGATAGTTGACTGAATATGAGGCAGCAGTGTGCCCAGGTGGCCAAGAAAGCTAATAGCATCTTGGCCTGTATCAAAAATAGTGTGACCAGTAGGGCCAGAGAAGTGATTATCTCCCTGTACTCAGTGCTGGTGAGGCCACGTCTAGAATACTGTGTTTAGTTTTGGGCTTCTTATTACAAGAAGGTTGTAGAGGCATTAGAGCTTGTCTAGTGAAGGACAACAAGGCTAGTGAGGGGTCTGGAGCACAAGCCTTATGAGGAGTGGCTGAGGGAACTGGGGTTGTTTAGTCTGGAGAAAGGGAGACTTAGGGGAGACCTTATCATTCTCTACAGCTACCTGAAAGCTACTCTCTACAGTGAGATGAGGGTAGGTCTCTTCTCCAGGGTTAACAGTGAGAGGAAGAGAAGAAATAGCTTCAAGATGAAGCAGTGGAGGTTTAGATTGGTTATTAGGAGACATTTCTTTACTGAAAGGATGGTGAATTCTTGGTATAGGCTGCCCAAGGAGGTGGTGGAGTCACTGAAGCATTTTAACATGTGGTACTTAGGGACATGGTTTAGTGGTATTTTAGTGATAGATATGATTGGACTTGATGATTTTAGAGGTCTCCTCCAACCTTTGTGATTCTGTGATTCCTGTAGGGACCCCTCTAAGTACTAGAAGGCTGCAAAAGGTCTCTCTGAAGCCTTCTCTTCTCCAGGCTGAACAATCCCAACTCTCTGAGACTGTCTTCATAGGGGAGGTGCTGTAGCACATGATGATCTTCATGGCCCTCTTTTGAATCCACTCAGGCAGGTCTGTGTCTCTTACACTGAGGACCCCAGAGCTGAACACAGTACTGCAGGTTAAGCCCCATCAGAGTGGGGCAGAGGGGGAGAGACACCTCTGTTGACCTGCTGGCCATGCTTCTTTTGGCATACTCTAGGATATACTTGACCTTCTGGACTGCAGGCATGCATTGCTAGCAATTATTCAGTATTTCATCCACCAGCACCCCCAAGTCCTTCTCTGCAGGGCTGCTCTCAATCCATTCTCTGCCCAGACTGTATTTGTACTTGGGATTGCCCCAGACCAGGTGCAGGACCTTCTACTTGGAGTCCAGCGCAGAGCCACAGAGATGATTAAGGGAGTGGAACATCTTCCTTATGAGGAAAGGCTGAGGGAGCTGGGTCTCTTTAGCTTGGAGAAGAGGAGGCTAAAGGGTGACCTCATTTATGCTTATAAATATGTGAAGGGTGGGTGTCAAGAGCATGGACTCAGGCTCTTCTCAGTGGAGCCCAGTGACAGGACAAGGGGCAATGGCTGTAAGATGAAGCATAGGAGATTCCATGTGAACACAATAAAAATATTTTCCCAGTTCAGGTGCCAGAACACTGGAACAGACTGCCCAGAGAGAATGTGGAATCTCCTTCTCTGGCGATATTGAAAACCTGTCTGGATGTGTTTCTGTGTGACCTGGTCTAGGGAATCCTGCTGTGGCAGGGGGGTTGGACTAGATGATTTTTTGAGGTCCCTTCCAGCTTCTAACATTCTGTGATTTTGTGATTCTTGAACTTAATGAATTTCACATGGGTGTGTCATAATTGCAAGGATATTTGTGTACTACTACTCATTTTAACCACAGATTTATGCAGAAATAGTAGTTCCCAGAAAGAGCTTGTAGAGATGCTGTATCATGACACACATTTTGAAAGCCTGGTACAAGGTAGAATATTCATGTTTTGCAGTTTTCTGGCACATTCATCCAGGGTGGGATGTTTTCTAATATTTATTGTCTTGATCATTCTGAAACTGACAAATCAAGCATTATGAAACAGATACTTAAAAAAATTACTCAGCTGCTAAACCAATCACTGTAGGTTACAGCTCAAAATGAAGCTGGAAACCTGCACCTTTTAATAAAACAATCTGCTTGAGAGCTGATGATATTTGGTTATGGAATTTATCTGTAAATATAATTAAAAATTCAATGAGAGAGTGCTCTGAACTGAGGGGTAAATATTCAGCACGATGCAGAGTGCTCAAGCTACATGATTCCCATTATCGCTAATGGGAGTCCTACAGCTAAATCCCTAAGCATCATGCTAAAAATTTACCCCCTAGTGTTTGCAGATGGAACAAAAGGATTATTGTACGTACTAGCAGAAAATAAAGTTACCACTGACATTTTGACCAGAAACCTTCCATCTGGATTGATCAGTGAAAGATTTAGCCTACTAATTCCCCCTTAGACAATTTCTTTGGGGTTTTTTCCATCTAAAAAATCATTCTTGATTTTTAATTCATATTTTACTGGCTTTCAGGTTGTTACATCTCAAATTACTCTCCTTCTGGCTTCCTACAAGAACACTTCTCTCTACTTCACCCCAGGTTTCCTGGCTTCAGCATACACTATTTCAGGCCCCTGAACCTTAAACACAATGGATGTAAGGACAGAAAAAAAGTACATATGCCAATGACCTTTCAGCTGAGTTAGCTGACTGTTCAAATTTACCTGGCCATAATAAGCTCAGGGGACTTTGGGTGTGATTAAAAAGTTGAGGGAAGGGAAACCCACAGAAGCAACTTCATTCTTTCCTGGTTTGTACCTTCTGCTCACCTTCTGCTCTTCTTGGTTTAGGGCTACCATTTGTCAGATGTCTTTACCCCTGCTGAAATCAATGGCAATTAGAAATCTCAGAAATCATGGTTAGAGGTTAGAGTTGGAAGAGACCTTTAGAGGTCATCTAGTCCAACCCCCTGCAGGGACACCTTTAACTAGATCGGGTTGCTCAAACCCCTGTCCAACCTGACCTTGAATATTTCTGGGGATGGGGCACCTACCACCTCTCTGGGCAACCTGTTCCAGTGCCTCACCACCCTCACTGTGAAAAATTTGTTCTTTATATTGAGGAGTTTAAGCCTGATCCTGCCAGAAGATTTAACAACTATCAGTGATTAAGCATGGGCTAGAGCAAAACAATGCAATCCTTTAAATTTTCCAGGTGTTTTTGATAACACCTTCTTAAATAATGGAAACAAAGCTTCTGATCTATCTTTAAAAATGTAAATATATATACATACACATACCAAAATGAGAGGAAATCTCAAAGTCAGGTTTCCATTCCTGATTTCACTCATTCTGACTCAAAAGTACTCAGTTTTGTTTATCTTTTGTAGACCATGCTGCAGTCCTGAGTGAATTTTTACCAGTGAGTTTTAAAACCCTCAACAATAGGGGCTTATAATGGAAACTCTGATAGACCGTTATTATAGTGCTGGTCATAAATACAATGCAATTTCATTTTATATAACATTCTTCATACAAAGTATCACAAAATGTTTTACAGTAAGCATCAATTGCAAGCTAAAGCAAAGGGAAAGAATTTAAAGGCGAAATTTCATTGACTTTAGCAAAGGGGAAAGAATTCTTTACAGGGTAACACAAAAGTGTAAAATTTCTCTTGCCAGGCTTTTCTGTAGAAAGCTCTTAGGAGGCTGAGAATACATATATAAAATGCACCCTTCTCCTTGTTCCTCTCTCTATATACACTTGAGGCTCCATTACATACCTCAACAAGGATATTTGTTAAATATTCTGGCAGAATCAGGCCTAAACTCCTGAATTGTTGTTGATTTCCACAAGGCTAAGGACACCTGACAGCTTGTAGCCCTGACCCAAGAAAAGCAGAAGGTACAAACCAGGAAAGAATGAAGTTGCTTGTGTGAATTCCCCTCCCCCTCAACTTTTTAATCACCCCCAAAGTCCCCTGCAGCATTTTATTGCTGGGTAAATAATATAATGAAAAAGTGCCTACATGACACAAGCCACATGGGCACAGACAGCTATTAAAACTGAAATGATTTATTTCGTAACAATCTGAGGTAGCACAGTTTAACTCTAGGTATAGCAACCTCTCCATTTCTGCTTGCCTCATTTGCATAGGTAATTGACAGCTTGTTAACAGCTCATTAGGAACACTGAAAACCATGTGACAGATACAAACCTAGTGCTAGAGGGGAGAAAATCTGTGAATTAGAGTATATTGAAAACTCAATCAGATTCAGAATTACAGGTCACAAAACAAGTTGGTTATTTTATTAGGGTAAAAAAATATTAAAAGGTTAAAATACCACTTTTTGACATGCATTTTTAGGGTAGCAGACTACAAGGTAATTAATTAAGAATATGACTGTGATGTGAACTACTCTCTGCTGCTGTGTGTAGGTTTAGGAACAATACATGTTTGGTACAGTAAGACAAATAATAATTGCTAAGAAATTTTTAAAGCATTAAAAAGCCTTGGTGTGGTATTTAGTTTTGGTTTTGGAATATACATTTCTCAAAAAAGCAAGTAACTTACAGGCACTGCAATTTAATATTCAGTAACTGAGAAAAATGTGAGGAGTAATTGATTTTAGTCTATATAAAGAAGATAAGTGTTCTGATTTGCACACTCTTACTGTCTGTAAATTTTGATGATGCTTTTTTTAAGAACATTTAATATAAACAGTGCAAATAACAGTTCTATCAGCAAATTTGCTTTTCATATTAAACATACCCTATAATCTTGCTTTTCCAGCACTGCTAGCAGAAATACAGTAACCTGTAGAAATAAAATGGTCCTCTTACAAAAACTCTCCCTTTACTTGAAACTTGACATGGATTCCCAGTAACCTGAGTGACATTTGCTGTTGAGGACAGAATTGGCCAACTGCATGTTTTTCTGTCAAGGAAACCAGCTGTATGTTTTCAGGTTTTCTTTCAGAGAAGAGTGGTTCATAGATTTTTTTTTCTCATCCCTCTGAAAAAAAGCCACCAAAAAATGTTATCAGATCTAAAATCCTGACTATTTAGTAAATGGCACAAGAAGATTATCAAACTTGCCTAGTAGTTGCTCACACAGAGGCTTGTGCTGTTTCAGTTCAAGAGGTGCCAACTGCTGCAGTATGGATGCATGTTATTTAGATAAGTCTCATAAAAATAACTTCTGACAGTTTCTTATCTGAAATAGTGAATCTACTTCTGTACTATGCATATAGCTATATGACTACAGTTGTCTGGCTGATGGGGGTAAAATCTCCTTCTTTAGATATAGTTTGAGTAATTAAGGAATCCATGACCTGTGATACAATGAAAGTTGCTCTTGTAGGTAACTTAAGCACTTTTGAAAGCTCTGTCTTTAGGCTTCATTATAAAAAAGCCAATAGTGCTATTGCGCCCCCAGCACTAATTACAACTCCTGCACAAGTGAAGTTATGCTGTTGTAACTACAGCAATATAAATGTCTAATGCAGACACACTCCAAAGGTATAAGGATAGCTTTACACACAGTACAACTGACCCCAGATTTACACTAAGCTTAGGCAAGGCATGATGCAGATATACTGAAGAAAAATTAGCTTATTTTTTGCCCTTGAGCACATATCAGCTGAGGTGTTTTGTCCAAAGGAGAAGTTGGTACATGCTTGAGAAGCAATGGCAATGGAAGAACAGTCATAGTTCAAGGTCATAATTAACCAAGCTATGAATATCATGGCAAAATCACCACAGGTGAGAATAAGGTAAATATAAGGTAAAAGAGAAATATGTAAAACCTAGTTATCCGAACAAAAAAGAAAATCAATGAAATTTACTTGCATGCTCTTTTCTTAGACAACTCCAGTATAAAAACAATGCAAATATTGTGTTTGACAGTAGGTGTCATAAACAGAGTACTGAGTTGAAAGACTCCAGGGAAAGGGCTCGATCTTGGAAACTACCCCATGCCATGCTTTAATCCTGTATATGACTTCACTGGCAATTATTCTTGAGGCCTGAAGTTTGGTTTTATCCTTCCCCCCCCTCCCTGTTTTTATGTGAGAATCCTACTTTGATTTGGTTCTGGTAGGGCAAAGATAAACACTGAAAATCAGTAACTAAACTTTTTCAAAACACAGATCACTTTCCAGTTAGGCTGGACTGAATTACAGCTGAAATTCTGGGAATATATTCTTTTTCTGCATTAACCACTCAGTCAACCCTTATAAGCAGATGACATGATTAAAATGAAGTTTGAACTTTTTCTGTAGATTAATTCTCTGACTTATGACAAGAGTCCTCTAGTTTTCATTAACTTAAGTGCCATTTCCTTAGGACTCTTATTTTTACAGTTTCTAATATACAGCTTTGTAATGACCTGGTCTCAGGAACATTATTATGCTGTATTTCCCCTTCTTCGGTGCTCAAGCAAGGGGTGTACAGGCTTTTCAGAAAAGGAAAAGGGCTGTTTCACTTTGTCTCCCAGCTTTTAAGCACATAAGATACTGTATTTTGCTACTGAGAGTGCTTGATGGTCAACCTATAGCTGCAGTCCCCTCTCTTGTTTAACGAGCATTCAGGTTTCAGTGTCACTGGCAAAAAGTCTCCAGCTCATTAACTGTTCACTATTCTCCTAGCACAACACCCTTCCTTACAGACAGTATTCTGCTCATCACTTCACACTGCTGTTAACAAAAGGTGTATTTCCAGAGTACTAACCCAGCACAAACAAGCTGCTTTGGCATTCAGGTAGTACAGTACTATACTTGAGGGGACAGAAATTACCTGGAAGTCCCTTTAGGAAACACTGGATAGGGTTTTGGCTTCGCACTTGTGTGACTCTATTATTAGCATCTGTCCTCTTGTATCTTTATACAGACCTTGCCCCAGCAGCAAGTACATTTGCTTACTGGCTTCCTCTTAGTTTTTTTCAGTTTCCAACTCTAAACTTAGAGTGACCTTAATATGGATAATAAATATCAGAAAAATATTTTAGCTTTTTCCTATCTGTATACAATCCTTACATGTTTGAGTAGTGACAACAAGAATAATTAAAATATATCTGTAAAGATAACTCCTGCTAACTCTTCTAGTGCAGCAGTAAGCAATAAAAACTTCTATGTACAGGCTTCTATAGGGGCAATACTCCCTGCTGCCAGTTTTACAGGGTAGTTACTGAAGACATCTTTTCTTTTTTGCATGGCTGAATATACTTGTAAGTGACATTGTGTATTTTTAGCTCAAAGCCCAATGCACTTCCACCAGGTTGCAAAACTATGACTGGGCAAGGAAATCAGAGGAAGAAAAATGCACATTTAGAAGCAATGGATTTATACTTGCAAGTCCATTCTTCAGGTTTACAACTTCTAAGTAGACAGCTTTAGACATCTCATGCTTTCCTAGATTTTCTTCTGGTTTAAACAAATAATGTAAATAGTTGTAATATGTACTATGAGTCCTTCTAGGAATCTGGGTAGGATAAATGCTTATTCAAATCTTGTGAAATAAGACCGCATTTCAGCACCGACTTACAAATTGATGACAAACTAAGTGAGCCCTAAGTAGATCTGATCATCCACATTTGCAAAAGCCTTGAGTTATCTTGCAATGTCAGAAATCGCATGTTGGAGTTTGAGGTTTGGGTTTTGTTTTGGGGAGGGGGAATTCAACTGTGGAGCAAGTTTTGCATGTGTTCTTTTATAAATTGTGATATCACATCAGCTTTACAGAGTGACACCCTACAGATGGTCCCCATTTTGACTCTGAGCACCTTGCAAAGTACAGCAATTCTTTCATTAAATCTGAAATGAAAGTGTAAATAAAAAAAGCTATGTTCTGCAGATAAGAAGAGTATCTCAAATAAACCTTTCAAAATAAGGTCTTTGAGTTGTTGTACCTAAATAGGTGGTAGGCAGGAGGTAAGTTGAAAACAAAATCAAATCCGCTAATGACACTCCCTAGACTATTAAATTTCTACTGCATTTTTACTGGACATTGCTTCTTATTTAAGATTGGTTTACTTAGGATGTTCTTAGAATATAGCACAGGAAAGAAAAACACCAAGAAGCAGAAAAAATGCCAGGCTGCAAATAAGCTCCACATAGGGAAGGGCAGTGAAAGTATGTCTCTGAAGCAGCCCACCCACAAATGTTTGAATATGATCCTGAAAATGTAAGTGCCCTGAAATGCTTAGTAACATAACTGGCTAAGTAAATGTTTATAAAGAAATAGCCAGGTGTTCAAACATCTTTCCAGACTTTGAAAACCTTATCATTCCAGAAGCACAATTAGCACATCTAATACATACACAGATTTGAACAAATGTATGTATTTTTCATTTTTATTAGTAACTTGCCCTATAGATGCACATTATTGTACCACAAATTAGAGCCAGAACGTAATTGGCCTGGTTTTATCCACAAACTTCTGAGCCACTGCACTAAAGTTCCCCATGCCTCAGTAAGCACCACAGGGGCATGTAAAACAAAAGCAGATGGAACAGGCATACACGTAGATTTTATATATATGTATTAACACACAAAAAAAGGGAAACAAGTTTTTGCCTTTTATACACTTGAGCTAAAACTGAGAAAACTGACTTAATTCCTGAGACAGATAACATTTTTCAGGATAAGCATCTACATCCTTATCTCTGTTCTAGATCCTAACATATTTATTTTTTTAAGCTCCTTTCCTAACTGGAATTGTAATAACGAAGTGGAATTTACTATACCAAAGCTATACACTAACTTGAAAAATTCAGTATAAATGCATATTACAAAATAGCATTGAACAATATTATATTTTTACATTGCCTGTGTGTGGTGGACAAGTATTTGTTTGTCTCTCTTCAGCAAGCACACAGACAACTTAGTCTTAGAAATCCGTAAGTAATAATTTGCTAGTTACTGTCTTCTATCAAATTAGTTATTTCAAAATATGATTTATTTACCAATAATAGCTTTAAGTGGGTGTGAGTTTTTAGGAATGAATAATAGAAAATCCCAAGTTGGAAGGGAGCCACAAGGATCATCAAGTCCAACTCCTATCTCTGCACAGGACAACCTCAAAGTGTAATGTGTAGTGGGTGTGTTTATATGGATGCCTGTATGAGTGTGTGTCTGCTCATGTCTGTATTTCCACACACAAATATACCAAATCTCTGCTTCAGATATAAAGCTACAGAAACATCGTTTGATGTCATCTATCTGTAGTGTAGGTACCATAGGCTGTTCCTTCAGTTACTCTGGAGTAGCCAAAAGCCCTGCCCTGTGACTGCACTGCTGATGGGCTGCCGCTTTGTTTAATACACTTTGATTCAGAGGAATCTACAACAAAGTTCCTAGGCAACCTCTAATGACATCTCTCTTTCTAGGCAGTGTATCAGGAGTGTTTATAAACCATAAATGTGGGCGTTTGGGTTTTTTGGTGTTTCGATTGTTTGTAGCTTTTTTAAATTATTTTTTCTTTTATTTTGAGGTATAACTGCTAAATGTTGCCTTGCAGTTTGCAGGCTTCAAAACCCATTTGTTTAAGGATGTTGAAAATGTAGGAAAAAACTGAAGTTCCTCTGTCTTTTTGAATACAAAGTTTTTGTCCTGCCATCATTTGCTAATTCAGCTGCAATGAAGGGGAGGCATATTATGCAAACTGACCTAAAACTGGAGGGTTAGGCCCTATGAACATTTCAGAGGGCAGAGATGACTGGAGTGGAACCTCTCTATCCAGAATTATTCTTAGCTCCCCACATCAGAGTCAAAAGTCCTAGTAGTGCTGTAGTATAGAGCTAGTAAGATTTAAGATTTTGTTTTAATCTCTGCTTTCTTTAGGAATATGTCAAATTAAAGGTCATTTACCCTGACTTGGGAACTCTTTGTGTATATCTGAATGAAACAGTTCAAAACTCAGTCCTTTTCCACTTCTATTTCATTCAAGTACTGACAGGGTTAAATTGCTAATAGAGGTTTCATGAGGTCTGCCAGAGCCCACTCTCCAACACTTACATCTGTTCAACAATTATTACAGCATTTTTGTCATAAAAAATTCAACACCCTGAGTGTCGTGCTAGCAAAACCTGAAAATTTATGCAGTGAATAGAATAGCTAATTTCTCTGAGGAAATGCAGGGGGGAAAAAAATTACAGATTTAACTTAAATTCTCAAGTACTGTAGAGTACACATCTGACTCCCTCTTTAGGTTTTGTCACCACGTAGCATAAGCAGGAATACTGTCTACAGTAGATCAAGAAACCTTTGCAAAGCAAATTTATGCCTTCGAAGAAACAATGTTTAAAACTCAGAAGGGGGCTGTACTAGATTCATCATTTTACCTCACAAAAACTCATTTAAATAATAAATTATTCAGTTTATTCTTAGGGTAGGGTTATTCTCTCACTATCTCTTGCAGTTACAGAGTGAACTGCACCCTTCACAGGGTGCAGGTAAACGACACAGATGCAGAGGCAAAAAGCCAACAGAAAAACATTCTTTAATCTTGTGAACTTTATGTTGGGTTGCTTTATGTTTTCAGGTAAGAGGAAAAAGAAAACAGAACCTGCCTTGCTCCTCTGTAAGGTTAGGAATATGGATTTTATGCTAAAACTAATGCTGTCTAGTTAAGATGCCAGTGGACTGGAACAACATGCTAGAGGCTACGGCCTTCTATTCTCAAGGGCCAGACTCTTACTTCCAGTACCGGTGGTTCAGCCATAACGATAATTGCAGCCACAAAGAGCAGGGAGCTCTTTCAGCATCACGAGAGCAACAAATAAGACAAATGGTTTGGGAGCAGAGGGGGAGGTCATTTTCAAAATGTCAGGTGTGAAGAGGACACTGAGTCAAGTAAGGATGAATACTGCACCTTCCCTTTCTTCAGGCTATATCCTACTGAGATG
The DNA here is from genome assembly GCA_013399015.1 of Galbula dea. Taxonomy (NCBI): domain Eukaryota; kingdom Metazoa; phylum Chordata; class Aves; order Piciformes; family Galbulidae; genus Galbula; species Galbula dea. The sequence goes on from VWZX01009335.1 coordinate 2,055,721, forward strand.
ATGAGAGCTGGACAAATGTTGCTGCTGCAGAGGCATTTGTATGTGAATTTAGATAAAGATTGCAGATTGGCTCAAAGGATATTTACAGGTATTTTTGCAGTTTTTCACAAACATTAGTCCAAGAGGCTTATGAAAGTACATGCTCAACCAAAAGTCTGTAGAAGCTGGCCCTGCTTTCACTTGGACATTGGGAACCGCAGGGAGTTCACAGGGCCTGATTCAGTAGCGGTGCAAAAAGTATCCAGAAAAAGCTTTGACATTGGAATTAAGCACTGGACCAAGATTTCAAATAGCCAACCTACTCAAAAAGAAGGATTGTGGCTTTTAAACTGCCAGGTGATCAGATTTCCAATGGGTTTGGAGTATCCCCTGTAAGCAAAACATTATAGGCTACTAGGCAGTGTCCAAGCTTCAGCTGTTTGTAGCACCTCAGCTGAAAAGCCACTTCTCAAAGTGAAAATTGCTTCTAGTCCTGACTGTTTCCCAAATACCAGTGATGTCTACATAGGAACTGCCACTTTGGGTTCTTAATTACTGCTATATTTTGTTTGATGTTCAGATTATCAATCTGACTGCAAACAGGAAAAATGTGTATGAAAATCAAACACTTTGCTTAAATAAGAATAATTTTCACCCTAGGGATTAGCAACTGGTGCTAGCACAAGGTCAGGTCATATATGCTCTATGGAGCCACTTGCTATGTTATACCTATAAAATCAAATGTTACCAGAATACTTTTCAAGTACATATTTTTGACACTTCCTTTTTTTCTAAATAAAAATTGCAAATATGTATAGCCAAAATGGTTTGCATTTTCAAATCCCAGTTCTATATTTCTGTGAATATTACCAGTTCATATAAGGAATTATAATTCTCTGCTACTGCTCTTCTTTTCCTCCTTTTTCCAGCAGCAGAGCTTTTGGTACTCATGGAGGACGGTTGGCCATCACAAGACACGTGCCAAGTGCTGGCAGATATTATTCCAGTGTCAGAATCTTTTTCCTTGTCAAACTCCCCAGGCAGTCGTGTTAATGGTTCTGGAGCTGCCTCTGGGTCTGTCACATGGGGTAGCAGCTGATGGGTTGTATTCTACAGTGTCCCCCTGCATGACATCTTCCTTTAACTCATCTATGGTCCTGAGGAATTTGTATGCTATTACTTAGTTGGAAATAAGCTCCTATAAATTTTGCATTAGGGCTATGATTTCTTCACAGATTTGCTTGTCTTTGAAGCTCACATGCACACATTTTTTTCTGTAGCAAAGCTTTTCTATAACTTTGAATGCCATGCAGTTGAATTTTACCCTGACAACAAAGAAATAGTTGAGCAAATGAAACTATTTACTAAGAATTTATTTCTCCTCGCCCTTGTCACCACCCTGTCCTTTTGTGCCCCCATCTTGTTTATGACAAGTGGATTTTACTTTGTGAACTGAAGCCAGTCATCTTCTGTGTTTGTTACTTCATTCACAGGCTAGAAGCAAGAGCTTTCAGCCTTTCAGTTGTTCACAGACTGGTTATATAGATTATTTGCCATTCATGATGCATGAGTTAGTCACTTAAATTCCAGGATCTTAATCCTGCAAAGATTAGCTTGAACTCAGATGGGCTGTTCAGAACATACTTAAATCTTTTGAGGGCCAGCTCCTATAAAGTCTTTAAGGTAAGGACTCCCAGGCATCAGCTAGAAGATGATCACCTGTGCTTCCATTTAGCAGAGAAGACCAAGTGTGAGAGTAACTCTGCTATAAGGACGAGAATGGGACAGAAGGACTCAGCCGTTTACACTAGAGGCAGTGACTAGAGATCAGTCCCTGAGGAGACCTGCTATGCTTGACTGCAATATAAATACTAAATATAAATACTTAAAGCTAATCCATGTCATACTATCACTGCTATTACTCAACTGAAATATTTTAAAAAGGAAAATTATTAACAAGGCAAATTACACACATGCAAATTTTGAGAAACATTTACTGCAAACTCTGAGTCTTTGTATTTTTGCAGGCACTTTCAGAAACACAATGCAGTTGTCTACATGTTGACAGCTAACAAATTGTGTCCCATAAATCAAAATCAGTAATTTTATTCACAGTTGAATTGGAGGATATACAGTAGAGAATCTGTGTGGTTTCTGGTTTTGGGGGATGGATTTGTTTGTGTTTGGTTTTGATTTGTTCTGTGATTCCACTGCTTTTTGTTTTAATGACAATCTGTGTAAGCTGGTTGGGGTCTAATACTTTTCTTTGCAACTGAAGAAAAGCAAGTGCTCCAAGGATTTCAGCTGTATCATGCCCTTAAAAGAAGTGAGGTTCTTTATACACTTTGTGCACACAAGCAGGAGATAAACACAAATAAAAGAGTCAAAACAAAGTAAGGAAAAACAAACAAGAAAATTCTGCCTCACTTAGGGTTTTAAAACACTCTTGCCATGCTCTGGCTGGAAAAAAAAACACTACAAAGGAGAGACCTGGTAAGTCTTTGCAGGTGAAAGCAACAGGGAACTGGCAGCTCCACCTTCTAAATGCTAACTATCTTCAGCCATACACCACTTCAAACCTATCATAGAGAAACAGCTAGTCAGTTTTCATTCTTAAGTTACATAGGAAAAAAGTTTTGAGGAGATGTCTACAGATCCAGCCAGAAAGCCCATGTTTTCAACCCCTTCTGCTCTGAGTTCTTGCCCTTTTTGCACTCCCACCCTTCAGTCCTCTCTGAGCTAAGAAAAAGTCCACATTCAACTTGACTCAAAGTCAGAATGCAAATAACTACAGTAAAATATAGATTTGAATAGATTATGTGGCTGTGTTTTGTATCTGAGCTGTTCTTCACAACTTTATTCCTCATACAAAAGCAGAGGATTTAAATTTTTTCTCTATTTAATTACTTATTTAATCAGTCTTCCTCGCTCTATTTTGTGATCTGGGAGTAGAGGGTAAAGTTTGTCTTCTTATCACAGGGAGACTTGAGTTGTGATTATGTAGTTAATGAATTTCTCTCCTACACAGCCCAAAGACAACTCAGCATCATCTACCTTCCTATGATGAAGTCATTACTCGATGCAAGAACCCAGACTGTCCTCAGAGTGGGACTTTAGCATTTCACCTTCTAAAACAAAGGCTCAGAAGGGTTGTATTTCCCCAAGTAACTCCTGCAGGCTCAAATGCTTTTTTTTTCCTTATGGTATCCTGAAACTGAAACTATTTGGGCCTGATTCTCAGATCTCTCAGGCATGCAGGCAGGTATAATGCCACGAATTTCAGTGGGATTACTTCTGCTGCACATCTGCACAACTAGCAGCACAAAACAGGACCATTGTCAGTTTAAAGTTTACCTGACTTTCCTTCATACTGATGAGTCAGTAGAGAGTCACAGCTATTGCTTATCCTCCCAGAGTATGGCTCTGTTTCAAAAACCCAAAATAGCAAAGTCTGCTGCACTGCCAAACAGGAGACCCAGATTAAAGAATTTCAGACAGCAGTCTATCACAAGCCCGTCAAAACCATGTATATCGTGCAAATAGTGATGGGAGAGACAGATCAGGTGACTGAACCAATATAGCAGTGCAATATGTTCGCTACCTTAATTATCCTGACTTTTTCTTTTTTCTTTTTTTCATTTTTTTTATTTTGAGAAATCAAAACTATTTGCTTCTTCTCTCCTTATAAAAATATTTAGTGTTACTATGTCTGTGGTTGAGGAGGTATTTTTTATATAGGCTTGGGATTAGAAAGGAGGAATGTTTTTTGAAATAAGGCTCATGTTTAAGAATGTGTAGTGTCATTGAGTTGGTACTCAAAAGCAGCCATTTATCCAAAATAAATAATGCCTCTCTCCACTGTTCTTTCTGCTGTCCCCCTTCCTCCCTCTGCCTTGCAGCTTATGAGGGTATCAGCAACAAAATAAAACTAGTACACACAAGAGGAAAACCAGTATTAAAAAAAATATATACATATATTATTTGGAAAATAGTCCTAGTATTATTTTTAGTTCTAAGCACAAACAGAAATTTATAGGTGGATGCTGTTCAGTTGGTTTAAGTTTATAGTGTGGTTATTAAGTCCATATGAAACGTGTGTTTTAGAGTTAAATCCTCTAAGACAATGAGATGAAATAAGTAATCATTTGATAGAAGTACTTACAATGAATTAGATTTGAAAATGTTGGAAAGTCATTCAAGGAAAATCCTTCTTTTACCTTACCCTGAAAACATATCATTAGCCTTAATTTAAGTCAAGGTGAGGAGTGGAAGGGGGGTGAAGAGGGGGAATAGACATTGCAGGAAACTCTTGAGTGACTATTGTTTAATCCCATTTAGGGACACTTTGAACAATGACATATATATAATGAGATATTTAAAATTCTTTGGTCAATCTCTAGCTAAAGGCTTTTACTGTGGAAGGAATGAGTAATTCAATACAGACTACACAGCCTTTCACATGCTTTTATTCTTGATTTGTTGGACATGTGTAACATAAATTTCAAAACCAATCTATTAATGACTTAAATTGGAAACTGGTTTCCTTTGCTTTACATACAGCATTTCAGTAACAAGCATAATAACAGGTGGATCAATAGATACTATTTGGTGCAGTATTTGCAATATGTTAACATTAGTCCTGTATCTCTGTTATTGAACACTGTGTCAACAAATTCCTGTTTCAAGGAGGATGGCAAAAATATTTTCCAGTGTCAAGGTTATTTAACCACATGAAATGGTAAGAGGTTTTTGTGCATTTTTATTTTCCTACTAACCTTGCCTCTTCTTCCTTCTTTTAAATAAACCATGTTTTGATCAAATCAGTGGGTAAAAAAATATTTTAGCATCAAATATGTCTGCTGTCAACTCAGATTATGTTCTTTAAAATGGACAATGGTTCTGGGAAGAAAATCAATTTTTTTTTCTCTTAGAGAAATGTAAGGAAAGAGAAGGGCACTAATGTAAACACAAATGTAGAAAGAAACAGAGAGAGAGAACACAAGTGGTTGAGTTTATCATTTGAAGAAATTTAGCAAGGGAATTATTCCCATCCTATAGTTCTCAAACACAGCATGAAAAGACAGAAAAATTAAATTTTTCTCATTAGAATTTGTCAGTTTCCAGTCATAGTATGCTGACATGTAATGGGAATTAAGGGGTTCTGTAGGTAAACTGAGCACTAATAATTTTTTAGGCAAATCATTTCTTTCAGCTTCATGGATCACTCAATGTTGGAGTATCACTGGACACTTACAAATGACAAGTATAACATAACTGTACTCTGCTTTGTATTCTTTTTTAAACAGATTTAATCCAGAGGCATTAATTACCACCTTAAGTGGAACTAAATTTCTGAGTCACAAATAACTAAGGGCTCTATGTGATGACCACAGCCACAGCAGGGAACATCTTCAGGGCTGCAATCAAAATCAATTCTGCAAATTCTTGAGACTCACTTATGAACTGAAGGTCTATTTTTTAATCAGTGAAGATTAAACCCAAGAAAACCTCACCTCAGTTAGTCCACAGTGGCTGTTGACTGAGGACCTCCAGGGTATGACTGCACAATAGTTTCTCAGACTTTGAAGGTATGAAATGTTCTTGGTTCGCCTGAATGTTAAGCAAGACACCAAACAACCAATAATGTAGTCTTACAATGTCAGGGGTTTGAGGAAGGCAAATACACTTTAGCTACCTAGTGCTACAGGTGTGTGCATTATAAAAGACTACTTTTAAAAATAGATTTTAAAGATGTCTAAAAGTTTTCTGGACACTTTACTGTCCTTTCAGAAGAATGCTTGGATGTTCTGATCTACAGACTGGAAACTCAAAGCCCAAACCCAAATATATATGGCATTCACATTAGCTATACGTTAGGCAATGCCTTGGATCACATTTAAAGGGCTCAGGCAGCTCATGAGAGCTGGCTCAAACTGGGAAGGTGAACTCAATTGGCTTAAGCTATGTAGTATGGCAGCAGCTGAGCAACGGGTAACAACAGCAGAGATACAGTATTGCTTTCACACTTCAACATATGACTCATGCAGAATATGAGTGACTCACATGCAGTATGTCATACCCAACAAAACTGAGCATACTTGGGGAAAACCTGAATATAATACAGAGCATCATGCTCAGGGCCCTAATCAACTTGCAGAATTAGCTGAGATATATCCCTGCTGCCTTCTGCTATATAACTACTAACTGCTAAGAGATACAAGGGTGAACTCAACATGCTGATTTCAGGACATTTCTCTAGTAGAATCACTGGCATTTTATGAGCAGTACATCATAATTCTTGTTTGCAGCAGGTGTAACTTTATAACATCCAGGTCAGGTCTATTAAGCAACAGGGGATGCATTTTTTTGGCAGTAATTTGCCACTGTGGCACAAACAATCAGAGATGAGTATCTGACTCAACAAACAGCTGTTAAAATTCTCCCTTGCCTTTTCTTTCCAAGCAGATGGCATAGCCCACCTATCCTGTACCCTCTGCACTGTACAAGTTCAACAAGCTTTTCAGCCAGTTCAGAACTGTTTTCTAATGCAGTATCATATATTTGTTAACTTCTCCTTGTGTATCCTTGAATCCTACAGAGAGGATAAAAATACCTCTGGAGTTGGCAGTCTTTATGTTTTTACAGTTCCGTGTTGCATAAACCTTGTGAAGTCCAAAGGCCTTGGTCACCAAGTGTTTCCAGGTAGTAAGGAATGGACCAAAGACAAGCAGGGGATTTAGGACTGTCTGTCAAGACAAGCAAGAGGGTTACTCATACTCCTCCATCTGGGAAGAACTTCTCTTTGCTTCTTGCTGAATATTCACTCTCAGTTGACCATAAATAAAATCCTTTGTGAAGTCTATAAAAATTTCAAGAGGAGAAGACAGAAGTAGTTCAGAGAAATGAAATAATACACATCTTGCATCCTGATTTGCTAATCTTCCTTAAACTCTCCAAATTTTTTTCTTAGGTTTATCATGTATACCAAGAACTCCTCCTCCTATCTTTGCTCTGGCATTCATATGCCAGCACTCTTTCTTCTATTTTGAATTTTTCCTTCTCAAAACTGATCCGCTTCCTTCAGAGGAGAATTTACTTCCTTAGCTAGACCTGAGGAAATGCTATGCTCTCTTCTGAAAGTCTTGTTTCTTTTTCCATAAGTTCAGTACTAACTCTAGATATGTGAGCTTAGATGGTAATTCAACACATCAAGTTTTCTGTCTTTTGCCATGCCCTGAGTGGATTCCTTTGGATTTGCACTTGAAGATATGCTCACCTCAAAACATACTCCAGACTATCTGTGGTGAGAAAATGGAAAGAATGAATGAATTCTGCTTGAAGTGACAGCATGCATTATGAAATAATTTTTAATTGCAGATTATAAAGTCTGAACTCTATCCTCCAGAGGCCTATGATAATGAACAGACCCTAGCGGTGGCAAACCCCAGCTCTCAAAGATACTGAACTTTGTTCAGGGGCTCCACATTGAACAAGAATTGCCCTTTATTTCTTCCTCTTTGAATCTGGCATGTGTGTGTCAGTTGAGGCATCCAGAGACAGCACAGATGCCCAAACGTGGGCTGGAAGCCAGACTGCAGGGCTTACAGTATAAATATATATTTTTTAACTTCATACAGACCCTTTTTCCCAGTACGTGTGTTTTTCGGGATTAGAAACTCTATGTTCTTAGCTATTTTAAGAAACTTGAAGGGTGAGAGATGGAGAAGCAGCAGACATGTTGGCAACAAAGATCTCTCTATGAACAGAATGCCAAGATTAAAAACAACGAAAAAAAACCAACCCCCCCCAAAAAAAAGGGATACCTTTGACTTTTTCTTGTTCTTCTATCTCAGAAAATTGGCTCATCTGAAACTGTTGGATTCTGGCAAAGATTTAATATCAAATGAGAGAAATAGCATGTTCCTGAAGCAAGGTGATTTCCAAAGTGAGGCTAGATGTGCATTCAGCTCCTTCTACTTGGCAGCTATCATGAAGGGCAAAAAGATTTACCAGTTCTCCAGAGGGTACATAACAGGGTTGCCCCAATCTGTCAGGAAGTGTTAGAACTCAGTAAGGCTTGAAGTGGGATTTAAAGTTACTGAAGCTCAGATGCTTATGCTTAAAATGTCAGGTGTGGATCCACCTCAATCAAAAAAGAAATAATAATAAGAAAAAAAGTGTATGGAGTCCTAAAGGGAAACTTCACAAAACCATGCTTACTTAGGAAGAACACTAAATAAAGACAAATAGAGAAGTCCTTGCAGTTTTACTGTTTATCAGCTTATGTATTGAATGTGTCCACATGAATGCCTCATGGTTGGCCTACAATCAAAGAGAAGTTCTGCATTTTATGTACATTTAGAGAGGGAGAAATAAAATAAAAGAAGGGAAAGAAAAGAACAAGAGAGAAAAAAAATCATTAAAAAAGTAGAAAAATGGAATCTTTCTCTTAATACCAGATTTAATGATGTGGAGAGTAGCTTACAGTTTTTATCAGGAGACAAGGATGGGATACTAACAGAGACTTTGCATAGTGTTTTTGAATTTGTGAGAAAAACAAAGCTAAAAAAAATAGCACTGTGTAACCTCTACAAAATGGGTCACAACTGGACTAGAAGTAATTGCAGAAGTCCCATTTTGTCTAACAACCTTTCTCCAATGGTCTGTCCAGATTTCTGTCTAATCTAATCTACCCATACGCCCATCACATTGAAAATGACTTGCCATTTTTCACATTTTATTAATCCACCTTTGAAAATTCAAAATATGACTCAGAAGCAGGAAATGGCCTTGTGAAGCAAAAATAATAATTAAAAGCACATGCTTAAATTTGCACACTGTCTTACTATGTGAGAGTTAAAATGCACACTGCATGTCAAAGATCTTTTTATTCTTTCAAAGCAAGAACTAATGCAATAAGGGAAGGAAAAGTTTCCACAGCCCAGATATGTCTTTGCTGAATCACTTTGTAAGGTGTGGACAATTGAGTCATAAACTTTCACACTACAGATGGCTGTGTTTCTTTCATAGTGAATCAAGCTCTAAAAGATCTGTGACACTTTATGTTATATGTTAGCTAGAGAGGCATATTATGTAAAAAGCACATAGGGTTTCACATGCACTAGTGCTCTCTACACAAGAGAGCATCATTTTCAATATTCACTCATAGAACTAGCTTCCATTTGTATTTGCTTTCTTGTGCAATTGCCTGAAGTACATGTGGGTTGGTGCATTCATACTGCTATGCAGAGCTTCACACATTCATTAAATGCATCTTTCTATATCACATACAGTTTGTATTTTTTTAACATTAAAAAATTCAATACAATGACTTTCCAGACTGTCACCCAAGAAATGAGAGAAAAAGTAAACAATTCAATATATATACATTTCTGTGTTCCCTCATGATAAAATGTCCAAATATTTTAGACATATTTTAGAATTTTGGAGATAATGTGACAATGCAAAAATACTTGCTGTCCATCTTAAACCAAATCTCTCCTCAGCTGAAGGCCTCATAACAGAAAGGCTGATAGCTGTAACTACAGGTGCACAGTGTACAGTGTAAGAGGTTTAAGAGCTATGGTAAAACTCCTATTTACATTTTGAGTGCAAGTGCACTCCCTATAAACATTACTTGTAAAGCCATATAAAAAGCTTAAAATGATGTCTGCCCAGCTGACAGGCAGTTCTGTGGCAGTGGACTCTAGTACTATCACTGAGGAGGATCAATAGCTAGAATGAAGATTACAATTTGTTTGAAGAAAGAATATTTTGTTCTTATTTTTCTGAAGTAGTGGCACATTGTTACACCTTATAGAAATTGTTTCTAAGGCAATTATGACTGACTAGGTTTTTAAAACAAAGAAAAACTATAAGCAAAACAATTACTCCAGTCCACCTCTCAAGATATATCCTCTTCTTTGGGCAGCACTGCTTCACACAAACCTGTAATTTGTTGTTCAAGAGGAAATTGCCTTAATTACAAAAAAGACTGTATTCAATAACGTGCTTCCAGACAGACAGGGACTAATGCTGGGGATATGTCCTTGTATTTTTTGAAATTTTTCCTTCAAAAAGTGTGCCATCTGAGCTTTTCTGGAGATGTAGGAGTGTGCCAGGCTGAATTACAAACCATTTATTTCTTAGATCAAACTGGCTAAACATCTTGACCCAGCTGATAAAATTTTTCAAATTTACTGAATGATCACATTTCAGTCACATCTCCAGATGCATGAACTAAAGGAAAAGTAAAAATAGGTGGTGGAAAACAAGAAAAAGTCAGAGACAATGAGAAAAGAATTTTTCAACCATCTTTCTTTGTATTACAATTAAATATAATTTCACACACACTAAATGCTCCATAGAGAAGTTTGGCTTGATCACTGGTCTAAGGTCTAGTGATTCAAAGTTTGCTATTAACACTTCTCCAGCTTGAGAGAAGAATCAGATTTCCTAGTCTATAATCTGTAAGATACTTAGCTTGATATTTTTTACAACAGTCCCATCACCTCCCTTACCCATGTATGTGTGTATTTATAGTAACAGAAGACATATAGTACCAGGTATTCCCTCGCAACAGAATACCATGTCATGATTAAGTGGCAAAACCAGAGCAATATCTGCTTTAAGATAGCTTGAGCTAAATAAACATTGAAAAAGTAATGTAACCTGCTCCCCAGCATGTCTTCTCAGAGTGATTGGATTACACAGGCTCCTCTTACTTGAACTGGCTAGGAAATTACCATTAGTGGTAATCTACAACTATCAACAAGGACCAGCCATTGAGGAACAGCAAAGGTGCATACAACCCACTTTACCACTTTCACAATTATTTCTTAAGACAGCAAGTACAGACTTGTGGTTCAGGCAGCATTGTGTCCATCCCAAGTTGTGTGTGATTGCTGCAAATCCTTGATTCTGTTCGGTGAAGTAAGCATCATCCCACAGTTCTTTATTCTGCTTTTGCATGAAATAACCATATTCACCATTATTATAGGTTTTACCTCTCTCCCACATCTTTTGACAGCAAGAAGACAAAGAGTGTTGTGAAGATTCCTGCTAAGTCTGTCTCACAGTCATTTTTGTTCCCATCCATCTGAAATTTCTCATAAAGCACAAGTCATTGCTTTTTCTTATCATCCATTTTTGCTGCCAATTGCGTCCCAACTGAAGGTTACCATTGCAGATATGATGTCCGGTTTAACTGTTCTTAGATCTTACTTCTGCTGTGGCATTTTAAATATCTTGATGTATTTAGAAGTAGTAAATGAGTCATCTAAGCCATGGAAGAAGTGTTTGATTATAACAGTATAGAATTTACTGATTTTTATTTAAACTGTAGTATTATAATGCTTAACACTAGTCTTCAAAGACATTTGAGCTCATCTTGACCAAATGAAACACTCTGAACTTTTTCCTCTTGTCCTATCTCCCTTTTTTCAGTGTTCTGCTTCAGGTATGCACTGAAACTTACAGCAGTTTTCTGTTTATTGCACATAAGCTCTTTTGCATGTGGCACAACAGGAATTTCAGACACTCATTCACAATAACCTGCTCGTTAACTTACTTCTACACCCACATCTTTACATAGATTATGAAGGTCTTGCAGACTAATTTGTCCAACATAATTAGGTCCTGTGAGCCTTGTAATATACTTTCTTACTATGCTTTAAATTCCAAAGGACCTCTTTGGAGACAATTTGACACATAAAATGCATGCAGTCCTCAGTATGTTTGCCACATGTTCTGCTGTTTCCTGCTATGTTATTATGGCCTTTCATCATTTCCTCTCATCACATCCTCCTGCCTGTACTTTTTCACTCCCTCCTCCATATACTTTCACTGAGTTATCACTACTTCTCAGAGAGTTTTGCTTATGCTGGGAAGCAGCATCTGTAACAGAACCAGTTGGTTATAATTTAAAGGAGAAATTATGGCAAATAATGAATATTTTGAGTTTCAGACAAAGCATTTTCAGTACAACACTCAACTTCTGTTAATACTCTTTTTTTGTTTTTTCCCAGCCACATCTCACTATCCTCTTGTCTGTGTTCATACCGCATTGAACAAGCCCATTGAAATATATTTCACTGGGAAGTTTAGAAAGATTGAAAATGAGTGTTAACAAAATAACATGTTTTCAGAGCAAAGGCAGGTTTTGATAGACTTACTCATGTAGGGAACAATATGATCTCTCAAGGAGTAGAGTATCAAAAGGTAGAAGTTATATTGCTCCCAGTAGAATCCTTAAATCCCTTGCCAAAAGACATTTAATGCACAACCATCTCTACTGTAAAACAAATGCTGAAGAGGTGCTGTCAGTGGTATTTGCACAGATTCATTCTCATTAAAGGCTTTTATAATAGCATTCACTCTGGTGTAAACTTTTAAAAATTGACTCCTACATCCATTAAATCCCTTTCATTTGCTGCTCATGAGCTTAATGTGTGACATTGTAGCTAAAGAGTCCAGCTTGGTCCTTAGAAGAATAAACAAGGGAATAGAGTAGAAGAAGAGTTGTATTGTTTTTAATAGCAGTGGAACCAGTCCTAGAAGGTCTGGAAAGACTTTGGAGCAACTAGCAGTTGGAGAACAGAACATGGAGTGAAAGACATAAATAAGACTATTTATTTAGTTTAGAGAAATGCAAGAGATAACTCAATTATGGTTTGCTTAAGCATGTATCTAGAGATACTAGGAACTTCATACAAGGTGAATCTTCATCCAGTAGAAAAAAATAAGATTCAAAAAATCAATAGTTAAAAGACTAAAGTTATAGATCAGATGCACATTTTCAACAGGACTGAAAGAGCCCTACAGTTTTAAGGTGGATAAAAACTAGTAAAAGTGTTAAAACTAGTAAAAGTATTATTGGCTATTTGAAAAAGATTGTATTTACCTTATCAAAACAGAGCTATTAGATTGGAAATAAGAATTAATCCAGGAAAACTCAATAGCTTGGGCTATGCAGACAATATTTTATATTTGGTCTCCCTAGCTTCTGAAATAATTTTTGAAGTTCTTCCAACATCTGGGGAGTGCAGACTTGTGCCCTGTTACTTAGATACTGCATAGCCAACGTCCCCAACACCGGCTTCCTACCTTCCGTTAAGTGAAAGAAAGGGAGGAACTATGAGGGGAATGTCATCACTGACCGTTTACCCAGTGAGACACTGTTGTCTGGTCTTGTCAAGGATTCCTACCTAGTCAGTAGAGCTTTTAAGTATAATTCAAAAGACCAGTATGAAAAACTGGCATCTTTCTGTTGACTATACATTAAGTCTGGGATTCTGATCACACGTGGTGTGATGTCATGAACAGTCACCAAAATGCATTCAGTCTTGCACCCCCTATTCTTTTCTGGTAACCATAATCGAAAATATAAGTGGAACAATGACAGGAATACTACTTCTCTGTTTTCTCCTTAAAAAAAATCACTTTCTGTTGTGTCCTTCCTTTTACCTGTTGTTTCACCTTTCTTATTTATTCCTCTCTCTTCACATTGCTTGCAGAGTAGAAAACCAGGCTGCTAAGAGGAATTGTTAAGGTCTCTGCCCTTGTGCAGGGAACTCAGCTCCTGGGGCTATCCTCTAGCATGATAGAGCTGCCCACAGCTCTGCCTCTGCCATGGATGTTTCCTAGGGTCTGTATTGGTGTGGCTTGTTCAGGCTTCAACACTAAACATGATGTTATACATTGGGAAAATTCTCCTGTGCTGAATGTGTGCATTGGCCTAGCTGTGCAGGCACAACAGACAGGATTAGAAGTGTTTTCTAAGGTTCAGCACTGAGAATACAATAACTGTCACAGGGGAGAGCCACTTCCTGAGGTGATGAAAGAGCAACATGGCATCACATATTATTTAAACACTCTCTGACATCTCCTGCAAATGCATAGCCATAGTGTAGTGGTAAAGTGTCTTACAGCTACAAAAAACCCCAGAGTTTATTGCACTGAGGATGAGCATTTTCAAACCACGTAATGCAGAAGTTCATTGTTATAAAGATTATGGTCTACCTCCTTGACCATCAGTGAAACTGCCTTCCTCACTACACTGCTAGAGGTCAGAACATAAACTGTTCTTCATTATTGAGGACTTGGGAAGGCTACTCTTTTCCTCCTTGTTTTTCCCTCAGCAATAGTTGGCACAGGGGACACCTCTAGCTCAGCACTAGAGGGTGTATTTTTACCAAGAGTCAATTAACTTCCTTTTGCCAAAAGCAGAGGACCTGTTGATGAGCACTGCAAGAATCTAATGAATAGGGATGCACCCTCCCACTGTGCTGCAGCACAGAGCTCGACTTTGGTGGACTTTTCTGAACTCATTGTCATGAACTTCTCCTATATGAAGCTGGTAAAGCTGAGTGAGAATTCATGCAGATGAAGATACCCTGTTGACTGGAGTATGTTTCCAAGATACTATGGAAGCAGGATTTTATGTGCCCCTGATCTGACTTGTGCCTGTACATAGATATCCACTATGCATACCCTGCTTTAGGATAAGAGTATATCTACACTTCTGGTACTAAAGATCCTTGGTATAATCAGATACCAAGAATAATACCTATTTAACAGTAAAAACACTTCACATTTCACTTCATATTCACATATTCCCTTCTGAAAATAACTGTGATTTCAGGCTGAAAAGGAAAATTACAACAGCCACATATGAATTGTTGTTTATTCTTAATTTTTCAGACTGTATATCTATTTATATACAACAGAAATGAGTCACTCTTATTGCACATTAATGAGGAACCTTCTTCCTAATGGCTTATGCCGACACAAATACGCCTCTATCATGAAGAACACAGTAACATACAAATAATACTTCTGTTAAAATTCATGCATAATCAAAACAAATTGAATATCCACTTTTATTTCCATAGGGAACAGAGCTATAAAGATTAATGCTAGACAATGATATTTAATTAAAGCTTATTTACTTTGTAAGTACTTCCACGTTTTCAAGAGAAGTCTCCTCTTTTGCAACAGGAAGCTGTAATGTATTTCTGATCTATCTAACAGTCATAGGAGGAGGAAACTAGTTATGATCACAGCACATTGCTTACAGCAATACTGACAAACTGTCTAGCAAAATTTTTCACATTAAAGAATTCTGGTGTTAAAGAATTTAAATGCATTTTAATTGACTTTTCAAAATTCCATTTTTTATTCACAAACACACCTGAACACAATAACAGGAATTCATTTTTATATGCATTATTCTCTCTGATGGCATGTTGTTGTACTATACACATACTCATTCTTCATTTTTGAGAAACAAAATAAAAGGTTATGCTCTTATGAGTAATAATGAAATAGGTTTCCTTTCCTTGGGCACTAGTCTGCTGCTGCATTCCAGATTATTATTTTTTTTTAATAAACCGTTAACTATAGTAGAGGAACTAGTTTGAGTATCAATGCAGGTATTAACATGAGAAACCAAAGGAAGTACAGAAGAGAATCACACAGAATGGCACTTTGATTCTGCTTATTGAGGTTAAAAATTGCAGTAATATTTTTGAGCACTAATTTCTAAGAGATTTAATTTTAAAATGCAAGAATTGTTGGGATATAAGTGGTAGATGCTTGTTTCTCATCAGTATGAAAACACAACCACCAAACACAACACTTTCAATAACAGTTGTATTAGTCATCTACAGCTACAAGGCTGTTTAAGATATACAAATAAAATAGCTTTATTTGGATTGTAATTAACATGGCAAATATCACAATATTCTACAGGAAACAAATATTCCAAATCTGTATTTTATTTCTTCTGACAACTGGCAAAGTATATTTTACTGCAGAATGCTTTATTGCTTCTTAACTATTCACCCTACACAGTATACATAAAAGCTTAATGAGTATAGCTGCATAAAAACTAATTTTAATGCTTTTAAAATCAATGGTGAACAAAATGTTGTTTAGATTGTTTTTCAAACAACTATACCACATCTGATCCTTTGAGGAAAAGCAATTACTTCTTGTCATAGCCAATACATTTCTGTATTCTCCCAGTTCAGTTGTACCATTCTTAGGGACTTTTTCACAAGCTACCATGCAAACAGTTATGTATTTGAGCAGAATACAGAAGAATATCGTTATTAGATGTCTAGTCATTAAAAGGCCACTTCCACTAACAGGCTAAGAGTGAGAAGGGCAAAAGGAGAAAAACTAGAAAGATATTTTTACCAAATTAACAGATAGTAGACACAAGTTTAGCTGATGAAATATGTCTGCAAGGAAAATTTGCACAAAAAAATTATGTAAAAGGTATACAGAAATCTCTACAAGACAGCTGCCATAATGTGAATTTAGCTCCTGATTCTTATAACCACTCTGTGAATAAGCATCAGCTTTTTAGTATTTTCTAAGGAAACATCAGACATAATCATTTTTTGTAAGTTTCAAGAGCTATAAATCACTGGGAACTTATGCACACCTAATTTATGCAATCATATTGGTAGGGAGGAAATCATCATTCTTTCATGTTTTGTATCTCTGTCTTTCTCTAAGAATTTCTTTATTACAGCAGGCACCTCAATAGTTGAGAGTTTCTCAGTGTTTGTATTAGTGAGATCAATTTTTAAGGTGTGTGATTCAGTCATAAAAACTGAGACCATAGCCTCACAGTGTTAGTGTGTGAATTTCCAAACACACAAAGACACACCTCACCTCCACATATTTTCTGATTTAAACAACTTCCTTTTTTTTTCACCCCTCACCTGCACTCCTGAAATCTAAAACCACATTCTTCCTTTTTAGCAATTTTTTAGGGTCATCAGGACAGAAAACAGACTATCTCTGCAGTACAGCCAAAGAAAAGAAGTAGCAACTACTAAACAAATGTCTAAGGTATTGAGATTTAGAAAGCATTTTTAACATTTTTATGCATAAAAGCTACTTTTCATATGGAGTTGCAATGCATTCTGGAGTATGTTTCAGACATACCAAAAAAAGTACATAATACACAATACACTATTGTTCATAGACATTTGCTACACACATCTATGATGTGTGGTGAATCTGTTATTAGGACTCATACAGAAACATAACTAAACATGCTGCCTCTATATCACCTGCATTCTCCTACTGCAACACAGCCCCTGTTGGCAGTGTTAGAAATAGATATTTCTTTAAAAAGTCGTGTTTCTGTTGGAAGTTTTGCCTGTGAGAGGACTGCAGTTTCAAGCTCTGCCTTCATGACAATAGAGCAACTGGTTTTGTGGCAGCTTGCTCTTACCACTGTGAATTAACTCAGCCATTTGGAAAGAGATTTTGGGGGGATATTTGCTTTACCTCATGTTGTAGCTCCCTGTCCCAGCAAAAATCTCCAGCATCACAGGTCTTGTAATTTCTAGGCATAGTAATTTAAATACCTTTATAGAAATGATTTTTTTTTTCTTTGGGAATTTAAATAGTGAGACAGCAACAGAAGCAACAGAACCTGGGCACAAAAATACAGCTCTAGACATTTCAGTCGGGAATTAAGTAAAAATCAGGGGGGAAGAAAAAAAAAAGATATTAAAATTCAACTTTAAAGTAATAGAAGATGGAGATAGAAGTGCCAATGAAATCTGCCGAAACTAAATTTCACAAGCACGGCTTTCTCATCTTGAAATGTTACACCCATAAAAGCAGCCTATAAAATTAATCTACCTGGAGATTTTCCATGTTAAATCAGCTCAGAAATAACTTTTAAGCACTTATGGCATTATATCTAAAATACATATTCTCCTGTTGTCCATATATCAAAATCCTGTGTATTTTGAAAAATAAGATCCGAGCTGCACTGAAATGTTTGTATTATATGAAAGCAGAGCAATAAAGTATATCACTTGCGGAGAGACTTGACATTTGTCGCATTCTCTAAGAATTTGCATCGGGTTGCAGTATTGAGAGCATGCTGTTTAAAGGTTCCAAAATTCCCTCTTTTGAAGAGAAGTATATAAAACAGTGAAAGGCAAGGCAGCAATAGGAGGCACAAAGCCAGTGTATCTTTTCAACCTGTATCTGAAAATGGAATTCCTAAAATGCTATTGTTATCCACTATCCAGAGTGCAATATGGTCCATTCATTTAAACTCTTTTATTCCATGTGCTCAAGGGAAAGGGACATTCAATATGAGAAGGAGAAAATCAGTGGAGTAATTTCCAAGGAAAACAAACCTTTACTTCTCTCAGAGAAACAATGTGCTTTTTCAATTTGCCAGACCTGGAAATAAAGAGCATTTACGTAATGATGTTTATATTCTAATCAATTTGTCCAAATTAGGTTCTTGTAAAATTTAGCATGAGCTATGTAATAATTTGTGTAAATTCGGGAGGGGGGAGATGGGGGGCGGGCTTCCACCTAGAAAGCTATAATAGGGAAAGTAGTGGATACAAGTGGGAAGGGGTGGAAGAAAAAAAAGATGATGAAAAGAAGATTCCACACATTTGGGTACTTTCCAAGAACTTTGCCACATTGTGCAGATTCTCAGTTTTCAAATAAAGGTGTCTTAACCCTTGTAATTGTGGAGATATTCTTGCCTCTGTAAATCAACGTATTGTTGCTAGCCAGCCTTGCAGAAATCTGTCTACAGCCAGTCAGACATAAACAATAGGAGTGACAACTGTATGTATTCTTTTCCCTCTCTCCAAAATTAACGTGGTTTTGCCTTAAAATTGCAAGGCAATTTTAGTAAAGGATGTTAGTGTTCAAAACACTAAGTTGGAATCAAGCAGAGGTTGCATTGTAAAAGCACTTATAATTAAAGTGTACAGACTCCTTTTTTTTGCTTAGAGTATGTCAGTTTGGGTTACTTTTATCAACTCAGCATTGCAGATTAGACAGGGAGACAAATGAACTCTGCAAGAAAATAAATTTAGGATGAGCATTTGGATTTTATCAGATCTGGATGTCTGGTCAAATATGATGTTTCAGGCAAAGTTATTGAAGAAGGGGAGAAAAAGGACAGTTGCAGACTGAATTGTACCAACTCAGATCACTGTTAAAACACTGCATGTTAGGAAGAAGGTAACTTCAGAAAATCTCAATTACATTAAAAAAATGTGTTGGTGAAATATGTCTGCATTTCAACCAACATAGCTGAGTTCAGGACCTGGTCCAATCCTTTTTTTTACCATTTATTCACCTGGTGCCCTCCTGTTTCAGCTGTTTATAACTTGCCTTACTTTACCTCTGTGAAAATCCACCTGAACTTGAAGGAAACATTCAGTTCCAAAATTTAAGAACTGTGCAAATGTGGTGTAGTATAGCATGTTGTTAATGTGCTTTATATTTCTGAATCTGGAAGCTCTCAACAACTTAACCATATTCACTCACGTTTCTAACACATTTATCCGCAGAATGGGTTCAGAGGTGGACACTTTGAAGTGAAATCAAGGTGCTACAGAATTTCGCAGAACCTATAGAAATACCTCCACAGATTTTGCCAAAAAACCCTCAGCAGATTTATATTGGCCCTGCCAATGACTTTCTGTTTAACTTGTAATCAAAACAACTCAAACCCAGTTACTGTTTGCATATCTGCCAAGCCTCTCAATTTCAGCAGTAGGCAGCAGACTCTCAGTATGACAGCCTGTCTTTCAGATTCAAGCTGAATCTGCCAAGGCTCCACTACAGAGGCAACTGGTAAATTAAAATGCCAACAAGCAAGGACATTCATGTACCTTTACACTCTGCACATGAAGAGACATCACAGGCCTCTTCATTCTAATGGGTGCTTTGTGTGTTTTGGGCTGCAAAGTAAAGAGTGCCTGCTCTTATGCATAATGAAGCCATTGCATATATATTAGTTTAGCTGTATTGCTCTAATTCTATGGTCACAAATTACCTAACAGGTTTTCTTGTTAGAGAAAAACAGAAAATCCTTTTGTTGTTGAAATTAACCTGGAAATCAAGCAGTGAAAGAAAAATCAACTTTTAAGCCCTCTTCTACCTAAAGAAAGCAGATAACATTATATAGCCAGGTTACAGCAGAGTCTTTGTCAAGGGTAATTGAAAATAAGAAACATTCAAAATCATAGTGTCTAATCTTTAATTCTCCTGTTCAAAATATAGGCATACTCTCAGATTCTGAAAAGAAGGATCTTTTTAAAGCCATCACCACTACTCTTTATAGCAAGTAGAAGACTTTAATTATATTTATGCAATTATTGACTTACTGATACTTACATGCTGCAAGAGGCTTTTTGATTATTGATATCCTATGTGGTCACTATTGCCAAGTTTAGGTTGTATTAACAATTTTGAGTGCACAAGCATAATACAACCAGAGATATTAATACCATTGGGCATAAATAACAGTACTTGACAGACTCAAGTAGGGGGAAAAAGCACTAACACTGGTTACTGTAATGGACAGAATAAATGATAGAATTGTATAATGAGTTTACAGCAGCCAGGTTTAGTGGAATCTATTTCTGAAGTAAGAAGGGAGGAAAGGCAGCTGTTTTGGTAACAGAATGAGAGTATGAACACATTAAAAATTAACAGGGTGTTTTTAGAGAACTGAAAGAAAAAACACTGACATGGGAAATGTAGCTGTTGTAACTCACATGGCTTTATAGTGGGCATTATTGTTGTTTCCTGCCATGGGTTTAATATGTCATCACATCTATAAGTGAAAGAAAGAAGTATGAGTTTCTGAGGAGTTCCTACAATAACATAAGAGGGCTGATTTGGGCGCTTTTTTTTGTTGTTTTGTGTATTTTTAATTTTTTTTAAATTTTTTTTAAATAGAAGGAGGAAGAGAAACCTTCAGTCCAATATAAAAGAGGTTACTGGTGTGCAAGTGTCTTTTTTATTTACTGTAATTTGGCAGACAGAGCTCTGCAAGTCTTCAGAACTAAGAAAGTGGAAAACTTTGACATTCCTTTGACACACTGTGGTTGAGATGCGTCTTCTTTGTAATTGTAGGGAAATACTATATCGTTGCAGCTGCCTGGTGCCAGCAGTGAACTGTTCCATTTTACAGCACAAGTTCCTTCGTTCTCCACTTTCCTCCAGCATCTGAGGTACTTACCTTTGTCACACCAACATTTTCTTTAACTGGAACCATGTCAGGTGTGCCCAGAAAAATGACAAACTAAAATTAATCAATAATTGTAACATGAGCCTGAAGGCACATGCTTGGTGGGAAAGAATTCACCTTCTATGGATACACAGACATGGGGGAATCTTAGAGGGATATTTGAAATTCCATACATCACAATCTATTAATCAATGAGTAAATCAGTTAGCAAACAGTCATGCTGTTTTGTAGTCTGATCTACTCCTTAGCTTGAACTTGCCATTGCCCAGTTGTTCGTCATTTCCAGGGCCTGACACAGTGGTTGCCAAAGACAGGAGCAAAGTTCCTGTGACTTAGCAGTGGCAGCATCAGGTCTCTGAATCAGTCTTTCCCTTTCCACTCATTAACGTTATTTTATAAGTATTTAAGTGACATCTGTCAATACAAGAAATGCCTAACTATGGAAGTAAAGTTATAGGCATGTGTCCTTGAAGGTTAAAAGCCACAGTTCCAGAAATCCATGTAGTTTTCAAGTTCTTTTTTCTATACTCCTTTATTTTAGACAACTTTCTATAAGAAGTTAGTTGCTGGCTAGCCTGAGACAAAGATATTGCAGCCAGTAGGACAGACAGCTAAAAATGTCATGTAACTCTGGTATATGAAGACACACTATCACCTCCCTGAGGCCTACCTAAGTTAGAAAATAAAGTACAAGTACATACAAGTTAAAAATAACGAAACTTCTCCAGGAGCTACTGAATTTGACTTCTGCAAAAGGTTATTTCCATGTAAATATTCTCCCAACCCTAACCTGAAACAACCCACTTCTGTCTGTCTCTGCTAGAGCTCTTTTGTTAATGCATTATTTTAAGGTAAGAAATTCTAATTGAAAAATTATTAATAGGCATAGTTTAAAAAAAATAAAACAAAAAGAAAACCACAACCAAACCAAGCCACAAAATCCACCGCACACTTTGCACTAATGATAGGGCAGTAATTTGGTGGTTTGTGCTCTTACCCATTTGACAGCAATAGATTTGGGGCTGGTTGGGGCTGGTTGGGGCTGGGGGAGGGGAGTAGGGTGATTAAAGGGTTAATATTCAAATGAGAAATTTGCAAGGCCTGCATAATGGAACTGCCACCCTGATAACAATAGGAATTTTTAACAATATCGAGCCTTGTTAGCAAGAGAGTTACAAGCATTGAGGGCAATCAGTGTGTCTTGTCAGTTTCTTTTTATCTACCATCTCCAACCGCCAAGGAACCGAAATGAAGCACTTTGGAATTATCAATTTCAGCCACATTTGCATAACAAAGCCCCCGAGGAAGAGGCATGATAAATGTGAAGGACCCCTCTTGGAAAAGGAACTGTCAACCGCGCCCCGAAAGATTCTCCGACCGAGCGCATTCTCAGGGATTGTAGTCAGCGAAAATAAAATGAAAGCATTAAAGAAAGTCATTCTCTCAGAGAGAAAAATCTCCCCCTCTGCACAGAGAGAACTGGATGAAATGACATTATGCATATGAAAATGTCCAGAAAGATGTTTGATTTATGTATGCATTAGATGCAAATTCCATTACCGCACGCGCGCTGTTGTGTGATTTGGCTCTGAACACATCACTGCCCTGATCAAATCTGATCTCATTAATTCCGACAAGGAGAGAGAGAGGGAATTGAGAAGAATTTATGGCCTGGACACTTGAAAGAAGTAAATTGTAATTCTGTTTAAAGCTGTAGCGAACCTTTTAAACACCTTTTATTATAGAAAAAAGCACTTACTTTTATAACACTGTTAGAACTTACTTAATCTTGTACTTGGAACTTCTAGTCCTCATTTAAAAAAAATCTATGACCTTGTTTAGGGGAGGAAAAAGAGAGAGAGAGAGACACAGAGGGGGAGAGAGAGAGGAAAAAATACGCCTGTCTTAGACTGAAATCTAGCAGAAGCATCATAATAATATGATCAAAGAAGACCTATTGACTATCTGAATAATCATGTGAAAATTCTGCTCTGCTGGTACATGTTTATTTTTGAACAATCTTTTAATATCCTCAAATAAAATATCAAATACTTTACAAGTGCTTTTATAGGACTAGATAGAAATTGCCTGCTTAAAAATATTATTAATTGTGATCTAAATAAAAATGGCAATGAGCACATGTTTTATAACAATATTCTCAAGCAGTGCAGTGGTGTCAGCTAAAACTGATATATGTTCCATTCTGAAATATAGAGAATTTAAAGACAAAAAAAACCCCAGATCTGTGCTGAAAAGGAAGTCTATTACTGTAGGGGGAAAAACCCCCCGAAACCCAGATTGTTTCTTACATTAATAAAGATTCTTATCCTTGTTTTGCTCCTGAGAAAGACCTTAATAACTCATTTCCTCCCTTCATGAAAGATAATCACCCTTCATGGGTGAGATATCCTGTATTTACTTGATACCAAGTGTAAAACTGAAATAGTGTCTCAATATGTTATTGCATTGTATAATCAGTGTTCCTCCCCCAACATTCATGAACCCCCAGGGTGCTTCAGAGCCTAGAATAGTTTCTTTTCTGTTATGCGTCTTCCGTTTTAGTGAGATATGATGAACTACATCCCCAGTAAAGAAGAGAGAGGAAGAGAATGAAAAAAATCGCATACCCCCCCACACCTTGATTCCTAAAATCTTAGTTGCCTATCATGATTCATTTATAGAGAAATGATTTCTGCAAAACATTTTCCCAATGAAGCCTGCAGCCTTCTTCGATAATCTGCTTTACTTGAAGTAATTGCTGAAGTGTTGAAAATTGTTGAAATGTTACCCAGAGAGGTACAGGAAACTTAGAAATTATTGCAAATATAAACACAAAACAATTACTTGTAGGTAAACTATGTGAGTATATTTTAAGTGTTATTCATTTTCTCAATAGTTCACGTTCATTTCTTGGGGAGATTTTTTCTATTTTCTTTCCACATGCAGAAAATATATGTTCACAATTTCCATTATTCAAAGACAGAAAACAGTTGTCTTTTGAAGTATTATTCTAATATATTTGGCTACCAAATTCAACTGTTCAGAAAAAAGAGAACATAGTCCTGATTCACGCAGAAATTTCAGTGAAGCCCTAAGTATGCATTCAAAAACCACTTTACAGAAACATTCAGACCTTACAACATATAAATGAGTACAAATATGTCCTGTCATTTTATTATTTGTTCACCTGTATGTACACATTCCTGTAAAAGTATTTGAATGTATATATGTATACATGAAAAATAGCAGAGAGAGAGATTTTGGAAGTTCATAATACAGTGAGCATTTGTTAAGGTGAATACAACACAGAATGCTGCTTTTTGAGTGTACTAAATCTGAAATGTGCAGTGTGTATTATGCTGAGCATATGAAACAACTTAGTGACATTATCTAAAATATAATTATGTATGGCACAATATTTTTCAGACTGGAAGTGCTAAAGAAATTTGTTTTGTTCTAAATAAATACTCTTTCCATTATTAACTAGAGTGTGGATTACTTTATGTTATGTCTAAGGGAAAAAAAATCAGCCAGAATTTTCCTTGCATGTAGACTTTAAGAAAATTAGCACAGTGTGAGAGAAACTGTAATTACAAAATTTAGTTTGTGTTTTACATAAGGTTATTTCCTTCCTTCTGCATACCCTTTAGCGTATCACTGAACGTGTTTTATTAAAGCATTCAAGCCACCTGTCCATTTGAGGCTGTTTCAGTTATCACCCCAAAATAAAAGCACTTCTGTACTTCAGAACACAGGGTTTCAGAAACAAGTTTCCATTACTGGTGGCTAATTAAGAAAGCTGGGTTTGTTGTCCCTTATAAAAAAAAAAAAAAAAAAAGAAAAGAAAAAAAAAGAAAAATCCCAAGGCAAACACAACAACAAAAGAAACCACATCCTTATTGCCACCCTAACCCCTCCTCCTGTCCCCCACCCCCCCAGATACTACACAGACACACATACTTCCCTTCAATGAGTGGTTCAGGCTCCCTGATTAAGGTCATGCCGTTTGTTCATTACTGGCCTGGCTAATGTGATTGAATTGGAACAATACCTTTGAACTCCTTGGCTCTGATCTGCATACTAATTGACTCTCTTGTCCTTGGCAGTGACCTTGACAGGCTTTCCACCACTCTCAGAATGGCTGACCAGTTTCTCATCAAAAGTTCCTAGTAAAAAAAAAGCTCCAACCCCAAAATAAGAATTTGTCATTTGTACTACTTTTCTCTGTATTAATGTTTCCTTATATACTATTAGAAAAAGAAAATTTGTTACTCCCTAGCTCCCCCTGGATGTTTATTAATATTTGAAAATCACAGTGTCACTTTAAAGTACTGAAACAGTGACAGCACTGTTTTAAAAGAGTTCATTGTTGCAGACTGAAAGACGTTTTACACATATTTTCAGGTGTTTCTTTTTTCTCCTTGTTACACAAACAGTTGGAGTTTAACACATGGACTTTTGCATCACTGTAATTTTTTTTTTTCAAATAAAAAAATCATCTCAGTTGTGCCCTTTGAAAGCAGCAAAAATTAATTTCCTTTTACAATTTGCATTAGCACGCTAACAGCCTGTGTTTCAACAGGTTCTGTAGTAATAGAGATACTCTGGATTGAAACAAAACAAAACCAAGCCATGCAGAACACTGCATCTAGAAAATGCCAGGTTTAAGGTAATGAGCTAAGGATTTTATTTTTGTATCTCTGGGGCTCTTAAACCAACATATTACTCAAGAGAGGCATGATTTCTATACAGAAGACACTATAGCAATATTCATGAAAAAAATATTACAGAAGAATATTCTTTTGGCTGGAAAGGAGAGGTTTGTTTCATTTTTACTCAAGTAGAGATTTACCTTGTGAGAACAAGGGTCAGCCTCAGTGAACTTTTATTATTAAAGTAATGAAGTAATAACAAAACCAAATTAAAATTAAGTATCATCCAGAAAAAAAGATGGACAGCATGGCAAGAAGTGCATTTTAGAAAAAGTTCTATTTTTTCTTTAATAGTCATTCTTACTTTAGGCAAAATCTATTGCAGGGAAAACAGCTGGAATTTTAGAAATTTAATAGCACTTTGCACTTCTCTAGTGGCTATTTAGTAGGTTCTCAAAGGGCTCTAGAAACATGAAGGGATGAATACATACTATAACCAGGTGAAGTATTATTATGAAACATTCATAATGACATGAAAACCTATAAATAGTAAACCCACATAATTTCTAACACATATTCTTTAATATAATTCCCATTTTTATTCTGCTGTGCTAACCAGACCAACTGTTTCAAAAAAAAAGTCTCAAAACAGAGGGTTTCACTACTGAGAAAATTATTTTTAGTTTTTAAGGCAATAATATCCAAGCACCTGGCCAATTTCCAAGTACTTAGACAGTTCAGACATCAGAAATTTGGCATCCAGTTCAAGACATTATAGAAATAAGTCACAAAATTCAGATCTTGATCCAAACTTTCCTAAAAATTCAAGGATGGCCTGGCTCCAAAATTCTGGTATGAATTCCAAAATTTGAGTACAAAGGAACATGTGGGGCTCCGTTTAGTTTCTATGACCACTTCTGTTTGAGATCTAGTTCTGAAACAGGCTTCTCATCATCACGCTTGATCCTGCACATTCCCCTTATTCTCATTGTCCTTGCTCTGCTGGTGAAAGCCTCAGCCTTGCTCAGGAAACCAGAAAGCTGGTGCTGAAAGGGGAAAGCCAGAAAGGGCAAGGCGCAGACTTCAGCGTCTGTGGAGACCTGCAACAGCAATGCTGGCTAAGCTTGCAAGCATGACACCTGCCAGTGAGAAGAGCCATGTGCAGTTAGTTAGATCTGTGAACAAATTAAAGCTCCACAGAGCCACACAAGTGACACAGTACTGAAGAACACATCTTTGAAGGTATTTTGATGCCTAAAACTCATGCGGGCAGTTATAGGAGTTTTCAAAAGCTTTTGGGCCAAATTCTTATTGCTTTCACTTCACTTTGAGGCTCTAGAAGTAGCAGCTGAACAGTGAGATTGTTGTTTACATAAAATACCAATCAATTTTTCTCACCCAAAATAGTACTGTTTGTATAAAAAAATAACATTTCTGGTATTCTAAGATATTTCTAGAGTGTACTGAAATATATGCAGTATTTCACAAACCACTGAAAAGCAGCCACCTCTGCAATAAAATGTACCAGGTATCCCTGCAACAGATAGAGGACTTATAGGAAGAGCATTTTTAAGTGAAATTGCAAAAGGAAATATTAGGTAGATAGAATGCACTTTATGAAAGAAGGCTCTGCTGTCTCACAGATATTTAGTTTTCACCACAAATTGTCCACCCTTGGTTTTAGGACTAACCAAAAACTAGTATGCCTATCACTGTCACTACTTAATTTTATTTAAACAGTGAGCACCACCTACTGCAGGAGAAGATTGCAACCCATTTAGTCAGTGCATCAATTGCTTCCTATACTGATTTGTTTTCCTAAAGCTGTCAGTGCTGGAGTTCTGACCAGAACTATGTATAGCTATCACGTGAGATTGGAGCTGATCATTGTTCAAAATGGGGTGCTTCTAAGCTCTCTGTTGTGTGTATAGGCCGTAGATATTAACCAGATGAAGGAAAATGACAATGAAGATTTAATCAATTAACCTTGTATATAAAACCAGAACTCAAACAAAGGCAGCTAGTGGAAGAAATTAGTTTATCCTGCCCCCTGTGCTTGATCTCTGACTAACACATTGGAGAAACTAGGCACTACCAGGGTAGGAGCAGTTCCACTTCTTACAATAATAAAGAATTTTTAGCATAGAGTTTGAAACACTTCCATATAAGAGATAGAGTTAATTCAGGAATAAGGAAGTGAGGACACAGAATATCCCTCCCCTTTTCCATCTCAGAAGACTGGTAGGGGTTCTGACACCACTTATGTGGTGCCCAGGCACCCTCTTCCCACTGCAGATGAACCCCCCTCACCTGCTCACCTCTTATCTGCTCCCTCACTGCTGTCACTGCCTGCTCACCTGATTGCTCCGTAACCTGATTCAGTAAAAACTATTTCTTTAATGTGCATCAGTTTTGCTGCTTTGGACTAGGAAGCCATTCTGTGGCTCATGCCAGTAGACCTGAGGAGACAGCAACTTTCAGAAGGAGCCTGGGTATGTGCTATGGAGATGCTTAAGCAGGGAGAATTCAGGATACAGTCTGCAGCCAGAACAAACTGTCTGACTGC
Organism: Galbula dea; assembly: GCA_013399015.1. Lineage (NCBI taxonomy): Eukaryota > Metazoa > Chordata > Aves > Piciformes > Galbulidae > Galbula > Galbula dea. The sequence continues at coordinate 2,083,964 of VWZX01009335.1, forward strand.
AGCACTGAACTCTTGCCAAGCTATGCTAAGTTACATTGGTCATATAGGTTCCTTAACAGCTTCTGTCTGTGATGAAAAAGTACAGAAAATCTGAGTTCTGTCAGCCCTGGTCCTGCCATCACAGGATAAAGGTAAAAGTCTTCAGCAAACTTATTTCTGAGGATGAGGCAAATAAGATGCTCAGTTAAATGCCCTGCTGGGCATTTAACGTAAGATTGCGAGTGCCTGCACAATGCAAAGATTCTGCAATGCATAACACAATTGACTATCAAAAGAGGACTATTAAAAGAAAAATACCGATATAACCTAAACACCTGTTAAGCAATATAAACTTACACTCCAAACACTTACTGTTTTTCACTTGCAGCTGACATGCTATTGGCAGAGTAAGGCAGAGAAAATCATCCTTCCAGCCCCATGATAATGACCATGAGTTTGCCTTCTTTCAAAACATGTAGCAATTCCTAGAGAGAACTCTGCACATTACAAAAAATAGTTCAAAATTTTCTGTATGCCTTCCTGCCCAAGAAGAGTACAAGAAAACAAATACGTGACAGCCATGGAAATGCAGGAACAAGACATGCAGGGAGTGCAGTGATGAACAAGGTGCAGTAACTAGAAAGGAGAGAACAAAATACGAGTGAAAAGTATTAATTATTGATAAGATAAGGGACAGATAATTACCACACTTCATATCTGCCTACCTACTGTAAGGACATAGAAGACATTTCTTTGCTGTCTAATAAGAAGAGTGGTGGGTTGCAGTTTGGTCTTTTGGCTTCGTGGGCAGGTTCTCTTTTTCCTTGCTGGCTGGCACTGTCACATACATGCTATGTTATTCCAGCTTACTGTTAGTAGTCTGTTGAAATCACTTAAATAAATATAACAAGGATAATTAGTACTGTCAGATCTGATCAGAATACAGGTTACAACAAAAGTCCAGGACTAAAATGCATCCCTCAGTTGGGTCATTCACTAGAAGGAAAATAAATAAACACATGAAAAGAGTCCATTATTTCTAGATAAAAATTACAGTGAGAGATTTATAGGCAGTAGCAAACTTTATGCTGTGTCCTTTTGAAACCAGTTAGAGAGTAAATACCTAACATTATGCATCTGAATGTTTACGTGCAGAACTTAGGATATATATTACCTATGTTATGCACAATGGGCAAAAAAGCTTAATGGATAAATTCTGAACATTTACCTGATGAACAGAGATATGGGGCATGTTTGGGGGTTGCTTTGGCTCTTTACTGGTTTTATTCCATCACTTACTGTACTGCATGTGCTCTCTTTTATGCAATAATTTCATATTTAAGAAGATACAGTCTTATATTTCTTACTCTTTTATTTCAATCACCATCTCTTTATGACTACTACATTGTTAATTGAATAAAGACTTCTATATTTGCCATTTAGTCTAAAAGATTAACATAAAAACATGGCAAAAATATAACAGCAAAACTGAACCTCAAGGCACAAACTGTATGCTGTTAGTTATCCATGACACAATGTAATGAGAACATTCATATCAAAATCCTTCTTAGTAGTAATGCACCTGTCTTCAGGCTTGCAACATATTTGTTGTATCAGAGCAAACTCGCTAAATGTCAAGATGGTTTGCATTCCTTTTTGCTTAAAACTGATGTTAGATTAGTACATTGATGGAGAAAGCATCAACATAGGTTTCTGCACTTTCTTTTTTTTCCTGACATGGTAGGAGATGAGCTGTCAGTAGGGAGTAGCCAAGAGATTCTGGACCCCTGATGACAGTCCTCTGACATGCCCCAACCTCTAGTTAGATCTGGGTCTGCTGACGTCCCCTTTTGTGAAAAATGCCATGTTCATGCCCAAGAAAACAGTAAGCTACTCTGCTACCTGACAGGTCCCAGCTGCCAATGCAGTTCAGTGGTGGTGTCCTCCAGTGCTTTTCCTGCCACCATGAATTCAGATAACCTAGCAGGGTTCCTACTAGTTGCATGAGAGGACTCTGTTACTGTGGCCATATAGGCACTTGCTGAGACTCCTCACAGGATCCACAGCTTGGCTACACCCATCTCATTCAGACAGCTGAGAAGCTCTGAGCCTATGCTTGATCTGGAGGATAGGCCAGTTCACTTTCATGGATCTGTGTTTATTTGCTCCAGAAAGTCCCCCTCTCTCTTTAATACTTTTATGTTTCCCTTTTGTTGAGTGGAGGCAGAAGTTAACAGTGCAAGGCAATCTCTAACTTCACAGGTTATGAAAGATGCCATTTTTCTATCATTTCTTGCTCCTCTTAGTTCATAAAGCAAGAATCTTAAAGGACCTTATGCCATGAGGCATCTCTGTGGAGATTCAGTGCTTGCCAGTTTGCAATATCACCCTCACAAACAAGTTCAGCTATTCCTAGACAATGGATTGAGACATCTGGTAACATTAAAGATACTCAGAAATGGAAAATGCAGCAGCTTTCATCTGACAGACTGCAGCTGAACAGGAAAGTAGACTATCACCTTTGCCGACTTTCAGGTGCCAGAAAATGGGTGCTGGCACAGCTAAATTACTTGCCTACCTGGAACAAATATGTTTTCTCTGTAGCACTTGCTGTGAATATAACTGCCTAAACATACACCTTATAGGCTGAAGGCCCAACCTTTTAGTTATCTATTTAAATCTGCATTTGGAGGAAAAGGCAAAAAACTTCAAAAATAGCCACAACTTGGGGACAACAAAAATAGCACACAGAGAAATGACTATAAGACAGGGACACAAAGTGACAATCCAGATTGGTTCCCCTGACAAGGGTCAGATTATGGCATTTCTGCTGTAATAAAGACAAATCTTTTTCTAGGGATTGTCAGCCTTCAGCTTGGATGACTAGAATGGTCCACAGGCAGCCTCTTATTGGTACACATCAGAGCTTACACAGGCTTGGGAGCTGGGTGACAAAGCACATATTTAGAGGGGCACCTGTGAGAGACAGAAGCTCCCCCACCTTCCATGCTCAACCGGGGCTGAGAAACTATGGCTTTGTGCAGAGAGATAATACTCCAATAAGGTGATTGGCAGCATCTTTCTTCTGTGAAAGGCAGTATCTCCCAGCTCTTGCTGAGTTTCTAACAGAAAGCTTAACTTCTAATTTGGGAAAGAAAAATACCATCTGGCACCTCAACTTTGAAAAGTTGCCAAATGTTGACTTACTCTCTGAATCCTCCCCAGGAAATCATGGGAACTACCTACCAAGAACAGCATTACAAAGTGTGAACAAGGCTCACGTGAGCTAGCTGCATGTAATCTACCCTAATGTCTTTAAACAGAAAAATACCTGATTTAGTCATGCAGGCACCTTAAGAACTTGCTTGAGTCTCCAGTTCTGTCTTCAACTGGAAGTTAATGAACCACCACTGTAAATTCCTGGTGGGTTTTAAGAATAAGGAAATAATTCACCTTTTCTAAACTAAGAAATTGAAGGTGACTTAATTTTAGAAGGAAGGCTAACAATGAGCCCTGCAGTACCATGCAGAATAACACTGGATGACACATGAGCATTTGATTCATGTTTGTGCTCATTAGAGTCTTATTTGTGTATTGTTAAGAAAAATCTTTTTTTTTCTTTTTTAAATATAAAATTACTTTAAAATAAAAAGTGTCAGATGAGTTACTTTGTCAGAAGAAAATGCATTCATGTCAGAGAAAAGAATTTGCAACCAATAACAAATGAAGAAGAGAAAGTTAAAAAAATGGAACATCTGGGAGGAGAAATAAAATTGTTGTTCTTCACCACCTCATTATTTGTAACCAGTGGTATGTAAACTCCATATAATAGTACAGGATCAATTCAGATGCAAATATCCAAGCCTTAATTGTATACATGGAATAAAAAAAAAACAGTGAAAATACTCAGGCATGCTTTATTTTGCTATTTCTATGTCCTCCAAGACATACATTCAAAGTTTAAGCAGTAACACTTCACATGGGTAGATTTATACTGAAACAAATTAATAAATGCTACTATAAATACAACATGCAAATTGAAAACCATAGCAAGATTCTTTGTACTATTGCCAGATATCAAATCTGTAACATCATTAGTTCATATTATTTCAGATGAGATGTAGTCTATAATACTCTTATGTATCAAAGTCGCTAAGGTATTGAACTGATCCTGATGTTGCTTTTCTCAAGTAAAATTTCTTTTGAATTCAAAGATACAAATTCAAGGCATTTATGTTTTTCAGTCTCATACATGCATCTGTACAGAAAAGATGAAGAATATATCTATTTATTCTTTAACAATATGCCAATAAAGATCAAGTGTACCAATTTTAGAACAATCTATTTCTTTAGTCTAATTTTTAAGTTGCTTTTCCATGGGGACAGATCTTTTTCTGCTCAAGTCTACTCTCTGTGGCTCAATATATGCACAGTTCTCATTATGCTAACTGGAGCTGTGCATGTAGCTGGATACAAAATTCACATCCCTCATGCAAAGCCAGATATCACTGTGTTTGCAACACTGAGTCCTAACATGAGGATTACAGACATGGAAATTACAGATATTTCCACCATCTGCCAACATACCAAAGCCCTACATCCCTGTGACTCACCTTATTATATTCCCATCCCTCCTGTTTTTATCAATCAGGCCATATAGTTTGCATTTATAATGTAGGCTCAGGCCAAAACTCTCCTAAAGTCAATGGAAAGATTCCCCATATCTTTGACAGTCTCTGGAACACAGTTTCCCTTAGCCCTTCCCAGTTCACATTCCTGCAGTGCTATGGGAGGCAGTATTATGAAAATTGATCCCAGACCATAAACAGTACTACAGAATTTCCTTCTGTGAAGCTTTTTCCTTCCTTGCCTTCTGTGCAATTATTTGAAGCTCAGAATTTTTTCAGCATGTGTATGGCATGGGTAGTGGCTCAGTTTCGTTCAGTTTTTATCAATGGCAAAGAAAATGTCTCACTGGAGTTGTACTTAATTCTGTACATTTCTCTAAGTTTCATTTACAAGTAACATATCTATAAGAATCACAGGCATACTCAAAGTATTTCTCCAGTTCAGGAAAATGTTATACTCTTTAAAGGCCAGACTACATGCAAGCATACATGTATATGTCCTAACTCAGGAAGGTCTCATTGAAGACAATACACCCAAAGTGGGTCTATTTTCCAGCTAAGAGTGATGGTAAAAGGTCAAGAGGTTTTCTAGATGGACTGCTAAGTACACAGGAGTCTAGGGTGATGACTTCAATTAAATCCATCTTTCTTTGGTAGAATATTTCTGCTATGAGAAGGAACATGGTGCTCACACTCTGCACAAGTGAACAGGAATGGTGCATGACCACTGAAATGGAGCGCTCAAAGCCAGGCCTACTCCTGTCTACAGCATCTCTGGAGAAACACTCCCATGTTTTCACAACAATCCAACAGTGTTCAACTTACCAGCACACTTGCTGCAATACGTCATTAAACTGACACATATCCTACATGGGCAGAAAAATACTGATGTAGATAAAAGCCTATGAGAACATAATATGTCCTGCAGCAGCATTATGAAATGTAGCATACATCCAAAAGTGTAAAAGATTGCATAACTGAACTATTTTTTCACTCTCCACATGTAAAAGATGCTTCAGTCAAAGGAAAAAAAGGGGGGGGGGGAAGTAAAAAGTTTCTGACTTTCGTTAACCTTCTCTTGTAGTTCAGGTTATTTCTTTAATGCATTTATCTGCTTTAAAATTGTCTCCTTAGCCTCTCAAGGGAAACCAATATAATACACCATCACATTTCTCACAGGAGAAGAAAGAACACTTACTCTTAATAGGTGGCAATTTTGCCAGATGTTATTGACATAGTAAGTGCGAAATTTCAGTGATACTAAATGCAAAGTGCAGCAGATTAAAGAACAATGGAACAAAGTGCAAAATGAAGTTTAAAAAGCAGCAGTGTCAAAGTCAGAGAAAGTGTGAAAAAAATTACATTTTAACAACACTATTAAGAACAAGTTTACTAATTACTGTAACTGGCACAAATGTAAAAGTACTTTCCTTAGACTCAGGAAAGTTTGTTAAAGTGTGATTTTTTTTTTTTCTTGTCAGCATTTCTTCTTTTCTTTATGTGCTGTAGCAGAGACATAACATTACTGGTACTAAAACAATGACACTTGGAGAACTTTAACTTTCACTTTTTAACCCTTTCTTACCAAGTAATGTTGCTGCAGATCCTTGCAGAGCAAGGTAGTGAACTACAGAAAATGCTTTGATAACTAATAATGAACAGTTTAAAATAGAGACTATGGGATTGACTCAGTCATGCTTTACACGTTCACTCACTGGCAATAATGAAATTTACACACTAAGAATGATTTCTCATTAAAAGTTTGGCAAAATCCTGTGTTACTGTTACAAAAAAAATCTATACAATGTGCACAGTTTCCTCATATTCAATTATCCACTAAAATGCAATAATAAAATATTACAGTTGAGATGCTCATCTATAAATCAGAGAAGCTTCACTGCTTTCGGTGTCATTACTCCAAACTTAGAGAACCCAACTTTCTAGATTTCATTTGTATTGTTCATATTACATTCAGAAACAAGATCCATTTCTCAACTGGCAGCTATACATGGGCCTCTGCTGAATTCATCTCAACTACTCTTTCTTTGGCCCTCAGCCCTGTTACTGTAGCCCATACAGTCTTCTGTGAGACTACAGCCAGAAGCGGAGCTAAGACTGAGGCATATATTCATAAAAATACAACTGAATGTTTTCAGGCACAGGAATAACCAGATCTGCTTTGACATTCTAGAAATCAATGCACATTGTAGCAGTACTTCAAGCAATTCAGAAGTCCTTGCCCTGACTGAGGATGCAGCCATAGACACATCTATTGCAGAGTAGCTCTAGCATGGGAGACAATATGCTCACTTTAAAGGGATCAGTTTTCTTCCTGCTTTTTTGAAGACCCTAAACTGCCGTAGATTTCTGGGACAATTCTTGGGCCAAAATCTATCACCATAATCCTATGACTGAAAAAATAATACCCTTTTCCAGGACAAATTATCAAAATCATTCAGTACTTTCATTGTTAAGTGGGTACATCTAGATTACAAATAGAAAAGTGACTTCACTGTGAAGTAGCCAAGATACTTTTATGCAGGCAATTCAGACAGAAACAGCAGTTGAACCTGCAGTCTGTGGTACTAGCTGTCCAAGTAACGGCCTGGGGTCCTTGAACAACCCACACCACCACAAGTAAAATCTAATTTCAGTATCTCATAAGTTATATACATAGCAAGCACAATTCCAAATACAGCTCTAATAGGCAATTCCAGTCTCCATTTATTGTCTGATAAAGGCTTTAATCCACATTCCATTTGAAAAAAAAAGTAACAAAGCAACAAGATTTACTAAAATACTACTACTTTCTTATCTGTGACAAGGGACTTTGCACAGGATGCAAGTAGCTTGCACTAATTATTATTCCATTAGTGGGAGTTCTTCTAGCATATCAATGGCTAGCCTTCTCAAGGAAATCCGATATTATGCAGCTGAATACATCTGCACAGCTTTCTTGGGGCACTTTTCTTTAAAGTGCATTTATCATAGTCATCTATCACCACTTTTCCACCTCATGACTGCACTTGACTCAATCAAATAATTTCTGAACTAGAAATAAAATTGGCTCTACTTCAAAAATTGTGTGCTGTACCATTTGATGCAAGGCCTAAGGCTCTATCCACTTAAGGAAGAAAAGATATGGCATGGTAGATGATTCATTTGCCAAAGGATCTAATTCTTTCTAATAAACAAAACTCAATATCTGTGAAGTTATACCCTCTAGATCTTCACAAGGGCATAAAGAAAGCTACTTGGATTTCTTTTGAGAGGTAGGAGAAGGAGGCAGAAGTGACATTCTTTCCAATAAATGTACTTTTTAAAGCCTTTGAAACCACATATAGATCCTGAACCTTGATGTCCACTTAATATCCTGCAGTTTAATATTTCAAGCACTGAAAAGATGTCTGTAACAGATCTAAATTGAAACATGCTGTTCTTCTTGTGTCATGGGTGCAGTTCACCCACTTCTACTTTCAGCTAAATGCAGCTGATTGTGTTTACCTTTTCCACTGCCATTAGCCAGAGCTCATCAGCTGACTTGTACCAATGATACATGTTGGCTTGCCAACAGGTGTGATGTCACTATCAGTTTGGTATATGGAATGTGCAGGAACCAGCAGCCATTTGTTTCACTGTATCAAAAGGCATATATGTGATTACCTAGATGACTACAAAACCCTGGTTGTCCTTGCTTCCTGGCTGGTGACCTCACCTGTTGTTTCCAGTTTTTAAAGGAGTTATCCTTCTGGCTGTCCCTGTTATATTTTTATAACAGTTTTGTTACATCTAGGGTTCAGATCAGACTCATGCTCTGTAATCACTATCTTCTATGTGTAAATCCATAGACAGCCTCAGCCCTTGGCCTAAAAGCCATTTGTGTTGGGATCCTGGAGGAAGGCATGTAGCGTGCTGGGCACAGAGAGGGCAGTCCGTTGCTAAAGATGGAGCAAGAAGGCAGGACCACTTTTCCAAGCACTGTCAAAAATGCAGTGTGACTTAAGGTGAGTCTCTTTGGCTCCTCAGCACTCTTGATTTCCTTTCATCATCAGGCAAAGACAATGACCATTTTCTGTGCTCTATTCTGAAGTCTTTTGAAATTTTTCTAACAATAACAAAAGATAAAAAGTATAACTTTTAATTATTTCTATAGAATTAGCATGCCAGATCTTAGTGTAGACCTATGGCCTCAGCTAGACTCTTTACCTAGACTCTACATTATTCCCAGTATTTTAGGACTGTGATGATATTTTCTCTACTTCTTTTTCATTAGTCACAAAACAGATGTACATCTAGAAGTCCTCCCAGGCACAGCTAGCAGAAAAATGAGATAGTTTTCACCATTCTTCTAGTAGTTATTTTTTGAAAAAAATTTGTTTCAGTAAGTTCAGAGTAAGTTTGCCAACCATGATGAATGTTGAACCATGATGTCAGGAAGGGGGTGGAGGATTTTTAAATGACTTGATATTTTTGTCTTGACATGTTTGTGCTAAAAGAAAGTTCAGTGTCTAGGATTTTATCACATTCAATTATTGCTATCAGCTTGTGCATTCGAGATGTATTCCTAAAAACTACCATTAGAATAATTTGTTCTACCTCCTCCTTCCACACTGGCAATAATTGCCCCCCCCTTCTCTCCTCTCCTTTATCTTGTCACCTACTGAGTCTCTTCCAGTTCCCTAGGGGGGCTTAATCAGAGCTACATAAACCTTTGCTATATATATTTTTTTATCTCCTACTGCACTATTAATGGAACTTTTTGATCTCTTCCTCAACTACAGTGGACTTCTCTGAGATAATGTTTAATCTTTTGCTGGTCTTATAGGTATTCTGTAAGTCAATAAAACTGTCTTTTAAAGTTACAACAGCATAAAGAGTAGTCTCTCAATTAAGCATTTTGTATAAGGGATATTATATAATTTTTTCTACACTATGCCTTGTTTATAGTCCACCTCCTCATTCTTCTGGAAGATACTCTGGGGTAGCTGAGGTCACATATTTTGACTTTGACATATGTTTTTTTTTTTTCTGTGACTTTGCAGAGAAACTTGGAGTACCATAAAGATTCTCTTAGTTTGTGGCTATTTTAGGCAACTTATAATTCAATTCAAGCACAGGGAGGTTAATAATCAGCAAAAGTAAATGAGGGAATCTTAACAGCAAATTTCAGTAATTTCTTTCAGTAATTCTACAAAAACAATAGTATACAAATCTATGAAAACACATTTCTGGTTCTAGTTCAGCCTAGCTAAAACTATGCAACATCATTCACTTTCATGCAAATGCATCTCAAGGTGACAAACACCAGGAATAAGACTAGCTTTAGAGATTTCTATAATTTAGTTCTGACACCTGTAATGGTTTGACCCAGGCTTTTCCTGGTAACCAGTTAGTAACCAGGGAAGTGATCATATTTACCCAGTATTCCACACGATTTTACGTAACTGGGGTATAAATACAGAGGGGGAGAGGCCCTCGCTCTCTTTTGCCTTCCGGTGGATCCGAGGACGCAGGTTCTCTGCTATCGGTCTCACCCGTGCACAGGAGTCAAGCCTTGCAGGCCTTGAGAGGCAGCTGTTGCTGGCGTCGGTCAGTGCGATTCTGCTATCTTAAGGAGAGTAGTAAGATTCTGTTTTTTATTAGTTCTATCCTGGGTTTCGAGTGTACATACCTGTTTTAGTTTTCCTTTTCCCTTTTTTCCCTTTTTCCCCTTTCCCCTTCCCTTTTCCCCTTCCCTTGGGGGTTCCCTCTACTGTGTACATAGTATTTTAATTGTATATAACTGCTATATATATAAATATAAATACTTTTGATGTAGTTCGGGTTGTTTCGGGCTCTTTAGTTTCTCTCGTTTTTTTCTTAAACTCAGAGAAGAAGGGAGGGGGAAGGATTTCACTGTGAGTTTGGGCATTTGGCAGGGAGCCAGGTCCAAACCATCACAACACCATAGGCCACCTTTGCAGTTTTCTCAAATCCAGACCAAGTTGTTCAAATATTTGCCTAAATCTACCTGAAATCTGACTACTGCTCCAGAGTCTACCTCAGTTGTTGAAGTGCTAAGGGTAGCAGAATGTTCATACCACACATGAGCATCTATTACTGTCTGTCTTGTGAAAAATTATATTGTTATCTATATTCCTTTGGTAGTTTCAGTCTGGCTATTAGCAATATTCACTAGAAGCAGAGAAGACTTCCAGAAAAAGATTGAATGAAGTTTTGGGACTAGACGCATCCAGATTCGTCAGTTTCAGCCCTTTTGAAGGATACATGTTACATTTTTCACCTCTCTCACTGGTTACATTATAGCAGAGAAGTCAAGTAAATCACTGAAACCTAAATAATCACAAAACTTATTCTGATTTTCTCACTTTTCATTTTACATTCATTTTGAATTCAGCAGCAAAGTGTTCCCACCACAAGCTGAATATGTTCCTTTCATACTGTGTGCTCTGCCCATGCCCCCATAAACCTCAAAGAGTAAAAAGAGAAGGAGCAAAAACACAAGGTTCAGCCTCATATATTCTCTTCAAATAATCAGGCACACTTGTTTATTCACATGGGCTTATCCAAACTTAGGATGACTTGATACTTGTTGGCTACAATGAGAAGGCAGAACTATTTGAGCCTACAGAGAACTCCAAAAGACACTGATTTAAGAATCCATTTTTAGATGTCTTTAGAAATTAATGTAAAGTTGAATTACATCATACATGGAGTAAAACATCATGTTCCTGTATTTTCCTGGCATGGTATGGGGTGACTAATGTGTACAGTAAAGGAATGCTATTTTCAAGATTATTAGGCTTGTATATCTTTTACAGTCATTACAGGTTTTTTACTTCTTAAGTAAACCCTTCCATTCTATCTTTTCCAGCTGAATTTGAATGAAATCTTTCCTAAAATTCCCCATGAAACAAGCACTTTTCTCAAAAAGTCACACAGAATTTCATAATACTGGTTCTTGCTGCAGTGTTGTTTACTGCAACAAGTTGGTTTGAATACCTCTTTTTCAGCACATTCATTGACAGATATTTCCAGTATATGGGGAAGTGATAGGCTGCAGTAATAGTTAAAATTTACCTTCAGTTATGTGCCTGATTTAACATCTCCTTAGAAATCTTCCAACAGGTCATTTCCACATTAACTTCTCTGTGATTTTTTGGGGAGTTAAGAACAGCTTTTATAGAGGAAAGAGAATAATCAGGAAGTTTTTCAAGGATGTATTGAAAATGTCACAATACTTCACTTGAAATTGTCTTGTATGTAAAACTATGTCTGAATTACTAGAGGGATGAAAGAAATTAGAAAATGAAATATGTGTTAAAACCAAAACTTGCTCTTTTTGACATTTTTAATATTTTTATATGCAAACTTAAGCATCTGCTTTCTTTCTTTTCCTTGTTCTCATTCTTCACCAGACAATACTATATGTTTTTTCTACCTCCAGTCTTCTCAGAAAGTTGCCATTCTTCAATGAATAAGCCCAAAAATGTTAAAAAAATAATTTCTACTCCCCTCTACTTCTTCAACCAATTTCTCCCTAGGGAACTGAAAACCTGGCTAAAAGAATATACCTTAAGCTGATCTGCAGAGGCTGTCCTCGAGGCTTTCTTGTTAAACTTCTGGTCTTAATTCTCCATATTCCTAGTTCTTGGATAAAAGTTGTCAGTGCAACTGCAGGAGGTAGGAAACCAAGACTTCTAGTGGCCGTGTAAGTTGCCAACAAGTTCTTCCAAACACAAACCCTCCAGGAGATATTCGGGATGCACAATCACCTTAAAAAGGGGAAAAAAGTTCTTCAAAATCAATACTGAAGTTTGACAGAATGGCTGGGATGAGCTGCAATCTGCTTACATCCTCCCCAAAGCCACATAGCAAGTCACAGATTTAAAAGTACTACCAGCAAGAAACAGAACTTCTAACCCTCAGAGAAAATAATAAAAGATATATCTTGCTCTTCTTGTCCCAGAAGCTCAGGAAAGAATAGACAAAGACATTAGGCTTCAGAAAAGTCACAAACATACAGAATCTGTTTTACAGGAATAATTCAAATTTAAATACTGCAACTGCAGTAGGATCATAGAACAGTGGGACTGCATACTTTAGAATTATTATTAGTTATATTCTTAGAAAAAGGATCCTTACTAAAAGCCCTCAATACAAAACCAAAATAAATAGGAAAAAAAAATCTTACGTAGTAGAAATATAAAAAGGACAAGAGAAGTGACATTACTTTCCTAAAGAGAGAGTTAAAAGTGTTTAAATTCCTGGAATGTGCATTTCTGCAATTTCAAATATTTTAACATGTTATCTTAACTCCTAATTTTTCTTTTCACAATTATAGAATGGACTCCAATTATAAAAATTGTTTCATATTTGTAATCTTTATTCCAGTTGAAAAATGCTTTTAGTTAAATATTCGGTGCATTGGAACATTACAATAGGCAAGTCATTCTATTCTGGATAATTTCTGTGAACTCCTTTGTTAGTAATGGCAAGTTCTGTCAATGGCTGGGGGAGGGGAAATTAAAAAATCAAATAAACTTCAATATTTACTTTCTTGAAGGATTTTCTGGTCTCTTCTGAAAATTTTCAAAGTGTATTTTCCTCCAAAATGTCAGATGAAAATACTGTCAGACCAAACTTCTGACTGACACTTTTGTCAAGACTAATCTTACTCTAACTAGCTTTTTCCAGAGTCTGTCCTGCAATGCTAGCATCCACTGAAACAGGCTGCTATAGGGAGAATGCTGAAGCCTTCAAAAGCAAAGATTAATGGAAGAAAAAAAGCAAAACCTTATAGCTGTGCAAGGCGACTCAGGACAAGAAAGTACAACAAGCGTAGTCAGAAGGTGTAATTTTTAAACTTACTGTTTATATCCTGGCTTTTAAAATGAAACAGGGTAACTGATGTGAGAAATAAATACATGAAAAAGGGATGATAGAAGTAAAAATAGGAAGACAGGAAAAACATAGAAGACTGAAGAGGAGAGGATAGTATTTAAGAGTAATTGAGGAAAAAGCACAGTGCAATGAGCAAGACACTAGAGGTAAGGTTAATACAGAAATGTAATAGAATTTGTTAAACCAATTGGCATAGTTAGAAAAGAACAGACAAGCTTTCAGGAATGCAAGCCCTTCTTCAGATCTGAACCAGCAGGGAGTACAATGAAACTTTTCAGATAGTGGATCTCTTATTACCCACCCACAGACAATGTCAGAATTCTGACTGGCAGAGGAGGCATAGATTAATGATAGGTGACACCATCTGAATTATTTAAAATACTGACACCTAGAAAGCATTAAGATAACACTAAATTAAGATATGCTACTGAACCTCTTGGGCAAGGACTCAATTGGATTTGGAAAAGGTAAATTTAGATGTTTGCTCTTATTCCATTTTTAAATCCTCACCTTCCCTCTGACATTTTTCTGGGAGACAGGACCAGTTTCAGGGTTCTCCTGGGGCACTGGTAATGCAGCACAACCTGTCGTTAGACCCAAAGTTGATCCCATAATGAAGGCAACACTATTCTGCTCTTTCATTTCAGTGGGAGGGAGAGAGGTGCTCTCAGCTGGATGGTGGAGAGCAGCTCTAGCTTCCACACCTTAACAAACATGCAGCTCACGTCATCCAATTCTGGAAAGAATATCTGAACAGAAGCATAGCAAATCCAAGAAGTGCAATAAGAGGCCAATCCAGTCCATGAAGGACAGAGCAGAAGATGTCATAAAAAAGTATAGCACAACACAATGTGCCACAAAGGTTCTCAGCTTCAGTTTAGTATTACTCTCTAGTCATTGCTCCTCTTTAGAGTGATAATATTACCACAGAGTACAGAAATTACTACCTAATATACAGTAGGGACACTTGTGCATTTGTGTATTAATGTACTTGAATAGTGGTTGATCAAGAAGGCTTCCAACGACCCGGAGCACACCTGCATTCATTAGAAGTTTACGGTTTTGAGCAACTGTCAGTATCTGTTACTGAAGTTACTATAATAAGGACAATATCAGCCACCAAAACCCAGAACCACTATGTATTGTCAGGATGATTCTTCCATTTCACTTTAAACTACAACACTAGCAGCAGCATTTTAGAAAGACAGACTGTTCCCCAACTACAATAATGTCTTGCAGCAGCTCCTGGAGGACTAGCAGGTCAAGACCCTCTTCCAGAATAGTCCAAAACTAGTAAGCTGACACACAACCTTAAATACTTAATGCACTTGCCATGCCAACATAAACATTGCACTCAAATCAAGATGCTACAAGACATAAATATTTCATAGTGTAGCAATTTGAGCTGATTAATTAATCTTTCTTGGAGGTTTCCTCCCATGATCAAGACAACTGGCCATTGAGAGGCCAAGAGAGACCTCAGCCTTATGTGCTTCTATGTCTAACACAAAAGGTTATACTAAATGACAAACATACTGATTGCAAAGTGAAGAAACCTACTGACACATACAGGGTATAATTCTGTACTTACATATACTTATCTAAAAGATGCATGTTGACTTCTAGAGACTTTTAGAGAAAGGAAGTCTTTCCTTCTAGGGGGCACTAGAGCCACTCCTAAAGCATTCTGTGGGAGCAAGGATGGTACATGTGGGATAATAGCTATTTCTGTCATCCAGATAAGTCCATCCACTTTCAGAAAAAAAAATATGGGCCAACTTCTCTGAGTCACAGGGCTGCAAATTCATTAGCACTGTCACATTTCAGAAATGCTATTGTGAATGCCTCTCATGCTGACATCATTCACTGTGTATAATAAAACTGCAACCTTTTCTCTTGGTCAGTCCCACAGCTTTGTAGGTTTTTTGGTTTCTTTCTTCTCATTTTTTCTCCCCTATAAGCAGCCTGTAGCCAAATTCTGCCATGTCTCCTTGAATTGTGTCTTCAAAAGCCAGATGTTTCTTTCTGACCATATCTCTAAAACACTTGTTCAGGCTATTATCTTCTGCTTTTACCCTAATTATCTCATTCACTACATCTCTTCCTCTATAGCCTCCCACATATTCATATCACCTTCTTCTCTGCAGAATCCTCTACAACGAAGGAAAATCCACCTTGCCTTTCAGACTGACCCGATGTATCTTTCCCACACCTTGAATCCATCAATCCTCTGATTATGACATTTAAGCTCCTTCCCCCCATTTCAGAGCTTTGCTCTGCTTATTTATTCAAGTTGGCCCTTATTGCACCTCCTCCCCACCACACTGGCAGCAATTCCAGCTCTGACAGCTGACTCCCTATTTCTCTGTCAAACTAATAATGGTCTCTTCCTTGCTATCCTTTTTTAGCCAAATAGCAAGGCCACTGCTCTATTTTTCTTTTAAATTCCTTGTCAGTACATTCTTCTGATGAAATGCCTACATGAAAAAGTGCAGCAATGGCTAGTAAGAACACTGGGGTAGGAATAGAGACTGCAAGACTACTTCTGCCTAAAGTATTCAGAGCATAAACTGCAAGTGCTTTGCTTCCTGCCAGTCCAGTTAGAACTTGCAGAGCAAGGTCTGTGTTTGACCACTGCCCCACTCTGATCAACCTCCTTGGCTGCTGCTTTACAAAATCTATCAGCTGGGACAAATGCCATCTAGGTCACCATCTCCACATTGCCCATCAACTTTGAAGCTCAATGGGTTTTAACTGAGGGCAGAATTTGGCCCGTTTCCTTAATTAAATATGGTCCTGTCAGAATGCTCTTACATTAGCTGGGGACAAAAAGAAAGGGAGAAGAGAAATTAAATTATGGAGAAAGGGTTTAAATCAGGGAAAGTCATTAAAAAGACATCATAAAATATATGGGAATTTAAGCAGCTTTTAACAAAAAAATGCAGCTGGAAAGAAAGCTGAACTGTATTTTAAAATCTGACAATTATGTTCTGCTTTATAAATCCTAATCTTTCAAAGACAACACTACTGTACATTGAGGAAGGCTAGGGAGAATTTTTCATGCAAAGCCAATGACAATCCTAAAATTCAAGGACAGATAAGAGGTATTTTTCAGTCTTATGTTTATAAAGTGCTATCCATTCACACTTGCATAATATATTTTTGCTGAATCCTAAATCACCTAATAGTGTGATAAAATGCACGTTGGCCCAAGTGCCAGCATCAAAATGTTGCAATAAATTAAGTTCTAATACAGAAGCATAGCTCTGCTTATTTATCTATACACAAACATGCATTTGCATGCATACAGCAAACATGAGACCAAAACCACAAAACAATGATACTGTATGTCTGCAAGATGGCAAAACTTCCAGCAATGTAAATGCAAACTTAACTGCAGAGTGCAAAACCTTAGTACTGCATAACTGCATGTTACATCCTGCAAGATTCATCCTGACTTTAACTAGTTTTAATTAGAACAGGTACTTATGCA
The DNA here is from genome assembly GCA_013399015.1 of Galbula dea. Classification (NCBI taxonomy): domain Eukaryota; kingdom Metazoa; phylum Chordata; class Aves; order Piciformes; family Galbulidae; genus Galbula; species Galbula dea. Next base: position 2,100,968 of record VWZX01009335.1, read on the forward strand.
CTAAGTGAATATCACATAAAATATAGATTAGCATGCAGAATCAGAAAATGACTGCTGCCATATTTACAAAAATATTCTTATGACAAAACTGAAATTATTTAGACATAACTTTATACATATGTCATCAGACTAACCACTAACACTCTGTTAATAGTGGTCACCATTAAAACTTTACAGCTTATTTTTTCCAAACTAGCTAGCATTGCTATGGCTTTTAGGGTATTTTCTATAGGTAGTGTATAGAATATCTAAAGAATATTAAGATGAAGTTACTGACTTACAATGCTATTTATAACAAATTTAATGAAAGTTGCTATGTCTGTTGTAAAACTTACAAAGTGTAACAATTTCTCCTGTTTTCTTTGTTTTAAACAGACTGCTCTAAGATTTTCCATCTATCTCCAGTAGCTGTAAAGAGTTTATTACAGTGGGAACTGACTATCACCTCAGTGTACTCTATATGCTATAGAATATAAATATATATATGCATTATAACAAAAATACATGGCTAAGGGCAACGCTTTTTCCTCATTTACTTGATATTGATATATGACAATCTTCATAAGGAATAGATAGACCTGCCATATTTATAATGAATAATTTTATAATCAAATACTGTATATTAACCTGGTCTCTGGCCAATCTAACACCTGGCTGCCAAATTCATAATTAGACTGCTCTACAGTGGAGGGTATGAAATAAATTAATTTCATGCAATTTTTGGTCTTACTTTACTTTTATTAGCTGGCTAGTGTCGACAACAATTAAAGTTTCCTAATTCAGGTCTTGATTTTCCCTGTTTAATTTCTTTTTGATGTCTTTTTGCTCGATATTCACAAGTCCAATCCATTTTTTATTCTTTTTTTACATCTTCATTTGCCTACTGATTTTATACTTTAGAGGCTTGTTCCAACTCGTTCTCTAGTGAGAACTTCAACATATATATTTTTACCCAAACTCCAACAAGTTTAAATCTAAAATCATGAGCACACTTAATATAAAATTATATTTGGATTGCTGGCTTTTATGGCACATCCAGCTGTAATGATACATTTCTTATCTATCCTCCATTTTTAATGTCAGACATGTTATGTTAAGCTAGCTTCAAGTAATGGATTTACTGATTAGTTCCTGTTTTGGCCTGTAATTGTTCAATGATTTCCTCAATATTAGCTTAACCAAAAGGCTTATATATAATTCTTTGCAATATGCTTGGCAAAAATTCATGAGAGAATCACAGTTTAAGTTAATCAATAAAGATTTTATCAAGAATTTTTATTTATAGCAAACTCAAATGTAAAAATAAAAACGTTACAGCCATTAATTATTACCAGACTTTTAAAGCACAAAGTAAGAGTTGAATAAATGTACTTTAAGACACTTAAAGCCCAGGCATTCTTTTTAAAATGACTAGCTAAAGAGCCCCTTGGGCTGTCTTTTTACTGCTTTTCAAAGCTCTAATAGCACTTTTTCACCGAAGACACACCCCTTGAATCCTCCGAGAGATACAATAGCATAATTGTTCTTTTAGGTTTTAAGGCCTTGACATATCTGTCACTGAAAGAACAGTGAATAATAATACCAGAACTATTTTATGCAAATTCCGCTTAGAGGTTTCAAGATTTTTGTGAGACTGATCTTGCCTCCTTGTTGACAGTTTTATTGTCACATTAGCTTTACATGAGAAAGTGGTAAAGTTTCCTTCTTTGTTAAATAATACCCTATTTTAAAATCTTTGAGATAAAGTTAAAAACAAATACAAAAACAATGAGATGGAAACATCAATTTGGAAAGGTATCAAAGGAGAAAACAGCAGTCACTTGTAAGATTTTTTCCCACTGGCTTTCATTTTCAAATTATAAGTCACACTCATTACAATGTGTAATATGTACAAAATGAATATTTACTTGCATATATGTATATATTTACACACACATATAGAGTTATGAATAAAACATACTAGGATGTGTATTCTTAGGCTAGTCAATGATGAATGGCTCATATCTCAAGGTTGCAAAGCTACCAAATACTGGATATGTATATGTTCATAGGCAGCTGACTGTATACCAACAAAATGTATGCTAATATGTTGCAACCACTAGATCTAGTTGGTAGAAAAGGGATGAAAGAAAAATATGTATACATCACAGAGGATGCTTTTAGGTCAGTTTTGCAAAATTTCTTAAGATGCAGAGATCTGAAGAAGATGTCATCTAAGGTACAGTCACAAATACATCTAAGATACAGTCACAAATACTCATAACTACACTGTTTGTGAATGTATATTAGACAGCTCCTGGAGCCTGTCTACGCCGGTGCCAAACAGCATAGTACAGGTGTCTACAGAATTTGCAACTAAATCATTCTGCAAAAAGGATTCTGCAAAATACAATTCTGCATTTTGCCCCACTATCCTGTTCACTAAAGAAGGTAAAGAAATAACTTTGATCTGAGCCAGAGAGTTTTTTGACTTACATTTAAAAGTATCCTTAGAATTCCTTAGACCACAAGTCTAAAGCCAGTTGAGTCCAATTCTTGTGACTTAGGCCTCTCTCCTTTAAGTGTACTAAGACAAGAAGTGCAAGCATGACTACAGAAAACACACATTTAAAGAAGAAGAGATGCAGCAGAGGTCACATCCTTTTTTGGGAGTGCCTGCAGGATAGAAGAGGGGACTTCATTTTCCTTTCAGTGTAGCATCATCTCAATATACTCACATACTCGCATATAAAGTCACAAGTTCAGCCAGCTCCCAGGTTGAAATCTGTTATAGGAAAAAAAAAAAAAAAAAAAAAGCAGGAAAATTTTATATACAGAAAGAATAGAGCTCCCTGTTTGCCCAGCTTGTATGGAAAGCAACCCTGAAATGAAATCCAAACTCCTTGTAGAGCAAAGAAAGGAAGAATACACCAGTACAGTCCCAGTATTTTAACCCTGGGATTTTTCATTGCCATCTAAACCCAGAGGCCACACATAATCCTTCCTGGGAACTGGAGAAGACAGGAATTGTGCTATACGGCTCCATATCCTGTTCAGGAACAGGGATATACCTAAGCATACAGAACTCCTCCGGCTCCCTACGGACAGTGGGAAGAGAGGATTCACAGTATCCAAGAGATTTATGCTGTACAAAAGTTTTTGCAATAGATTTTCCACTGTTCAAATGTACACTTGTACCTTTAAATCATGCCTCTACTTTAACTGTTTTTAAAGCATTGTGTCAAGTAATAGACATTTGTTTGACTGTGCAGAGGGTGCAGATCTACCCAGTATAGGTGGAATCACAGAATCACACAGAATGTTAGAAGTTAGAAGGGACCTTGAAAGATCATCTAGTTCAACCCCCCTGCCACAGCAGGATTCCCTAGACAAGGTCACACAGAAGAGCATCCAGGCAGGTTTTGAATACCTCCATAGAAGGAGACTCCACAACCTCCCTGGGCAGTCTGTTCCAGTCCTCTGTCACCCTCACTGTGATAAAAGGTGGCTCTGCTCAAGGGCATACTATGAATCCTGGGATATTTAATATTCATGAGGAGCAAACACGACCTCCAGTTTTGAGCTCCTACCTGAAAGCACTATTACAGAGTAAACTGCATGGAAACTATAGTATAATAAAAAGTTATTTTGCATAAAGTTGTGTAAAATCTTCTATATTTAGTGTAAAATGGATTTATATTATTTTAAACTGAATCCAGCTGCATAAGTTCTTAGTACTGAAAGTCATGAAGCACCAGGTTCAAATATACTTAGTTTTCCTTTGAGTTAAAATCATTATATAGACACAAATCAGATTTAAATTTACCAGGTTACATCTCATTTTCAGAAAATCTGGAGATTCACAGGACCTTTCCCTCTCAGTACTGATTCAATAAATACCTCTGATCTGCAAAAATCCACATTTTCATTTGTAAAGCAAAGGATTGCTATTGACCAGACTGTGTATCATGGCTGGTGGTGAACAGCACCTCTAATAAGCACCTGTAGATGCTTGGTGAGGAATTCAACACAGTGCTCAGTGAACCCAAAAGATACAATGACAATGAGACAGCCCCCAGTAAGTCACAGAATTACAGGGAAAAAAGACAATGTGTTATACAGATTGAACAAATGCAAAGGCTGCTTGAAAGTTTCCTCCCCTCACTAAGCTATTCTTTAAGCAGTTCAAAAATTTAGATGACAGGTATTTAGCCAGATGCCCAGCTGGCTCAAGGTGGCCCAGCCAGGTCTGTTGGATCCTCCATGACAGATAGGCTTTTTGATAGGGAGTATGGGGAAAGAAAAACCCCAGAGAAACTCTGCCCAAAACTGATTTAAGAGGTGATTTTCCAAGCATGGAACCATTGCAACACAAGGTATTTGTTGATGTTTATGAAACTATGCACATTTACTCCTTACATTTTATATGTAACCACAAATTGCAGGTTACAAGCATTTACTGTCCCTGAGTTGGCATTGCTTTCCAAGGTCAGTGGTGGGTAGTGGGGAGATGCCAAAAGTTTGGAGAGGAAGTATGTAGTTGCTGGGTCTGTTGCTAGATGGAATAGGACATCTTTTTTATAGTGAGAAAAAGAAGCAGGAAGAAGGGCATGTTTTCTTCTGGATATGGTGGTACCAGAGAGCAGAACAGAATGTGCTTGGATTTTCAGGTTGTTCGTTTCTGTTTGATGCTAGAAGAGACTGAACAAAGTCGTATAACGCCATTCTGCCCACCCTGTCTTTGGTCAGGGAGACACCTACACACTTCAGCCACAGCCTATTGATGTGGAAAAGATTAAAATTATTTCTGAATGTCTACCTTGTGAGCAATGCCAACCCTGAAATAAGGAATATCCTTTCTAAGCATCACAGGGGGACATATGGGGCAAAGCACTCAGTAGGATCTGATCAGTAGGAAAAATACTGCTTGTGTATTTCATGGCTTCTTTTGAAGACAGCAACTGCCCCAAAAATGGGCAGCGTGGGAGGCAGAGCAAAGACTCACATATCTGGAGTCTAGATCTGGACTCATAAGTTCAAGAAAGGCAAGGAACTACTAGGGAGAGTGCAGCAGAGGCTACATAGATGATTAGGGGACTGGAGCATCTCTCTTATGAGGGTGAGACACTTGAGGCTGTTTAGCCTGGAGACAGGCCAGGACTGAGAAGGGATCTTATCAATGTTCATAAATATCGAAAGGGCTGGAGTCAATAGGATGGAGCCAGTCTCTTTTCAGTGGTGCCTAGTGATAGGACAAGGGGCACAAACTAGAACACAGGAAGTTCCACCTAAACATAAGGAAAAACTTCTCTCCTTTGAGGGTGGCAGAGCACTGGAATAGGCTGCACAGAGAAGTCGTGGAGTCTCCTTCTTTAGAAACATTCAAAACCCACCTGGACGTATTCTTGTGCAACCTGATCTAGTTGCACATGCTGTAGCAGAGGTGTTGGACTAGATGATACCCAGAAGTCCCTGCCAACACCTACCTTTCTGTGATTCTATGATGCACTGATGCCTTAGGACATGGAGCATGGAGCTGAGAGGCCTATTCCACATTTTCATGAAGGAACAGGGCAGCTGAAGGGGCACAAGTGGCAGCCCCAGTCCCTGCTATTGTGTATCTCCCTGGGGACAGACTGAGGCTGGGTTTGGATGTAGGTCCACAAGAGACTTGGTAGACCCATAGTCAGGAGCAGGATGTGGCTGTGGGGAAGTGGAGACCAGCCCTGTTGCAGCATCACTAGGGTAGGGACTCTTGGCCCCAAAGGACTGAAACAGGGTCTTGGGCCATGGGGCAGAGTGAGGGAGTCCTTGCAGAAGCTAGGCAGGGATAATCAGGTCCTGATAGGGGGGGAAATGTTCTGAGTCATCTGCTTGGAAATTTCTCATGGAAAGAACCATTGCTGAGCAAAGCACGTGGACCACATCTTAAATCCCAGTAAGGATGCAGAGAAGAATGCAGTAGGTGACTTTTCTTCCAAGTGGCACATCTGTATGATCCATAAAGGAGTTTTATTAAATTACTACAAATTCTGCATTCAGACAAGCAGCAGTATCAAAACCCATACTTCAGGGCTTCAGTTGGTCAGGAAAGATTTATTTCTTCTAAATGCACAAGTACTCAGCATCAGGAGAAAACTGCCTTGTTCTGAATCAGCATAGACTGGCTATGACAAGAGACAAGCACACTGGATAACATATATCTAAGGTGAATTTTCATTTACAGATGCCTGATTGATATAGCTTTCCTGAATAACTCAAACTGTAAAGAATATCAGGAATTTTCTGCCTTTCACTGCAGCCTGGAGTAAGCTTAATTTCCTGAAATTTCTCATTATTATCCATTTTTTTCCAATTCTCTCCCTTTCCAGGAGCTCAGGCACTGAGGCATGGTGGCCCATTAGGTGCACATAAAGTTCTTGACTTTAAAGTGAATTTCTGGGATTCTCAGGATCAATCCAAATGAAAATGACCTAACATTGTATGAAGCACCATTGAAAACAGATCTTATTCTAAACACTTTGGTTCTTTGAGCTGAATTTTAACATAGATCTAATACCTAGTGAGTTAATATCTCATTTATATTAATTAAATAAATAACTTAAATGGTAATTAATTCTAAATTAATAGCTGATCTTATACCAATTGTTGTCAGACATCACAAGTACATTATGATATAAATATAATAAATAAGTTCATCTGGTTCTGAAACTAAAAATGGTATCCTAGAGACACAGACATTTTAGAAATTTGTTCCTGGTGAGGTTATAATTCTACTTTAAAAATTACAGATAAAAAGAGAACATGTCTCTTTAGTATAACTTCAGAAATCAAAGTTTTAGTCAGCATGGTACATGAAAGAGAAAGTGTGTTTTAAATATGTGATTTTTTTTTTCTGCTTTAGCTGTTAGTCGTCTTATCTCTTCATTTTGTGGGTGCTATCCTTAATACCTTGCATATTCATCTCTAAACTGAGATCTTTTCATATCTATATCTCTATGTATGCAGCTGAAACGTCTCTGCCTGCACAAGCTTATTTTCTTGATGATTTAGTATGTACAATTAGATGGCTACATCCAAAACACACCTTTCTACAAATCCAGCCCGCTGAATAAAACTCATTATTTTAAGACACTTCTATAGACAAAGGTTATGCTTTTCTGAGCCATATTAATCTCTTTGTTTAAACATCACCAGCTTAATTGGTTTAGATCAGAGCTATATTGTTTTGAGTAAAGGCATGTGATTAATGGGAACTAAATAAAACTGGATCAGCTCAACATCTGTCCACAGGATACACAAACTTATTATCATTAGAACTGTAAGACTGCTTGGGAAAACTCAGCCTTGGCAAGAAAATTCCTTGCAAAAACCTCCAGAGAAGGTGAGCAGATGAAAAGGATCATAACTGTGCTGAGGATTTTCTGTCAAATGAGGTGTATTGTGAACCAAGACAGTTTTCACCAGTCAGCAGGGCAAGCTATGACATGTAGGGTTACATTTCACATTTGGCAAGGAGGTGTGAAATAAATAAATAAATGACAAGGCTATCATAGAGCTTCAGGAGCAGTTCTTTCACTGCCAGAATTGCTGCTATGAAAGGAGAGATGGACAGAGGTTGGGGGAGCTGAGAAGAGCGAGTGAGGGAAGTAGCCCTGCTCAGCAGAAGTGTTTCCTTGCATCTGTCAGTTGCCCCAAAGGAAAGAAATCACTCTGTCCGCTAACAAAGAGGTTCTGCTCTGCTCTGCCTTTACAATGTTTAAGTCCATTTCAGAGTTTGAGAGCCTGATACAATGTTCAATTACCAAAGATGGTAATAGGAATAACCATTACAGTAAATGAGGAGCCAGAGAAGAGCAGAGTTGAACAATCATGTAAGAGGCAGAGAATGGCACAAAGATCACTACAGAATGGAAGTGCAGGACAGTAAATAGAAAATAAAACCAGTAGCAGAAGACCCCATGAAAGTACAAAGGGGATGGAAAAAAACCACCAAATGGAGAATATGACTTATAGAAACAACACAGCACTGTGCAAACTAGATTCATGACTGATGCAAGTGACAAAGCAGGGGCACTTCAACATGTGTGGAGGTGAGCTCTCTCAGCACCATCCCTTTCAATAATTAGAGACTAAGTGTTATAAACACTGAATCTCCATTCCACACGAGAAGTACATAGGGAACTAGGCCTCACCCAAATATTCCTTCTTGCTCTTTGACCCTTCCTTAAAGTGACATTCCTCCATGCACTATAGAGTTTCTCACACATCACCTCTGAACTCCTGATACTCCAACTCCTGTAGCAGTTCTGTCACTATTTCTCTATTTTAGCATGCTTTTGGAATCACAAAACCCATCTTTATTGTGTCTATAGCAAGCAGAAAGGAAACAATTGAGTTTCTGCATTTATAACATTATATTTTTGCAGACAGCCAACAGCATCCCTCAATAGCTTAGCTCTGAAATCTCAGTTATGTTATGCATTTCTGTTTCCCTCACCAACTTATCTCTTTCCAAGGTAAAATCTAAGCCTCTCTCACACTCTCTTTGCAGATGTAAATTAGTCACCTCAAGCTTAATACGGAGAAGAAAAATCTGATTTTCCATTCATCACAATCACTGTGGACAGTATCCACAGCCTGTCTGCCACTCAGGCTCATAAAATCAGAACCCTCTTCAGCTCAGGGTCCTCTATCTATGCCCTCACAGTGAAACTCCAAGTCTTTCTGAGATTCTTTCTGCATCCCTTTCATCTAAGCAACATATCCAAACTCCCATCTTTCACCTTGATTGCAGCAACATCCTCTTCTTAAATCTTGACTAATACAGTCATGCCCTGCTCATATCCATTCATAATTCTGCTGGAAAGATAATTTTCTCAAATATTATTTTCTCAGGCTGTTGCCTTGACTATGTCATTCCTCCTTCTGAATTCTCTTCTCTGACTCCATGTTACACTGTTACACCAAACATAAGCATCTCCAGCTTTCCATGGACCAGCAGAGTCTGTGTTCAGTCTATGTGTCATTTCTCAATTAATAGATCTCACTTCTGATCAAATCATGATGTTATCTTCCTTCTCAAGCTTATCAGGTATCCTAGCATGAACCAGTTGCCTATTAGTATTCTCAGGGAGTTTTCAGTGAAAAAAAATGTCTCCTAGAACTTTTTTTTTTCTTGATATCTATGAAAACCCACTACTTTGCTGCTGTACTATTCATGATTCTCTTCTGCTCCAGGATCCTCTTGGGATAGGCTGAGGATTTTTTTGCCAGGCAACAGGTTATGTCTCCCAGATTATTCTGAGCTACATGTACTGAATTTAACAATTGATTTTGAGACAAGCTCTTTCAGGGATACATTTACTTACAACAGCTAACACTAGACACTTTCAAGGCAATTATCAGTCAAGAGTCAATAGAAGAAAGATTTACTCATCTTGCCTTTTCTCAGACTCCAAAAACATGAAGGCCATCATCTAGAAAGAGAGTTGAGCACATGATGGAAAAGGTGCCTCAACTTTCCATTATTTGTTGAGTCTGAGCTTCATCTGAGCTCCATCTGAGCTTGGTAAGACTCTCTCTGCTGGTCAGGCTGGTTGGTGCTTTGTATTTCTTTCACAAGCACACAGTAAGAGAGAAGGGAAGGACTTTGTCCCTGATGCCTTTTGTCTGTGTCTTTCCACAAACACCAAGTGTATGCCATTCCAACTTCTGCTACTATTCTCCCTTCTCATCCTTAACATTTTGCTATTTTTGGAAGACTTCCATGACAGTACTTCCTCTTCTAAATTCCATATGAGTCTCCTACATGCAGTTCCAGTTATGGTCACAGGTCAATCTGACTATTCATTACTTTTCTTTAGCCATACTGACAATGCTTTAGATATACTGCCAATGTTGCTTATTGCTGTTTCCTTACCTTTCTTATTGAGATATCCTCTTCTCATGAATTTTCAACTGATTCTCTTCAATTCTTGGGGTGCTGTGAGCTACAATTTTGGTGTCCATTTCACCAGTACAAAATAATATTGAGTAAAGCTTTTGCTGGATAATTCAGGACTTTTATAAGCTGAAACAATTGTATAAGATAGGTTTTAATGTCTAATATAACTTGAAATGCAGATAAAGTTAATTTGGTGGACAGTATCTACTTCTACAAGTCAAGTGTCTTAAAGTGATTCAGTGCTCAAAAATGAAGGTCCTACTAATTTGGATACTGGCAAAAGTGCTGACATTTACACTTCCATGGTGTCTAATTATCTGTGCCTATTAGTCACCTTATGTTTGTCTCCTCCTTGCTTGAAGGCCAAATTCAACTTCAAGAAAAATAGTTTAAGAAAATAATCACACAGATGTATAGAAAAACACATAAAAGCATCCTTGACACAAAAAAATGTAAATCACAACACTTATGACTTCTTTTCTTTTCTTTCTCCTCCCCTTCTTTTTCTAAGGCATAAAAAGAATTTTTTTTTTTTTTTTAAAAAAAAAGGAGACCTGGCATTGTTATCATTCATGTTGATGTCAACAGCCCTACATAGACAGGTAACAGGAAAATACCACCCCAGGGATCCTATTCATGGTGCACAGCAGGGCCCTGTCTGTAATTACTGTGGCCTAGTTATTTCTCAGGGAAAAAAAGTCCAGCACTAGATCTCTTTTTTTTTTCTTAATAGGTGAAGTTGAACCTAAAGCACTGCAATTTTAATCAAATCTTTCCCATCTGTGTGTAGTGTCTCTGAGAAGTTGAAGATTTAAGTGTATGTTATAGGGTTTGCTGAATAGTCCCAGAAGGGGGAGAAAGGGCAGAAAGATGGTAATTATGTTACACTTAAAGGTATTTCTGTTGCTAAGGAAGGCTTTTTTTTTGGTTGTTTGGGTTTATCTTTTTTTTTTCCTTTCTCTCCTCTGTCTCTTTTCCCCCTTCCCCTAGTGAGGGTTAAGATGATGTCATGGACGGATGGGAAATACTATAATGGAACAGAAGGCAAAGCTGGAGTGAGAGGGAGAACAAATAAAGCAGCAGTTTATAATATGTCCATGAATTCTTTTAAAAATAAAAGATTTCAAGGATGATGAAGTAGTTTGAGGTGGTATTTTCTGCATTAGTTCTTTTCCCCAGTGAAATCTCATACTCAGAAACCCTAAATAAGAGCTTATAGTGAATATCTTACCATTAGTGTTTTTGATTTTTAATCTCTTATTCCTCTTTATAAGGAGATTACATAGTTTGGGTTACACATCTGCTGTTTGTGCCATTCAAGTCAAATCACACAATTTTGCAATTATGGCAAAATTCAAACAAGAGAAGGACCAGACTCCTGTATCAGATGTTTCAGTCTAGCAACAACTTGCCCATAAAAGAATATTAAGGAAATATGTCCCTTAGCACTTTTCAGGAATGAACAGAAGTTGAGGAACTGACAGCTAATACAAAAAGCTTATCCAGAGAAGGGCTCATTCAGCTGTTCTAGTTTTAAACCAATAACATGCTTAAAATCAAGCTAGTATATCCTTGTATTCTTAAAAAAAAGCATTATCAAAATATCATGTTGTTTCTTTAAGTAATGGTTTTCTATTTTGATCTGTTGCCACTTTGGTTTCTAGACAATACCTGCATAACAAGAGTGATGCTTAGTGTTCAACTGTTGCTTATAATTGAACTGTTTTTCCCCAGTAGTTGTCATGCATATATTTGGGCAGCCAGTCTGCAGCTTTAGAGGCAGTCAAATGGCAGCTCCCATTCATTCTACATAGCATTTCCTAAGAGCAAGAGGGTAGCTGTATTCATGTAGAGGCTAGTCGTAATGCCAATAACTGTATATCTCAAACATGCAGTCTAGATAACACAAAGTGCAGTTGTGGCATCTGCCTTAACATATTTAGTCCCAAGGAAACTATGATGAGATTATGCATTTACTGAAAGTGGACAACTAATCCCAAAGTTATTGATTGAACAACACAAATACTACAGATGGAGTTTTATGGTCTATCACTTTGAGAGGGTACAGTGTGAAATACAAGTACCAGTTTGTGTCCACAGCCTTCAAGTTTCCTTATGTACCACTTTGCTTATGCTTTCATTAATGTGAAATCAAAATAAAGTGCTAAACAGCAACATGAACAAGCTATACATCCTGAAGCAGTTGTTTCTTCAAGTCTACAATTTTCCAGGATATGCAGGAAGATTTCCTCATGGAGTTACCTTGCTGAGGTTTCACTGAATTGTGATAAGCTGTCAAAGTACAAAAGCAGACAATCCAAATATGCGGTCAATACATATCATTCAGAAAGGATGGGAGGAATAAAAGAATGAATTAAAAAAATAAAAATTAATAATAATTTAAAAAACCCTCAAAACCAACAAAAAACCATACAGCTACAAAGGAACATATAGAAACCTTTCTATGAAAAAGCCAGAGTCTTACTTTCACTGAAGTTTTAGTCATTTGGCCTCATTATATTCTTACAAAATCAAATGTCATTTGCAACTTATTTATAAGGAAAAAAATAAGGAAAGAAAGAACATGAAGAAATAGGTTTGGTTTTTCAGTGAAAGTTTCAGGTTATTCAAAGAATTTTTTGTTCTGACTCACAATTATCTTGCAATAAATATCACTCCACAGCCACCTCTCTGTTCTTTGTACATGTATACTCTTGATTGCTGTAAATTTAAGTATTTTTAATTCTAACATGATTAATAACACAGCAATGTTACGAAATCTATGTGTATATAGCAAGCATACATGGTAATTTCAAAATTTATTCTTATCAATAAATACTTCTAAGCCAGTCACTTATCATCTAAGAGAACTTTAGAGAAATATATATTTCATAATACAATGAAATATATAATGCCATTATATAGTCATGATATATATAATCAACGGTGATGCTAAAGCAACATTAAGCTTGTCAATATCAAAATGAAAGAAAGCAAAAGTTAACAGTTTAAAGTAGTGCATGTTTAGTGTTAATATTTCTTCATTTTATGTTATCCATAAATAGTAATAATAATAAGCTACCTGTCCAATAAGAACAGCTGAATGGAAAAACATCATTCAACAGAGAGCTGAGACAGGAGTTTTTAAGAGCCCTATTCTTTTTACCTCCTGACCTTACTTTTAATTATTATTTACTTAGGATATTATCAACAAAGAGATTTTGCATTATCTAAATATTTTTAATAAAATACATGAAATTGGCAAATGAAGAAAAGAGTGAGTGCTGCCTTCTTGAAGTCAGAAATATTTCTGGGGTTATTTGTGTGCAAATGTCTGCAAAACTTATACAGGCTTTGGTACAGTATTATTCAACAAATATTCTATCATTCAATATGTACCATGAAACTGGACTAGTTGTATATATAGACTTACAGGACAATATTGCTCAGCTTTATGCACTTTTTACTACTATATTAATTGCAGTGAAAAGCATTTAACTATACTTTATAGAACTGTTTAATGGTGGCTATGGTTTGTTTCATAGGGCTTAAAGTGTAACATTAAAGGTCAATCCTAGGCATTAGTACAGTCTAGGAGATTAAATCATTGAGAGCAGGCCTGTGGAGAAGAACTTGGGAGTCATGGTGGATGAAAAGCTGGATATAGGCCAGCAATATGCAGTAACAGCCCAGAAAGCCAACCTGGGCTGCATCAGGAGAGGAATGACTAGTAGGTCAAGGAAGGTGATTCTGCCTCTCTACTCTGCCCTCGTGAGACCTTTACTCAGAGGGCGGTAAGGAACTGGAACCGGTTGCCCAGAGAAGTTGTGGCTGTCCCATCCCTGGCAGTGTTCAAGGCCAGGTTGGTGTGACCCTGAGCAACCTGGTCTAGTGGACGGCGTCCTTGCCCATGGCAGGCGGTTTGGAACTGGATGATCTTTAAGGTCCCTTCCAACCAGGGCCATTCTATGAGTATGAACAAATTCTCTTTTACCCTGATCAGACCATTTTGAAACAGGGTTGAAGATATTCAAGAGGAATTTTTCACAGAAAGTAAAACTGGCACAATTATGGTGGAGGACTTTTTGATTTAGGGTTAGTTTAAGTTTGGTTTTGGCTTAATTTACTTGGTTACTCTTTAAATTTATCAAAATATCTCCAGTGGAATAGACCACTACTGTTTAAGGACTAAGAGAAAAAAATAACAATTGGTTTGCTGCTGTGGTTGGTACCAAACACAGATTGTTTATATTTGTCTTGTTTAATGGAAGTTGCTCCTTATCTATAAACTTAGGGATGGTAGGGGGTGAAATACTTTAATTTTTAATTTAAGGAGGAAGTAGGCAAAAAATAGCCTTTTCATTTGGTATGCGAGTATAACACTGGGTTTTGTTTTCCCATAGACCTTCATAGTTTTAATAAGTCTCTTACCCTGTTGAATCAATTTACAATTAATACAGCTGCAATCTGCTCCTTACTTCTGTGTTGTATATCTTGCTTTTCTGAACAAATAAAAGTGAACATATATTAGTGTCTGAGGGAACAGAATTTCCAAATTTCATGTTAATGCAGTGGATAGCTTTATGGAAACTTGCAGACAACCTGGAAGAAAGTTATAGGATGGAAGTAAATACTGATCAGCTATAATATTCACCAAATATAATATTCACTGTCTAAGTTGCATTTCCCACCCCATGAGAGCCAGGAATCATATCTCCCACCCTCTGAGTTCCTGTCAGCAGGCAACACTATTTACAACACATGCTGTATAAAGAAAAATTACTTTACAATGGTAGTTGATCCCTGTTATGACATGAATCCTCGTGGCTACAGAGAGAAAAGAGAACTCATCACTGAAATAGCCATGAATGATATATCTGTCTTTCCTTATAAAAAGTGTCATAATAAATATTGCTTCTCATATACTACCTAGTTACAAAAAATATTGTTCTTCATAAACAAAAGTTATTTATCAAGTCTAAAAAAACTGAAGCCCAGAAACATAACCAGAAAAGGAATTTTTCAATTTTGTACAATTTAAAGAAGTCTGAATTTTGCCATTACATCACAAAACCAAACCCAACCCTACATCTAAACATTAACATGACAGCATATCATTACATTCATACTTTGAGGTAAGTGCATATGTTATATGAAATATACACCAAAATGGCACACAAAAATACTATCTTTGAAGAACTTTATTATAGCTAAGCTTAATGGGTGAGGCAAGAATATGCTGTCTGCATTGTGATCTGTTGCATACACTACAGAACAACTGCTTTCAAAATAGCTGGAGAGGCTTGAATTTTGGCTTGCTTTCTTATGGAATGAAAGAAATCCCTCCCATGTGCTTGCCATAATCCCTTTGTATCTTTTCAAACCACTGGACAACAGCAGCTTCATTTGAAAGAGTAAAACTTAAAAATAATTAATTCCTAGGTGTTCTGTGAAAGTCAGTGGCGGAAGAAAAGCAAGTCCCTCATGACTTCTCATCTAGGAACAAAAGGGAGGATTTGGCTACCATATACTCTTCTTGGCAGCAGCCAGTCAGCCAGCTAGCATGTGCACATGGTGTGTTTGCAATATAGGTTATTTGAAGTCAGGGAGGGTATTGCAAGGGGGAACTTGGGGCTTCACTATAATCTGGTAACACCCAAAAAGCACCTTAGGAAACCTGGCTTTGCATGTTCTGCTGCTCACAGACAATCTGATTTTTTTTAAACAAAAAATGAAATCCCCTTCCGTCTTTTTCCAATTGTACAGTCAGGACTGCTCCAAAATCTGCCTTTGCCTTGGGCAAACTTCTTTCTAAGAACTTCAATTCATGTTTTTTATGGTCAGAATAAAATTTCTAAAAACCTTCAGCTCCTAGCTTGACCTGCATAACACAAGCTAGAGAATTTTATCTCATAGTTCCTGCAGGATTATTCTCCTTTGCTATGTAACTGAACTATATTGAATTTAATAAGTCTAAGTAGCTAAAAGATTTAGAGGTGAGGGATTATTCTCATCTGCTGACTAAGGCCTCTATCCAGCAAAGCACTCAGGAAGTGGAAAAATCATACAAATTCAGTAATAGTATGTTTTTCAATGGATCTGGAGTAAGGTTGTTAAGGATTGCTATGGGGTTAAGCAACCAAATTCGGTTCTGATCTACAAAGCTTCTTCCTTTTAGAATACAGTGACTTTGGTTACCAGTCTGACATAACTACAAATGCCAAGTTTTTTAAACTCTTCAGAAAATTATTAGTACACCAGGTAACTGCTTTGTAAGATTGTGAAACATTGTCTAAAGTTACAGATAAGTGTGTAATTCAGAAAATACTCTTCTTATATGCTCTGGAGTTGATTTTGATTAAGAATAATGGCATGTTATGCTATTTTACTTCACTTGCACCCTGAGCTATCGATTTCACCAAAAGATATAAATCACAATAAGCTGAAATATATAATTTTCAAGTTGTAAACCTATAGAAACTACTAAAAGGTAAATTAAACAAATGTTTCTTCAGATTTTGTGAACTGTTAACTCCTCTGATTTGTTAAAAACATTACTTCCTGATAAAATATCCATAAATCTTAAGTGTGAACTACTCTGTTTCCCCTTAAATATGCACAAATTTTAAAAATCAATATTATATATACAAGTATGTATAAATATTTAAGTTTTACTTTGTAGTCTAGTATTTATGTAACTAGCACTTTGGAATACACTTGCACATGCAATTTTTTGTAGACAAAATAGATATTATAGTGAACACAAGATAAAAGTAACTTTTACCAAGTTTTGGTTCTTTCATTTTAGGTTAAAAAAATAATAATAATTTTGTGAAGTGTTAACCACCTGCATAGGGAAAATAATAGCTCTTTTTTCCTTTCTCCCTTCAAAATACATTAATCTTTATAGAAAATTTTAGACTTTTTCTTGTCACCTCAGTAAGATTTAAGAAAAACATACCACACTTAAGCCAAAGAGATACTTTTTTCTAATCTCTTGAAATTCTTTTGGATGTTGCTTACACTTTGCCTTATCTGTGCATTTTGGTATGTACCTTTTCAAACAACATGCTGTACTGAGCCACTATATATGGAGATAATGCAATGTTTGGGTTAGGAGGCATTCGGAATATACCTGTGATATTACATTATGTCAGTATGATTCTTAGGCTGTGATGTGTATTATTGGTTAATTAAGGCATGGGAAATAATGTGTATGAAAAGATATGTCTTCTTTACTCCCAATGAAATAAAAATTTCAAATCAAAAGCATCTGTCTTTTTTCTCTTATATGTCAAAATGTAATTGGTTATGGTTGGGGTTTGTTGCCTTTATTACTTTTAATAGCTGTACAGCCACTGATTGCCCAAGCTGATGGTTAATTTAATTTCTGTCAATACAATATTGGGGCTGTCTGCATATTCAGGCCATGATTAACTGCAGCAGAGTCCATAACAGTAGTGTTATTATTACTGCATTTAACTACCTCTCGGGAGAAGACAAATTAAATTATGTTGAAAATGCTGTTGATTATCATTACAGACTTATTTGTAGAGCACAATTACTGATCTGTTGTAAAATAAATCAAATTTTTTATCATCTTGGTATAAATTAAATGTAATGTAGGCAAATGGAGAGTGGTTACTGAAAGAGTTCAGGCAGTTTTGTATAAGTCAACTGAACACTGAATTAAAATAATAATCACAGATGAACATGATATTATATTTTAATAACAAGCTACTTCATGATCAAGTGTGTCTCATAGATTATGGGACTTCAACAATAAAAAAGCAAACTTAAAATGCTTTATGTGCTGTTGACTTAAACAAAAGGTTGAGGTCTTCATATAAATTATTTTCTACAGTTTCTTCTACACAAACTAGAAGCACAGTTCAAGTAATCAATCTAAGGCATCACTTAAATATTATCATTATTATCAATTATATTTACATTACATATGACAGTACTGTAGCTCTCCTCCTCCCTCTGTGATCCACTTGTCTCTGCCATATTGCATTAGTATCTTATGGAATGTGGGACTTTAGAGATAACTTCAGCAAAAACAAAATATGCACAACATACTTGCAAATATATAATTACATTGAATGTTCACTTTATAATGCCCCTTAACCCTAATACTTCAGAAAGGGCTAGGCAGCTACTTACAGGTTCACAAAGACACATGGGAGCAGGTATAAATCAGTCTTCTCATGCCCTCTCCATAGCTAAGTGATCCAGCTTCGATCAGGTTTCTTCAGGCTATCAACAATGACTGGAAACCAAGAAGAGGTGATGCAAGGGAGATATAAGTAGAAGAATCCTTCATTTTTTTCCACCCCAGTTATCAGAGTTCAGCCTGAATCTCTCTCTCATGGGTTTAGCTCCTCAGCTGACACATACACTGTATCTCCACCAGCTTCAGCAAAATTCTGACAATTAATATCAATTAGGGATCTGCTTACAGGGTCTTGTACCACTTAGAAGTGTCCTTAAGAGTTACACTTGCCCAGCTTAACCATTCCTCAGCAATCTCTGGTGCAAAACAAGCCTTACTAACCACAATGCATTCCAGTATTCCTTACACAGACAGAAATCCCATTGCCATCCACAGACATTTTGCCTACAAAGAAGCCTCACAACAAGCCTCAGGATAAACCATTTCAGTAGAAGTCCATCAGTTTTTATAGAGTTCTACTTTTAATTTTGTCAAACATGAATACTTAGGTCTACAATTACCCACATTTTCTACCTCAGAGTTACCTCTTCTCCATCCTGCTTATGTTTTCAGCAGGAGTCACTCAGTCACCCCAATGAACGAACCAGATCTGCACTGGGAGTACTTGAGCCCCATACCTCCTGGCATGCCAACTCCTCTGAGTTTTTGTTGCCAGCAACATTAACTACATTAGGCATTCTGGAGCTCCATGGTACTCCTGAAATACTAATCACATCCATTATAATCCAAGCCTTGAAAAAACTTCTACACAGCTCCAGAATATACAATCAAATTACATCTGTAAAACACCCTTTGGCCTAGCAAAAATATGATGGACAGTGAGCCACAAGTTCTAGTTACAGCTCTTCATATGATGTTGATAATTCTGTGCACTACACAACCCTTATTATGCAGCAAGGCCTCATTAAGAAAGGGACAAATATCCTTTGCCATATTTTGCAGATGGATTAACTCAGGAGCTGTCATTTGTGGTGCAGCAGGAATCAAACCCTGGGTTTTTGACAGAGCAGACCCAAGTTGCACACACTTAGCCAAGTTGCATTTCAAATCTGTGTGTTTGGCTGTGCTTTCAGCAGTTACCAAAACACATTTCCACAGAAAGCCAGAAGCTGAACCAAGAAACCTTGACACTGCTGATAAACCTATGAACATGAGTACGATTTTGCACGACAGCAGTTTTCTTCCTTTGTTTTGTCTTGATTAAAGACATGAACAATGACACTCACAATTCTTTCAGTGAAATAGCAATAAAAGTAATTTGGAAAAGTGTCTTAATTAAAAGACCACAGAGTTCAAAAAGTGAAACTGTTCCAACTGTTCTCTACTCCCTTGTACAAAACATAAAGGCAGAGAATGAAGTATAAGACATTAAAGTTTGTTTGTTGGTGTTAGTACCACTGGTTTGAAATCTAGAGGACTTGAGGTCTGCTCATCACTCTGTTATAGATCTCCTCTGGTCATGGCAAGGTGTCACTATCATAATTCAAACTCTTCTTGCTAATATTTATATTAAAAATATATCATTACATTCCTACTTTCTCTCAGCTTGCTTTACAGGCCTGAAAAGCTCACTTTTATGATCATTTAAAATAAGAGTGTGTGTCACATATTCTGTTCATTTAAATCATGCATATCAACATCACAGCCATCCACAGAATTGCATATAAAACCAAGAGCATTTTTTAAAAATCTTTAACCATCAGCTTTACAATACATGAAATTCTAGTAGGCACTTCAGGCTACTGTAAGAGGGAATGGGCCCTGCCACGTAGGATATATAATAGAATTTCAAGTGTGAGGCAAAACAAGCATTAGCAAAACCAGAAGATGGACAAGACTTTTAGCTGTACTTTGAGGAAGAAAAGATATGCCACAGAAGGAAATAGGAAATGTGCAGATAGAATCTGTGCTTAAAATATTCTCAGAATTCATTATGAAAAAGGGTGATAGACTCTGAACAAAAGGAATTTGCTAGTGAGCTTATCATAATATGTGAGGAAAACACTTTTGTTCAATTTATACTAGCAGCCAAATGGTTTTCAGTTGCTGCCTTTCTTAGTGATTCTGCTTTAAAAAAGAAAGACTTGTAGAAAACTGGTCCTGGAAAGCCTTGACAGATCATGGGAACAGAGACAGCATGTGTAATCCTAGGTTTCCTATGTATGCATTTATGTAGAAAATGCAAGTCAGTCAAAAATAGTGGGTTTTAACCATTATTTCTGTTCACAGATTGCTTCCCTCATCCCAAGAAGGTCCTCTGTATTATGACAGAGGTCAACTGAAGCCACACAAACCTCAAGGGTTTTTTTAAAAAAATAATTGTTTCAGGGTGTGTAGATATGTTCCCACCAGCTCCCCATGTTTAAACTTCATGTTCACTTCCAATACAGCAAACACAAAATTGACCAAAATCTGATCATGTGACATTAAGAGAAAAATCTGTAAAAATACACATGCAAAAGAAAATTGACTCAATACAGCCTTTTCTATTTTTTGAAAAGGTAACCAATGAGAGCTTTGCAGACACAGGAATATAAAAGAATACAACACTGTTAATAATCCACTTGATTACCAGCAGGTCTAGGGAGGTGATCCTGCCTCTCTACTCTGCCGTTGTGAGGCCCCACCTGGAGTACTGTGTCCAGTTCTGGGCTCCTCAGCATAAAAAAAGATGTGGACCTGTTAGAGCGAGTCCAGAGGAGGGCCACAAAGATGATTAAAGGACTGGAGAACCTCCCCTACGAGGAAAGGCTGAAACAGTTGGGGTTGTTCAGCCTTAAAAAGAGAAGGCTTCGAGGGGATCTCATAGCTGCCTTCCGGTACCTAAAGGGGGATTATAGGATAGAAGGGGAGAGACTTTTTAGGTTCTCAGACTGTGACAAGACAAGGGGAAATGGTTATAAGCTGCAAGAGGGGAAATTTAGGCTGGAGATTAGGAGGACTTTCTTTACCAGGAGGGTGGTTAGGCACTGGAATGGGTTGCCCAGAGAGGTTGTGGAGGCCTCATCCTTGGCGGTGTTCAAGGCCAGGCTGGATGTGGCCCTGGATGACCTGGTCTAGTGCATGTGGCGTCTCTGCCCATGGCAGGGGGGTTGGAACTAGATGATCTTTAAGGTCCCTTCCAACCTGAGCCATTCTATGATTCTATGATAAAAAGCACATCAGCCAGCAGTAAATGGTACTAATATGTTCTCTTAACAACAAACGCTTTGATGGAAATGGCTATGCTGTTTCAGTAGCTATGCTCAATACAGATGAAATGCACTCCACAGAAGGGGAGCTCTGAAAGTATCCTGCTACAGTAATGGAGGGCACTGAGCTTATTTGATGTGACATACTCCATTCATCTTCATGAAAGTTTCAAACTTATGAAATAGATACAAACTGATATCTATTGTCATTTACTGGCAAACCATGAGGTGTAAACACTTCACACAGCTCCCTCACAAACATGAAGCAGGATTATAGCTTTGATGGCACTGATGGATGGTGTCCTTAAGGCCAGGAGAAGAAGACTCATATCAGTACTGACACTAGGGGATCTATCAGCTGTCTTTAAAACAAAATGGATCACAGGATAGTAGCAGAGCACAAACAAGTAACAGTGCTAAGATTTCGTTCACTTCTTAGGAACAAAGCCCTGATAGTTTGATGACTGCTCACAAGATGCCAACGGTGAAGTTCAGAGGTGAACTGTCATTCAATATATGAATATTGCTTATGATATCTTCCATATAAGTTTAATATATTCCATACATGATTTATCATATTATGGTATGCTTATGAACTGACTCTCCATGTATGATCATGCCACTATAGAGAGACCTCTCCCAGTACACATATGGGTTAAAAAAATACTTCACTGAAAGAAGAGTTGCACAGAACTTTCTATATACCTCCATATAAAACATACCTAACATGCACATCTTCAGTCACTTACATTTGAAATACTTATGCATGAGAAACAGGAGGCTCCAGCTTAACTTGGTCAATAGAGATAACACTGCTATGTAGGAAAATACTACTTCAGGACCCAGCCAAGTTATACCCTCACTAACAGTCAAAGCCATCTATCTGCTCCTGTCAAAGCAAAGCCTTCCAGGAGTCTTTCCAGAGCTTGTTCAGCCTCCGGACAGACTTTCAGCATGATCTTTAGGAATCTTAGAAAAACATATGCAATACCTTTAGATATCTGCATCAACCTTCTCTTGGACCTCTGAATACTCAGAGAGAGCTTTCTTAATTATAACCTAATAGCTTTCTTAATCATTCCAAGTTATAATGAATAACATCATGGAATAGAAGTAGATTATAATATGTGGCACACTGACAAAACTCAAAGCAACTGTTCAAGAGGGGTATAATTATCCATATTTCACAGATTTGTAAGAGGAGGTGAAGAGGGGTATCATCTCCCCGCAGCCACAGGGATGCTGTGGCAGAGATAGAAGCAGCCATGTAGCCTTTACTCCTATACTATCCTACTGTGTTTTGAAATGTGGAGTAAATGAGACATTACCATAAAATATGCTGTAATCATGATTTTGATTAAACCCCAGATCATTTTAAAATACTGGATTAAGCTCAGGATTTTAGAAACAATTACATTCAGTTCTATAATAGAGGGACAGGTTGAGCATTTTTTTTCTGTTGACTCTAATTAGAAATATATGCTTCATTTGTCATAGTACTCTCTATAGGAGATCAAGGTGCACAAGAGATTTCAATCTGATGTCACTACATGAGCAGGTTGGGAATAAGTTCTTTTCTATAAATTATACTCAGCCCTTTAGTAGGAGAGAGCAAAAATTTTTTATAGGTATGAGTAAATGATTGTTACGTTAGTACAATTATAACCTGGTATGTGGCTTTTAAATTCCTACTTTTTAATCCTTCTTAGGAAATATTTTCACCTGGCTGTTAGATTATATTTTCACCTTCCATCAGATAGTTCCAGGGTACATGTTATAATAAAAATTCTACTTTTCCAGGACAACCTTATACAAGCCACTCAAATGTCTCCATTTGTTAAGTCAATAAGAAGATTGTTTTAATTCTCTGTTGGACCAATAGCTCTAGATCCAGTTATATGTGACAGATAAGTTACTAATGCCTGTAAAACTTCTTGTTTAAACAATATTCTGTGCTACTCTTGGAAGTCAAACACTTTACCACTTACCCAGTGAAAAAGTATCTGTTCAATCTTGTAAAATAATCAGATAGTGTTAAGGCATATTTTGTGTACTATGCAGCTAATTAAAAAGACTGTCTTTCTGTAAAACATATGGTCTGACCTAAAGTCTACCCTTGCAATTGTAATATGTTAGACAATTATGTTATTACTTTCTAGGGTGTACTCTGTAAAACCTTTTTAATATTTGTGCCAGATTAACTTAACTGATTGTCACAAATTGGAACTGATGTGCCATTTATGTCATAAAGGTAATTGTTAAGGAAAGATTTAATTCAGTTATATTTATTGTCCACTATTTTTGCCATAAAGGGGAATGTTTTATTGGTAATATCTGACCATTAATCAAGTTCCAAGTAATAAACACTTTTGCAAATTTGTGTACCTGCAAATTCCAAAGCACTTCCAGAGTGGAGATCACTTGTTCTGAGAGTGGTGTTTTGATCACGTGATTTGGATATGTATAACTTTAGATTTATTATTTCTAATAAAACCTCAAACTTATTCAAAACAAAACAGCAACACCTTGTACCTAGCAAGTCAAAAGAAAGCAAAAAGTCTAGCTGAGAGAGATTCTGAGGCAAACATAGGACTTGTTTCATGAAGATGCTAACATAGGTCTAATGTTAAGCATCATATCACAGTAGTAGCAACTTGTCTATCTATGTAGCATTACACCAAAAAAAATCTAAAAGCACTTTATAAAACCAAATCTACCTGCACATATTTTACTGGAAAAATCCCAAGTTTAGTTAGATGGCATGACTCTGTCAGGTTGCAATATGATCAGGAAATAATGCACACATCTTCAGATCCATTTTAGAGGTATATGCACCATGTTAAATCAGCCCTATACTCTTCAAATATTAACTGACCTTAATTCTTATTTTGACTACAATAGAAAAAAAAAGGCAAAAAATATACCAAAGTTGTCCATAAAAGAAAAACAAAACCCTGACATGTTAAGGAACAATTATCGTATTCTGTCCAGCTAAGAAGTAAATTTATTCTTTACATTATTATTTTTTTTTAATTTATGGGTTCATTATATTTCTTATGAAACTCCAGCAAAGAAGGCTAGAGCACTTAGAATATCCATAAGACAAGTACCTAGAATATAACACAGAACACAAATACCAGATATTATTCAGAATTTTGACTCCTCAGTAAGCTTGTTGAATAAAAATATCACAGTTATGCCCAGAAGTCACAGTTTGTTTTAATGTTCTCTGGTCATTGCATGCTCAATATGAAGTATAAATGCAGAGCAGGCACGTTGTTTGTAGTCATTGTGTTCCAAATAACTCACATTACCTCTTTTCTGCTCTGACAAGGCATAACTTGACAAGATTAGTCTAGAACTTCATCTGAAACCTGGGCCAGTTCTGGCTGAAATTTTTACTAGTCTGCAATGACACATTTTTAACTTACTCACATTCTTTTATAAGCAGTACTGAAATTCCCCTAGGAAACTTTCTCTCTCACAAAGAAAATGCACTTGCTGCACATGTTCAAGAAGTGCAAATAGCAGAACAAAGCTATCTGGCACCAGATTTATTTGGTAGACTGTCTATGCCTTGCCATTAAAAACAACCTTGAAACATAAAAAATAAAAATTGTAGAAGCCTAGGTTAACAGCACTACTTAAGCTGTGTGTGTGTATTTTTTTATTATTGTTGTTGTTGCTGTTGTCATTTACTGATCCACTGACCTCTTGAATTAATTTATGATCCATTCCATGTATCTATTTAGTTAATATGAAAACATAACAATGGTATAATCTTATTCTTTTAAGGGCATGTAGACAAAAATGTATGTTCTGTACACCAAAGTCTTTATTCTCTTGCAGTTAGTGCAAAAGCAACAGACCTGGAAGCAGAAAGTTTATGTCTCTGATCCAGATCATCAGGATTTGTATATGGTTTTCTCAGGTGAGTGTCTCAGAAAATCAGTGCATAAAATATTCTCATGGTTTTGTTTAATTGTTGCCAATTAGAAACATTTCTAATGCTTCCACCCATACTACTCTGAGTAGCAAACCCCAAGGGAGTATATCCTGACAGACATGTTCTTCATCTTCCACAGAGTGTTCTGGTGGTTTTCTTACCAAAAGTGACTTATGATTTTCTGGATGGTTACAGTGTAATGGACATCTCTACTGCCTTCATTTCTTCATGAGAAAATCTAACTGAAATAAAAACAAACCTACAAAAATCTGAGCAGAGGGAAAGGGTAGTGTAAGAAGCAAACAGAGGAGAAAGCATTACCAAGATAAAATGCAACAGCAGATGTTTCCTGCATAGTTGAAGAAGCTGATTTTGAGGCAGTATGCTCATGGGCCCTGACTTGTGATTTCAGCTGAGGGATCCCATTGACATGAACTTTAGTATTCACCATACTGTGTGCTACAGGGATTTTATTACTTTGAGACTTGCATTCTTAGTTTGCTTTTGAACATGATACCCTAAACGATCAAGTATATTAAAGTCCATTGATAAAAAGTTTTAAAGATGGATGGGAATTTTATTATCAGAGGGGTACTAGAAATGAGGTTGAGCTGCTTTAAATGCAGATGTGTTCCTAGCTAGTTAAATCGATCCCATATAATACATGTAATTGCAACTTTATATCTTATTATTGTCTCCACAGGGGTTTTGTGGAAACGATATGCTACACATTACACATTTTGTATGATAACACAGAAACATTAAATTATGCTTTTAAAGAATGCAAACATGGAAGCCTTAGAGAAAAACGGGCAGCATTCTTCTTCATAGAAAATTTTCTTTGTGGAGATGCAGCCCAAGGATTTGCTTCCCCAGAATAGCAGAGAAAAATGTCCAACTGCCTTTGATCAAAAGAAACTTGTGGTAATCCCTTTTAAGCAAAGCAGTATAGCAGACAGTGAATATATGTGAAGGACTAAATTTGAGAACCAAGCTGAGAAAGGATTCAAAACTGAGACTCTGTTGTGGTAAACTTAATTTAAAATGCCACATCAGAAAATAAAACTTCCAAAAATCCATTGGGAACTGTTAGCATCTTGCACTAATCCAGCAAGGAACTAGAGGGATTCATAATTTTTTAAAAATTGTTAATAGGATTCAGGAAAATAATATGGAGGTTTTTAGGTGCTGTGACACTTAACTGTGGAAGTTAATGATTTCCAGAATCTGATCGTTCTTACTTAAGATCCAGGAACGTTGTCCAAGTCACAAAAAAAGTCTAACAATTTTGCTGCTAATCATGTCTCTGCCCTTTTAAATAATTATAACTATAATTATTATATAATTATAAACTTTTACTCATGCATTTATCCAGGTATTCTGACAACAGTATCATGGAAAGTAAGCATATGAGATTTGAAGGAGCACTATGTGTATTTTACTCATTTTGATAAATCAATGCTGTGGAAGGCCTGTGCAAATAGAAACTACAATATATTAATTATCATAGACCTCAATGTTTCACTAACAATATGTGACTTGCTTTGGCATTGTAGACTGTAATTTAATATTAAAAAAAAATATTAGCATCCAAGTCTATTATATTGGTTGTGGTTTTTACGTTTGCTTCAGATTATTTCCAACTTATAAGAAATATTTTTCTAGTAATACATTTTTAATATTCCATTCTACTTTAACTGGTATGTGCTGATCTAGATTCACACATCATCTTTAGACAAAAATATTCCCTCTTGGTTTATTATCTTCCATAGAGAAAATTGTTTCATGATTAATTACTCTCACTGCTGAAAGGTATCCAAACTCCTTGTTATCTTCCGTCCAGCTCCAGCTATCAACAATCAGAGTTTTTGTTACAGTTCTGGCTGACAGATCAGAAGTTCCTGTCAGACTCCTCAAACAGATACCTAAAATAGTGTGAACAAGTTAAATTTTACCTTCTGTAAGAGGTGCCTTTCATTATGTTAATTATCCCTATAGTGGTTTATTTTTCCTCAAGCCCTCCGTATTTTAATATTTTTTGTAATTATGAATATCAAGTAGGGACACATTATTCCAGGAGCTATTCCTTCGATATCAAATATATAATGAAACTATTACCTTGTTTCTAAAAAATTATTCTATATTATTGGCCCCTACAGATGCCATTAACCTGTTGGACAATAGCACTACATTAAGAACATGAGCACATCATATATTCACCAATAAATACTTTCTGCAGTTGTTCCTCACACAACAATTTTGTCCTACACTTCTTTGTTCTTAGATACACAGCACTATCCTTGACCACTGAAACATAACTTGCACTTAACTTTTATACCTGTTTATTCTTCCAACTAAAACATATTATATCAGTAATCTGCTACCCTCTGAAAATTTCACCTGTTTGAATGATTTACTCACTTCCATGACATCAACAACCACACTAAAAGTGGAGTTAGTGCAGCCACTACGTAGTAACTTTCTTCCTTCTCATGGCTTTTTGGATGATAGAGGTTGGCTGGTCAGAAGGTTGCAGAACTCAGTAGAAGTCACTTGATAAAAACTTTTATTTCTGAGGAAGAAGATAAAGGTCAAGTCAGTGATTCATATAGGAGATACAGCTCTTAGTCAAATAATGGTCCTCTTCCTACCACAAACCATACACTGAAAACAACAATGAAAAAATAATACTAATAATTAGAAAAAAAGACTGCCAGCCTTATTAGTCCCAAGAGATGTCAATGTCAGACCTTCTGATGTCAGGTCACTGCTGACTGTAGTGGCTATCATATGAACATTTTTAAGCAGATGTTTAAATGTGGAGAGTCTGTCACAAATTCTTTACATGTTATTTGAATTTATTTAGTGTTATCACTGTCAGGCTTCTGGCAAAAGGCAGTAGTGCACTGAGAACATCTTCAAACCATCCATAAGCAACCATTTTTTCAGAAAAAGTCTATTACTTAAAGAATGATTTTGATTTTGTACCACTGCAAGCCCTTCAATAAAACATGTCTTTTACAAAGAGTCCAATGATCCACGTTTCAAAATCAGCTTCAGTTGTCATGATTACAGATCATCTCTTGGATCATTTCTTTGAGAATATCGATCCCCTTTTGGGTGCCTTCTTCAGTTAGTTACAGATAGACTCTTGTGAACTGAACAGTTGTAAAGCAGAGTGTTGGCAATAAAAGGATTTGAAAATAATCATAAGTCAAAGAGAATATTTTTCTTGTCTTTTGAATTAGTTTTTGGATTTGCCAAACTCTACACAGAGAACATGTGTGTTAGCGGAGCAACAGAAATTTCACAAAACTTACTTATTGTCAGTTATGTTTCATGAAGATAAAGCTGTGCTTCACTAAGTCTGGAAAAACAGATACAGAGACAGTAACCTGGTACATCATGTAAAGAATAATGCAGATTACCTAAAATAGCATCTCAAAGCTGACGTAAGTCAAAGATTTTACAACAGTGTAGTTATTATCACTTAGTAGCTGGTAAGGACTTGGTTTGAAGCAAGGTTATTCATTCAGCAGCCAGCCTGAGCTCAAAATAACCTTTAGCTTATATATTACCAGCATGATGTGTGAAATGTATGCTGTGATATAATGTTTGTTTCCTTTATTTTAGAAGTGCCCAGAAGAACTAGACAGAAAGCAAAAACTTATTACTTAATGTCTGAATGGAAACCACTTCTTTTGATTTGTGGGTCAAAACCTTAAGTGTCAAAAAGTCAAAAGTAAACTACTGAGGAAATATAGTTAAAGCCGCAGGATCAACCTAAAACTCAGAACACAATAATTTTCTAATTTCAGCTAGTAACAGCCACAAGAAACAACACTATATTCTACAATGTATAACAGGAAATTGTTTATGTTAACCAAGGATCAGCTATGAAACAGAAATAGAATAGTGAGGAACTAATCTATAGAGGATGAAGAAAAAAATTCATCATCAAAGACATTTTCCAAAATGACAGATCACAGGAGAGTAAAGGTCCTCTCAAAAGGGAGAAGCAAGGTCATATTTATAACACGTACACCCCAAGATTTTCCTTTCCCATTTATCAAGTATAGGAAAATAAACCAAGTATAGAGAAGCACATGAAATCATTAGCAAGATGCTAAAGGCAGACTTTAAGTTACTATAGTAGACCTTTCATTGTACGAAATTAATTTGGTTGACTCTGTTGCCAAGAGATGTTTGGGAGAGAGCCAAGAGAGTTATGGCAATAAATCAACAGGAAATAAAATAAAGACAAGTTGTAGATATTTTCTTGCTTTTTTTCTCTCATAAATGTTCAAACAATTTTTACAAGAGTATTTCTTTTAAAAATGGCATTGGTCCTAAGGATGCTTGAGGGGACTTTAGTCAGAATAAGCAGAAAAAGGCAAATAAATCTTCTATCTGCTTAATATATTGTTTANAAACACCAAAACAAAGCCAAAAATCAAAACAGTAACCCATCAAAAACCTGAAGTGACTGACAATGGAAAGACTGCAATGTATAGTTCACTCTATGGCCAACTGATGCCTGTTATATCGAGCGCTAACAGAAAGTTAGCTGGGGCTGACTCTGGTCAGTTATCAGAAGTAGTTCAGGAAAACCTAAGTACTCCAAAGCATGATGGTTAATGTCACCAGTACAATTTGTATCTTTTTTGCAAAATCATGATATTAAGAGCCATAAAGACCATTAAAACTGGCTTTCAGAACAAATTTGAAAAAGAACTGTGGCATATGCAGTCATCAAAAAGTCATGACAATTCACTGTGTAATAGTTATATATTCAGGAATGCAAGTAATTATGTTCTATCTTTTCTAAAAAAGCATCCCTTTGTTTCAGCCTGAGAATTCATTCTTTCATAGAATCAACTCTGATACAGAAGTGTATACAATTTATGTTATATCGCAGGAAAACTGGGTATTTTAAATGAAACACGATCCCTATATATATATATATAGCTTTTGAAATATATTAACATCTTTTGATAAAATTGCCATATAAATACAACAGATAAATTAGTATTATTATAACCAGCAACAAATATTTACTAATTTGAGAGGATTTTATTTCTGTACAACAGAGAGATCCAAGAACCAAACTGCCAATCCTTCCATGTCAAGGAAGGCACATACAAGTATATGAAATGGATAATTTAAAGTAAAAGTAATACAGGATCTTACTTTTCCCTTCCCCTCCCTCCTCTACTCATATATACATGACACAAGAAAAGTGAGGTGCTTAACAGCATGATAAAATGGTACTCCAATAGCAGCTACTTTAGAGAGCTGACTTTCGGCTTCGAGTCACTCTTTAGGTTGGCCTTATTGCTTAGGTTGTACAGTCAGAAAGTTATTTAGCTGTACACATTATGTTCTGAGTGGGCTGAGTGCATGTAATTTATGACTGTTGCACTTTAATGCATATTTAATAAAGCTGCAGACATTTATACACCAAATCAACTGTGTCAATTTTGTTTGCTTTGGGAGGATGGAGATGTCCCATGGCAATGCTGACACTTCTAGTGAGAGATTTAAATTGTAAGACATTTCATTTGAGAGAAGAGCACTTTTAATATACTGTAGCTTGATACAGCAAAAATAATCAGCAAGGGCTGACAAACAGACACAGGGAATAAGAGAAATAAGATACGTCTTGTAAAAAGTCTCACCTTTTGCTTTCAGACAAAAAGAAAGAAATTAGATACTGGCTGGCTCAGAAAACCCCCAGCCAACAACCAAAGATGATGATTAAATTTCATTTCACCTCAGGTTTAAAGGGGAAAAGGGAATGGGATGGAAAACAAGGAAAGGAGGATAATCTGTCTAAATAAGGGCAATCTACAGAAGTTCTGAGTATCATTTCTTTTTTTCCATACAAGGACCGTGACATAAATAAAAGTGAATTTTCTCTGCCATTGAGATCCACTGCAGAAGCAGACTCAGTTTCCTGATTGCTGTTCCTGTATTTAGATGTAGAAATAAATTGTTCTATTTTTTTTAACAATATGAGAAACATGTCTTGCAATATTAATTGCAGTTTTAATCTTAGATATTTGTACCCATTATAAGGAAGATACATTTGCATTTCATTTCCTCTTATGCTTTTCAGTCAAATCAATCAAAATGTTAGGGCAACAGTATCAGTTGACTTAATTTATTAAGGGTTTGTCTTTTAACCAGCTGTACATGGAAAATGTCTTTCAACCAGTAAAAAAGCCTGGACTGAAGCTAGCTGTTATTTGAAGGGTAGACCTGGACTGCAGTCCTTGTGCTGACAGTGCTTCATAGAGTTCTTCTTTACCTAGCCAAGCCTTAGTACTGTTAACAGCCTAGAGATCTGCAAGACCAATTCTAAGAGACCATGCCAAGTTGCATATTGCTGCAGTTATACAGCTAGCAGTAGCCAAAACAGCTAACTTGAGGATGTGTGGGTATGTGAGAGCAGTGATTTCAGGGTAGGCATATCCTCAAATGTCCAAGTTTTGCCTGCCTTTGATGGTCTGAATATTACTGCTGAATTAGGTTGTGTATCTGAACCTGAAGGTATGTTCAGAAGTTTACTTTTTTTTCTTTTTTATAGTATATGTGAACTGCTCTGCTGGGTAACAAGCCAAGTAGTGACATATATATATATATGCATTGTATTTGAGATTGAGCCTAAAATCTGAACTAACCACCACAGCTGAAAGGTGAGAAAACTGCAAAATCCTTAGACAAAAATGCACTGAAATATATGCAATATATATTCTGAAAGGATTGATGATAAAAAATACCATCCTAATTGAAATGAACTATAGGACTCAAGAAAAATATGTCAGGATATTTGTACTTTTTTGTAAAAAAAAAATCTAAGATACATAAACATTTATATTGGGAAATTTACTTCACTCACTAAGAACATTAAGAGGAACATAGGGTAAGAAAACTGACTCTAGGAAAATTGGGGGAGCTTTGTCACTGATGTCAACAGATGAATATTTGACTTGGTAAGGGTACTTTGCTCCTACATATGTGATTGTTGTTATTTTAAGTAAGCTCACTACTTTTACTAATGGTAGCATTTCACAATGTTCATATAGACACAGCATGCATCATATTTATTATCCTCAAAACTGAGGTTTATAGTAGAAAATTATTATTCCCCATGCTCAGTTTAAAGAGAGATGGACCATGTCTTTCAGTCAGGGAACCAGACCCCTCTGGAGGCCCATGGTTCATAATGGGACACAAAGCTTGAAAACAGGTGAGTGTGCTAATTAATCTGTGTGTACAAACAGATAAGAGGAAAATATCCTGATTTTATTCAATTTCATGTTGTACCTCCTTTCTTTTTTCCAACTGATTTTCCAGATTTCTTTCTTGGCCTCCTTACAAGTATTATTTAGAACAATCAATAAATTTGGGTTAATTTTTTTTTTTTTTAAACTTGATCTTTTAATGTAATTTCTAACTTCCCTCCCCAGTCCCAAATGCTAAGGCTTTTCACCACTGCACAGAAAGAAAACATATTAAAACAAACTCTATAAGAACTACAAAAATTTACCCTGCATGTATGTGGTGTTTTCCAGTCTGAGAAGCAAAAATGTGATTGAAAACCTCAGGTGGAATAAGTTTATTTTGGAGACAGGTTATTTTTGCTATAGCATCAGAGTACAGCACAGTATGTTATAGACTGCTTATTCTGATAGCATGATTTATTCCTGCTCATCTGGTGTCACAGTCTCTATCCTCATTGTAGATGATTACAGTATAAAATCATTTAAGGCTACAAAAGCCTGCTAAATCAATACTATTCAATCCAGCAGCTCAAGGGTGTAAAAATTACACTATATCAACTGTTTTCTATTCTACTCTATATATTTAAATTGGACCTTGGGATGACCATTTATTACACTGCATGTTATAGGTTCCCAAAAATAAATGACTTTTTGACACAAACTTTCAGGCTTTCTAAATCCAGCTTCCACACTGCTGGAGGCTAGAAATTTCATCTAAATATTATTGAATTTCAGCACAACATTAGCATGCAGAGATATTTACAATAACACAGCCATTACAACTCAATCAAAAGCTGATTTCAGCCAGAATTATGCAGAATTAAATCTTGCAGGATTCAAATTATTAAAAATCACAGACTCAATAAAGTGTGGTCTAGAAGTCCCATTTATCAAGGGAGTATAAGTGCCTCTACAGTTATAGTGACTTTTTCATATATATTCTGCAAGAATTTGCATGCATTTTAAAAGATCTGAGTTTAATTCTTATAGAATTCAAATAACTATACTATATTTATATGGCAATAGGAGCCAACTCAGAATCATTTCTTTATGTTTTCCTTTCTACATATCACTTTAAAAATACATTAGGGTTTTTTTCTGGTTCCTATTGGGTAGAAAATGCTAAGTAAAAATACGAGAAATGTATGTTTGGTTCCAATAAAAGCTGAATCAACATACCATAGAAAGTAGCTAGAATGAATTATGCAGATAATGCATAGTGAAGGTAATTTCTCACTTCTTATAAGTGACCAGAGAGATTGTTTTCAAAATTCAGTATATTAATTTTGGCTTTTATACAACTCATCAAAACCAAGCAAGGATAGAGTCCAGTTCTCAAAAGTAAGGCACTCCTCACTCCATATACTCAGCCTTCTTCTCTTTCCTCTTCTCACACAAATCCTTCAAACAAAATATCCCAAAATTAATTTCAGGATTTTTCATTGACCTATTGAATGTGTGATTGAGGGAGTCCTGGCATCTGTCTCACTGTGAATACTTTTCATCACTTGCTTCTTTCCAAACCACAGCAATAAAATCCAGATCCATGTCTCTAATGTTCACAGGTAAACCCAGAGTCTGGCTTGACCTTTATAATATGAAGGTAAAAAGTAAAGAAATGGCTCTTCAGCCAGTGACTTCACCATTCATTTTACACCAACTTAACATTTACTTACAGAACAGTAATACTGACCTAAAACCAGAAGTTATCAATTCCCCTGGTTTTACTCCTCCTCTAGAAATTATGTCAACTGCTTTTCTGAGTGAGTTCCAAATGATTTTGTATTAAACAGATGTAAAGGAATAGTCATATATGAAAGCTAATTTCTCAGTTTGAAAACTTCTTTAATTTGAGAAATTAAGAATTGCCAATGTCAGCGATGAATGTCAGGTTTTAATTCCTGTGTCATGCCCCATTTTCACACTAATAGAAATAGTCTAAGTAACAAAAACTAGATTATATACTGGTGTCAAAAGAAAATACCCTATCTATCTTCACAACAGGGACAGCCTTGATCACAGGGAACTTTCCTAGGGAATTAAAAACCCAGTTGCCTTCTTCCTAACCCAAGCAACAGAGAATGAGGCCAGCTGATCCTAAAAGCTACTGGCTAAAGTAGCACCTGTAAGCAGCACCCACAGCACTCCAGGCAGGACAAACATAATCATGGACCCACTTTCTTAATGCTCTAACTCTTGGTTTTTATCCTACAGCAGACACTGTGAACACACAGGATCTCCAAGCTCTGTTTTTGTGAACCCAAACATCAGCAGTTGTGCTGCGTTTTTGGAACCAGTTTCTCACCCCGGTTTTTCCAGTTCTGTCATCACACAACAGCTTCATTACATATAGTGTAACTATTGCAATTTACGTTACCTGGAGATCTGATCTCAGGTTTCCTGCTGTCATGACCAGAGAGAGAAGATTTGGCTTCAGTCTCCCATATTCTAACTTTAATTTCATTCTTATTTAAGATTAATTTCAAATTGACCAATAATTCTTTAAGTAAACAGCTCAAAATTAAAAAGAAATAAGCTCAGTCAGCACTAAGAACAATTCAACAGCTAAACCACCACTAAGAAAAGGTGTTAAAACACCATCTGTAGATATATTTAAAAAGGGATTATAGGACATACTGAAGATTACATGATCTAACATCCCTTCCAGATGTAATCTCTATGATTCCTTTGTTCAATTGGCTTAACAAAGTACAACTGCATTAAAGGCAGTCAAATAAAGTCCAATAGTGAAGGCTTTCCCAAGTAAAATTGCAATTGACTGAACAAGGAACAGTCATAAGGTAGTCACCAACTATTTGATCTTTTACTTATGTGACCCACAAGCCCAAAACTGTGTTTTTCTCTCAATTGTATTGCAACCACTGGTTTTCCCTTTTTGTTTTCTTTAATTAACATTGCATTTTTGTGAACATATAATGGGAGAAAGGTTACATAGTATCAGACAAGTTTGATTTGATTTAAGCTGCAGAAGTTAGAGATGTCCCTTTAGCTTCTTTAAAGACAGAATTTGCCCCTACATAATATAAAATTATATAGCAGAAAAGGGGAAAAAACCTGAAATAAGGAATTAAGTAATTTAAAAGCAGAGGTTGCAATTTCTATCAGAATTTGAATGTCTGCAATTGCAAATATATTATGCTCTCTGACATATCCAAAGAATAGTGATTATTTTTCACTTGGACAGATTTTATGCTATAACAAACTTTAGAAATGAGCCTTTTCTCAGACAAAAAAAAGATTGTTTCTTTATACTGAAAGTATTTTTTGTTGTTGTTCGTGTGGAGATCTCTGAAATAAAATGGTAAAATTACCACATAGAAAGTGTATGTGCATTTGATAGGGTATGTGTATGTGTTGGAGAGAGGAAATTCTTTTCTCAAGCAAATAAAGTGCTCTAAAATCTTTACATCACATTTATGAAAGCTAATACTTTTAATAGCCTTTACTATGGATGGAAAGAAATATTCATTCACAAATGGATAGATGAATTAAGACACATACTCAGACGTAATTAAATGTAATTGCAAGTATACAAAGAGATCTAATTCAGATATCTCTTATGAAAGTACCAAGTTAAAAACAACACATCAAGAAACCATATCTAATATTTTTGGTCCATTACATTTTTTTAACACAAAGGAAATCATCAAATGAAATCTTGAGATAGCATTTGTTCATAAAGATATGTGCATATTATTTAACCATCTTTGTCATCCAGTGTTCCCCAAAGTGTTTTAGAAACCAGCATCTTAGGCATATCTGGACACTGGAAATAATATCACCATCATTATTTAGCTGTTAAATTGTAATTTCTTCTAGTGCTACAGGGAAAACACTGCTATGAGGAAAGAAGTTTCAACTTTCACTCTCAGCAGTAGTGAACAAAAAGGAATATTCCTTTATTTAAAGCAGTCACCACTGACAGGAAGAATGGTGCATAGCTAGAAGTCTGAAAGGCTGGAACCTTTTTAATACTTTAATACAGCTTGAAACACCATGGAGGAAGAATGAAAACTATTAAAAAAAAAGAGATGAGCCCAGGCCTTTTTGATGACTGAGGTGAAAACCCTTCCATCCAGGCATAAACATGCTGAACCCAATTCAAACTGAACATTTTTGCCACTCATTTTGCTGCATTTACAGGCATTACAGAAACAGCAGTACTAAAAAGTATGCTCTCCAACAGTGTAAAAGATGAGTAAAAACAGGGAGAGAACATGATTTTTTTTCTATTTGCACATCACCTACCACAGAAGTTTTGGAAACTATTTAATACAAACTGGAGATATAATTCCCATTTAAATTAATGAGGAACCAGTACTGAGGATCAGTCATAACAAATATATTATTATCACAGTTTATGGAAGTCCATTTCAACTAAATTGCTTTCTGGTAGTAAAACAATAAAAATAATTGTTTTACACAGTTTACAGTAAATAATTCACAACAAAAAGATGAACTTAATTTCTGTTCATCGAAAATGAAAGATGAATAAAAATTCTGTTAAATAAATATATTAGTATGAGTAAATTAAAATATCAATACTCTCTGCTAGATATAGAACTGTTAGAAAAATGAATTTATTTCTTAATTTACAAATATCAAATACACTTTTTTCTGCCCTGCAGAAGCTGAAACAGTTTCCTTTCTGGCAGGATAGAAAGCCTTAGAATCAATTATCAATACTCATCTTTCAATACTTAAGAACTGTCAATTCAGCAAGCTGTACTTACATCTAGTTTATTTGTGTGGGATTTAACCCAGGCCATTTTTAAATGTTACAAAAATTACTTTGTATGATATATTACTTGTTTTAATCAGATACATTTTTTTTCTAATTGTCACTGCTATGGCAAACTCGCAGGGGATGGTCTGACTTGTGTACATTTCTGACAGTGAAATCGGTAACAACAGCTGCTTTGTGCCAGCTAGCGCATGTACCGTACCTCTCAAGCCTTGTCATTCACATCTCCCCTAATTACCAAACATCTGCTTTCCATTTCCATTAACACTGCACTACCAGCTTGTCTAGTTTAATACCAATGACTCTTGACCTCCCCCAAGGAAGACACTTTCTGTCAAAATTACCCCAAAAGAAACCATCTCTGCACACTAAATTTGTATTAAAAAAAAAAATATTTAAAAAACCCTACAAAACACTAACACTTCCAAAAGGAAAAGTCTCCTGTAATCAGATAAATAAGTGTAATTTTGAACAAAAGCAAACATCCCTTGCAAATTGTGCTTTATGTCTCCAAGAAGCTTAATACTTGGAGCCCAGAAACATGAATATTCAAGTGTAACATACAAAGCGATGGGTTACATGACAGGTTACACTAACAGTCTATAGGTTAGAATGACTGCATATCTGGCAAATATAGAACTATTATCTGTAATGATATCTGTCTACTTAAATAGAGACCATAATGGAAGGTCCCAACTGCCTTTATTATTTTTTTAATTATAGGTTATTATAATGGTGTTAATGTTCACTGTTTAATCCAGAATCCTAAAATTCAAAAGAATTATGACTCTATAACTTACAGCAATTCTTTTATTTTATTCCAGGTTGTGATCTCATAAAAATTTATTCCTATTTGGAAATCAGATGGTACTTAAAATATTTAATAGCTTCATTTTGTTTTCAAGTTACAGTACACTATAAAAGTACAAGAATAAAAAAAGGTTAAAAATGGAGAAAAGTCCTCTTCTGAAGTGATTGTAGAACATAACCATTGCCCTCAAAATCACAGAGAGGTCTACGTTTCCCTCAGCCTTGATGACATTCTTACCCTGGACAATGATACACAACTTAAGAAGTGTTTCTCAAATTGAAATCTATGGTGAAAAGGAGGTTATATTACAGAAATTGTGATCATAAATGTGAAGATGAAGCTGCGCCTCTCTCATTTTCATAGTCACGATCTAACTCATATTTCTTTTTCCACTCCAAAGTTTTCCATATAGTTACTTCATTAAGTGTGAGGCAAATAATCAAAATATAACCAGGCATTTGTTTGCCTTTGTAACCCCATAATGTAATGCCTTAAAATGTTCTAGGTAGGTTCATTACCTTTTAGAGTGCAGCTAGTTTCCACTAAGGGAACGGGCACTCAGGAGACATTTGCTCTGCTGAAAACACAATTCTACAATGTAGCCCTCAAATCTGTCAGATGATAAACATTCAAGTTTAACTTTATGAATGAATGGGAAAGAGAAATTGTTGATGGCAGGGGAAGGAAAACCAAAAAGTAAAATCATTAGCAGGCAATATAATACAACATCTTGCTATTTTGTACCATTTAGTATAAAAGGATTCATAGTGCTTTGCTGCAGGAAATCTGCATTGGTATCAGCTTAGTGTCAGTGAATTCCACCATGGACAAAGAAACAAAAGAGAGTTAAAGAGAAGAGTTTGGTTTGAGGGTGTTTCAGTGTATTTTTGGTTGCTTTGGTTTTTCTTTTTAATAAGAAAAGAAGGTGACAAGATAAAATGCTGGAAAAGTGACAAAAAACTGTGGGGTTTCAATGTATAGTATCTTCCTAATTGTCAGCCTCCCTAAAGAACCTATCACAGAAAAACAGTTTAACGGAAGGAGAAAAAATGATCTTCTAATCTCGACAATAAAAGCATTCCAGCCTTTGTATCTGCTGACTTACAAAAAAGTGCTTTCTAACAACAAAAGATGGAGCAGTAATTACATAAATCTCTTCATTCTTGATGAAGACACAATGGAGTATAAGGAAATCAATAGTGTTTCTGCTGTAATTCTTGTTTTTATTATAAGCTGAAAGCAAACTTGTTAAAATTGGATTCTGTTTCTTGTGTGTATGAAAAAAGAAAACAACCAACAAAAAACCAAAAATTAAGATCCAACAACATCAATGCAAGAGCATGCAGCCTTTAAAAGCCTGGAAATTATTTTCTCCTATAATACTTATAAGACTTATGATGCTGTGAAATCTTACACGAGGAAATGGGTATTATAAGAGCAATTTAGCATTTTACATATATCTTGAAAAATTGATAGCAACATAAAAAATACAGTTTTAGTGGTTGTTCTGCAGACAGCCAAAATGCCTAAAGGTTACCAACAATATTGAAATCCGTGTATTAAGTAAACTAAATGCACCCTGAAGTCAAATGTTTCCACCTTATTTTCAATAAATTGGCTGTAATGATTTTATCCCACAACATACATTTATAATATATGCTGCTCAAGATTGAGTAATACTGTTGATTTTGCAAAGAAAAGGTGGAAATTATTGCATTTAAAAATAATTAATAGATGGGTCTGCATACCTTTGAATTAAATTAAAAGAAAAATATTTCTTTTTTGTGGAGATGATTGCATTCATATCCTGTTTGGTGTGAAAAGTAGATTCCAAAAAGCTTTTAACTAATTTGTTCAATTTGTTTCAAAGCCAACATGAATAGGCTTGGTGCAAATTCAGATTCATTAAAACTTAATTAATATGCATCATTATGCAAATGAGGTTGCAGTTAATGAGTTCTTAAAAGAAGCTTTCTTTAATTAGTTCAGTTTTAATGGCATCATCATTTATCTGACTTGTTTTTAAAGCCACATGACATACAAAAAGTGACCATCCTCTACAATGTTGCAGTTTTCTGTTTCCTAATTGTGTTTCATCTTAATTCTTTAATGCTGAAAACTTTAAAAAAGTTAAATGTTTTGATGTTCAGCTCTACTGAATGTTATTTCAATTAAGAATACACTGGTTTGTTTAGACTAGAGATATGACTCTCTTCTTTTTAGTTATGTTTGCCTCCTATTATCTAGTCACTGTTTTTTTCAGTATACATACAAAAAAATGTTGAGATACATAACTGCAGTAATCCTAAAACTCTGGGGTGATTTAGTCTATGTGTTATTAGTGGTGTTTACAGGGTTACATCTGTACTGACAACACTTTCTTAAATATGAGAGTTCATTGGGAAGTAGTAATATGAGGAGAATCAAGATAAATGTTGGTGTGAAACTAAACAGGTTAAACAATTACCTTGAGAACTGAAAAAACAAAACAATGTAGTTACCTATTTCTGTAGTTTCAAATCTGGAAGCTTCAGAAATATAATAAGTTTTAAAACATCTTTAAATGTACAAAATATTGTGCTACATAATTATAATTATGTTTTGACAAGCTTCCTTCAGAATGTAAGTTCTATGAGGGGAAAAATTATAACCCTTTTACAAAGGCATCATTTGCAATACAGCAATGAATGACAAGAGTATGAGACTAGCAGGATCCTGAATGAGCTAGTCTGACCACCTGCTTATAGTGATCATATGTAATCATGAGATTTCTGTGCTTGGTTGTTTGAACCTCAAATGCTGTACATCCTAGTTTTCAGGTAATAGAAAAGCTGCTTGCCATGACAGTAGACTCTTCTGAACAGGTTCCTGAAATACACGTAATTCAGTGGAGCAATAGCCTGCACCTAAGGATTTAAGTAACAAGTACCTGGCATATTTGAAACTGATTCCAAAAACCACATCCCTATGATTTGTATTTGTTTCCAAATCTGACTGGCAATCAGATTGGTTGTGTCAATAAGAGTAACCAAGTAAGAATTCTGAAAACACTTTATGTTTTGTTTATTCATGTCTAAAACTGAAGTAATTTATGTCAACACAAAGACTCCTGATGTTTTCAGTGAACTCTGGATGAGGATGTTGCCATATCACATGTTAAGGTAAAATGGGGTTTGACACAGTCACTCTTTCTTGTTGAAATCTGTAGAGCTGTTTGCACGAACAAGGACAGTTTATCTTGCTACATACTTGAAGGATTAGGCATGTGATAGATAATTATTCTTTCTACCATCATTAGTTATTGACTGCTGATTTATAGTGGTACCTGTGAGAGGACAGTTACCTCTCTAATACCCTGTCAGTGGTCCTTTTCCCAGCCTGCTCCTCATTCAAAAGCTGATCACTATAGAAGCTGAAGAGACGGAACAACAAGCAGCAAGTGATAC
The DNA here is from genome assembly GCA_013399015.1 of Galbula dea. Classification (NCBI taxonomy): domain Eukaryota; kingdom Metazoa; phylum Chordata; class Aves; order Piciformes; family Galbulidae; genus Galbula; species Galbula dea. Next base: position 2,142,574 of record VWZX01009335.1, read on the forward strand.
TTAGGTCATTTGGCTTCAGTGTATGCAGCACAAAAACCTGAATCTTTAAGAGAAGTTTTAATGTGCAAGGATGAACCTAGTGAATTTGTACCATGCAGAGGAGGCCGTCTGGAAAAAGTTGTGAAGATGCTTATAAAGCTTGGATAGAAGATATAGTAAAGGAAGGGGGAGAATATAAGATCTGCCCATGGTAAAGAGTTCCTATATAGGGACAGAGAAAAGATTAACAGTATGAGAGGCACCTGAATACTGTTAGCAGTCACTTGCAAAATATTTGGAATTCAAGTAGTTTTAAGTACCAACAGGAAACTGAGATGCCATTGCAACACAGAGCAGAAATTTTGGTCTCTTGACATTTTACCAAGGTTTTCCAAATACAGCAAACAGAAATCAGTATATCAGCTCCAGCTTTAGCAATATTTCAGCTGTGATTCTCAGACAGCTGGACAGACCCATCTGAAGAGTCCAGCATGGTTCTAATCTATTTTCTATGAGAAGTCTACTATGACCTTTTCTCTGTCATCCATGCTTCATTAATATTTACCTTTGCTCTGGTCAGGCACTGAAACTAATCAGAAAATGTTCCACTGCTTATCTTCAGCCTGTTTAAAACCAAAAAATCCCATCTAAACATTTTGGAAGATAAACTGATACAGAATATGAGTTTAGATGTTTAGCTCCCTGGAACATTCAGTTACTCAAATGGTGGAGTGAACTCCATGAGTGCTTTGCATGGAAGAAGGTAATGAAATCCCTAGTGCAAATATGAGAGAATTCAGTATTTTGTAGTGCCTCCGTAGCCTCCTCCATCCAAGAAGAAAACAGCGGTTAAAAGCTGTGAACTTTGTCACCTGGAAGAGCAGAGGATTCCACAAACAGAAGACTGGTGGACAACATCCAAGAATTTGCAGGTACCAGCTGCTACATAGATACATACTCCCACAGTTGCAAATTTTTCTATGTTCGTGCCTTTTTAATAATTAATTGCTACACACTGATATTAAATAGAAAACATTTTGACAGGGCAAATTCCCTTTCTCTCTCTCACCACTCTACTCATATAAATATTACAACTAATTAACATCATTTCTACAAGAGGCATAGCGTTCTTCCACCCACTAGTTGTTCTGTCATTTGAAGCTTGGGTCAAATATCTAAAATGTCACACTATCATCATTAAATTGATGTTTTAATCCTCCTTAATACATGACAGAAAGGAGCTGTCAATTAGAAGAGGAATATCGACATTTTATTCCTGACATCATTTTCAATGGAAAGAATAAACACCAATTAAACAACAATTATATACCAAGGTATGACATGTTATATATTTGACATAGAGTATAATAATAATAAAAAAAAAAAATTTCACTAATAGTAAGGAGAATAGGAGTTTATCAAGAACATCAATTACTTCTTATCTTGATTCTTAATCTTTGTACACCTTAAGATGTATGGAAGTCTTTCTGCAAGGGCAGAGACAGGAAAAAAAAATGTAGAGATTAAAATACGATTATTAATTTTAAGAAAGCTACTTCCATTTGCCAGTGCTTCCCCAGACCATGACTACTTTTAACTTTCAGCATCCCTCAATCTGAGCTCACACGTTCAGGAAATGTTTTCTAAGATGCAAGGAAAATGCTGTACCAGCAAATCACATAATTCCAGGGGATTCATCCATGCTGGATTCCCAGCAGAGTACTGAGAGAGGAATCTGCCATTAGTACCAGCTGTGTGTATACCACACAATCACTCTCTAGTGATTGCAGAGAAAAGGCAAGGATTGGACAAGCTCAGTTATATCTTTCATTTTAGAGACAGCAAATGGCTACAGTGTGTCAGGTCCTTCACAACTTCCAGTGCCAGTTCTTTGAGAAAGCTTCCTTGCAGTGGGCTTGAATGAAACCCATCTTCTTAGGGGACTGACTGCAGAATGAGAAAAATCTATCTATGAATCTAGGGTAGCTAGAATTGCTGCATCCTCCCCAGCTCTCACAAATCAACATTAGAACGTTTTGGGTTTTTTTCTGATGTTAAGAGGGGTTCCAAATGACGGCTTTCTAATTTAACAGGGTAAAAAAAAAATTTAGAATCCATTTTCATTTGCCTTTATAATTTCATCATTGCCTTTCACTAAGACTAGGCCTTATTTTTAAGGACTATATAAAGGCATTTCCTAAAGGCTGAGATTCCTTAATTGCAATATTTTATTTTTTAGCTGTGGGTAATAATAGGAAAAATTAGTGCCCCAAAATTGCATAAAAGGTCTCAATAGGACATGATTAGGAAGCCTGCAAATGTCTTGTAAAATGGAGTCAGTAGGATACAGCCAACAGAAAAAGTCTTGTTCTCAGGTAACCACACTCCACACTGGGTGAGTTATATTTATATTCAGCTGAAAGCTTTATTATCCTTCTGAAGGTGGGAGAAAACCTTAATCTGAATGAGAATCAGTCCCTAGACTATCATTAGTGTCTTTCAAGTACAGATAGGAAAGCTTAATTCTGATTTTATGCTCAAGTAAAGAAGAAATAACTCTAGTGGAAACTTGTGTGAAAGCATTCGGGCTGAGTTACCACAATTCCAAATATTACCTACCGCCCACCAGCTGAGTTCTGGTAACCCATCACATGTGAACTCCAAACTATCCTAAACTGCAAAAGAAAAGGTGTTTGGGTTTTGTTTTGGTGTTTTGTTTTTTTTTCTAATATGCTACTCTATGGGTAACCAATAGCTCATTAACTGTAGTAAATCCTTGACTGCTTTAAACACAGTGACATCCTCCCTTCCATTTTTTGCTTTGTACTCGTCAGTAAATCAGACCTCTTTCTCAACATTAAAGCAAGAGATAGTTGTTTCAATTATCTTATCCTTTATTTTTTCATCATATTCCCCTGGTGGAACTGACATATATAACAAAAATCTTGAGATACTGTCTCCATTACAAATGGAGACAATTCTTTTGCATTTAATGATTGCCTCTCACACTCAAAAATGAATGAATAGTGACACTCTTTCTCAGCCTGGAAGCTCTCAGGTGATTCTTCTTAGCAAACACCTGTCTTGCTTTACCCCTAGGCATCTTATTTGTATGTGTTATTTCTGCCACAACTGACCTGCCAGGCCAGCCAACAAGAGCAAAAATACATTTTTATTTATGAAGCACCCTAGAAAACTTTGCTTATCTACTTGTAAAACACTGTAAGAGGTAAGCAGTAAATAGGAAAGAGAACATAAAACTGATGAGCGCTTACCCTCTATTCCCTACTGATGTTTCTACTTAGCCCTGCTTAGCATTTCAATCTATATAAAGTCAATGGGCCATATAACCTTCTTCTATACACACTAACCAATTAACATTATTCTTTAATAGGAAGAAGTTTGGGGAATTCTTTTTTCCAGTTTGATTCAAAGTAACATTGTTACTAAACAACAATGTTGAGGCGAGTAAGAAGATGCATTTGTTCCATGAAGACAACTGACATTTAAACTAAGAAAATGTGCATTTATTTTTAATGAGAGGCATTTGAACAACAGTTTCCTAATATTAAGTAAATGGTCAAGATTTCTGTTACAGCAGTTAGAGTAAAATAATAAACTGACAAGACTACTTAGATAACCAATAATACAAAATTTTAAAAAGATAAAGCAAGGTATATTAACGTAAAAAGAATTCAGTCAGATTAAAACTAAAAAAAAAATTGCTTTTCTGATTTGTTTTTCAAGTCTACTTATGTCCAGAGCGTGTTAAAAACTCAGTTCTCTTGTAGTTAGTTGCTCAAACACAAAAATAATGCCTATTTCCTTGCAAACACTTCAAAGGAAATACATTAGATAGATTTGGTGGTGACGCTGTGTTTTGGGATTTGAAGTGGGGTTTATTTTGCTTCCAAGTATCTAATGTTGGATTACTTTAAGGGAAATTTGTCTTGCTGAAGCCCCGATTTGGCAATTTTACTCAGTACAATCTTTTCAATATACTTTTCATCTTACTACTGCAATATGATAGTATGAAGACCTGAAAATGCCTTTAATATCATCCAAAACCAGGGCTCAATTTACATCATCTTGGCTCATTCTAATATTGCTTCTTTAATTATGCTTTTTAAGATTTCATTGTGGAGGCTGTCAGCTACACTATCCTTAAGAAAAGTGCCTCAACAGGGAGAAAGTGGCTGCTCTTGCAGATCTCAAGCCACATGGTCTGTTTAACAAGTAATCCTGGAACCTCATTCTTATTTTATACCAGAGAGACTCTTGCCTGAACCTTTTACCCTAGAAAAGGTAATAGCTGAGATAAAAACTACCAACTCAATACTTGGGATACTGCCCTAAGGAGCTTTTTTCTAATCCAGCAATATCCAAAATTTTCTGTAACTTTCTGGATGATACAATAAAGAATAAATCTATGAATTTTGTGAGGAATGGCAAGGAGGAGCAGAACTCAAAACAACCTCAATAACTAAGGAGAATGGTCTGAAAGAGTGTGAACTACTTCATACAGGAGTGAAAAAAAATAACATACAGAAATCTAGAGAGAACAATAATTGGCTATGCTAGTACAGCATGAGGTGTACAGGGCATTATAGTAGATCTCAGACTGAGAATGAACCAATGTGCATACTGCAAGAAATGTCAGTTTCATCCTGGAATTATTAACAGGAGTACCTCAACAGGAGGGGAGATTTTTCTCCTTAACTATGAATGGAGTGTCCTCAGCATGACTGGGATCACTCTGTTTAACCAAGATGTAAACCAAATCTGCAGAAGTGTCAAAACCAGCAAGAAGTATAGATAACATCTGCTGTGAAGAAAATCTGAAGAGAACGAATGTGTTTAGAATTGAGAAAAAATCAAGAAGGATCATGACAAAAACCTTCTTGTATGTAAAAAAAAAAAAAATATTATAAGGATAGTGAACAAGACTGCTTTGTGTCCACTGAGGACAAAGCGATTTGCAGAAAAAAAGAAAGTTTGTTAGATATTAAAAATATTTCTATGTGTAATAGTTTAAAAATAAACAATTAACAGTTTAACAATTAACAATTAATAGTTTAAAAATGAACAAATTAACTAGGCAATGCACTATCTTGAAGATTAGGTAAATAACTATCAAGGATGATTTTACATTCATTTTAAGAGAAGCAGCAAAAAGATAACGTTAACTGAAAATGTAATTCCGAGTTGCCCAAAGTGCACATTTCCTCATACATCTTCTATAAATATGTTTCTCTTAGAAATTAGATTTGTTTGAGGTTTATTTTCTCCTCTTGTTTCAAACCATTTGAAGGCTATTCTAGAATCTGATCATTTTAATTGTTTAGAGATTTGTTCTTCTTTATATTTCCCCATTTGCTTTTTTGAGCACTTCCTCCTCAACACTTATTTTCCTTCTATATTTCTCACTCTTATTTCACTCTAGATGCAAAATACAGATGAAACATAACTATATTAGAAATTTTTATAATCAACGAGAAAAGGAATTTTAAATTCAGAAAACACTAATCCACAGAATTTAAGCAATTAATAGTTTCACATAAAACCCTAAAATGGATTTAAGTTTTGTGATCTTTGACTACAAAAAATGTTGAGTGTCAATTTTGAAACTCCAGATGGTTTCTGAGCTTTCTTCTTATTTTCGATTCCTGTCAGAGCCACCTCACTCATTGCTCCTGACTACTGATCTGCCATTCAGATTCAGTTCCTTTTAATATGGACAAGAGTCTGTTTGCAGCTAATTATTTAATTTCTCTGGTAGCTGAAGTTACATGTCAGTCATCTACTGAAATAAGAAAAGTCTATCTCATTTTCCTTTGCATGTTCTTAACAGACCCTATCGGCATAATTAATCATAAGAAAACTCTACAGCCTTACACTAAGTAAGATCTCTCTTTGAGGTTAAAAACTTACCTATGCTCTGGCACAAAATTAACATAAAAATGTACACTTTCTTCCCCCCCCAGTTTCTTTTCTCTTCCACTAGAGTCTCAGTACAGGACCTTGGAAATATCCCTTAACCTCTCTCAGCTGTTTCCAGGTGAGATTGTTGGCCTGGTCAATTAAATTTGTAAACTCTTCAAGCACAGAATAACTTCACCCTGTATACCTAATCAACATCTAGCATATTGCAACTTTAGTTTTAGTTAAGGTCTTTACTACAACTACACTGTAAATAGTCATGTTTATTGATACTCATCACAAATTTGCCATCACTTGGTCTGACTAATAATAGGAAACCTGATACTGTGAGAGGGTCAAACAGTTTTGTCATTACATGTTTTTGATTCATTTTTATGCCTAATAAGATGATATTTCAATTAATAATGTTTGGTTAATAATAAGTGCTCTCTATATTACACAACGTAAAGATTTAAAAACAGTGCAACTACAATACAATTTCTCTAAACATGAGTCACTTCATTTAGTAAAAAAAAAAAAAAAATGCAAATACTGCTACACAGCTATGTAAATGGGATAATGTGAAGTTTATTCCAAACTAGATCTACAGTTTCAAGTTTCTGTAATAACACAAAAGCAAAAGGAAGCTTAATGGAATTAAACAACAACAACAAAAAATTAAACTTATAACTTCAACTCCATGCCAGAAAAAAACCCCAACTCTTTCCCCAGAAAACAGGAGTTTGGCAGGACTAAAATAAGTTAATTATAATGTCCATGCTTAGAAATATATTTAATATCAGATCAAATATTCAATATCAAATTAAAACAATAACTATATTTCATCAGACTGCTGGATATGAATCAACTGGAAGGCCTTTTCTAAAGTGTAATATTAGTATGCCTCAGTGAATGTAAGCCAATTAGCAGATTATACATGTTGGCAGATACAAGCACATGACTAGTTTAACATGTCCTGAAGGCAAAGTTCACCCTAGGTTTCCTTTTCTCTAAATACAACGTTTATCTTGCTGTCTACACAAGGCCTGACAAATTTTAGATTACACTGCTGTCCTGGAGTTCCTTATAAACTCCACTGATGCAGCTGCTGCCAGTTGGAGAGAGGATATTGGACCACAGAGATTTAGAAATACTCAGTCTGCCATACTGGGTGGCAAATCTAAAAGAGAGCTCCTTAGATGAAATTCAAGATTCAAGCAAGTGCCATCCAACATAATCAATTTTTTTCTAGAAGAACTCACTCTTAGTGCTCAGTCAGAATTAGCAAATCACTCTTTTTCTGTTACCAGCCTAGTTTGGGATGTTCCTCTTAACCTTCACGGGTTTTCTACAAGAACATTTCTATTTCACAGAATAACAGAATATTAGGAGTCCGAAGGGACCTTGAAAGATCATCTAGTCCAACCCCCCTGCCACAGCAGGATTCCCTAGACCAGGTTACACAGAAGCGTGCATCAGTTTTTGGGGCCATTACTTAGTGGATCCATTTTCTCCCTGAATCATATGGAAATCTGAAGTGTCAGAATCGCTTTTACTTAATGGTAACTATGGATTAAGTCACATCATATTCCCACTGTAAAAGAAATTGTACATATTTTCACTTAACAAGATTTTTCTGTGAACAAGATATATTTTTAAAATAAAAAGAGCGTGTATGAGTCAAAAGGTTCATTTACAAGGCTGTCATGGAGACAGTATTTTTAAATAACCACAGCTACATCAAATGATAATCATCAAACCAAATGCTAAAATACACTGAAGCCTAAAAATAAGAGCCAGGTCTAAATTACTCTAATTTCTAAGGCTTTACAACATTTCAAAAGGTAAGTCACATTCTGAGTGTATATTCTTTGTTTTTCATTCTTGAAGAGCACTGAAGTGGCTTGTGAATCAGGCTTTTAAGATGTTTGGCTGTAGCAAAATTGTAATAAAAAATGCATAATATGTATTTAAGAAGGAAAGTAACACCTCTGTCATAAATTGGTTCTTTGAAATATTTAAATTAAAAAGTCTAAAGCATACTATGCTTGCATAAAACAGAACTAAAGAGCATGTTACTTAGATACCTGGGTTTCCTCACAGGGATAAATTTAAAATTGGGAATGCTCAAGGAACAGAAACTTTTTTCTAGACAATATTAACATTGTTACTGGGGTTTTCTCCAGTTCAGGTTTTCTTTTGTCATTCTGTGAGAGAACTTACTTTCTATTGCAATTCATGGAAATTGGCAATAACAATGAAAAAATATTAATTTATTTACATTGCCTTTTGAATAGTGGAGGAATTTCACTGAAAAAAATAAAATATAATAGCCTCCTTTAATGAAAAGCAAAGTATATGTCTATGGCTTAATGCCCTATTTTGCTCTCCAAACACAAAACCGTTAAGTCCTTCTACTCAGTTCCTACTCAGGCATAGTTCTCACTCAAGTAAACTGGCATTTTGCCCAAATAAAATGAGTAACATTATAGGAATTCAGCCATGAGACTGTATCAGTTTATTGCAATATTTCCCCCCAGACCACAAGCAAAACTGTACTCTGGATGACAGAAGAAGGCTGCCCAACACATATGCAACTACTGGAATTCTGCCAGTTGGGCAATATCCATTGTATTTCTTCAGAATGGAGCAAGAAATATATCATGAGAGGCAATCAAAGCCAAAGCCCAGGGCAGAGTTAGTTCTGCAAGCAAGGGCATATGTCTTTCTAAATTCCATTTTAATATATCTGGGGAAAGCATTACATTTATAACAAGATGCAAAGAACAAACTTACACCAAGTTCATGAGACTGCTTCTAACTTCCAGTTACTAACTAATTCCATTACTGAAATATGTTTCTTCTTGGCAAAGAGAAAATATGTTCTTTTGCAATTTCTCTGTCTCACCTGAAGTTCAAATGGATCGTGGGTTGGGATCTAAGAATATATAATACATACATTAATGCAAATTCAGAATGCCCAGAATACACTATTCTAAAGTGGAGAAGGATAAAGCAAAGTAAATGTAGCTGAAAGTAGGTAGAATGCCTCTATTCTGTCTTAAGGAGTTGGTCTGCTCTGTTCAGTGACTTTTAATGTAGAACTACTGCATGTTGTGTTTTGAATTTTTCTGCATTTGTCTCAGTTTAGCCTCCTGGAACCTATGGTTATTAAGTACATTACCAAGGAAAGTTCTGATCTACAATGAGAAGCACCTCTGCAGGTTATTAATACAGCACAATTAACTTCAACCATTAATTTATTACAAAATGCACCAACCACCTTGTTACATATCTATTAACAATTAAGAAGAAAGAATGTGTATCAGTAAATATATATTTATTATTGAATTCATTCTGTTTATCATGTTTACATATCACATATACAAACAGAATTATTAATAGCCTTCTCTCTCCTTTCTCTCTTTTTTCAGTGGGTAATAAAATCTCTCTATTCATCCCTCTACATCTTTTCTTGTTCAAAGTCACTTCACTGTATGTATGACTCTCAGAATGTCTTTAAAAAAAGACAATATTTATTACCTATCTGAATAAATGCATGTATTATGTAGTTTCTCTTAGTGACATGGTAGAAAAGGGTCTGTCAGCGTTTCTCTACAAACCCTGCTTTCAGAGATTTATAATTACAGTGTCAAATTTGCCTCTTCCACTACAAAGTTTCAAATTGGCAAGAAATGTTGTTATATAAAAATCTACTTTCAGCTGTCCAACATCTTATTTAAATATGGAACCAAATTTTTCATTAATACATAATGACATTTATAGTATATCAGACTTTATTTTCTTTAATTTTAGTCAAAATGAGAAGGTCTGATAGTTCAGACATCTACTCAGCACCTCTGAACACCAGCTCCTACAGGGATACTCATGGGAGCTGTGTAACACAAATGAAAAATCTCTATTTAAGAACCAAAATGATACAGCTCAAGTTATGCAAAATTGTTCCTAAATGGCTCTTTTAAATATCACAACTTACATAGTCTCTACAAGCTTATGATAACCAGGGTAAGTCGTAGCAGAACAGCAGGTATTGTCTCTTGGCTAAGCTGTTAATTTTTACCTGTCTGCACTGCAAATCTATGTAGTCATTACTGTCCACCTTGGCTTAGTTTCTTTCATTATCAAATCCATCAGGTGCATTAAAGAAAGAAGTAAGCTGCCTATGTAACAAGTGAAAAGAAAGTCTGAATTTTGATAATGGTCATTGGTTTCGGGAGCATCCATAGCTGGGAATATCCCTAATAGAACTGTAACACTAGTTGTTCTGTGTTATCCAGGCACAAATCTAGATCTAACTCCTAATTTTTACATCTTTATTCATGCAGATCATAGTCTTGCCTTTCTACCATAGTAAGAATTTAAATGTGATTATTATAAACTGCCCTGTACACAAATAATTCAGCCATACTTAGGGACCTGCACTATTACACTACATTTTCACATTGCAGAGGAAAACTGCAAAACAACATCCCAATAACCACAGAGAAAAACACATCCTATATGTAACCCCAGTAACAAAGCAATCACCAAAGCCCTTAAAAATGCTGAAGTTGTAATATTTTTCCTAGTTAAATTTTGTCAGAGGCTCAGGTACCTCCATTAATTTTCTTCTAAAATACGACTGGTCTTTGTTTAACTCTTCCCTTCGTATTAGGCCCAAACTGGGGCTATGCATCTGCAAACTGCTAACAGGATCCATGCAGGTGATCCGCAGTGTATCCTACTGGCCTGCACAGGCTTATGTTATTTCCAGATATATTAAGCTTAAATTGATTCTCGTTCCTCAAACAGCATGGTCCTGGTAAAGCTAGTCTGACCTTTGAGATGTTAAGCACTTCCTGGTGAGGGAAGCTTCCTTTGGTTTTGATTGGTAGCCTCAATTAAGAGCACTCGGTGCATTGGAGCAGGGCAGTTTACAAACAAAACCAAATATATTAGTGTGAGATGCAGTTTGGCTGCAGAACACAATCTGAGAATGGGTCATGCTGGAGCTCTTAGAAGAATCACAATTTTAGCACTATCTCTTTCTCTGTTGCCAGTAACTACCTGTCCCCTGCCTCTGTCCATGATTTCTTTTATTTCTCTGAAGGAAAGAAACTTCCTAAGAAGAAAATATCCCTCTCACGGTGGCCTATGTCTTGTATATCTCTCAGAAAATGAGTATAACTACATATGAATATATAAAGAGATACTAGCCTTAAAAGAAATAGAGCTGAACAGCCTGAAAACTTCAGAGTATTTCAGCACAGCTGCCTTTCTGTCTCATGTCTCCTAATTTTTCTTTCATTCTGCTAAAGTAGTACACAAAAATCTGCTGAGCCAGCACAGAGATTGAGGAAATCAGAGTCCAGGAGGAATCTCTATAACTTGAAGTATGTTGTTTCTGTACCAGTCTAACCTAGATCACCTTAGAGGCACTACTTTAACACCTTGAGGCTGTACTATAATCTGCTAAACTGTCATCGCGCTGCATACTCTGACATTTCCCTCTCTGGCTCTTTCTGTCCTTCGTACCATCTGGCTTGCAAAGATGTTCTCAGAAGCCCTCATTCTATAGTGGCTCCTGTGGAAAGACCTCTCTCCCAAATAAATAGCAATTTTAGGAGCTCATAAGTTCATTCTAGATCTTTGAACAGGACAGAGCAATCTCAAAATTTCACCTTGAATGCTTTATCCCCATCTGCTGCATACCCAAGTGATTTAATGTCAGCTCTCAGACTTTGGTGATGTTTTTGTCTGACCTGTAGCAGCTGGGATCAAATTATTTACTACTGCACCTCAGCTTATTCTAAACCAGAACTAATTCCTAGCTCTCAGAATCACTAAAGAAAGTTCAGAAAAGTCAACTCTGCTTTTTCCAAAACACAGAAGGCAAGTAAAATAACTTCAAATGTATTTCTTTTTTAAGTTTCATAAGTTTTGAGTCAAATTCCTGACTTTTGCCAATGCTTGGCAATACTGTCTAACCTAGCAATTTTACAGTTATGACTGCATCACAGTACAGCTGAGCTAAGGAGAGATTAGCACTCCCTCAGATTTGCCAGCATAACTGCACATGTAGCTGCCCTCTAATTCCTCTTCTGTCAAAATGGTAGGGAGTAGGGCTTTTCAAACACAGGTGATTTAAACTAATGTATGTTAGGGAGGAATACACCAAAAAAAACAACCAACCAACCAACAAAAATATTATACAATGGACCGAAGTAGTGGTAAATTCTGTTGTGGGAGCTATGGCAAATGGAAGAAAGGCAGAAGTGATAATCACTTTAGCCAGGTCAGCTATGTTCAGAACAAGATGCTGAAGATCACCAACTCCACTTAAGACAAGGAACAGTGGGAGATTAGAAAGAATGGTTTGAATATCAGGCCATGTATCTGTATTGCAGATGACCTCTTACCTAAGAAATGTTGTCATAACTTGAGACATGCATTTAAAAATTTTATGTAGTTATTTTTACTTTTAATTATTAATGTTATATTGCAGCATCAGGAACTAATGTTGCAGTTACAGACTAACATCATTAAAAGTATTTTTATGCTTTCAGCTGTCACAAACAATGCAAAGATTGCTCTAGAAGGTATGCACACTCAAATTTTTTTCCAGACACTAAGCATAGTTAATATTAATTCAACATTAAAGATAGATTTCACAATGAGATTCTCTGTTGTGACTTTAAAAGGAACTTGTAAACACACGAGTAAAATTGATCTTATAAATGTAAATCACAACCAAAAATTTTTACCCACATTTTCAAACTCTTGTCTTTCAGCATAGATCCACACATCACCTGACAGCAAGAATAAGCATAGCCAAGAGTCATCTATAAATTTAATTTTTTTTCAATATACCTGGCTTCTTCAACATCCCTATTATTGTGTGACTAATATGTCCAGCTCTGATTTCAAGCACACAATCGGTGCTCTAGAAAAGTTTTTTCTGACATTTATGGAATTTTGCACAAGCATAACCATAGTCAGATTCCCAGTTTTCTGTTACAGAGATAAAAATTGTCCTTCTGGAGTTTAAAGACAAGTAGAGGAGGAGGGAAATAAAGCCAGAAAATAATAATACTATATTAAAACTTCATTAAAATTACTCCCATGAAAGACTATAACTACATACGTAGACAGAGTAAATTGATTTACTGTATTCAATTCCTTACTTCTGAAAGATGTTTTCAGCATAGGAGCAGAAACAGGGTGGCCTGCAGCAGCTTGCCCAGCTTTCTGGAAAACGTGTTTCCCATGAAATTTGCCACCTTGAACCATTTTATTCCAAAAACTCCAAAGGATTTTTGATATCAGGTCTTTCAAAACACTTTTTGCCAAAAGTGTGTCATTAAAGCTGCCAAGCTGTACATAGCATACAGAGACTCTTGCTGGAGTTTATAGAATCTGACATAGGAATGTTAAAGAAAACAGAGCACATATATGGAAAGTGACAACTGATTATTTATTTTTAGATATTTTTCAAAGTATCAATAAATCCAGCTGAAACTTCATGGTCTTGAGGTGTTGTAAAAGCAGCAAACCACAAATTATAATTTAATTTGCTCTCTACACATTTCCTCCCAGCCCCCAAGGAAATTTAAAGTGTATATATGCCCAAAAAGAACTTTTAATAATCAAATTTCATCTTTGGGGAAGGCCTAGAATGGTGTAATCAAAAGAAAATTGTAAATATTCACTTCACCAAACACCTAGAACTACTTAAACCTCATTTCTAGCTTAATAGTTCAGCAGGGTAATTTAAAGAATAATATGTTTGATCTACTACAGAACTGCAGTTTGCTGCTGAGGATGCAAATCCTGCCTCAATCCACAGCCTGTGACATGCATAAAGTACCAAGTTCAGAGACCACCTATAGCCACAATTAGAGATAAGACCGGTGATTTAGGGTAAGACATCACACAAAGCTATTTATAAAATCTTACCAAATCTTAATCATTTGGATTGAAGTATACATTATGTGTCATCTGCTTCCCATAATGAATTACTCAGGGTAGGGGCTTGCTCTGGTTGCTGCTGCATCTTACAGTATCACTGTGGAAATTCTTCTACATTTGGTCACTTATTAAGCCTTTTAATACCATGCCCAACAAGGACCTTTCTCAGAATTCAGCAGCTGCCTAAATATTTTGTTCATAGAAACTCTATAAAGACCATTTAGTCATGAGAGATACGGACAAGGCAGAGCTGCTCAATGAGTTCTTTGTCTCCGTCTTTACTGGTGGTCAGGCTACCTGCAATGATCAGGACTTGGTAATCTCGGACAAGTGTTGGGAGAGTGAGGGACCTCTCACTGTATGTGAGGAACAAGTTCGGCACTACCTGTGGAAGCTTGACCAAAATAAGTCTATGGGCCCTGATAACATTCATCCTAGAGCCCTGAGGGAATTGGCTGACATTGTTGCAAAACCGCTCTCCATCATATTCAGTAAGTCATGGAGGTCAGGTAAAGTCCCGGGGGACTGGAGGAGGGGTAACATCACCCCCATTTTTAAAAAGGGTAAAAAAGACGACCCAGGGAACTACAGGCCAGTGAGCCTCACCTCTGTGCCTGGGAAGGTCATGAAGCGAATAGTAATCGAAGTGATGTTAAGGCACATACAAGAAAAAGAGGTGATACTGAGTAGTGAACACGGATACACTAAGGGCAAGTCATGCCTGACCAATCTGGTGGCCTTCTATGATGGAGTGACTGCAGCGGTTGATGAAGGGAGTCCAACTGATGTTGTCTACTTGGATTTTTGTAAGGCCTTCGATACGGTTCCTCATGACATCCTCATCTCAAAACTGGTGAGATGCGGATTTGATGAGTGGACTGTTCGATGGATAAGAAATTGGCTGGAAGGATGCTATCAGAGAGTCGTGGTTAATGGCTCTTTGTCCGGGTGGAGAGCAGTGACGAGTGGTGTCCCCCAGGGCTCCGTCTTGGGACCGGTGCTCTTCAACATCTTCATTAATGACCTGGACATGGGTATCGAGTGCACCCTCAGCAAGTTTGCAGATGACACAAAGCTGAGTGGTGTGGTTGATAAGCCAGAGGGGCGAGATGCCATCCAGAGGGATCTGGATAAACTTGAAGAATGGGCCCAAGAGAATAAAATGAAGTTTAATAAATCTAAATGTAAGGTCCTGCACTTGGGTAGGAGTAATCCTGGCTATGAGTACAGACTGGGTGAGGAACTCATTGAAAGCAGCCGTGCAGAGAAGGACTTGGGGGTCCTGATAGATGGAAAGCTGGATATGAGCCAGCAATGTATATTCGCAGCCCAGAAAGCCAACCGCATCCTGGGCTGCATCAGGAGAGGTGTGACCAGCAGGTCTAGGGAGGTGATCCTGCCTCTCTACTCTGCCCTTGTAAGGCCCCACCTGGAGTACTGTGTTCAGTTCTGGGCTCCTCAACATAAGAAAGATGTGGACCTGTTGGAGAGAGTCCAGAGGAGGGCCACAAAGATGATTAAGGGACTGGAGGACCTCCCCTACGAGGAAAGGCTGAAACAGTTGGGGTTGTTCAGCCTTAAAAAGAGAAGGCTTCGAGGGGATCTCATAGCTGCCTTCCAGTACCTAAAGGGGGATTATAGGATAGAAGGGGAGAGACTTTTTAGGTTCTCAGACTGTGACAAGACAAGGGGAAATGGTTATAAGCTGCAAGAGGGGAAATTTAGGTTGGAGATTAGGAGGAATTTCTTTACCAGGAGGGTGGTTAGGCACTGGAACGGGTTGCCCAGAGAGGTTGTGGAGGCCTCATCCTTGGCGGTGTTCAAGGCCAGGCTGGATGTGGCCCTGGATGACCTGGTCTAGTGCATGTGGTGTCTCTGCCCATGGCAGGGGGGTTGGAACTAGATGATCTTTAAGGTCCCTTCCAACCTGAGCCATTCTATGATTCTATGATTTCAACCCTAGGGTCAAGCTTGTGTTTAGAACTGACAGCAAGAAACAGTTATGAGCACAAAGGGTACTGATGGAGACTTGTGTCAACTGGTTTTGGGGTTTGGGTTTTTTTTATTATTATTATTTTATTTTGGCTTGTTTGTTTTGTTTTGGGAGAGGGGGGGTGGTTAGCCGGATCCCCAGAATCTGAGGATTGGCTCAAAACATGACCAAGGTCAGGACCACTAGTGGGGAAAAAAAGCTGTTGCTGAGAGATCAGCCATCCCCTACAGTGCACTCTCCTCCTGCAGTAGTAAGCATGACTGTCCTAAACTCTCCTGCCAGCTCTACCTCTTACTGTGTTACTCCTTCTGACAAAAGAAAAGCCCATCTGGGACTACAGTTTCCTTACCCCTTTAAATTTGGCCTATACAATTAAAAGCTTGGAAGTGTCTCTGAACACAAAGCTGGCTCCATGTCTCTCCTTCCTGTGTTCTCAGTGGACTGTATGCCTTGCAGCCTGTAGGACAATTAAAATACAATCAGTTCCATAGTTGGACTTGATGATCTGAAAGGTTTCTTCCAACCAAAACAATTCCATGATTCAAATACAAACAGATTGAACAAATACAAAGATTGAACAAATATTAGAACCACTGGAAGAGTGAGTCTATAAAATAACCCAGCACTAGACACGCTGCTAAAGAGAACTAACACAAGGAATATGTCCAAAGTAAATAAGACCTACCATCTTTCCCTGAGACATTCTGAAGCCAGTCCTCATCTCCCAGCAACAACTCATGCTCGGAATCCCAAGGGAAATGAGGAGGTGGATTTTTGCTACAAGGACGTTCTGGAGATCCCAGGATGCACCTGAAACACCCTTAGCCAAATTCCATGCTTGGTACAGGCAGGAATGGCTAGAGGATCTGGACACACATAAAAGGCTTAATTTCATCTGAAAAGAAAAACCCTTACTACTGTCTCCAATGCCATCACACTGGTGCTTTAGGCATCTCATCCCGAGACTGAAATGTAAAATCTCTCTGCTCATCTGTTGCCTAAATTCACCAAAGACCTTTGCAATCACCTTAGCTTCCCTCTGTGTATTGAGTTCTCAGTTTTCAAATGCCAGAATTACTCCAGTCTACACAACTCAGTGCCCATCTTCACGTGGGATCCCCAAGGTACCTCCTGCAGAAATCTTCTAATGGGCTTGATGTAGCATGTTAGCTGGGCTACGTAAGAATGTATTTGGTGACAATGTTTTACACACTATTTCAGCAAAGAATATAGTCATTAGGGTCTCCAGTATATTGTATTATACCTCAGAACACAAAAAATAAACGTATCGAAGACAAAATCTGTATTAATTAGTGACATGCTAGAAGGAAAATATTTCCTCTTTCTTATTAAAAAGTTGTTATATATTATATTCCCTTAGAGCGTGGCATTTAAATGCAGTCGTTTTCTTTGTTTCCAATAACATTTCAGCCACAATTACTTAATAAATTATAAATCACAATGTAGTTTTTATGTAAATGTATTTTTGTGTTCAAGCAGAGGATTAATGTTTGTGTATGCAAATGAACAAAAGATATGTTCAAAGAGGTCATAGTTCAAATCATTGCAAACTTTAAAATGCTTTACTGTGTTAATGGTTGAATATGACACTGTTCTCTTTCTTCACCCCCCCCCCCCCCTTAACAATAGGACGCCATTCTCTTTCTCCCCCCTTAACAATTAACAACTTATTTTAAATGGACCTGTTGCTAATACCTATTTTTTGTTTAGTGCACCTTCATGGAAAATATGGTCATGTGTCAGTGTATAGTTCCTGCTTGATGTTGCATATAATTCTTATAATATTCTGAATGGCATGTGCTAATTATTTAGCACAATAGCTCATCTTATGGAGCTGTAAGACTGTAAAAGAAGGGTGGTAATTACTTAAGATGGGAATGACTTTTTTTGTAAAAATCAAAGTGTGGGAGGAAAAAAATTTTAAAAAAAAACCTGGAAGAAAAGATTGAGTAATAGATTAGAAGCTTTGTAAGGCTTAATATTTTGAAGTTTTTATTATCTGTAAGGCTAGAACTGAAGCTTACAATCCAGATAGTAACTGCATTGTATAGTGCATTGTACTAAGTGGCCAGCTTCTGTTCTACCAGCACTCCCCATGTGGCTGAGAGAGCCTAGCTCTCTCTTAAGACTTGGTTACAAGAGCTCACCTGTACACTTTGTGCAGAGGAGCTGTCTTTGACAGATATTTAATGCAGTTTCAAAAATCCATGCACAGAAAATGCAGCTTAAACTTACATAGAACTGAAGAAACCACAAAATGAAAGCAACTAAGAAAGCAGGTTCACAGAATATATATGCTTCTACCTTTATGCTAGGCCTAGATCAAAAACCCCACAAATCCATATGTGGAATGAATGGAAACAATTAAAAGGATCAGGTCTTATATTTCAGAAAATTATCTCCTGGGGTCCTGAGTTTCACAACTGCTTGAGGCTGAAACAAAGAAGGAAATGCTCAAAACCTCATTCAGGCAAAGGTGAGATCATGACTTGGAGGGCTAATCTGGACATTGAAACAAATTGGAATGAATATACAATTTATGGGTCTAGTCTTGCCCATGACAATTGATCTTATTGCTTTTAGTCACAAGAACTTGTCAGAAAGTTGACAGGGAGTGGCTGGATATGTGGGGAGAATCAAGATAGACTGAAAAAATATACATGAAATATAAAAATAGCCACAAAAACACAGAAGAGCACAAAGAACACACAGAAATGAAAGATTCCTAGATTACACTCTGAAAACTCGTTAATTGTGTGGAGAGAATAATGAATAAAATCATCGGAAAAGTCATTTAAATCTAGATATAAACAGTCTCCAGACCTCTTCTCACAGTACTCATGCAATTAAGATTTATTGGCTCAAATGTTCAGGGACAGTGAATCTTCAGCTTCTCTGTTCTACAATTCACTGCAATACAATTTAAAAACCACTCTTTCCAAAATCCTCGCAGCAGAAAGCAGATTAAAAGGCTTCCACTTATCCAGCTGAAGTACAAACAAGGCCATGAAAATCACATTGCCAGTCACAACTAAGCTATATATTTTACATTTCCGTGTATTAGGGATTTAGTTGTAAGTTTAAGGTTAAAAGAAAAGGATAGGGAGGACTACTTAGCAAAAGCTGTTTTCATGAATTTCTAGGAGAGGAATAAATGTTGAGAAAATTGCCATTTACTTGTGAATATTTGTATAAAATAATTGGTGAAGTCCATTGAATAGACTATACTCCAGGTTGTAATGACAGACCTCAGATGACATTTTAAATATAGATACAGCCCACAGAGAGGCCAGAAAGTCAAACTAATATTACCTTAAACAGCTTTAAATCATCTTTGAGTCAGAATTCAACACAGAAAAATAGCAGTTTAAGCTGAAATTTTATGGGACATCTGTGAATAGCAGATAGAGTTCACAACTGTCTCTGTGCTGAACATTTACCTTCCATGGGCTTCCTGCTTACGATGATGATGTGAACATTAAATTTCCACTAACTTCTAACAGAACCAAATCAAATACTATAATTATACACTATGTGCTACCTGTACTGTACTGTATTATTATCTATAATTGATTATTCAACTTAGTAGCTATTGTTCTTTAAAATGCTTTTGACACATTGTATTAAAAAAAGTGCTATATAAAACAAAGTGGATGAGCACAGAGGTTTTGGACATTCTACTACATCTAATGATAAAGCTGGTGCAAAACAGAATAGTTCCATTTATACAAAGTCACATCCAAATTTTTTGAGTTTGTTCCACATTGACAGCCTTCAGCTGAGAAAAAGACCTCACTTTTGGATACTGTGCAAATACAGTAAGAGAAAAATACATACTGCTAAAAAACTTTTCTACATAGAGAAGAACATTTAGTGTGGGGGAAGAAACGCAGAAAAAGTGCAGAGCAGTGAGCTACTTGCCAAAGAGGAGTGGAGTCTTAAGTTACAAAAGCACAGACTAGCTTAAGATTCTGGAATCTTCATCTCAAGCCACAGTTAGAGAGTCATTTCTGTCGAGTGTGAATCCAGAGTCATAGATATGTAAGGTACAACTTTTCTTGTCTGCCTGCTCCTGCCTCCCCTCTTGTGGTCACCCACTTGTGGTCATGTGGCGATGTAGTAGACTGGGCAAAACAATAGAACTGACTGAAAACTAACAATTTTATTTTCTTGGGCTAGTACTTAATGTTTATCCTCACCCCCTAAAATGTACAAATTTTCAAACAAACAAACAATAACAACAACAAAACCCACAATGAAAATCCAAACCAAACCAAACAAAATGAAGAGAAAAACTTAGATTATATTTCAAAACAGGAAAACATTGTGGTCTAACCCCTTAGATTCCTATACATCAACTTGTTTTGCTAAGCACAGAAAATTGGTTATATATTTCTCTTTTTTTTTATGCCAGTAAAAAAATCTAGGGTTGAGTTTTTAAGCCATCTAAAACTAGTAGGCTTAGTTCCAAGTAGCCTCAGTATTTACAAGATTGCCAAAGTAATGTCTACTTTATTTTCAGATTAAGACAAGAACCCTGAGAAAAAAATTATTGTTGGAATGTAACAAGTTTCCTAATCACAAAAATATTTATTTTTGTGTCTTCAGAACACATACTATTGCTTCCCATAATTAACAAATAAGATTAAATGTTAACCAGTTTAAATCTGTCAAAATATTTTAATAAGGGGGACAGATGTTCTGTTTAGTAAAGTATCACTATTTACTTTATGAAGTAATAATAACCTTACCTTTCCTCTGCAATAGTTAATAGTAAATGGTTAGAGCTTGCCAAAGAGCAAATAAATCATTACACTAAGTACAGGTTGTCAGGCTAGTTTAGTACCTTGTACACTCCATTTTGCTTAGATAAGTGGCTTAGAATGGGATTTACTGTCTGCTGTTTTCGAGAAACGTTCTCATTTTCCTATTGTGTGTAGTTTCATATTGGATGTTAAGAAAAGTACTCTCTCAATAGGTAGATTTTATGCTCACAGGCTTACTTGTTTGGGTTGACTTCACAAATGTGCTATAGACCTCACAAAAATGTCATTACAGAGAGTGCTGCTGTAGAAAGACTGCGGCTTTGGTAAGTAAATAAATATATCAGTGCAAAACTCAAGCAAGTTAAATAGTATAAAAATCAAGGCCCTGAAATATCCTTAGAGTTCTCTTTGACTTAACAATATTAATACCTTTCATATTCCCTCTTCAACAAATTTGCAGTCATTCAGCTCTAATAAAATAGGCAGCCAGGCTTTGAAACTGTTGCTGAGCACAGTAAGCGTACGTTAGATGTCACGTTTTTCTGAATAGCTGAGACATTTTCAGGGCTAAGCACAAGTGGATCTGGCCAATATGAGACCCTCACTCCAGAGAAGGCTCCTGTTGGGCTATTACACGATTCAAGCCCCATTAAAATCCACCTGTCATCTAAGAGCTTATTTGTTCTTACATTTGAAATTAAGTACAAAACAATATTTGAACAGAAGTACATTAACTCAAGATTCACTATTTCTTTTTCTCCCACTTGAAAAGTCCTGCCATCCAACCACAAAAAGCAACAATTTGGAAAATTATGCAAGGCTAACAGCTAATAACAGTTGAAGGAAAGAGATCACAAGTTCCATTGGCTGACATTTGTATAAACTATTTGCAGAACACTTGAGAAAAACGACTTTGGTCATGGAAAGAAGGATGAGGTTGTGAGTGATCTGTGAACAAGGCAAAGGTCCAATAAATCGGCTCACTTATTCACACTGAATAATTCAAACAGCTTGACTCAACACTAGACATACTCCTTACTCCTTTTAAAGGATTAAAATATTAATGGTTTCTTCTGTCAAATGCCATTATAGCTCTGTAATGTCAGGATCAATGGTTATCTTCCCAAGGGCTGTAGGAGACTTGAATGTGGGTCATCAGCTCCAGTTGTGGAAGCTGCCTGGCAAACACTGCTTCTGTCTGTCCCACACCGCGTTACTCCTAGAAAGGCAAGTTGAAACACTACCTCCATCTTCACTGTTCATATTCTAGTGAAACATAAGCACTTTTGCGCTGTGCACTGTGTAGTGAAAACTCAGAAAGAAAGGTATCTCCTCTCTATCACAGTTGTGGCAAGGTCACCTTAGATGAGTTTGTACCTCAATAAAAAAAAAGAAATTCCATTTACCAGGTCAAGAATGAACCTTCCTTTCCCCCTTCCCAGAGACAGGCATGCAAGGCTGAATAGGAGCCAGTGAAGACAAGGAAGGGGGGTGCCAAATCTTAAGTATTTTATGTCAGAGAAACCCACTACAACAGATTACACAGAAGCCACCATCTTCCCTAAAGTGGCCATTAGCATCTCTCCTCAAAATAAATTTGCAGGAGACAAAGAGCTACTATTTAACATATTCCCAGACATTAGTACCCAAAAGGAGTTAACTTTAACCATGTCAACAATCCAGTCTACTTCAATTCATGTTTTGCAAGATGGACATACTAAGCAAATTCTTTGAGATTCTCTGTGTATTTAGTAAATTCCTCTTTAAGACAATCCAACCTGTTCAGTTTGTCACTAGAATTTTTTTTTTTTTTTTACTGCTTTATTTTAAAGACATCTTAATTAGTCTAATCCTGACTGGTCTCTTTCCAATGTTCCTGTTGGCACAGTAGGATTTCAATTAACATTCTGCTTTAGCGCTGCAAATGCCCTTGCTCAGAAATTTTTTTTTTTTTAAATGTGCTATTTTGGATGCCATCTCTCTTTTCTTCCTCAAAAATTGTTCAGATTCTGAAAGGTTTTGGAAGCAGAGGTTGTTCTGCCAATTTGTGCTTTCAGAGTTTATCAAAAGATAGCACATCTTTAATTTTTTTATTATTACTTTTATTTTTTATCATTTGAGGGTTATATTCCTTGTCTGCTGTGACCACATCACTCATCCCCTTTTCAGTCCTTCCTGCTTTCACAATACAAGTTCATGTTTCTTGTCCTTATCTTCAAGGTTCTTCAAAACTCTACCCTTCTTTATTTGTCTGCTCTTGTCTCTAATTGCAATTCTTTTTCTCTTTTTCATCCACACATCCACATATACACACACACACACACTTTCTTCTAACCCATCAGCCATAACAATCTTCTCTGCTGTTTGTCAGCTTCTCTCACACACAGCTCTGCCCTGGCCCTCACACATGCAGTGCCCTCCCTGAACTGAGCTGTCAGGCGATTGTCCTTGCTTTTTAGAAATCTATGCCTAAAAATCCACCTCTGCTGCAACGTCTAAAAGAAATCAGCTAATTAATGATGGTTATGTTGAGGGGCAGATGGAGTAGCTGACATTTAATTTACAATAATAACAAATAAAAAAAAATAAAGCCCCCTTTTGTGCAAGTGTGGGGAAGTATCTTAGTCTATGCTAGATTGCTCTTCCAAAGAGACAGAAATATGGATGGAGCAGTGACTAGACCCTGCAGGCTGTGCACATCATCCCTGACTGATTTTAGATCATGGGAAACTCTCTTTTCCTACTCTTTATCACGTCTACATGTTTGATAAAGTCTGCATCTGTGGATATGTCTACTCTGCGTACCTTGTAGTAACCAAGAACCTTTAAGTGAAATAAGAGAGGATAGTCACAGCAGCATGGAGCTAATTTATTCAGGAAGTATTCTGTGTTATGCAGTGTGTCCACACTAATTTAAAAAAATGACAAAATTATTTTAATGTAATTATCTTGGAGATGCGTAGCATAAACAAAAATAACAATACTGAGCTAAGTATCTTGCTATTACTGCAATGCCAAGTAATAAAAACATAATATAACCAGACCCATGCTTAACCTGTAAAAAACCAAATGTGCAAACGTGTAGGCTTGACTTCAAAGACATTGCTACACAGAAATATCCACTTATGTCAACTGTATTTATAGTTGCTCACAGGTAAACAAAATACTACTGTGGATTTCAATCTCTAAATTTCAGATGCAGTCCAGACTTCTGTAAAATTCTACCACTTAAATACAACAGGAAACCTCATCTATTAGTCTAGAAAGCAGAGAGAGACACATCTGTTGCTAACTGCTCCTTTGCATTGCTCTTGGCTAGAGAAATTGGTACACCTTAACCACATGAGCCCAATAAACCAATCAGACCTTTCTGTGCTTACTTGCTTACCTTCTTGGTATACCTTGGTAGTTTTCAATCACTAAAAAGACCATAAAATATCCACTGTTTGACAATTTTTTTGGCAAAATTTAATTATTTAGAGAACAACAGATGAAACATATTGATAAACCAGGATTGCTGTCACAGTAAAACTGCTTCAGACCAGAACAGTTAACCTATATAGTAATCTGCAGCAGGTGGATGAAAGTTTTCAGCTGTTCCAAAAACTGTGGCTAAGTAGAAAGTGACTTGTAAGAAAAGGTTCATTTCTACTCCTGTTGTAGTGGCTGAATACTGCTTACTTTTTTTGACTCCATATTACATTTCTCTTCCAAAACACACCAGAAAACTTGAAAATTAATGATAAAAAATAAAAAAAAAAATACAAAAAACCCCCCAAACTACTACAGCAACATTCCTCGTGTTAAATCCAAGTACATTTTTCATTGTACAGTCTTGTCTGAAATCAATCCAGACCACTCTCCCCATTGACACTGAATGCTGCTGTGGGTTTCTGACATTTCAGAAGAGATTAGTTACAACCATATAGAGATATAATAACAACATTACTTGAGAAGCCCAAATGATCATCCTATCCCATTTCCATGCAGTGTGACCCTATTATAACCGTTCATAGAAGACCACTTCATGGCTGCATCAGGAGTTTCCCTTCCAAGAGATAGGCCCAGTGAGAATAAACATGCAGCCTGGGTGTTATCTGCTATTTAACACCTTTGCATGACTCTTCATAATAAGAAGCCTCACCCATGGGTTCTAGGATGAAAGACACCACTGCAGAAGACACCCAAGTAAGTCTGCCAGGGTGGAGCAGTTTGCTCTGTATGAGTATAAAGTGAACACGAAGCCAAAAGGCTCAGATTGTGCAATGTGTCAAAGTCACAATTAGTTTAGCATCATCATCCTGTAATAATACTGTAGTGCTACCTATCAAGGAAATATAAATATCCTATTACTTCAGCTTCAGAGAACAACATATGAAATGAGGTGTTTATCCACTTTATATTTTGCATGTGCAAACCTACAAATGCTTTCTTTCTTCTTTTCTTTTTCTAATTAGATTGATGGTTCCAGCAGGTAGGGAGGAATACATAGCTGGTAATGGTAAGGAAAAGAAGTGTGTGGGATCTTCTTTTGAGTATAATTCTTCAGTACATTAAATGAGATGAACAAAAGTGAAATTAAACATAATACTATGCCATGGTACTGTGACATAAGTGTCAGCTTAGAATTTCAAATACAATTATAAGAGTCTTCTAATAATTATATAGGTGGCAAACAAGGCTTTAGGGCAAACATACGTGGCAAAAAATTACTAATGGCATTCTACAGAAAATCAGCTAAGCCTGACCCCTTCTGTGCATCATATTGTGCTCAGGTCAACTTGGTGGAAAGGTTAAGAGCAGTTAAACACTGACCCATCCCTCCTCAGTCTTTTCCATATTCATAGGAAACTATCATCCATATTCATGTAACAAGATAAGTACTTTCAACATACAGAGGTTAAAAAAAAAAAATATATATATTTTACTTCTTTGCAGTCTTATTCAGTGCCATGACACTAATTCCCAGAGCATAGATCAGGACATAAATTACTGTGTCTGTAAGGCTGGGTGGGATGGGTGAGCAGAAAACATAGAGCAGCATCTGGGTGTACACTTAAATATTGAAAATATACATTCTGTAATCCTGAAATTGTGACAAGACACATGAAAAGACAACTCTTGTACCTGGGTAGAGTACCATGATTTCAGGATAAATGATGCATGCAAGTGTCTGCCTTCCACAGAACCATCTGCATGTTCGTAAACGAATGGGTGTCTGGAACCTGACCTTTGAGCCCTAGCAGATAAGTGGCATGAGAGGCCCAAGGCTACTTTATGATATCTTAAGCCAGTATCCTCAAACAACATTACAAATAAAAGGCACAGACATCCTATTGCCACTGCAGGTCTACTTGTACATTTTTACTTTAATAGCAGGAAATGTCCAATAAAATCATAATATGTTATGCACCTCTTCTTTTGCTGTTTGCCCTTTTTTGGGGGCATAGCAATGAATAAATAAATAAATTTCTTAATACTAACTTTATATTGAGTTGCTATTCCTTTGCTAAAAGTTTTTTTATTTTTCTTAAACCAAAACGTGGTGAGAGTCTGAGTGCATATTAAAGCAGTTGCCACACCCCTCTTTGCAAACGGAAAACATCTCTGATTAACTGTTCTTCCCTCCAAACAGGGTTTATTTCACTGCCTACCAAAAGAACAAAATAATGAACCTCACTAGAAGAATATTTTTATACAGTAAATGCCAGCTTCACTTCCTGCCCATTTTTTTCCAGGAAAAAGTCACCATCTTTCTTTCCATTCCTACAGAAGCATTATCATCTTCAGTGCTTTTCAGTAGGAAAATGGCTCCATTTTTCTTGCCTCTCCACTCATCCTTATTAACATAATGGTGACAAAACAGTAAGGGAGGCTAGATGGCTAAAGTAATAGCTTTCCATTCTTATTATTGGATATAGATTTATACAGCATTTTTGCAGGCATCAATTTACTAATTTTTAAATGCAGATTGTATCTTCCTGTGTTTACAAACAGAAGCCCAGAAGCCTGAGCTGGGACATTGCTGAGATGAAGGTCCAGAAAATTGTACATAGCCAGAGCAGAGGGAGGCTACCTCAAGTGATTAAATAAATAAATAAATAAATAAATAAATAAGGAAGCAGGTGATAAAGGACTGGGCAGTGGCAGACAACATAAACAAGCTACTTGGAAAAAATGTTTACTCTTTGGAAAGTAATGAGAATTGCCCTGAAACACCAGTTGAAAACCATGAGGTTTTCAGGAGGTTTGTGAACAGAGGAACCATGCCACCTCCCTAGTGCCACAACTTGGCAACCTGGGGAGTATGACCTGACTTCCCTCCTTCACAGGAACCAGCCCCCTGGGAAGCAAGAAGACATGGGGTGATCTGCTGTGCTGATAGGGGTAGAGGTGCCCAGCACCATTGCATATAAGTCCCAGATCTGCCACCTGTACTTGCTTGCTGTACAGTTGTGAGGAGACAGCCATGGCCAGGGCCAGGCTTCAGAAGAGATTATGGAGAGTGGGTTGCTGGGTAATCTGAAGGTTTCATTAAAAAATCCATTCCTGTTTGTGATATACAACTAGACTGTAGAGCCTCATCTAATTCCTAGTAATTCATTAGTTAATTAATTAGTCACAATAATATCATGCTAACCTTTCCACTGTCATAGCAACCTTTCCACTGTCATAGCAACCTTTCCTGTTCCTACCTTATACACTTTTCTTTTTTGAAGGACAGGACAGTTTTCCCCTTTTGCATTTGCTTCAAAAAAAAAAAAAAAAAAAAAGTGAAGCTCTGTCTATATTAATCAACTTCTGTTCCTAAGGTGCTTAAACAATCTCATGTTCCTTAAATACCAGAAGTATCTTGCTGTCTTTAATGTATTTTATTCTTGTGATGGGTTTCTTTCGACTTTAGACTATGTCGTTTTACACCTTAAGCAAATGCGATTCCCGGGAATGTTGTAGAAACCAGGTTGCATGTGGATAAAACATTGACAGCCAAAACTCAACGAACAAGCAAAGCCCAGAAGAGCTCTGGAGCTCCAGACTTCTATACTTCTCTCATCTTAGTACTTTAAAAGACAATTAAAACAGAGAAAAAGATTAATATTCATTATTATGTTCTACATTTTCTAATACATTACTTTATTTTGCATAAGGAATTCCACAAAAAACACTGAGAAAGTTTATAAATATGTAAGTAAATATCTGCTTCCCTCAAGAAAGTTTTTTGATATAAACTGCTGCAAACAGAGTTTATTACTGATGAAATCACTGTCCTGTATGTTCTAATGTAGTAGGCACACACACACAAGGTCTTATTTCTGATTTCTTTTGATGAGGGAGAAACCAGGCACAGATAAATAGTGGTGTGTGGAGAAAAAAAACAAAACCACAACAAACAAACAAAAGCCCAACACAAAAACCTCTAATACTTCCTCTTCGATTCCACACCAAGTATTTTTGTGTGTTTGACAGCACTAATGCTGCACTCTGAAGTGGATCACTGATTGCAGAATTACCTGATGATACTGCAATTAATAAAAACTCTGGAAAAAAATAATTTAGACGGAAACCTGGCTTTTAATATCCAGGGATAATTCTTAAACAAATACTTTTTTGAGAACATATCACCCAGAGTTGTCTTTAGGTAGCAAAGATGAAGTAAGAACTCTGGTAAAAAATGCATACCATAATAAAAACACAGTACCTAGCATGATAGTTCAGAGTACTTTTCTATACGGGACATTGAAATTCTGTGCAGAGATATCTAAAGCAGTTGATCACCATCAGTAGTACAGCTATGTTACACTATGGAGACGAATTTGACCTATTTTTTAGCAGGACTTAATCACACCATGCAAAGCACCATGCTGTCCCTGATCACTCAAGCCTAGCTCCTGTGTGGTTGTAACCTCAATGTACTGGCTGTCCAGATTCATAATTGCTTCTAAAAGTTGTTATAGATTGCTAAAACTGGAACATACTTTATATGCATAATTTTTAGCTCTGTCCCACCTGAACAGAGTATTTGACCCTTATTTTTCTGATTCTACACATCTTGTGGCCTCCTCTCTGAAGAGGTTGAAAAGACACCTGACAGCCATGTGAGTCAACAAAAGGCTCACTTATGCTGTGAGAACATACCTACAAAGAAACATCATGAAAGACAATGGGAATATTACATGCTGCAGAGAAGAGCAGCTCTCCAGGCTGGGTCCTAGAATATCTGCCCATTCTGCAAATAAGAATTTGTTGATTATAAGTCCTTCAACAAATATTGTATAGTTTAAAAGTCTATCTGCAGTTTAAGAGTCTATCTGCAGAATTTCACAAGTCTATAAGAAACTTACACAAAGAAACAATCTAGCACATCTTGTGCTTTCTTGGCAAAAGACTGGGGAAAGTGCTGCCAGCAGCCCAAGCTATGCAGTATGGAAAAGCTAAGTAGACATGCTGAGGGTATAGCAGTGGTTTAGGTTAAAATATGTATTACTGCCTTGGATTACACATTTTTCTGTGTTTATTTTATGTTTCCATTTGTTAACGTACCTATAGCAAATTCTTTGTGGCTTTGGCACGTTGCAAGGGAGCAGTTCTTCCGCTAATCTACAGAATTGCTTCAGTTCTTTGAAAATGAGAATTACAGAGCCTTTTACTCAAGTAAATCAAGCAGTTCAGAATTTATATGGATTCCATGCTTCTCAGAGAAGTTGTCTTACATAGGTTCACTTGCCCTGAGATTTTGAGTGCCTTCAGTAAAGTCTTTCTTGGATAACATCATTCTAAACTGTCTTTCTTTCTGTTTGCTCCTGAATCTTCCAGTTTTCCACTTCACTCCTAAAGTTTAGTTCAAGAGGCAAGGTTATAACTTTGTTAACTTTTCTCTTGATTTGTCAGTGACTGGAGGGTGGCTCTATGTCTTTTGGCTCTAGTGTTCAGCATGGCTGAAAAGAAATGAAGCTTTGGCAATCTGCCACTTTTCCCATAGTAGAAAATTTACCAGCAACTGTAGATCCTGACCTAGTCGGATATCCCAGCTCCCATGGACAGCGTAGCCTACTGATAGAGCACTCCTGCCTGAGGAGGCAAGGATTCTTGGCTACTGAGTGGCTTATGAGACCTGAACATCAGCTCTGAAGTCTGCATGTGCCCTGATCTCTCTCCACTTTGCCTTTTATTCTGTAACTCTTCAGTCCTATAAATAACAAAGCTCAGGCTGATTTTTACCTAAACCTGCTTCGTGCTTTTTTAGGATCACATTTTTTAAAATCTCTCCACCCCCACCTCTTGTAATCAATAGAATGGAATCAATATTTAAGGGTCAAGACCTTTTCTTTTTCCTGTGGCTAAGCTTTTTCTAGCCTTGCATTTTAAATAAAAACAGTGTTTCCAGCCATCTGTAAAAAGGATAGGAGGAAAAAAGCCAGCTGATTAGTGTCTCTTTTTTAGGTCTTAGGCTAATAGCTGCTTTTACCTTTCTAGTTTAATTCAGCACATTTACAAAGCATTAAATCTGTCAGTGTGGCATTAACTTCTATCATGTGCATATTAATAGGAATAATAATCAAAACATCAAGTGAGTTTGGGTGTTAAAACTGGTAATATTTTCTTTAAGTGCTAGTACACATTTGGCTTGGAAGGTACTCGACATAGCAAAGGATTTTTAAACTAAGATTTATCTTCTATCTGTAGAGGTGTCTTGCGGTAAACCTGCTCATTTGTACCCCAAAGGGCAGGACTTTGTCATCAAGCTGATGTTTTCATGGAACACATTTGCAAAACACAATTTCTAACTTTTGTTGCCTCCATTAAGAAGGATGTTGATTAAGTGGAATCAGCATGTAAGAAAATATTTAGCAGCTGTTCTCTTATTGCAAAATTGTAAATATATGGAAAAATAATCACACAGATATTTTATGCCAATTAGCAAATACTCCTTTTAATTAAAGCATGTTGAACATTACTGCACCATCTTAATATTACTGAAATTTGAAGAAAATATAGGGATGGTGGAATTAGAGAGAAAACATCATCAATGTATTAGAAAGGTTTTGTTAATTTCAGCTGAATGGGTTCAGAGGGATTCTTGGTTTGTATGATTTTTTAAAAATTTTCCTTCTATACATTTTACAGCATTACAGTGCTGTCATTATAAAAAGAAAGGAAAAAAAATAAAGAAGCTACTTTCCCTTTAAACAGCACAAAGTATGGGGAAAAAATACTGCATTACTACGAATTATTTGCAGCTTTGGTGTTGCCAACCTATAACAGTTGTAAATCAAGGATATATTTTGGAATGTCCTAAATCAGGTTTTACAAATCAGCACTCTTAAGAGCTTTCAAATAATAAAAGAATACAGCTATGGGAATTCACATTTATGGCTAGGGTAAGTACAAATTAAACGTATCTATTTCACTTAAGTTGCAAAGTACTATTATTCAATGGCCCAAAATATTATCAATTTATCTGTATTCACTTTTTATTGGGAAAGAGGTGCACAACCATGCAGGTTTCAATGAAGTAGATAATAATAATCAGGAAAAGAAATACGCCCTGGTGGATGAAAGGAATGCATGCTACCTACTCAGAGGCTCGGTACTGTATCTTTAGGAAAAGCAGTGTGCACACAAGAACATTGTCCTGGAACACACTAAGGAGTTGATTGGCTTTGTTGACCACAAAGTAAAATCCTTTGCTGTACCCTCTGCTCATATCTAATCACTTTTGCCTTGCACACACCACCTACACACCTAGCACTTCACTGACAATGCTTTGCCTTTCCCCATTACCCCCCAAATACAATGGAAAGTTAATTGAATGTTTTATGCTTTAGCAATATCAAAGAAATTAAAAGAATGTAGTTTGCAACTGTATTTCAATAATAAGTGCATTAATTTTTACCTTTTAACTGACACTTGTACTAATTTCCTTAAATGCTCTTTTTTACTCTTTTTTTTGATCTGTCTGGCTTTGTCAGGTCTGATGATGAGGGCTTACTTCAAATGCAGAAAGATTAGCTCTCTTTCCTTTAATAGCACAATTATAGCTTGTGTGATGTCTAAATCATGAATGATATCAGGGACAGACTTCTAAAGTCGCATCAGTTTATTACAAAAGTGATAGTCATCATTTAATATCAAAATTATTCCAATTTCCTAGTGGCATTTAGGAATTGCTGGGCATGCATACACACACACATAAAGATTAGTAGCCATTTACTTCTAATTTGACATAGATAATTGTTACAAATAACACAATGAAATGAAAAGACTCTGTGTTACATTTTCACCTCTACCCAAGATGTTGTTCAGGCACTAAAAGGATATTGCCACATCAAAGCAAGAACCAAGTGATCCAGTTCAACATTTTTAGATGTGTCAGAATCTACATCTCATTTTTGGATTTAGTTCAATGTGGGACCAAATAATAAATGTGCTTTCCTTAAATATATGTAATATGTCTAATCCCATCAATGCTCAGTCTACTTCTTAAATCCTGGATTTAATATACTTTACCACAAGAGGGCAAGATTAAGATACCCTTTCTTATTCTAGATTGCACCTACCTTATCAATTATTATGATTAGTTACGTTATGACAGTCCCTGCTCAAGAGGAGGGCCTGCAAGTGAAGAAGTAGAATACAAAC
This sequence comes from Galbula dea, assembly GCA_013399015.1. NCBI lineage: Eukaryota > Metazoa > Chordata > Aves > Piciformes > Galbulidae > Galbula > Galbula dea. Next base: position 2,174,860 of record VWZX01009335.1, read on the forward strand.
CTAGATAGAGAAGGAAGATTTATACTCCAAACTGTCTTTGATTCACACACATTTGTGTGATGGTCATTGCTGGCCAAAATAAAGAGGCATATCAGATCTTGGACTAGGTAGCAGCTATCTTCTTCAAGAATATTCCATAAAAAGACTACTCTTCTCCTGCATTAGAGGTCAAGATTTAAAAAAAAAAAAAAAGTGAATAATAATAATGTCCCAAAGCATCTACATAACATGTTGTGTCCTTCAGGTATAAGTAGAAGACTGTTGCAGTGATCTTTTTCAAATATTTTAGGATATTGTGGCTGTTAAACAGTAGTTTCAAAGGAGAATTTGACAGTTAAATCCAGGAGTGAAAATACAAATTGCTCTGGGAAGAACATGTACTAGCTTTGATAAATTTTAAGTCCTAACAGATAAAGTGGAACAGTTTGACCCATTGTCAGTCTATTTTAAGATGAACATTTGTTAAATTAGAATGAAAAAATGTAGCACTTAAACTTTGGCAGAAGAACAATTATTTTTTTTCCCCCCAAATTGAATAAAATCACATGGCACTGATTTTTACTTTAACTACAAGCAATAAATATGAGCTGCAACAGTCTCTAACAGCTACTGGCCATATCTACATGGATGTGTCACACAAGCAAAATTCACTTCAATTTCAAGCACACAAAATTTATGTCTACACCATACAGTTTATCATGCATTAGGCCTGTTCATGCAAGAGCTGATTTTCTAGTGTTAAGAACAACTTACACCTTTTTGACATGCAGGGCTATAATCAGCCCAGCCAATCAATGCTGTCTGCACCAAGAAGCAGCAAAAAGACTAAGCTGCTATTGTACAAGATCAGTTAGCTCCTAACCACTCCAGGCAATTCAGCCTGAGAACTTTTAACTCAATTTACATTAAAACATATCCTTCCTGCCGGTTATGTTCTACATGCATTAAGATTATTTGTTTGTTTTGCATTTTCAGAGATTGCTAGTGATGCACAGTGCTTGGGGAAACACTGTGCCTCCAGCAGGCACTTGAGAAAGTTTATAGGGCAAACAAGCTCCCCGTTCCCCTAGCCACAGTCAGTAGATTTACACCTTACTGTAATGAGAACAAATAAGCTGTCATTCATCAGCAGATGCTATATGGGTCTGTCCATGGAGAGATTTTGGAAGTGGATAATCTTTGCACTCTTCTTTTCTGCTTTGAATATGTCAACTTAGAGAAAAATAAAGACAGGCAGATGAAAAAGAAACAGCAGAAGTCTGGAAAAACCTCTAGAAGCAAAGCTGATGGTTAGTGTCATAAGATTGAGCAAAGCAAGTGAGGAGAGGGTTGTCTGCACAAGTTCCACATCTGTGACTGACTTTTGCAGGAACCCAAGATAATTAGAGGATGCACCACCTCAGGACTCTAAGCACTTACACAGCACATTGTGGAATACATAATGTGAATTCTTATCTTGAATGCTGGCCTGCTATCTTATAAAAACAAGGCATAAGCTCCCAGGTTCAGGTTTTAAGCTAGCTGGATACAGAAAACATAATATGGCACTTTGTCAGGCTTGAAAGCTGTGCAGGTGGAGTTACCTACAGTGTTGTTGGCTAAGAGTGAATTTTTGCCCCCTCAGTAAGGTTCACAAAATCATCCAGTGATAAACACCATATAGATATAGACATCCATTCCAGCACAACAGGGCAAATGTAGTTAAAGCATGGTCACAAGAATATGAATAGAAATGGTCCCTCATTAATAACTGAGAAGCATATGCTCAAGAATAGCAAGATGAATGGTTTATGCTGTTGTTTAATTTCACTTTTCCTTCTATAATTCATTAAATTCCATATTACTTACCAATCAAAAATCATGAATTATGGAAAAATTTTGCCTTTACAGACTTAACAAAAAATAATAAAAATAAACATTTTTCCATTCACTTTAAATTTTCATCATTATTTTATCTAGCACTAAGATCAAACTTCTATTGTCTTATTTAATAAACTTGATAGAAAATGAAAACAAATTCTGTTACAGAATTTCCAGAAGAGAAATTTTAAGGGAGAGGCCAGAGCATAAATGAGTCTTAAGAGGAGAACTTTTGACAGAAGCATCATCAGTTCTTACTAGAATCCCTTAACTATTTTATGGTAATTGTGATGAAACACATGGCTGGACACCTCTTTCAACTTTAGTATGTCCATGCTTCATTCTATATACTTCTGTCATTCAGATCCAGCCTAATTTTTCCTCTCTTGCCAAGCTTATTGAATTTCTGTCTACATCATCTACAATTTCCTGCTGAATTAATTTCTTGTTGAATAATTCTTGAACTCAGTCAATCAGATTTTCAGGATCTGAATCTTCTTACATCTTCCTGGGACATCACAACAGCCTTTCACACAACCTGCCACCCCTTCTCTATGAAACCTTGTCCTCATAGGTTTTTGTTATTCCAAATTCTCCTTCTGTTCTCCTATCTCTCTAAAGAATGCCCTCGATGCCTCATTCAGTACACACTCTTCATCTCCACCCGCTGCTGTCTGGGGTGACTCCCCACCCTTATCTAATATAGAAGGTAACATACAGTCTTTTGTAACTACCATTTTCCACAATGTAATATATATGAATAAATATTTACTGTGTAGTAGCTATGAAGACAGTAATAAATCAAAGCTACAGCAGATAAGATGTTATAGCTTCTTAAAAACAAAATAGTTAATGCTTATTTATTTATTTATTTGAATGACCAAATCAAAGAAACTACACATAAGGCTAAATTATCCCCTTTCTAAGCTTCGTAAGTTCACACGTGTGCTCCAAGAAAGGAGATAACGCAACCGTAATTGTATTTTGTTGAACTTGGCCATTTAGATGGTTAACCCTTTTCTAACATGCTCTTTTTTTCACATTAATAACTGCTCCAAAAGATGTCTTTTTCTATTAGCGTGACATTCTGTCAGCAGTTTGGGCCTGATGAAAAAAAAATGTCAGACAGTGAAGCAAAGCAGTCTTGGCAAAATGGAGAACAAGATATTTGGCAAGATCCATTTTTAATGTCTTATAAACATCTTCAAAGACTGTTCTTAATTTATTTTCAAGTCGAATGCTAAACAAATCCTTAAAGGGCCTGAAAAGTAATCTGCTGTAAAATAACATTGCTTTTCCAAAAAGAGATGTCAGAATGTTTGGTCACTATGATCTGGCTTTCTAGAGATTCCTGGTGGTTCTGCAAAAGCACTACTCTTCTTTTGGATGGCTTCCTTTCTCTTTCTGTATGGAGAAAAAGTTTGCCTGAGTGTAGGTTCAGGGTTTTTTCTCAAGTATGGTAGGCAGCATGGAAACAGTGTAGTTGACACAATGGTCTGAGTCCTAGTCTTATGGCACATATGCCTATATATATAAATATATCTTAGTTTTTCTTTTTTTTTCCAAGTTGTTTTTGTCAATTGATCAAAACAGCTCCTGTACAGATAAAAATAGATGAGACCAAATCACACAGCAATGGCACTGACTTTAGTCAGATTAAATGCAAGAAGAGGAGGTCAATTTTTTTTAATTACAAATGGCTAATTCACTGATTGCTGAAAACTATCCATGAATAATTTATATCTCAAATATTAAACTACATATGGGATGAGTTACTGCAGAGAGTAAGGAACCATAAACCTGCATAAACTCTTCCTCTCTGTAAAGCATGTGCTAAGCCTTGACCTGTACAACGTCTACTTCTTAGTTGTTTTAGTGATTGATCTTAAAGCATGTAAGCAGCTAAGTGATTTATGAAACATTATATTTAGCAATTGTAGGAATAAATAGTGAGGTACAAAACTAACTACAAAGAAAATAAAAATCTCATAGGCCAGAATTAGAGCTTGCCATTTATTGTTGCTTCACTTAAAGATTGTGCTGGCTTTGCCTCTTCATTTTGGCCTACTTACAGTTTTTCATGGGGTTTTGGTCTGTTTTGCTTTTTTAAACTTATATATACATACCCACAAACATACATACACCTATATACACTTACATATATTTGCTCCTTACTATTTATAAATGCCTGGGGCTTCGTTAAGGATTCAGCTCAGTTTGAAACAAGCTATGACAATAGGAAAAGACAGAGAACCTAATGTCTAGGAGATTAATTCTACAAAGATACTCTTCAACATAACAACAAATATAAGCACAATGCTTAATACCATCTTTTTGCTAAGCACATCACAAACATTTTCATGCTTTACCTCACGCCTGTAAG